>CM067307.1:19663651-20863651 GCA_034231615.1 Meghimatium bilineatum
TGAAATATTCTACTAATTCGATTATATTTCTTAATAACCTCAAGGAATTCAGTTTCCGCCATTTCTTATATACAGATGATTACATCAGTTCAAATCGGGTTTGTAAAGATTAGCATCACTGTAACTTACCATGGATGTCGTAAGAGCCAACTAGAAGGTTTTGAAGGTGTGTTGGCTATCCCATATAGGGCCATCGCTATCCAGAACCCGAGGTGAAGTCAGATATGTCAGACAAAAGGTGTTTACAGCCAAATTATAGACCATGGCAACGCACATCGTAATCATGATTACTTCAATCTCTGCATGAGTTTGAGAATGAACGTAGATGAAGAGGTAGACAATCGAGTGTGCGAATGCTTTGCAAAGGTATTGATATTAATAAAGGTAACCAGGCGTCCTTCACGCTGTATATTGATCTCGAAACGTTGAACTACTTTAAGCTAGGAGAGTATTCCATCAGGGGACATCACGTTTGCCTGTGGGTCTGAGTATGTATGTATTACATCTGCTTCTTTCCACCGTGATCTAGGTGTATATATATATATATATATATATATATATATATATATATATTATATATATATATATATATAATATATATTATATATATATATATGGTCGTTCTACAGCGTCACAAAATAGTCGTTTGTTATCAAAATAGCCAGATTTCCGTTACAGTAAATACCAGTCCTTTCTCCATAATATTTACTTACATTATATTTACTCACATTATATTTACTGAGACTCAGCACACAAGAGAGCCGTCGCTAGAAAACTCTTCTACCCCTGACACTGAAAGGCAATAAAGGGTTTAGCGAATAGATAGATAGATAGAATATTTATATCATCATCATCACGTGCCATGCCGGCTGGCGTAGGCGGTCATGGCTCTCCACAGCTCTCTGTCCACAGTATTATGTATCAAGGTCGTTGTTGTTTCCCTGCTGTGCCCGGTTGTCAAACTGTCTAATATTTTCTCACGTTGTCGCCCTCTGTCTCTGTTGCCTTCAATTTTGCCTGTTGTGACTATGTTCTCCAAACCTGCCTTTCTCATGAATATTTATATACATAATATATATTTACATACTCTATTTACTTACATAACATTTACGTACAAAATATTTACTTAATACGATTTACGCACATAATATTTACTTACATAATATTTATTTACATAATATTTACTTACAAAATATTTATTTACATAAAACTTATTTACATAATATTTACTTACATAATATTTGTCCTTACAGTAAATATCAAACCCTTCATTACCTGGGGAAGGGTGTAGGACCTCAAGGTGAGTGGTACAAACTTCCGCTCAGGAAGGCCAGGATCCTATTTGTGTTTCCTCACTCCTGTCTAGCTCATGTATGGATCCACGTGTCTGCTTGTGTACATAAGCACCACCCCACCCCAATCAGCCAAGATAAGTGACGCTGCCGAAAATCAGCATGCAGTACTATTATGGAGAATGTGTTTCTTGGCATTGTATACGCATCAGTAGTTTGCCATTGTCTTCTGAACCAGTCCTAGTCGCTTATCAGTTACCGTTCTAGATGCGCCCTCAGTCTAATACGGAGCCTTTCCAACTCCAGCCTTCGAAGCCGTTGTCAATAATGACCTTGGCTGAACTACGAGAAACTGCTCAAGGGGAAATCCTCCTCTATTGTACACACACCTGCTGGTGGATAAGGAGGAAGAGCGTATTATTGACAACGGCTTGATTTACCAATCTGTCAATAATTGAAGTCATTGATACGGCGTGATTTCCAATTTGCCAATCACTGGAGTCATTGATAAAGCTTCATTTCCCATTTGCCAATCACTGGAGTCATTGATAAAGCTTCATTTCCCATTTGCCAATCACTGGAGTCATTGATAAAGCTTAATTTCATATTTGCCAATCATTGGAGTCATTGATAAAGCTTGATTTCCCATTTGCCAATCATTGGGGTCATTGATAAAGCTTGATTTCCCATTTGCCAATCACTGGGGTCATTGATAAGGATTGATTTACTATTTTCCAATGTCTTATAAACAAATTATATTTGTCTTAAGACAAATAGATAGATTACATCAAACTTGCCAAACCTTTAACATGAAGATAAATATAGAGAAGACCGTAGTAATGAAGATAGGAAGAACAGAAAGAAACAACAGCATATATGTTGAAAACAACAGACTTAACCAAGTGACAGAATTCATATACCAAGGAAGCAATATAACAACAGACGACAGGAGCAGCATAGAAATACACAATAGATGTAGTGTAGCATACCAGGCCCTAGGACAAATGACACCAATCTTCAGAAACAAAAATGTAGATTTAAACACCCAGATAACAATATTCAAAACAATTATTATACCAAAGCCAAACATGTACAACGAGAGCACAAGATAAATGTATTCTTGTGACAGCCGAAATGGCATGCTTGCACATAATCCTAGGAATATCACTCAGAGACAGAGTGAGAAATGAGGACATTAGACAAATTACCGGTACCATTCCAATGTTGGAATATATTAAAATACAACAGATAAAATGGACCACCGAAATAAAAGAGGCGATACACTCCACAATGTACTCAGCACACGAGGGCCATCTCCAGAAAACTCTTCTACCCATGACTGAAAGGCAACAAAGGGTTTAGCGAATAGATAGATAGAATGTCTTTTACTGTAAACGTGGTGGCCGTACTGTCTCAATATAACAATCGATAATAGGTAGGAAAGCTTAACAACTGTTTATAGGAATGATACGTGAGGAGAAAACAAGTTTTATCGGAGTTTTACGATGACTCACAGACTATAGGACTACAGGGTAAAATATACTTTGTCTACAGATCTGGAACGCTTAATATTGAGATATTTTTTGGAGCAAAGAATAGCAACACTGTTTACTTTTCACGCATGTCGTAAAAGACGACTAAGGAGGTTATGGGATGGAGATAGGGTAGGGGTTGTGATTGGGAGCTTTAGCTGTCTATCCAAGGCGAGATTTGATGCCTTTTCTGTGTCGAATCCATACGTGTTCAGGGTTGTCCTGTTGTTATCTATCCATCTTTTCCTATGTCTTCCTTTTGCTTTGTACCCTGATCATCTCATGTTATATGTTTTTGTTGGTAGTTGGTTATTCTGAGTCACATTCATTCTCATAAGATGTCCAAACCATTTTACTTGTTGTTTCTGGATGTATTCTGTGCATGATCTGATTTTTCTCCTGATTTCGTCATTTCTTTTTCTGTCTAGTTTGATCGCTCTTGCGGCTTTTTCCTCAGGCATCTCATCTCACCTACTGGGAGTTTTCTCTGCTAGGCTAGTGTCAGTACCAATTATGTCATTGATAGCAAAGTTTTGGCATGAAAATATTGATTATCATCTGTCTCTTGACTTCCATGTTGAACTTTTGGTTGAGATATAATGTGATAGCTGGTATGTTACTATCTTTGCCTTATGGCATCTTGTCTCAATCTCTCTACCTAATTTTCCGCTTTCTGTGAATATATTTCCCAGTATTTCTTCTTTTTCTTCTTATGCGTTTGTTCTCAAACTCCTGCAGATCAGCAGGATGTAGTCCGGAGCACGGAATGCGTTGTGTCATGGTTTACAGCATTGCTGTGATATCTGCGCCTTTCGGTCGGACACATCCGACTTCAGCATGTCTTTGGGTCCCTGACCCTATTATGGGATGGCGCAGCCAACTGCATCCCATAACCTCCTTAGTCGCCTCGTACACCATGCATGGAAGGTAAACAGTGTTGCTATTCTTTGCTCCTCTTTCCGGCCCCGACAACACACGGGAGTTTCCCAGTATTTCAATTCAAAAGTTTGTTTCACTTTAGGTCTGCCAATGATGTTCTTACCGCTCTGCTTCTTTCACCCTCAACTATACTTTGCAGTATGGTTTTTAAAAAATAGGGAATTATTTTGAGATATATGTCCAAACCATGCAAGTTTTCATCGTTTCACTATTGAAAGTGGTGATTCTTTTATAGCTGCGAGTCTCTATACTTTATTTCTTACTGACTTGTCTTTTTCTATCTATAGGGAATGCGCAAAATACATCTTTAACACATGTATTCGCAAGCCTGTATTCGTCTCTCCATGTATGCAGTGATTGTTGAACTCACATAACCATATAGCATACTAGATAGCACTAGTGATTTATAAATTCAGATCTGCACTTCAACACTGATGTTGTTTTTACATATTATATTTAGTCTTGACATGGCAGCTAAGGCAATCACCAGCCTTATCTTTAATTCAGTTTGGAGTTTCTCACCACGAGTTTCTATGCAGAATCATAGGTGTTTGAAAGTATTCACTTTTCAATTGGTTCCCATTCATCATAATGTTGGTTCCTGCCTCTTGTCCCCGTTGTTCACCAATATCGTACCGTTTTCGGTGTTAATTTAATTCTGTGCTTGCTGGCAACATTTCCACTTAAGTGCTAGCTCTAGTAGTTCTTGTTCAGTTATTCAGTTGTTCAGTTTTGGGGACAACGGTATTGAAATCCAAGCCATGGTATTTTCAATATCACAAAATATGCATTCCACGTCTCGTGCAGGCGAAATATTATTTTTCGACAATTCAACGAGCTGTCAACGGAGAAGTGGCGCTCAGATATACGATTTGTCTGGACACGAGCATTTATCATTCCATCAGCAGCTTCCACAGCTCCAGTTGGATAACTATGACGCTAACCAGACTGTGTTTTATACTCCGTGTATTTTTTTTTGGGGGGGGGGCGGTGGGAGTGGGAAATCTACTTCGTGAAAGGTCTTTCGGATCTGTGTTAGTGGCGTACGCCTATGAAATATAGAAGCAATATACATCCCTTCTTGTCTTGTAGCAATCCTTCGTGTGCTGTCACTTCCCGTGTCATCTCTATTCGTGCAATCGCTTCCCGTGGCATCTCTTCTCGTGCAATCCCTTCCCGTGGCATCTCTTCTCGTGCAATCCTTTCCCGTGGCATCTCTTCTCGTGCAATCCCTTCCCGTGTCATCTCTACTCGTGCAATCGCTTCCCGTGGCATCTCTACTCGTGCAATCCCTTCCCGTGGCATCTCTTCTCGTGCAATCCCTTCCCGTGTCATCTCTACTCGTGCAATCGCTTCCCGTGGCATCTCTTCTCGTGCAATCCCTTCCCGTGGCATCTCTTCTCGTGCAATACCTTCCCGTGTCATCTCTACTTGTGCAATCCCTTCCCGTGGCATCTCTTCTCGTGCAATCCTTTCCCGTGGCATCTCTTCTCGTGCAAACCCTTCACGTGGCAACCGTTCGCGTGCACCATTTACTCGTCGCGTGCAATCCCGTCCCTAGACAACCCTTCGTGTGCATTTCTGTGACCTGAGATAAACTCATAAGTTGTTGTTGAAGATATTTAAAACGACAGAGATAAATAGACAACACAATTAAACAAGCCAATGTATCGACTAGCGTACTTACTTTATGGTCACACGAAGCGTTAACAAAAGATATGCAAAATGAATGATAAATGTGATTGCTGTTGTTTAAATTGATATAACTATCGCATAAATTGTGCATATACTTTTTGTTTTCATCAATATGTTGGATGGCATATACTATGTGTTTCTATCCTCAGCCCATCACGTTGATGGATATGCTTGTTGCACTTTTAACAATAAAAGACTTATTCAATGGGTGATCTAAACAATTACGCATTCGTCCGGAACACATGCATTTCAAATGCAAGTGTTGAGTCTGACATCAGGCATTCAATGAGCGAAACATTTATTAGTTGCGGGTGGTTATTATTTCATTTCAATGTAGAGCTGTTTTGATGAACTTTTGTAATGGTAATCATTTCTGTAACATAATCGGAGTGACAAATATATGTTTTCGTCTTATGTGTGTATGTGTATATATATATATATATATTCGTATAGTATATATTGTGTGGGTGTGTGTAAAAATATAACAAGTCCGTGGTGGATCTGAACTAGGAAGCAGGAGAAGAATGTGGTTTCTAACTCCTTTCATTGGTTGTCAATTAATGTTATATATTTTCTTCTTCTGCGTTTGTTCTCAAACTCCTGCAGGTTAGCAGGATGTGGTCCAGAGAACGAAATGCGTTGTGCCATGGTTTATGGATTAGCTGTGGTATGTGCTCCTTTGGGCCAGACATATGTGGCTTCAGCTTGGCCTCTGGGGATCAGCTCAGAAACTGTTGAAAAGTCGTAGAGCATTGACTTCACTGTACTCGGTTTCCCATATGTACTCCGTCCCTCTCAACTAAGTGGCACGCCGCCTGCCGCGTGCCGAGAGTATCACTCATAGCACGTAACTCCGTAACTTCAAGCGATAATCCACAGGGATCTCCGAAAAAATCCACCTTGTACACAAGACGACACGAGCCGGATTAGAACCCATGACCTCTTGAACACAAAGTGAACAGCTTAACCACTACGCTAGGGAGATTCCCAAACTGTGAGAAACTGTAAACTGTGAAACTCAGAAACTGTGTGCGATGGCATAGCCAACCCCACCTCAAAACCTCCATAGTCATTTCCTACGACATTTGTGGTAGGTAACAGTGTTGCTATTCTTTGGTCGAGAAAAAGCTTTCAGCTGTCTCCTGGCAACAAGCTGTGTGGAATAATAAAGGCAGAATACCATACCAACCAGTTGGAAGAAAATGTGGGCAGAAGCACACACTTTCACGAGTTTTTCACGATGTCTATGAATGAAACCTCGGGCAATACGGCGTACTAACCCTAGTTCAAATTTACTGCGTGAGAATTTACCTTTACTAAAAGATACTCTTTTATTATTATTTTATGCCTTATTATATAAATCAATGCCTTAATTTCTTATAAATATCGCTAAGAGACAGAGTGAGAAATGAGGACATTGGACAAAGAACCGGCACCGCCCCAATCTTGGAATATATTAAGAGACAACAGATAAAATGGTTTGCACACATCAGCAGACTACCATCAGACAGCATACCACAACAAGCTATGCTAAACAGATACAGTGAAGGCAAACCTAGAGGCCGACCACGAAAACGATGGACCACCAAAATAAAAGAGGCGACAAACTCCACAATATACTCAGCACACAAGAGGGACATCTCCAGAATACTCTTCTACCCCTGACGCTGAAAGGCAACAAAGGGTTTAGCGGATAGATAGATAGATATATAGATAGATAGATAGATAGATATATAGATAGATAGATAGATAGATATATAGATAGATATATAGATAGATAGATATATAGATGGAGGGAGTGATGGATAGAAAATATACTCACAGTCGAGATAGGTACCAGTACCCGAGGACAAATGTTACAATGGCGTCTAATTACACGAGATAAGTTTGCTAACAGTGGAATACCTCGTGCGAGAAAGACGAAGTCCACCCACGTCTAAATCCCTGTTCGCCTTCTTGTCGGAAATTGCCACACAGGATTGCCTTTTGGCAAGCAAAGCCCAAGATTACAGTGGGTGATAGATCGTCACGGCATATAGCAGATACTTGTTTGCTTGGCGACAGATAAGAAGGTTGACACAGGCTAGGAAATCTCACATAAATTTAAAGCATGCCGAGAACGGATGTGCTGTGTCGGAAGGCGCAAAATAACGCAGCTCTGCTGTGAAACCAGCAGGACAACGCACTTCACGCTCCCCGGCGGAATTCCCGCACATTTCGTGTTTGCTATCAGCGAGCACACGCAGAAGAAGAATGTACGATCCAACAACAATATTCGATCTACGACATTCGATAATATTGATGCGATTTTTGCATTGGTCTCTCTGTATATACTTTGTGTCGCTCCCAAATGAAACGTATGGATCAGTCAAACTGTCTGCCAACTGGTGTGATCACTTGTAAAGCTCCGATCTATTCTAAGACCCGAAACTAGATATTTAACTTTAATTACATTTGCTCGACAAGACGAGATATAATTATGCATGCAAATGATTAATGGGCCTTTAGTAACTGTCCATTTTTAAAATATCATTTGTCATCTGCAAGATTCTGAGTAACAGCATGCAAAAATGACCTGGTTTCGATTACTTGTATTCTTTATTTTGTTTGTTGATTTATGATTTCTTTGTTCAGAAAGCTTGTTTGAAGGTTCTTTTTCTGACAAGCTAATCTATTTCACGTCCTCCAAGTCTGTATTTATTATCCTTGCTAATCTCATTGAAAATATTCTATAGCCATGGATTTATAACATTATCAACAAAAATACACTTTGGTCACTGCATTTTTAAGGCGCAGGTTTACGGCGTTTTGTTACTTCTTCGCTTGTTCTGCAACAACTACAGCGTAGCAGTTTGAAAGCTTTTTGCATTGTTGTATTTTATAGCGTATCTGCGATATCTGCGCGTTTAGACATGGCACACCTAACTTCAGCATGATCTATGACTCATTTTGATCATCTATGCGAAGGACAGCCAACTCCAACTCCAAAACCTCCTTGGTCACCTCGTATTTGCACGTAGCAATATTGCTACTATTTGCCCCCTTTTGGATCTCGACATCACACTCCGACCCGATTTTATAGAAGCAAAGTTGCCAGAGACTCCATTTTATAGAAGTAAAATTACCCGAGACCCTATTTTATAGATATAAAGTTATCCAAGACTATTTTATAGAAGCAAAGTCACCTGAGACTTCATATTTAAAAGGAAAGTTATCCTCGACTTCATTATTAGAATCAAAGTTACCTGTGACCCCATTTTATAGAGACAACGTTACCCGATACCTCATTTTATAGAAGCAAAGTTAACTGTGGTCGCATGTTATAGGAGCAAAGTTACCCAAGACCACATCTTATAGAAGCTATATAAATGAAAAAGAAGCAACGTTACCGGTGATCCCATTTTATAGAGGCGATGTTTCATTTAATATCTCATTTAATAGAGGCAAAGTTATGAGACCCCATTTTATAGGAGCAAAGTTACCCAAGACCCCATGTTATAGGAACAAAGTTACCCGAGACCCCATGTTATAGGAACAAAGTTACCCGAGACCCCATGTTATAGGAACAAAGTTAACCGAGGCCCCATTTTATAAAAGCAAAATTACCCGTAACGTCATTTTATTAAAGAAAAACAGCGTGTGACCAAAAGTGACACTAAATTCTTAGATTTATAAAGTTATTTTCATATTTTAAAAAATTAAATGATCGGAAATATTGTTTATTATAATTTTATATTCATCATCATCATCAGGTGCCATGCCGGGTGGCGTAGGCGGTCATGGCTCTCCACAGCTCTCTGTCCACAGTATTATGTATCAAAGTCGTTGTTGTTTCTTTGCCGTGCCAGGTTGACAAACTGTCTAATATTTTCTCACGTTGTCGCCCTCTGTCTCTGGTGCCTTCAATCTTGCCTGTTGTGATTATGTTCTCTAAACCTGCCTGTCTCATGAAGTGGCCAAAAAAAGAAGATTGCCTTTTTCTTATATTGTTGATTAAGGTCCGTTTCGCATTTAACTCTTTTAACACCTCTACATTAGTTTTTCTGGCAGTCCATGGTATTCTCAGCATTCTTCTGTAGAACCACATCTCTGTTGCCTCCAATCTCCCACTTTCCAGTTTGTTTATTGTCCAAGACTCGCACCCATATGTTAGTATAGGGGTTATATAGCACTGCAGAACTCGCTTTCTCACCTCTAATGACAAGGTCATATTACACAGTATATTTTTCATTTTTCTGAATGTTGTTTTTGCCTGTCCTATTCTGCATCTTATTTCTGTTGAACTTCTTCCATCTGCTGTTATAATTGTACCTAGATATTTGAATTGGTGGACCTGTTTTAATGCTATATCATTCACTATGATCTTGCAAGGTGTGTTATTTTCTTTCTTTGAAATAACCATTACTTCTGTTTTCTTGATATTTAGGAAGAGGCCTTTCTCTTTGCTTTCTGTGACTACTACTTTAATTAATTTTTGAAGGTCTTCCAAACTTTTTGCAATTTTATATTATCTTCTTCTTATTTTTCTGCGTTCATTCTCAGATTCCCACTTGATCTCTTTTGCATCAGGACAATGGTCCTACTAGGTTTCCAACAGGACGCAGTCTAGAGAATGGAAATGCGATGTGTCGCAGTTTTATTTGTGCCAATGGCCTGACGCATAAGTCTTTGGCGTTATATAATCTAAACTTATTAATTTAACACCATGATTGAAATGACAACTCGTTAACAAGCTTGAGATTTAGTGGTAGATTTGTCATTAATACCAGCCTGCAAATCATTCTCAGCATGTAAATGTAAAGTAAAGTAACCCATAGCATTGATTAATGTCGTAGGGGTGTGAGATGTTAGTAATCTCACATTTCAGAGGCTCTGCTAATGAGGGCGGTAGCCATCTCCTCTCCCTCGCAGTCTTTACTTCCCGGATTAACATTCTCAACATGTAATGTTTCTTGATTTGGATTTCGTTATTGACGTGACGATATTTGACCTTTTTCGTGATTTTCATTGATCGATGTCTATTATTCGTGTCGACAGCCGATGAAAACCGTGGAAAGGTCAAATTACATCACCTTTGAAAGATTGTATCCGTTGTCTACGTGACTATATCGAAAGAGGGACTCCGCCAAACTGTCACCTGCAGCCAAATCTCGTTTTACGGACAACAATGTATAACAATATTTCATTTAATTGGTTCTTATGTTAGGGCATATGGCTTCTTAGAAGACCACAGCGATTTCACGGTGTCCCAACAAAGAACAATATTTGAAATTGAGGGTTTACAGACCCGTCCAGGGAGGGGCAAAAAAAAAACAACAAACCCCGAAATTATTTAAACGATGCATAAGAATTAGTAATACGCCTTGAAAAATAACATAATTTAATATGTACAAAAAAACTCAATAATATAAGAATAACAATAAAACCAATAACCCGTCAGGGAGACATCAACACAAAACACCCTCCAAACACTAGTGTCCTCAAACATTCTCAGGAGTTTAGAAAAATCAAGCCCCGACAAACGCATTTCTTGATGTTATAAATCCAGAATTTTCATTTTCAGCCTCTTCTAATGTTGACTGTTCCTTGCAAAATAGTTTTAGAAAGTGAGCCGTAACTCGTTACATGTCCAAACGAAACACGCTTACAACGTTTTATATTCGGTTCTATATAACAAATGCTGAAGTCTGTAGCACTTATATTCAAAGCCCGAATCTGTGTTTGCATTGAGTATCCAACTTTCACATTCGTGTAATAAAAGTATGTTTATCACACGCGATTTGTATATATTATTCTTTACTGTAATACAGATCTTGCTTTTCTAAATTATATTCAACCTTACGATAGCGGCCATCGTCATCTCGAGTTTTAACTTCTTCTTCTTCTTCTGCGTTCGTTCTCAAACTCCTGCAGATTAGCAGAATGTAGTCCGGAGAACGGAATGCGTTGTGTCATGGTTTACAGAATTGCTGCGATATCTGCGCCTTTCGGCCTTACACATCCGATTTCAGCATGGCTTTGGGTCACTGACCCTATATGGGATGGAACAGCCAACTCCATCCCATAACCTCCTTAGTCGCCTTTTACGACATGCGTGGAAGGTAAACACTGTTGCTATTCTTTGCTCCCCTTTTGTCGCCACGGCAACACACGGGCGGAGTTTTAACTGAATCTTTTTTCCCAAGTTGCCATTATAAATGCTTACTGGGGGGTCACGGTCTTCTAAGCGTCACATTAGGGGCAGAGGGAATCGGCTGTATATGTTATTTATAACTTAGTTTTAGCTCTTTGTGATTTTTAGAATATGAGGGCACTTCAAAGTTATGTGCATACAAGAAATTTACATGTTGCCTTCACTATGTATTAACTAAAACTACAGTTAAAACATTGTTCATCATCATCAGGTGGTATATTCTTTCCAGAACGTAGTCTTTCCTATGGGTCTCTTGAATTCTCTGCGGTCTTGAGCAAGTTGTCCTGCCTCTTCTAGTTACATGCGCAGATATTCTTGAATGTATTTTGTCCAACGGCGTCTTGTGCGGCCGTTGCCCCTGTTGCCTTGTTGCACATAGTATAATATTGCGTTTTCTACCACGAAAATTGATGTTATTATTGGCTGTAACAGCTCTCATTATAGTAACACAGGTTCCGCCTAGATAGACATCATCAGAAAAGTATGATCAAATACATGTTCGCAACATGTCACTCTTTATTCTATATTTATACATAAGTTGAATAGACACGCCACGCCACGTCGGCATTCCAAAAGATGAGAACCATTTTGTGTAATGGAACACTATCAATGCAGACCCTAATTCGAGTACTGAGGTGTTAATATCGAACCAATTCTTTTTTATGGATGTGAAACATGGGCTGTAAACAATAAAATTCAAAACGAACTGGAGGCTATGGAGATGTGGCTCATGAGAAGAATAATGAAAATACCATGGACAGCTAAGAAAACTAATGCAGATGTTCTCATTGATGCTGGCAACAACACTGGAATCAAAGCTCTATGGGACACTGTATGAACTACAAAAGACAGTGAGTTTTATTAAGGAGACAGAATTACAGATATAGACATGTTTCAAGTGAACGAAAGAAGAAGAAGAATTGATGCTGGCGTAAAAAGATCAATTTTATTAAACATTAGGGGTAAACAGTCAAAGTTTCTAGGGCATGTGTTGAGAAGAACACAGCTTGAACACTTAATAACCACTGGAAATGTCAAGGGAAGAAGCGACAGGGGAGGACAAAGACCAAATTGCTAGAGGGACTATTATTATGGCACGGGAGTTCACCAACTGAGATTATTGACAGCAAAAGAGACGTATAGTCGTGAAGAAACATGATCGCCTAAGCCATTTGGCATGACACTTGATTGATTGATTGATTGATTGATTGAGAATAGACAGTTTATAAATTAGTTAATATCCACATTAAAAAAATATACCACACATGTTGTAGTCAAACTTAATTTCATAGCCAGTAGCCTTTGAAAATGGCCAACCAAAGTGCCAACTCATTTCGTATATTTTTGTAGTAAAATGTGCTTTATAATTGTTTGTATAGCTTTCATATTTATCTAATTTATATTGATAATTATTATAGTGGTATGAGCTTTATCCTCCACAGAAACATTTGACTTCACAAAATGTGACATCACTGACAATTTCAAATCAGATTTTGTATCCGCCAACTTCAAGAGCCTGGAAGCTGGACTTGGGTGTGAGACCAACGCCACTACCGCTAAAGGCCAGGAAGTACACATTATAACTGTAATTGCATCAGATTCTGATGATGATGGATGGATTGCTGTAAAACTCAGCACCCACTCCAGGCGGCAAGCGACTCTTGAAGGTGAGTACGTATAGTATCAATCTCGTAATGTCCTTCATTGTGGCACTCTGATGTCCTTCATCGTGGCACTCTGATGTCCTTCATCGTGACACTCTGATGTCCTTCATCATGGCACTCTGATAGTATATATCTCAAAATAGTAGTTTCTGAAACATGTGTACTCGTACATTAAACATGTTATGTATATTATCTAAGCAAATGTCCTACAATATAACAAGAAAAGTGTCTATTGGAAAAAAAACTTTATCTAAACAAATGTCATACAGAGGTTATGGCCATTTTGCGGAAATATTCTTCTTCTTAGTTTCCCAGGGAAACAATTCGCCTAGATGCTTCAGCAGCCAACCATAAACTTTATTATAAACGTTATTATAAGCTTTGATATATAAGCTGTATTATAGCTTTATTATAAGCTTTAATATAAGCTTTATTATAAGCTTTATTATAAGCTTTATTATAAGCTTTATTATAAGCTTTATTATAAGCTGTATTATAGCTTTATTATAAGCTTTATTATACGCGTTATAAGCTTTATTATAATCTTTATTATAAGCTTTATTATAAGCTGTATTATAGCTTTATTATAAGCTTTATTATAAGCTTTATTATACGCGTTATAAGCTTTATTATAAGCTTTATTATAAGCTTTATTATAAGCTGTATTATAGCTTTATTATAAGCTTTATTATAAGCTTTATTATAAAAGTTATTATAAGCTTTATGAAGAGAGATAGAGAGAGAGAGATAGGATAAGGCTTAAACTTAACAAATCTATTCTGTGTGCGTGTGTGTGCGTACGAGCGAGAGGGCTCATTTATTGTGTGTGTTTGCGCGTGCTTACGCTCGTGTGTGTAAGATATAAATGTATATACTTATGAACAATTTAAATATCTGATTAGAATGCATGACTCTCCCGACGCAACGTTACATTACGGAGTATTTCAACCTGTTGTTACACCCACTCCTGGTTCTGAATTTGTTCCTCTTCGATCTCTTTGTCGTATCTGTCTTTCACTGAACTCGTGTGTGGGTGTTCTTCGTGCACTTGTAACATAAGATCACGTTTTCATTCTTGACCGTCACTTGCTCCAGCAGTCCTTTTCCGAGTCTGCAAGCGAGGGTAGGCATTTCTTGTCATATCTATATTTTGCTAAGTGTTCGTGTTTCTGAGCTTCATAGGAACATCCGTACTTTCTCATTATGTTAGCGCACTGGTAGCCTATTTTCTGGCATTTATAAACACACGAATACCACGGCTAGTAAAATTTTCTGTTATGTAGACGCTATTGTAGATGGATGAAATGAACCACTTATTTGTACTAGGTCCCTCGAAGTTTGCTGTGGGCCAGCTGAAATTTTCTTACACAGTATATTTTTTTTTAAATGGCTTTCTCCTGATTATTAATACCATCTATTGTAATTATTGTCTTTTCTCTGCTTCTGCTGTGAGGCGCCGCATGACTGAATGATGATTGGTTTTCTCTGCTTTTGCTGTGTGGAGTCGCAGGATTGAATAATGATCAGTTTTCTGGCTATGGCACGTTTCGTTGTTTGATATGCAGTGATATTGTGACGTCCCAGAATGTTGGTAACTCCTTCAATCCACCTTCTTCTTGGTCTTCTTCTGTGTATTGATGTTTCCATTTTCTTGTTGTATGCTCTTGCCGCCGGTCATAAGGGTACATTCTCATTAAGTGGCCTAACCATTTCAGTCTCTGTTAATCACTATAATTGACCACAGATGTTGTTCCAACAGTTCTTGTAATCTCTTCATTCTAACTTGATCTCTTCTTGTTCTGTTTGTTGCTTTTCATAGATATCTCATTACACACGGAGTAAGCGTTCTTTCATGTTCTTTTGTTAGTGTCCATATCTGGCATTGATAACACAATATTGTTGGTATAAAGATTGAATTTGTGATTTGCCTTTTTGTTTCCACCGGGGTAGATTTATGTTTCAAAATTAGTATAAGTTCATAATTAAAACGACAATCGATAATAAGTGAGACTGCTGTAAAACTGTATAACAATAGTACATACGTCCGCCGAAGACGGATGTGTCGGGCTAATGGCGCAAATAAAACAGCGACACAACGCATTTCCATTCTTTGGACTACATCCTGTTGGAAATCTGAAAGGACCATGGTCCTGCTATAAGAGAGATCCAACGGGAGTTTGATAATGAACACTGAAGAAAGAAGAAGAAGAAGTACTTACGTAAAACACAAGGTCGGTCAGTTTTACGATGAACACACAGACTATCACACTGTAGGGGATAATCTTAATGTCGTTTTCAGAAGAACACAAGACAAATAGTAAACGAAAAGTTAAAATAATGGCACTATCACAAAATTATTAGGCGGCAGACATTCAACAGCAGAGACATCCAAGTTAACAATTATTTTATTGTTATTTATACTGTTCAGTGTTTCTCTTTTGTTTTCTTGAAAAAGACATTACGGTTGAATCTATCTTCTATACTGATATTTGTAATTTTTTTATACCCATACCATATAGAGTCTGATAGTCTGTATGTTCATCGTAAACCTAATCCACCTTGGTATTTACATACGTACTATTCTGATTATCAGGGCCTTACAACAGGTCACACCAGTTGATCCAAAATATTTACTCACTGCAGTAAAACTGAAATCCTACAAGCGAAGCTTGGAACAGGGTAATGTAGTTGTGCTAGTCACAGATCGTCATTTTCATTGGCGGTTGACACGAAGTACACACATCAACCAATGAACAAAATCAGATCAATCAGGTCAGATAATATGAGTGATTTAGACCAGGTTTTTGCTGTACATTGAAGTACTGTCTTGTCCAATGATAAATATGGCATGTGACGATTGAACGTAATTAAAATGTACCTGGATTGTTAATCATTACTTCAACGGGACCCATAACACTGCGACATCTATTTCTGTCGAGTATCTATACTCTAAAATGTAGATTAACAATAAGGACCGTGGATGCGACTTCAGGAAGGGATGGGAGGGAGCTACCGGAAATAAAGGTATCCTATCCATTTCCACATATGGGAAAAACTTGGCCATTTTTGTGGTAAATCGTTTGGAGGGGGGGGGGGGTTTTACGGACATTTTAACTGAATTCCTAATACTAAAACTCATGGTTTGATTTCTTCCTAGTGGAGGGAAGAGTTTGAACATCCGAACCCCTATTATCTACTGCTTATATGGAGTGAAATTTATAAGATCTGTGCTTATTCTATGAATTTCTATTCTTTATTTCCTTTTTGTACTCCTGAAAATATCATACAAGCAGCTGTATCAAACAAAGTCCCAGGACACGATAGCGTACATGTCGAATTAATCAAGGCAGCAGCAGCAGACATATGGATAAAATGGTAACATAGGCTATTTAACATATGGAATACACAAGAAACAGCAGAAGACTGGAAATGCTATAATAATATCTATATGGAAGAAAAAACAGTTAGCAACATAGAATGTACACAATACAGAGGTATTTCACTTTTCAGCCACACTGGAAACATTTTCCACATAATTTTAGAAAGATGACGAGTATTGACCGAACCACAGCTTAGCAACACTCAAATAGGATTCCGTAAGAATAATAACTGTACAGATGCCATTTTTGCAATTAATGTGGCATATTAAAAAAAACTACTGAACTCCAACTCTGGCCTACAGCCTGTGGTATTACTGACAGATGCAAGGTCAGTGCTTCAAGATCTCCAGTCTGGAAAACTAAAAGACTTGCAAAAACTACTTAATAAATTGTCTTACCAGTATAGGGTAACCATGCAGTGGATACCCTCTCACTGTGGAATACCAGGAAATGAAAAGCAGACCAACTGGCTAAGGAAGGTGCTGCCGAAGACCAACCAGATGTACCAATCACCTACCATCAGAAAAAACAGATGATCAAGTCAATAAGAAAACCACAAACACCAACACAAGATGACTATCACATTTTGAACAGATCAGAACAAGTTATAATTCTACGCCTCAGAACAGGACACAACCGATTCCGCAGTCACATGTATACAAAGTTCAAGATTGGCAATACGGCCATATGTACATGTGGACAGGCAGCACATAGTGCCAAACATATACTTCAAGAGTGTTCTGAGCATGAAACGCTGAGGCAGACATATTGCCCAGAGGAAACAACACTGGAATCAAAGCTCCATTGACCACTGTATGAACTACAAAAGACAGTGAGTTTTATTCAGGAGACACACTTGCAGAGAGAAAGGGTTCCGTACCCGATGGGCTCAGGCACAAAAGGGACAACGATTTAGCCCTGGCCCAACTCTACTGTCAGGTTTTCCTACACCGGAAATACACTTGAAGAGAGAAAGGGTTCAGTACCTGATGGGCTCATGCGCTATTGGGACAAGGACGCTCAGCTCTAGAACGCCTTGCTCTCAAACGCGTGGTGTGAGACTCGAACTCGGACAAGGGGTACACGATGTCAGTGAATGACACCTCGGCTAAGAGGGCGAAAGAGCCAGGGTCCAACTCCTCTGTTGAGTTCTTCCCCTTAAGGAACCAGGCTCACGGATGAGAAACGGTTCAGTACCCAATGGGCACAGGCACAGCACGTCCAACGTCCAATTACACGAGGCGAGTTCATAGACAGTGGAACACCTCGTGCGAGTCAGACGAGAGTAAAAATCGTCTGGGCGAAGAGTCGCCACTACGCGTGCCTGGAGACAGATTTAGAGGCTGTCACAGGCTAAGGGTAGCCCACCCGAATTGTCAAGGCATGCCGAAATCGGATGTACTAGGTCTACAAGGCGCATAACGGTGGCACAACGTAATCAAGCTCCCGACGGAAATCTCACGGATATCCGTGATGGTTACACAATGGAGCGAACGCAAAACAAACAAACATTCAGGAGACAGAATTACAGATATAGACATGTTTCAAGTGAACGAAAGAAGAAGAAACAATTAGACAACTGACAGATAAAAAAAAAACGAATCAAAACAATAAAGTATTTTGTATTGCGTTTGTCGACCAAGAAAAGGCATTTTACAGAGTTGACAGACAACAACTATGGAAAATACTGTCACAATATGGGGTATCACAATCCATAATGATATTCTGTAGGAGTAGTTACACAGTCAATGTGCAGTTAGGAAAAGGCAGAGCTCTCAAACAAGTTCCTCACATACTCTGGAGTGCGAGAATGATGTGTTTTATCTCCTTTGCTATTCATCATAGATGTTGATTATATATGTAATATTGTCAACACCAATGGAGAAGACAATCTAAACAACTTCCTGAGCGAATTTCTTTTTGCAGACAATCAAGCAATAATATCAAAATCAGATATGCAACTGCGACAACATTAAATAGACTTCATGTAACATGTAGGAACTTTAATATGAAGATAAATACAGGTAAAAACTGAGTTAATGTCTATCGTAAAACAGTAAGAAACAGTACTATTTTCATCGATGACGAACAACTGACACAGGTGAAAGAATTCACTTTTCGTAGAAGCATCAGATCTTCAAATGGACAAAACAAAAATAAATCCAACGGAGATGCAACATAACTTGCCAGATCTTAGAACAGATGTGTTATATTTTTTTTTTCAAAAACAAACAAGTAAACATGAACATCAAACTGTACTATATCAAACGAGTATCATATCACCAACATTTTACCAATGTCAAACGTGGACATTGTTGTCTATAAACAACAAGAGACACAAGAAAACTAGTTACAACAGAAATGACTTGGTAGAATTTATGGAGTAACAATAAGAGACAGAATGACACATGAAAGCATCAGAAGAATAACAAACACTATGCCAATCATTGATTACACCAGAAGACAACAGTTTAAGTAGTTTTCATAAGCTTCCAGACTACGATATGATAGCGCCCATTACAAACCATTGCTATATAGACACGATGGATACAAAACCAGCGGCAGACCATGCAAATGATGGATTACAGAAATAACAGAATCAACGACAAACATAATGAAGCACACAAAATAGCCATCTCCATGGAACTCTTCTACCCCTGACGCTGCAAAGCATAAAGAGGTATAGCAAAAAACAATAACTCCTTCATTTCTTAATCCTGTCAACCAATTTTTTTCTTGCTGGTCACACTTATCCAGAAAGTACTGTATACACGTTCCCGAGCTCTGGAAATAACACCTGGATTTTCATAGAACTAACAAAAGCTTATGATCTATAATCAAGAGATTAAGCCTGGATCCGACCCAGTGATTCGAAGAGGTTGCATACCTCTAATATAGCAATTTATGTTGGAGTATATATATATATATATATAATATTATATATTATATATATATATATATATATATACTATATATATATATATATATATATATATATATATATATATATATATATATATATAATATATATATATATATTTAAGCTAAAAAGTGTAATGCTGTAATTCTACAACTAGTCAACTTAAATAAAGTACGCATTAACTGTATTAGAAGACAACAATCACAGTTTCTGGGTCATGTCATAAGAAGAGGTGAGTTTTGAAAACATCGTAACAACTGGAAAGATCGAGGGTAAGAGAGACAGAGGAAGACAACGTGAGAAAATGTTGGATAGCCTGAAAGCCTCGCATGATGTAGAATCATCAGAAACTATATTTAAATGTATAACAAACCCCGCAGGTCTGTGGAGCGACATGATCGCCTACGCCGGAAGGCATGGTACCAATGAATGAATGAATATGTATATACGTATTGATATGTATATATATTTATATGTATATGTGATTGGGTATCACGGACATGTCTGAAGATGAGCTGTCACGATTTATACGCTTCATTGACAATTTTGACTCACCTATCAGGTTTACAGTAATATCTCTACCTCGAGATAACACCATGACACATTCGTCAACACCCATCTCTCCTGTCAGCACGTTGGTACATAATACATACGACTGATGCCCATAGCTCTCTCGTCAACACCCATCTCTCCTGTCAGCACGTTGGTACATAATACATACCGACTGATGCCCATAGCTCTCTCGTCAACACCCATCTCTCCTGTCAGCACGTTGGTACACACAATACATACCGACTGATGCCCATAGCTCTCTCGTCAACACCCATCTCTCCTGTCAGCACGTTGGTACACAATACATACCGACTGATGCCCATAGCTCTCTCGTCAACAATCTTCTCAATCCTCTGCTTCTCGTTGTTCCTTGCCATTCTCTTAACTTCTCTCACCTCAGGCGCATGTATAGTGGAAAAATGGAATTTTCCCCAGAAAGTGTCCGGCAACGTCATCTATGCAATGATATGCATGCATTGCTCACCATGACATTACATAAACTGGGAATGGATGAAAACACGAAGACCTATTCTGTGGACATATGTACAGAATCAAAAAACTAGACTCGTACTTCTGTTTCTGACCACGTTCAGTTGTTCAGGGACATCCGAAGTGACCGTGATATTTAAGTGACTGCCTTTAAGTTGTCCTTCTCCGGACTCGGCATGCTTGAGAATTGTTACATACTACAATGTGGCACGATTGAGACATTCAGGTTCAATGTCCGTCAGCCCTATTGGTAGATATGATGTTGTTTCGTGATTTTTCTGTTTATTTTATTTTATTTTATTAATATTCTGGTGTTTTGTTTTATTTTATCAATACTTTATTTGTTTAAAAATATTTTGTGTTTGTGCTGCTTCACCTCTGATCTTCGATTTTTTTTCTCTTTCGGGTGATATCTATATATTTCTCTGGCATGTGAGTGTCAGTAGTTCCGTTCTTGCTCGTCATATTATGTTGTCAGTATGTTGCTGATGAAGACCATTTGGTCAAAACGTTAGATATGTGCATTATCATGTGTGTTAACAGTTTTTAGCAGAACTTCATTACCCTGTTCCATGTCTTTCTTGTTGGATTTAAGTTTAAATGCAGTTAGTAGATCATTATCATCATCACCAGGTGCCATGCCGAGTGACGTAGGCGGTCATGGCTCTCCACAGCTCTCTGTCCACAGTATGATGTATCGAAGTCGTTGTTGTTTCCTTTCCGTGCCAGGTTGTCAAACTGTCTAATATTTTCTCACGTTGTCGCCCTCTGTCTCTGTTGCCTTCAATTTTGCTGTTGTGACTATGCTCTCTAAACCTGCCTGTCTCATGAAGTGGCCAAAAAAAAAAAAAGATTTACTTTTTCTTATATTGTTGATTAAGGTCCGTTTCGCATTTGACTCTTTTCAACACCTTTACATTAGTTTATGTTAGTAGATATCAAATAATTTCTATATTTAATCATTAAACCGCTACTTTTTCTTCACTGATCTAACTACCTTCAGTATACACTTCTCGTGAATATCTCATTCTTCACATACTCTCGCGTAATGGTAGCTATTCTAAGACAGAGGAGGAGGAACGCTATTTAAAAGCGAAGCTATCATGAGTAGTGCATGTGAATATGATGTGTCTTGTACCGCGTAGGCGAACAAGTGGTAGCAATAAATAGCTTTAGAGAAACCAGTCTTGATCATACAGCATGAACACGTCCGAGGGCAGACTTTTATTTGGAACTGTACAGATCTCGTAATGTGGTCATTCATGGGCATCTAGATACATGGGTTTACTATAGGATTTTTTCACCTAACCCTAACCTTAACAGTTGATTGTAAACAAACATTACTGTGAGTTTGATTCCACCGAGTCGGTATTTAGGATATATTCCCGCTTCATTCCATCCAGTCTGTAGTTAGAATAAATCCCTGCTTTATTTCATTTAGTCTGTAGTTAGGATACACTCCTGCTTTGTTCTACTGAGTCTGTAGTTAGGATACACTTCTTCTTTGTTCTACTGAGTCTGTAGTTAGGATACACTCCTGCTTTGTTCTACTGAGTCTGTAGTTAGGATACACTCCTGCTTTGTTCTACTGAGTCTATAGTTAGGATACACTTCTTCTTCATTCCATCAAGTCTATAGCTACAGTACACTTCTGATTCATTCTATCGAGTCTGTAGATAGAATATACTTCTGCTTCATTCCCCGTAGTTAGGGTACACTTCTGCTTCATTCCATCAAGTCTGTAGTTAGAATATACTTCTTCTTCATTCCATCAAGTCTGTAGTTAGAATATACTTCTTCTTCATTCCATCAAGTCTGTAGTTAGAATATACTTCTTCTTCATTCCATCAAGTCTGTAGTTAGAATATGCTTCTTCTTCATTCCATCAAGTCTGTAGTTAGAATATACTTCTTCTTCATTCCATCAAGTCTGTAGTTAGAATATACTTCTTCTTCATTCCATCAAGTCTGTAGTTAGAATATACTTCTTCATTCCATCAAGTCTGTAGTTAGAATATACTTCTTCATTCCATCAAGTCTGTAGTTAGAATACACTTCTGCTTCATTCCATCAAGTCTGTAGTTAGAATATACTTCTTCATTCCATCAAGTCTGTAGTTAGAATATACTTCTTCTTCATTCCATCAAGTCTGTAGTTAGAATATACTTCTGCTTCATTCCATCAAGTCTGTAGTTAGAATATACTTCTGCTTCATTCCATCAAGTCTGTAGTTAGAATATACTTCTGCTTCATTCCATCAAGTCTGTAGTTAGAATATACTTCTTTTTCATTCCATCAAGTCTGTAGTTAGAATATACTTCTTCTTCATTCCATCAAGTCTGTAGTTAGAATGTACCTCTTCTTCATTCCATCAAGTCTGTAGTTAGAATATACTTCTGCTTCATTCCATCAAGTCTGTAGTTAGAATATACTTCTGCTTCATTCCATCAAGTCTGTAGTTAGAATATACTTCTGCTTCATTCCATCAAGTCTGTAGTTAGAATATACTTCTGCTTCATTCCATCAAGTCTGTAGTTAGAATATACTTCTGCTTCATTCCATCAAGTCTGTAGTTAGAATATACTTCTGCTTCATTCCATCAAGTCTGTAGTTAGAATATACTTCTGCTTCATTCCATCAAGTCTGTAGTTAGAATGTACTTCTGCTTCATTCCATCAAGTCTGTAGTTAGAATATACTTCTTCTTCATTCCATCAAGTCTGTAGTTAGAATGTACCTCTTCTTCATTCCATCAAGTCTGTAGTTAGAATATACTTCTGCTTCATTCCATCAAGTCTGTAGTTAGAATATACTTCTGCTTCATTCCATCAAGTCTGTAGTTAGAATATACTTCTGCTTCATTCCATCAAGTCTGTAGTTAGAATATACTTCTGCTTCATTCCATCAAGTCTGTAGTTAGAATATACTTCTGCTTCATTCCATCAAGTCTGTAGTTAGAATATACTTCTGCTTCATTCCATCAAGTCTGTAGTTAGAATATACTTCTGCTTCATTCCATCAAGTCTGTAGTTAGAATGTACTTCTGCTTCATTCCATCAAGTCTGTAGTTAGAATATACTTCTGCTTCATTCCATCAAGTCTGTAGTTAGAATGTACTTCTGCTTCATTCCATCAAGTCTGTAGTTAGAATATACTTCTGCTTCATTCCATCAAGTCTGTAGTTAGAATATATTTCTGCTTCATTCCATCAAGTCTGTAGTTAGAATATACTTCTGCTTCATTCCATCAAGTCTGTAGTTAGAATATACTTCTGCTTCATTCCATCAAGTCTGTAGTTAGAATATACTTCTGCTTCATTCCATCAAGTCTGTAGTTAGAATGTACTTCTGCTTCATTCCATCAAGTCTGTAGTTAGAATATACTTCTGCTTCATTCCATCAAGTCTGTAGTTAGAATATACTTCTGCTTCATTCCATCAAGTCTGTAGTTAGAATATACTTCTTTTTCATTCCATCAAGTCTGTAGTTAGAATATACTTCTTCTTCATTCCATCAAGTCTGTAGTTAGAATGTACCTCTTCTTCATTCCATCAAGTCTGTAGTTAGAATATACTTCTGCTTCATTCCATCAAGTCTGTAGTTAGAATATACTTCTGCTTCATTCCATCAAGTCTGTAGTTAGAATATACTTCTGCTTCATTCCATCAAGTCTGTAGTTAGAATATACTTCTTCATTCCATCAAGTCTGTAGTTAGAATACACTTCTGCTTCATTCCATCAAGTCTGTAGTTAGAATATACTTCTGCTTCATTCCATCAAGTCTGTAGTTAGAATATACTTCTGCTTCATTCCATCAAGTCTGTAGTTAGAATACACTTCTGCTTCATTCCATCAAGTCTGTAGTTAGAATATACTTCTGCTTCATTCCATCAAGTCTGTAGTTAGAATATACTTCTGCTTCATTCCATCAAGTCTGTAGTTAGAATATACCTCTTCTTCATTCCATCAAGTCTGTAGTTAGAATATACTTCTGCTTCATTCCATCAAGTCTGTAGTTAGAATATACTTCTGCTTCATTCCATCAAGTCTGTAGTTAGAATATACTTCTGCTTTATTCCATCAAGTCTGTAGTTAGAATATACTTCTGCTTCATTCCATCAAGTCTGTAGTTATGATAAGGATAAACTCGAAATCTGCTACAACACATTTAATCTTTTGTGAGAATGAACACTAAGCGGCATCTCCCAACTGCGTGCCCCCTACCCATCCTCCGCCCGAAAATACGGCCAATACCCTTTCTAATCCGTTAAAAGTGCACGAGAGCCTAATTTAAGATTCATTTGTGTGTTCCAATTTCTGTTCTCTTGACACCATCTTTATGCCAAACTTTTCTTGCACGGCCTGTCTTCCCGCTTGTCTTCTCTGTCCTACTATAACCTTTACTCCCCCTACGCTCGTTCACTCACTCACTTTCTCTCGTCACAACTCATATTCATTTTGGGACCTGCCTATTGATTTTCCTCAGCGTAACAGACCCAAAATCAATACCTCGAGTGTTTTGGCTTTTTTTCTATTTAATACTTCGCTTATATAAGGTATGTTTTTTTTTTTACTCAAGAGTCTACCACAACCAGATGTTTTGTTGCTTATTCCGTGTCTCTAAATTCGTTACATAATGACTGGCACATTTCCGTCTTTCAAGACAATATATTATTGTTGTGCTAAAAGGAATATAGTGTCGCATATGGCCTAGAGCTTAGAAGTTTGGTCTTACATAGTGAAGTCCAGAGTTTGATTCCCGGTAATGGACTGTATTTTATCTGTCGAAGGGTAAATTAAGAAACCCACCCTGTAGATGTTGTGGTGACAGCAAGGGGATTCCACCTTTCACATACATCCACACGTTCCTCCCTGTAGCTTCCCTAACAGAAAAACATGCAATGACAGACCCGCTTTTGTATAAGGAATATAAGCTACACTCGATAGCAATGGCTGATGTGGCCTGCAGCATCAATCTGAGCCACAGTCTTCTACACCATGCACAAGGAATCGTAGAACTGCTGCTTGATCACTAATAATGCTGTTGTGTGTTTTCTCAACCAGCCGGCGTATCACTTTCTCCTGTCTTTAGAAAATTTCATATCTTTTTTAAAACCAGCCTGCTTATCATTTTCTCCTCTGTCTGTATAACAATCCTTATCTTTTTTCAACCAGCCTGCTTATCATTTTCTCCTCTGTCTTTATAACAATCCTTATCTTTTTTCAACCAGCCTGCCTATCACTTTCTCCTCTGTCTTTATAACAATCCTTATATTTTTTCAACCAGCCTGCTTATCATTTTCTGCTTTGTCTGTATACCATTCCTTATCTTTTCTCAACCAGCCTGCTTATCATTTTCTCCTTTGCCTTTATACTATTCCTTATCTTTTCTCAACCAGCCTGCCTATCACTTTCTCCTCTGCCTTTATACAATTTCTTATCTATTTTCTCCATGCAACACGATCCATGTTTCAATATCAACGCCTGTAGCAGGAATATTACGTCTGCATATGTGTATTTGTACCCAAGTGGAAGTCGACCCCGAGATTTTTCCACTAACTGTAATTCCTCTTAAAGATATTTCTGTATTCTTCTATCTCGCTAGGTTGTCCAAGCGTGGTTCTCGTCAAGTAGTCATGTAGTCTCATGGGAAATAATCCTTCTAAAGTGACGTTGTTTGTCTTTTTATGTATTTTGAATGTATGTCGATGGTTTCACGTGGCTGGGGGTTAAAACACATTTATAACTCTGTCTCGTTGTGCCCATGACTAAGTGTTCACTGGCCCATTTCTGCAATCGCTGCATAGATTCATCATTGATCAGGACTGTTCACTTCCAGCAGCTCTTTGTTGTACAACTTCAACGTGTCGTTGCCCTCCATTTTAAATGTATCGCATGCAAGAGAAGCCAGGAAAAGTAACGCTGTCATCACCCCCTTACATGCATGACGGCAGTAGGCGATTATTAAGCCTTTGGACGTGGGTTGTTTGGTCTACCCATGATAATCCTCTATGATAGGTCTGCTGCAAATCCATACTTGACCTTCTGGGAAGGAATCAACCAAAGTCTCCTTAGGATTAGAGAACTCGCAAATCCGCTGCTTTGCTCACAACTTTTTGGTTGAGTAAAGCAGTCATCTGGGACTTTCTAAATCTTTGGAAAAATTGCCCTATTGAAAATAACGCGATAATTAAAATAACAATAATTATAATAATAATAATATAAAATAATAAAAACTGTCAATACTGCATTTTCTCCATGAAGGGAGTTGTAGGGAGGTCTCGAGTGGCATAACAATAATATCAATATTATTATTATTATTAATAAATCATTTAGTTTAGCATCATTGGATTCCTTGTACCTCTTTCAACCTTACATCCGGCTACCTAATTTACGCTCACATCTCCTTATATATACTCCAATAACACAGCACATGTGCTTATATCTCCACTAATCTTATACTCCAATAACACAGCACATATCTCCACTAATCTTATACATCTTGCTACCTTCTACAATATTTCTTGACCTTCTAGGTCTCTATACTCGTGAACGCACACATTCCTATGCCCCCCCCCCCAACATAACTGCTCCACTACTCCTTTCCGTCTCACTATGTCTCCATATTCCATCTTACACCTTCTATGCTACAACTCAGATCAGACGTTTTGAGAAACCTTTCTTAATGGATCCTTGTTATTGCACGCAACTTCTGTTTGTGATTCTAGAAACACGAACTGCGGGACCCATATCCAATTTTAATGATATGAATTTGAAACCAGACCATCATTTATCTGATCTTATCTCCAGTAGCACTTTTCTGTAAGTGGTAACATGTGCCACGTATAATTTTAATCCATGAAAACTGTCGGTAAGTCAGGCTTTCTGACATCACATTGTTACTGAATATGATAAAGGTAAAAGCAATCCCATAGCATATAATATATAGTTCCACAGGGCTGGAAGTAGTTAATGCATCACAGTATTAATTTTTGACTGAAAATGGAAGTGTCATTTGGTATTTCAGTGCTTTCTAAATGAATATTTGATTTCTTTTCTGAGTATAATAGATTATATACACGCTTTAACCATTTGGAGACGCTGAAACAACGTTATGACAGTTCTAGAAAACTGACCGTGTAGAACTAAAACGCTTGTAGGAGACATGCCGATTTCTCAGAAGACGACATGCAAACGAAAACAAGCCACCACATTTGGAACAATAACAATGCCAATCCTGGATTACATCATACGACAACATTAAATGGTTTTCGCATGCTTCCAGACTACAATGAGACAGTGCCCCTCAAAAATCATTACTTTATAGACATGATGGATACAAAGCCAGGTGCAGACCATGCAAATGATCGATTACACAAATAAAAGAAACATTGAAAACAAAAATATAGGAAGCACACAAAAAAGTCATCTCCAGAGAACTCTTCTACCCCCGATGCTACAAGACATAAAGGGGTATAGATCGAAAAAAAAAATTCTTTACATTTAAATATTCAATTTTCCTTTTCCCTCTAACCATCAAAAGGTTTTCCCTAACCCTCGAAAAGGTTGCGTAGAGGATTGGCTTCATTGTACTTGGATGACGTCATATACATGTGTGTACTCTATCAGCCCGCGATTGTCATAACCACTTCTCCAGGAGATCTTCAATTCTGTTTCTGCGAATCAGGAACTCAATTTTTGAACATACAACAGGTGTTTACATTGGAAAGTGTTAAAAACTATAATGAAGTAATAATACTACTTAATATTCTAACTATTAAATATTTTTTTTTTAAATAAGCAAAGGAACACGGAATATTTCCATGCTGCGGTCGAACAAGGACCTTTTTCAACAAACGAATACAAAGAAAAAACACAAACACAAACTTATTTAAAATGAAATTTTGTGCACGGTGATATCCTGACAATCATTTCGTACATGGAAATGACATATATTTTGGAAGCAGCGTGTTCATTTAGGTTTGGTCAAGCAAAATGAATTAAACAGGTTACTAAAACACTTACCTTGCCTATTAATAAAAATATATTTTAAAAAGTATATATATAAAAACATACAATAAAACTAAACAGGACAATTCTTCACGTATCGGCTCAAATTGAACCTTTTTCAAGAGACAAACAACAGAAAACAACAAAATAAAAAACAAAATAGATGACTAGATTTCATCAAGCCCCGTCTCCATAGCGCAGGCTTGACTATTTGTTCATTAGGATACTGCGGCACCATCCACTTTGTCGGACACCCTCTGACCATTTGGTTATTTATATTCATTTATGTTTAGCACCGTGCGCACGCAATACCCACATTCTATTGACAGAGATAGCAATAGATCATGGGAAAAAATGTTAAAGGTGAAGAAATCTTAAGTGTCAAATCAGATCAAGTGAAACCTAACTTAAAATATGAAATAGCGAACCCACCCTAAAGAAGACCTGTCAACAGCCATGCAACGCGTTCTACCTATTTCCCGTTGACTCCTCTTAAAACATCGCTTAAACATACATTTGATATCCCTAAACTAGCTATCACTTTCCACTCTCATACTACTCCCGCACTGCATATCCTGCTATGCTACTTCTCTATCCTACAAATAAACCCTTTTTTTTCTAGTACTGTATTTTCCTCTCTTCCCGCTCCCTCGTCGCTACCCGGAGATATAGGAACCATCGTGATCGTTTGGTTCATTCCAGCTTGTGCACCTCTGGTGGCCATCCTGGAACCGTTCATCATCCGCGGCAATGTTTATGAGTCCTTTTGTTATTCTTACTGCCACGTTTCAGTTCCCGAAGTCCCGTTTTGATATTCAGGAATCTTTTTCATTTGTGTCCTGTAATTTAATATACTCTATCATGTAACCGCTACAATACAATATACAAATACCGTACGATTCACTATGCTAAGACAAAACTAAAAATCAGCAGTCATATAGTCCTATATACAACAAATGTATCACCTCAGACCTGCCTCTGAGCAGTGTCAAACTGTAGGCACACACGGTGAACGTGCTGCTCGAAGGATACAGGTCTTACACGGTATACGATGTGAGGACGTCGCCATCCGTTGATATAAACGAACTGGTTCATGAGTTTAACAAAAGAATCAAGAACGGTACTATCAAGGAAGAAGGGCTGCATAGTTTCCTATTGCCACTGAAGAAAAATAAAAACCACGCCCATGTCAACGGATACCGAATCATAGCAATGCAAAACACCACGGGCAAACTTATTAAGAAGATTGTTGCACTTCACCTTGCTTGAGACCTGAAAGAGAGCCCATTTTTCCAGGCACTCTTGGAGGCTACAGATGCCAGTAAGAAACATGGCGCGCCGCCGATGTTTCCACCTACGGCGTATTAGAGGGCTTCCATGCAGGTCTGGAAACGTGTGTTGTGGTGATTGACTTGAAGGACGTGTATAACGGAGTGCCGTTCGAGTACATCATCAACATGCTCTTGCTCTTTAATATTTACCCTTTCGTCGACAGATGGATCTCAGCGGTGTTACTCGAGAGAACGGTGGCTCTCAGGTGCGGTTGTTGGGCATCAAAACCCATACGCCCAGGCATGCCACAGGAATTTCTCATCACACCCGTATTATTCAATATCTACACTGTGGCAGTCACACAGCAACAGGCTCGACGGAAAAGGCAGAACTCTGTCTTTTGCGGACGATATCCTGATATACAGACAGGGAAGGGTTAGAACAGAAACTATCGGATCACTGCAGAATGAGCTCGACCGTATCGCATCCTGGTGTTCTGATTCAGAGGCACTGATCAACCAATAGAAGACTGCGATGACATTGTTCTGTCTTAACAATCATATCGTAAGGTCTGCGACACGGGCGATTGAGATCAGAGGGTACAATGTAATCAGGACCTCATCCTTACAATTCCTTAGCGTGCGATTTGATCGTAATCTGTTAATCTGTACTTTCTAGAACACATCACTCTACCACATGACTAATCTATCACTCTACCACATGACTAATCTATCACTCTACCACATGACTAATCTATCACTCTACCACATGGCTAATCTATCACTCTATCACATGACTAATCTATCACTCTACCACATGACTAATCTATCACTCTACCACATGACTAATCTATCACTCTACCATATGACTAATCTATCACGCTACCACATGACTAATCTAGCACTCTACCACATGACTAATCTAGCACTCTACCACATGACTAATCTAGCTCTCTGCCACCTGACTAGTCTAGCACTCTACCACATGACTAATCTAGCACTCTACCACATGACTAATCTAGCTCTCTACCACCAGACTAATCTATCTCTCTGCCACCTGACTAATCTAGCACTCTAATCACTTGATACCCCATCGCTCTAACTAATTGACTACTTCAACACTCTAACCACTTGACATCTCTAGCACTTTAACCACATGCCTACTAACATTCAAATTACTGATCTACCCAGCACTGTAACCAAATAAACTAAACCATCACTGTAACCAACTTGACTATCCAGCACATTATCGAACTAGACTAACCCAGAGCTTTATCCAACTTGACTTCGGCACTTCATCCAACTTGACTTCACCAACACTTTATCGACCTAGACTACTTCAGCACTATATCCAACTAGACTAACCCAGAGCTTTATCCAACTTAGCACTGTAACCAACACAACTACACCATGACTTCAATAATGCTTACATTTTGTTTAACAACATCAATAAAAACCTGCCCATCATTACGTATTTGGGTGGAGTACGTACAAACCTAGTAACCGTCTGTTATTGTGAGAGCAGTTGGGTTTCCGTTCACATGTGTCGCTAAATGCTGCGAGTGATGATAGCTTGTCGTGTACGTGTGAAATCCCAGATATAACAGTGGTTAGTTCAGCTTGCCACTGACGTCAAATATAGCCTAGTATGTTGTCAGTATTGTGGGAACAGAACTTCCCAAGGTTAGCGCATTACAGTGCTCGAAAAGGGCATTAACTGCTTCACAAATAACTCGTTCAACAATATTCATGCCGGAAAGTATATTTTTGTCCATGTTCTATAGCAGACGTTCTCAAACCGATACACATGAGCGCCTACGTGCTCTCGTAATATGTGGTGCTCGCGAGCACTTAACAATCGCGACTTCGTTCTACAGGTTAAATTTTGTCAATTAAACCCAAGCAAATAGTGTTGCTTTCAACGATATGGGGGAGGGGGAGATTTAGGAATGTGTACGTTGAAATTCAGATTATATGGCCAAAATATAAAAAAATATATGTATTACCTATTATGTTATGATGTTTCACACCCAGTATTACATGTAGGCTGTGCTCACACACATATTATTACATGTGGGCTGTACTCACACACGTAGTATTACATGTGGGCTGTACTCACACACGTAGTATTACATGTGGGCTGTACTCACACACGTAGTATTACATGTGGGCTGTACTCACACACGTAGTATTACATGTGAACTGTACTCACATACTCAGTATTACATGTGGGCTGTACTCACACACGTAGTATTACATGTGGACTGTACTCACACACTCAGTATTACATGTGGGCTGTACTCACACACGTAGTATTACATGTGGGCTGTACTCACGCACATAGTATTACATGTGGGCTGTACTCACACACATAGTATTACATGTGGGCTGTACTCACACACATAGTATTACATGTGGACTGTACTAACACACGTAGTATTACATGTAGGTTGTACTCACACACATAGTATTACATGTGGACTGTACTCACACACGTAGTATTACAGATGGGCTGTACTCACACACGTAGTATTACATGTGAACTGTACTCACATACTCAGTATTACATGTGGGCTGTACTCACACTTGTATTATTACATGTGGACTGTACTCACACACTCATTATTACATGTGAGGTGTGTTCACACACTCAGTATTACATGTGAGGTGTGTTCACACACTCAGTATTACATGTGGGCCGTGTTCACACACTTAGTATTACATGTGGGCGGTGTTCACACACTCAGTATTACATGTGGGCGGTGTTCACACACTCAGTATTACATGTGGGCGGTGTTCACACACTCAGTATTACATGTGGGCGGTGTTCACACACTCAGTATTACATGTGGGCGGTGTTTACACACCCAGAAGTACATGTGGCCGGTGTTCAACACTCAGTATTACATGTAGGCAGTGAGAACCCACGTTTTGTTGGGTTAAATCATATTCAGCGTACGATATAAGACCTAATCGCTAATGAGAAATCAAACCTTCATCATGACTCATTTGACTAATCCCGTGATATTAATTGGTTACTATAGTTTTACTTTGTGTGACAGCCAATGGTAAAGAGAAAGTCAAATGAGTCATTTTAGAAGGCTTGTTTTCCCATTAGCCAATATGTCATGCATGACGAGTATATCGTGATGTTTTCTATAAGGAACTTGGTCAGTGCTATTTGTGAGGAATTTATCGTGCGTGTTACCTATGAGTAGCTGGTGCCACGTTGTTTATGACGAGTTTATTGTGATATATTATCAGTGATGAGTTTATGGTAAATATGTTATCTGTGACAAGTTTATGTGTTGTGATATCACTGATGAGTTTATGGTAAATATGTTATCTGTGACAAGTGTATGTGTTGTGATATCACTGATGAGTTTATGGTAAATATGTTATCTGTGACAAGTGTATGTGTTGTGATATCAGTGATGAGTTTATGGTAAATATGTTATCTGTGACAAGTGTATGTGTTGTGATATCAGTGATGAGTTTATGGTAAATATGTTATCTGTGACAAGTTTATGTGTTGTGATATCAGTGATGAGTTTATGGTAAATATGTTATCTGTGACAAGTTTATGTGTTGTGATATCAGTGATGAGTTTATGGTAAATATGTTATCTGTGACAAGTTTATGTGTTGTGATATCAGTGATGAGTTTATGGTAAATATGTTATCTGTGACAAGTTTATGTGTTGTGATATCAGTGATGAGTTTATGGTAAATATGTTATCTGTGACAAGTTTATGTGTTGTGATATCAGTGATGAGTTTATGGTAAATATGTTATCTGTGACAAGTTTATGTGTTGTGATATCAGTGATGAGTTTATGGTAAATATGTTATCTGTGACAAGTTTATGTGTTGTGATATCAGTGATGAGTTTATGGTAAATATGTTATCTGTGACAAGTTTATGTGTTGTGATATCAGTGATGAGTTTATGGTAAATATGTTATCTGTGACAAGTTTATGTGTTGTGATATCAGTGATGAGTTTATGGTAAATATGTTATCTGTGACAAGTTTATGTGTTGTGATATCAGTGATGAGTTTATGGTAAATATGTTATCTGTGACAAGTTTATGTGTTGTGATATCAGTGATGAGTTTATGGTAAATATGTTATCTGTGACAAGTTTATGTGTTGTGATATCAGTGATGAGTTTATGGTAAATATGTTATCTGTGACAAGTTTATGTGTTGTGATATCAGTGATGAGATTATGGTAAATATGTTATCTGTGACAAGTTTATGTGTTGTGATATCAGTGATGAGTTTATGGTAAATATGTTATCTGTGACAAGTTTATGTGTTGTGATATCAGTGTTTATGGTAAATATGTTATCTGTGACAAGTTTATGTGTTGTGATATCAGTGATGAGTTTATGGTAAATATGTTATCTGTGACAAGTTTATGTGTTGTGATATCCTATTAGTAATAAAACGTGCACTCTTGGTCTGAGTAGTTTATTGTTGATTGTTGTACGACATATATTTATCAACATTCATTATCTTCAAGGAATTACGCGTAAGCCTTCATCCTGGAAGTTTATACCCTTGAGGCTTTAGAGAGCACTTCTCAACTGCAAGTCCGTTGTTGGGCAGCTAAAACATGTCTACCGGGCCGCGAGAACTTCATGAATTTAAATGTATTTATAAGTATATATAATTTGCTTGAACAGAGGGCCGCTGGTCTTATAAAACCTTTTTCTTTTACCGGGCCGCGGTCTCTTGAGAATTGTTGTTTTAGAGAACACTTGTTCTCTTCAAAATAAATAAGTTAATTGCAGGCGACTTTTTGTTTGCGTTGACGATACATTCCTTGATGTGTTGTTATTGTTGAGCCCAATATTTGAGAACAGGATTTATGTTTTCAATCTTGATCCAGAATTCTAGATTTCCCTCTTTTCTCATTCGCTTTCTCTCTTTCACTAGTTTCCGTTCTCTCTCACTAGTTCTCGCTATCTCGTTCTTTTCTCTCATTCGATCTCTCTCTCACTCCTTATCTGTTTTAGTCGTTCTATCACATGTTCTGTCTCTCACTCGTTATCTCTTTCTCACTCATTTTCTGTCTCTCGCTTGTTCTCAATCGTTTTCCCTCTCACTCATTCTGTCTTACTCATTTTCTCTCACTCGTTCCTCTCTGTCACTCGTTCCTCTCTCTCACTCGCTATTTCTCACTTGTTCCTTTCTCTCACTCGTTCCTCTCTGTCACTCATTCTCACTCCAGTTTCCTAACTAGAATGTGATTGAAAAATATCATACATTTTCATGTTTTATTGCGTATAATTTCATATTATTAATACTTTAACTAATTATCTTTCTATATTAAGCTTAGATAATTTGATATGGTTAATACTTTAATTCTTCAGGTAGTGACATAGTGTCCGGTAGTGTCTTCGTATGATAACTAACACCCATTGGAGTGAATTCAAATCAAATAATAAAATCAGAGAAGAGACACATGAAAAGTTCATCACAGATGTTATCAGGAAACGCCGTTAGTCCTGCATCGGGCATGTCCTACGCGCAGACATCAACAGAATACATCACCAATCTCTTGAATGGATACCTACATGCAAAAGAGCCAGGGGTAGACCAAAAGAAACACTCAAAAGAATTTTTCAATCAATATCCATACTATCCAAGAACTGCACAGAATAGCTTTGAACAGACAGAATTGGAGAGATCTGACATCTGTCCTATTCGCTAACTTCAGCGCAAAAGGAAATTGAATGAATGACTACTTTAACTAATTATCTTTCTATATTAAGCTATTTAGTCGTCTCCGTGGTAGAGAAAGGAGTGAACCCGTTTCATAATCACAAATAGCTGGAAACTGTTGATGGGGATAAAACAGAATAAATCCTCAGTTACAGGACCTGGTGTACTAAAGATATGAGGACTGGTTCAACACGGAGTTGGGGGGGGGGGCACAGAGATACGTAAGGAGTTTTGCAACAAAATACACTAACGACATCAACAGGAGTGAACGATGTTTCGACTAAAAAGTCTCTATTGGACACAAACAAACAATTAATAAATATTGATAAAGAAATGGTGGTTCGCAGTCCAAAGGGCCACATTCTAGAGATAATTAATGACATTAGTCATGCCTAAAGATGTAATAATATGTGTAAAGCACTGTCTTATACAAACTTTGCTTTATTATTATTTTTTTTTAAATCACTATTATTACTATTGTTATTATTTATATTATTACTACTACTATTATTAATATTATCAGTGTTCGTGTTATGATTATTATTGTTATTATTATCGTTACTATTATTTTTAGTGTTACTATTATTATTACTATTGTTATTGCTATGATTATGGTTTATGACTGGAATCAGACGAATTTTCGCTAAAACGCATAAACCGTCGCACAATTGATCTGCGCGCAATGCACTTAAATCCCCTCCCCACACACACGTTTCCACTGGATTACCGTGTGGATGGTGGGGATCTCAGCGCGTTGCGCGCAGATCGATTCATTGACAGCAGAAGTTTCGTCCTTTTAATCTCCGAGCCATAGAATGTGTATGAAATTACGCATAATATTAAAAAGTTGGAGTGTGAACACGTGATGTGGCCTGTTATTTCCGTTATGAACCATTATTATTACTGTTATTGTTTAATAATTACAATGAATATATACTCTATGTCTCAATTATTTCTTATTGTACATGATTGGCATTCTACTTAACACTTGTTATGGCAGATTGTCACATTCTACTTAACACTTATTATTGCAGACTGTCACATTCTACATATTTAACACTTGTTATTGCAGTGTCACATTCTACTTAACACTTGTTATTGCAGATTGTCACATTCTACTTAACACTTGTTATTGCAGATTGGCACATTCTACTTAACACTTGTTATTGCAGACTGTCACATTCTACATATTTAACACTTGTTATTGCAGACTGTCACATTCTACTTAATACTTGTTATTGCAGATTGTCACATTCTACTTAACACTTGTTATTGCAGATTGTCACATTCTACTTAACACATCTTATTGCAGATTGTCACATTCTACTTAACACTTGTTATTGCAGATTGTCACATTCTACTTAACACTTGTTATTGCAGATTGTCACATTCTACTTAACACTTGTTCTTGCAGACTGTCACATTCTACATATTTAACACTTGTTATAGCAGACTGTCACATTCTACTTAACACTTGTTATTGCAGATTGTCACATTCTACTTAACATTTGTTATTGTAGACTGTCACAATATACATATTTAACACTTGTTATTGCAAACGTGTTACATTCTACGCAACACTTGTTATTGCAAACTGTCACATTCGACGTAACACTTGTTACTGCAGACTGTCACATGTGCAATATGCTAAAACCTGGTCAGACAAACGTGTCCTCATGAAGAGAACACAAGTAGACAGTAGAACATGTGCTCCACAACTCGATGTTTCCTTAAAGGAAGGATATCTAGAGATGTGACCCGCTCCGTTCTACCTGAAGGAAAAAACTGTAAGGCAATCCTGAGACAAACCGCTACTTTAAAAAAAAAGCAAAATCGTCGTATCAGCAAACGAAGATATATTAGCATCAAAATCAATCGATACCAAACACATACACAGAGTTGCTAGATTCTATATGTGTATGTGTGCGAGCGTGCGTACTCTTCATTTCCCCAGGGCGAAGAAAAAAATTAATATTGAACAAACAACTGGAATTATTTTGAGGTGCGAATTTACCCCAAAATTGGGTATATTTCTTGAACGCTGACACAAGTAAATGAAAATTTTTTGGAAAAATTTGGAGCGGACAGTGAATTATTTATAGAGCTAGAAAAATAGAGAAATGAAATATATTGGATAGATAAAGACGATATATTCTTGCTGAGTGTTATAACAGTGGGAATTTGTGAACATGTTAATTTTAATGATATAATTGAACTTGGATGTATACTCTGGTAGTATACGTCACTGTAGCTACAGATACGAAATTTGTGTGTACGTACTCTTCCAGAATATTCAACATTTATGCATCTGCCCGATGTACAATACAATAATCAATAATATTCAGTTTTATTTTCATATTATTGTTGTAGCGTAGTTTCTGTGAAAGATTAATGTGACCGAAACGTAAGTTTATATTTCTTTATTGTTTACTTTCACTTTCCTTGTCATATCGGTATCTGTGATATTTCTTTTCAACATACTTTTACTTGTTTATATAGTGTTCATAAAATGGCTCAATCGTGCCAAATTTATATATATAACGGCTATATATATTGGCATGTGTGAGCCCTTTGGGATTAATGTTCGGCAGTCCTACGGATTATTCTTTTATTTCGCAATTCCTCTGTTTGTTCTGTTTCATCGATATTTGGGTATGTTTTGTATATTTTCTGTTCGTGTTGTTTCATCCCTGACCTTCTAGTATTGACTTGTCCGGGTAATATCTATATTTAGCTTTGCCATTCGAACGTGAAGCGCAATAGTGCCTCTCTTACTCGTCGTTTATGTTGTTATTGTTTTCATGATAAAGGCCTTTTGGTACAAACGTCGATTTATGTGTGCTATTATGTGTGTTTCTAGATTAGCAAAATTTCATTACCCTGTTATAAGTTTCGCCTGTAATTAGGCATGTTCGCAGTGCTTGGGCCTTTACAGCTCAGTGCGCAGGTAAAACGATCAAGGAGGAAAGTGGTGCCTTTGCGGTCACTACGAGTAGTATGACTATGGAGACTATGGCGGTGACCAAGGCATTTGAGTGGCTACGCACACAGAAAGTAACGCAGGTCTGCATCTTGAGTGACTCTATGAGTATGATTAAGAAGGTACAAGTGGGTCTCGTTCGCGAACAGTGGATTGAGGCCTTGAGAAATGCGAGCTTGAAAGCGGTTACATTTATTTTCGTGCCGGGACATGTGGGCGTTCGAGGCAATGAAAGAGCGGATAAACTGGCATCGTGTGCGTTTGTGGCAAAGGGCGATGGGGCAATGGATCGCGCTGACGTTTTGAACTCCTTAAGAGATATAACACGCGAGAGTGAGACTAATGTGGATGATGATTCCTTTTCAATGGCTAGGATTAAAGATCAGGGATTGAAATGCGGTGTTGCTAGAGGTGAACATTTTGGAGGGCGCAGAAGAATGATGGTCAACCAGCATAGGACCGGTACTGTCAGCAGAAGTGTGATGGCGGATACACTCAATGAGAGATCGGAGCAACTATGAATGTGTCCAGTTTGCAGTGATGATGATCCGGCGACTAACTAACTAACTAACTAAGTTTCGCCTGCTGGATTTCAGTATTGCTGCAGTGAGTACGTATTATTAGAGATGACCACAGTTTATAACAGGTTTGACGTTCGGTGACAACTAATTTTGGCCTTTTATGGATGAGAAATAGGTGATGAACTTTTGATTCATCAAATTCAGCTGTGCTGTAGTCTGGCCGAAACTATAGTTGATTTTTTCAGTCATGGTAGATATTGATGCAATGTATGGGCCGTAAATCCTGGACAATCATCAACAAACTGAAAAATAAAATAGCAGAATGTGTAACAAAATGTTACAGAAAAGTCCTCAGAATACCATGGGCCAAAATGATCACCAATGCAACTATCTTGAGATAAATTAATGCAAATGAAAACTGGATAAACAGCATGATTCTTTCCAGAAAATTATATTTTTGCCATATCAAACGCCACGACATTCTAGAGAAAATCATAGTGGTGGGGATGATGCCAGGGTGACGAACATGAGGCAGACTAAGAAGAAGATGGACTCAAGACATCAAAGACCACTAAACATGACAGTAACAGAAGCAGGAAGACTGGCTCAAGATGGACAGAAGTTTCGTAAGGTTGTGATGATTGCTACATCTTGTTCAGGATATGATACCTGATAAGATATATCGTAGATGGGATATTCTTTTGTCATATAGCCATATACAATATGTATCTATCTGTCTGTCTGTCTCTGTCTGCCTGCCTGTAGGGTGACCGGTCGGTCTGTCTGTCGCTGTCTGCCTGCCTGTCGGGTGGCCGGTCAGTCTATCTGTCTGTCGCTGTCTGCCTGCCTGTCGGGTGGTCGGTCGGTGTATCTGTCTGTCTCTGTCTGCCTGTCGGGTAGCCGGTCGGTGTATCTGTCGGTCTCTGTCTGCCTGCCTGTCGGTCTGTCTCTGCCTGCCTGTCGGGTGGTCGGTCGGTCTATCTGTCTGTTGCTGTCTGTCTGCCTGTCGGTTGGCCTGTCGGTGTATCTGTCTGTCTCTGTCTGCCTACCTGTCGGTCTGTCGCTGTCTGCCTGCCTGTCGGGTGGCCTGTCGGTGTATCTGTCTGTCTCTGTCTGCCTGCCTGTCGGTCTGTCTCTATATGCCTGCCTGTCGGGTGGTCGGTCGGTCTATCTATCTGTCCTGCCCGTGTGGCAACCGGGTCTTGGACTTCAAGTTTACGGTGTAAAGAATCGGACCATTGTTTTCTTTCCAGGCATGTCGTAGTAGGCGACAAAAGAAAGTGGGGGAGTGGTGATAGGCAGACAACCTGTCACATGTAAACAGTCATTGTCACTAAACATCTTGCTTCAATTTCTTAGTTTTTTTCCTGCCAAATGGTCTCCTTGGATGGCCGAAAGATGCAGGACAGTGAACATTAACACTGTTGTCATTTTATTGCAGACTCATAGATGGCATGGAATGCTAAGTGTGCCATCACTGCAGATGGGTCAACAGATCTGACAGAAGAATGATGAACTAGTTGACCAAAACATATACTGCACTCCTAGTAGGACATGCTGATCATGAAATATTGCCACACCAGAATGACTCCCTTCGTGGACTAAACACTCATCTATAAACGTGCAACTATAAGCGTACATCTAAAAACATACATTTATGAACGTGTATCTATAAACGGACATCTATAATCGTGCATCTATATGCGTACATCTATAAACATACATTTATAAACGTGGATCTATAAGCGTACATCTATAAACATACATTTATAAACGTGTATCTATAAACGGACATCTATAAACGTGCATCTATAAACGTGCATCTATAAACATAGATCTATAAACGTGAATATATAAACGTGCATCTATAAACCTATTAATATAACCATTTCTAAGACAGCAAACCTAATGAGTTTGACTGTCATCTCGGAGGAGCGCCTATACTTTTGTCAAAAAAGACTATGGGCTGTTAAGAGGACCTGCCCACAGCTAAAGATATATATTTCTGATTTGTCTGCCTGTCCGTCCGTTAATTTCCATCCATCGTTCCATCTAGCTATTTATCTATCTCTCCATATTTCTGACTGCGTGTCAATTTGTCCATGCATCCATCTATCTATATATCCATCTCTCTAAAAGTTTGTTTTCCAGCCTCTCTGTCTGACTGTCTGGTCCAGACCTAATATGCCTTTCATGTCTGGTCTCTCTTGTTTGTCTTGACTGTACTTATCTGTCTTTCGTGTCACTATCGTATTTTTGTCTTCTCTTGTCTATCTATCCGACTATCAATGTATCTGTCTGTGCATTTGTTTGTCTCTGTCAAAGTTGTTGTTCTATATATGTCAAATCTGTTTATCTATATATTTCTGTACATATGTAGATCTAACCACGTGTCCGTATATTTGTCTGTCTATTGTCTTTCTCCTGGTGGTTTGTTATCCACTCCTGCTGTTAAGCTTAGGGATCGTTGGAGCTCGAACTTCTTTTCCAAGGCCACATTTGTCGCCTCGGCTGTGCTATTGACCGTGTTTATTCAAGATTCCCCTGACGTTTTATATCCATCGTTTTCGTGGTCTTCCTCTGGCTTTGTACCATGATCTCATTTGGTTATATGCCTGTACGGGCAGCTTGTCGTGATGCATTCTCATAATGTGGTCAAACCACTTGATCTGCTGCCTTTCTATATATTCTGTGCAATGTGGAATGTATATTCTTTCCCTAATATCTTCATTTCGTAATCTATCAAGCATGGTAACCCCTGCAGCTTTTCTCAAGCATTTCATCTCACATGTCACTATCTATCTGTAATGTGAAAATGAGAGAGAGACCAGGTTTGGCACTGGTAACACAGTGTTGGTAGGAATATACTGTAAATCATTTAATCTTGGGATGAAGAAGTATTAGTGACAGTTGGTATGTTATTGCATTTGCCTTTTGACATCTCATCTCTATCTCTCTATCAAGGCTTCTATTTTCTGTGAAAATACTACCGAGATATTTGAACTCCGATACTTGTTTTACTCCTATGTTGTTTACCTATATGTTTAATTGGATCGGTATTCTGCATACTTTCATAGTTTACGTCTTTTGTGTATTGATCTTCATGTTGTATTTTCTACATGTTGCAGATAGTGAGCTAGCATGATTTTGTAGTTGTTCCTACCTCTCGTCTATAGAGCTCTGTTTGTCTGCGAAAAGCAGTTCATCTAGTTCATTGCTTAGTTGCTCTGAGTTATGTTGTTCTGAGTAGGTGATGTTGCCCTCTGCACGTTTTGCCTCTTTTATTATTCTGTCTACGTATATATTGAATAGCAAGGGTGAGAGCACGCAACCCTGACGAACTCCCGTTGTTGTCTTAAATGCGTCTGTAATACCATCTGATGTTCTTACCACGTACTAGCAATTTGTATACAAAGCTCTTACACTTGCTAACAATTGTCGTTACAATACATTTCTAGAATTTCCCCATAGTACGTCTCTGTTGACTCTGTCAAACGCTTTCTCCCGATCTATAAATATTGCGTTTAGTTCGTTGTTGTATTCCATTGCTCTCTCACTCATTTGCCTCAGCGGAAACACGGCGCCTGTGCAACTAGCCCCCTTCTGAAGTCAAATTGTGAGGGGCTCAATTGTGGTTCGATGATGTATCTTGCACGTTGTTCTATTATCTTTGCATAGATTTTCCCGGTGTGACTTAATAGGGAGGTACATTGGTATGTTTCGAATTCTCTTTTGTTGCCCTTGTTTTTCCACAATGGCACGATTACTGACTTTTGCCATTCCTCTGGAACTTCCCTGTCTTTCCACGCTATTGTGAATATTCTTTGCAGCCATTTTACCTCAATATCTTTACATGCTTTAATCTCTTCGTAGGGTATGCCATCTGCGATAGGTGATTTTTTTATTTGTGCTGTTCTTGATAATTGTCTATCTATATACCCCTCTTAGTTTATCCACACGTCCATCTTGTGTTATATAATATAGAAGTGGCTTGTAATATGTTTTTACCCTTACCAACAAGGAGTAGGGGGAGCTTGTTGAAATGGGACACATATATAACTCAGTCAAGTTTTACTGGACGTGTGGAAGTAAAATTTCCCACCTCAACTGGTTTTTCCGATATGGTGCATGTCGCAAACCTCTCTATTAGTCAGATGTGCTAATCTAACGGTTTCTTAGAGCATTTCAGAAATCAAAGGCCAGGACTAAATTTTGATGTTACATGGGGAAAAAATAACCACCTACAGAAATACGTAGGGAAATGGAACCTCACGAGGGGTGATTGCTGTTGCCAGTTGGCGATGGAAAAAAACATGTTGACGTCCATAAGGACGGTAGATGTGGCTTGGCCTTACCATAACAGAATCACTATCATGCAGTGGAAAACTCCAGATTCACTAACACATGTCAAGCAAAGAGCCCAGAAATCTACAAGAAAAGCCGCCCGTGTGCTGACCGAGACTGAGAGCAAAGAATAGCAACGCGGTTTACCTTCCATGCATGACGTAAGAGGCGACTAAGGACATTATGGGGTGGAGTTCGCTGTCCTATTCCACATAGGGTCAACGTGATCCAAAGTTATGCTGAAATCGGATGTGTTAGGCTGAAAGGCGCAGATATTGCAGCAATGTTGTAAACCATGACACAATGCATTCTGATCTTCGGACTATATCCTGCTATTCTGAAGGAGTTTGAGAGCGAACGCAGAAGAAGAAATACAAGAGAAGTTATGATGATTTTTTTTGTGACGTTAAAGATGGCACATTGAACGATGACCTGCCTAATGGGAAACTCGGTTAATGACCAGCAGCACTATGCAGATCTCCTTACCAACCTAAGACAGACTGACCAGAAAACAAACGTGGGATATTGCGCATTCAAATTTTGCCCCTGCTTCTTCAAGACAACGCGCCCTCCCACAAAACAATGCTTGTGCTGCAAACAGTGAACGATTTGAATATTAAAATTATTCCTTACGCACCACATTCTCCGGATTTGGCTGTATCACACATTTTATTATTTTCCTAAATCTAAGAAACCATTGAAAATAAATCATTATGATATTGACAATGGTCTCACACTGGCTTGTGATAACTGGTTTAGTTAGAAAAATAAGTTTTTTTCTTGAAGGTCTGTCTCTTTATGGTCAGTAAAGATTACCAAAAAAATGTATAAATTTAGGTGGTAATTTCATTCTGAAGGCGCTATCAATAAGCACTATGCCACATTTCATCTTTCTCCTCCTACACCTTTAATGTCAGGGTAAAACATGTATAAAATATATAATTATATGTGTATCTACCACCTGCCTTCTACCTTACATCACTTGTGACTGTAGAGTAGATGATGTTTCGATACGATGCACTGACAGAATGCTTAGATTTACGTATCTCTTCCTGCTAATAAAAACATTTGAAATGTTGTCTGAAAAGATATTTTAAAAATGCATTTATTATATAATTCATCTAAATTTATTAATTATAGAATTCATCAAAATTCATTAAATATAAATCTTTTCTAATGAAAAGGCATGGAAATTAAACAAAGAAGGAAGGAATCGCGAGTATAGTTCATTCATTAACCAAGGTTCATTGGGAATTTTTAAGTTCATCACATGTGCAGTAATTTGACTCAAAGTAGCAGCGAATATTAAATTAGTATTTTATTGATCAAGAAAACATAGTAGAAGGGTATCCGACAAGTTTATGCTTTACTGTATTAAGTAAAGTTAGGCCCCCATGGCAGCAATCTGCCGTCGGGGATGAAGAAGTGATATGCCCAGTTCCCTTTCATACTGTAATAAATAGCTATTAAACACAGATCTGGTACCAATAGCAGTTAATAGATCTCACCATTAAAACACTTAACCCTGTAAAGTCGAAGGGATGCCATTTTCGAATTAACACAAAAATCATGCCATTTGTCTCTAAGTGTAGAGACGCTTAATTTCATCCAGTGTATCCAATATATGCATACTTTCCTTTATCCCCCTCAACTGTCTAAGAGAGCAGTCCTGGAAATGTATGCATGATCAAGGGTCCATAGCACACAATTATGCGACGTTTGACCGTTGCCAGTATATGCTCTTGTTGACCGTAAAGAGCATTTATTTCGTTCCTCACCTATGTGGAGATCTGAAGATTTGCGAACCATTCCGGTATGCAAAGACGAAAATCTACATGTCTGATGTTAAACATTAACGCGCGTAGATATTCTACAATTTGGTATATCGACCTACTGCAGCCTTGCCTTTTATTTATCGATATAAACCATGCCATGTAGGTCTTTCCCCCCGTCCTCCACATACAAATCAGTTTGATCAAAATTATCTTCAAGTAGGGCAGTGTTGTCACTGCGCTATAGCCTTGTAATCATATATACTTACTGCCCACAGAGACACTCTTTAGACCAGATATCTCAAATTACGTATGTAATTTCCTCCCACTTTCCCATTAGTATTTTTTATTATGGTACGTTATCGAATAACAATCGACTTGTATTTTCACTTGACATAGAACAGACTCAAGTAGTAGTACCACTTTCTTGTGTAGCTATATTTACACACTTAACCAAAATAATTTGGTTTCTACTACGTTATGTATGTCACGATATATCGATGGTGGGCAGGTACAGAACACGCCTGGGACGACCAACAACCTTTATTTGTGGTTTGTTCGCAAACTCCTACTGGATCTCCCTTGCAGCGGAACAGTAGAAGTGTTGCAGAATTGAAACTGATGACGTGTTACATGTGCTATATTTATTTTTCATTTGCAGCAACTCTATTTATACTTTATCTAACTTGTATAAATGGTTGTAATTCATCAATAATTCCTCTTCACATATAACACGTTTATTACATCAATATAAGTCTTCAATATCAGTGGTTACAACATATAGCAATCATAAGATACGACTTTTTCATATAATACATGAAATATTCTCATAGTTCAAGAACAGTTCATCTTTCGTATTCTACTTATTTAGCTAACTTCGTATCTATGACTTTGCATCTATTTCTGCTATCCAGGCCACATCGTAGGATGTTAATTCGATAACTAATATCCAGATTCTATGTTATGGTCCAGTTCTTCAGTCGTTTCAGATCGTCATAGTGAAATCTTAATGGCTGAAGTTTGCAACTCTCTCGATTCTCTCTAGCCACTATATTACGAACAGTAAGTAATATCTCCTTGTTTGGTCTATCCGTGACCTGTGAGACGTTACTTTAGATCCCTTTTGGGTGCTCAGTCTCTCGCAGCCCAAGACGTGATTTTACGTTTTTCTCGACAGTCTTACGCTCCCAGACTGCGTATCTCCTGGAGCTCCCCCAGTCCTATCTCGACCAAACCTTGAAATCCTTATATGCTACAAGGTATTGATAAAATATCCTGAACTTATTCTTCGAGCCCTATCCTGTGCTAATCTCTAGGGCAAACTACTTGGTCAAACCCCTGGCGTAAACTCTGAGGAAAACCTGTGTTCCGGCTCTATTCTCAACTCTACCCCAACCCATTTCTTAATTCTTAACCAATCATACAAGGGGTGAGTCTGGAACTTGTTACCATATCCAACCATTTCTGTCAGATATCTTCCCACGGTAAGAAATTTCGCATTTACCTTCTTTCTTTCTCTAGTCAAGACAATTCAGGAGAAGAATTCCTGCCTTTCTCTCTTGCTGTATTGAATTTACCAGGGCAAACTTATTTCACATGCTTTGATCTCCGGCAAACGTATCGCCGATCTGATAATTGCGACTTGTCATTAGTAAGTTCCCTGACGGCCACACACCGTGTTTCCCTCTGTGATTCTTAGTAAACTAGCCGCCTAATCATTTGCAAACTCTTGACCACTGCCTGAATGGGCAACGCCTCGGGTAATTTCCTTGGAAATTTCTATATCCAGTTTTTCATCTCTACTAGCGTTTAACGGCCCTCGATTTATAACGGTCCTTTGCAACATACTTCCTTAACTCCGTACTGGCTCCATCAAGTCTGTGCTAACAATGAAGCAATCAACGGTGCAGGAGACTGCGTGACAGAAATAAGGAAAAGATTGACAGTGGCATATTGTAAAATTACACAATTGAAAAACATATGGAAAAACAACAAAATAGAAACGAAATTGCTAATGCTACGAACTTTTATTTTTCCGGTTGCAACATACGGCTGTGAAATATGGACCCTAAGTAAGACAGCGAAAAAGAAGATCAACGTCTTCGAGATGAAATGCTACAGAAAGATACTTGTATCATGGAAGGAAAAAGAGAGAAACTCAGATATTATAAACACATTGAAGATTCCAGAGTGTTAGTTACTAAACACAATAGCAAAAAGAAATATACACCTGTTTGGTCATATAATGAGACACAACTGTTCAGAAAGACAAATAATAGAGGATAGAGTACATGGGTAGAGGAGAAAGGGCAGACCAAGAAGACGATGGACTGACGACATTAAAGATAACATGAATACATCGTTGGAAAATGCTAGCTCAAGACATATGGGGGTTCAGAGAGTTCATTGGGAAGATAATGTTCTTTGTAATTTGTAATACGTCACATGACATTATATTACAGGTATCTACTGGTTTTCTGTTCGTCTAATTGTTCGAATCTCTCCATGGAAGCGATAACATGTAACATGGTAACATGTAGTCTCACGCCTTTTGTACTGAACTCCGAACATTAATATGTTTAAATGTGTGTTGGTGTGGTCCTTATTGTATTGCTAGCTATCCATGTTGTATTTGGTAATTTGTTATATCTGTTGTCATATCTCGTTCAATTTTCTACAAAACCCGCTTCCATTACATGTTTCCATTTACATCATTGTCACCTTGAACGGTGACAATGTATATTGTTCATATATGAATAGTGTATCTAGTGCCTCTGTGGTGGTAACATTGTTTTTACTGGTTTAATTGCTTTTCAGTTTGTTTTATATATTCTTGAGAAAGACATTACGGTTCGAAAGGTTGAAAATGTCTTGTGTATTATAATTTCTTTGTTTTCGTGTTTACACCTAATGACCTCAGAGATAGTCCGTCGTGGTTAAGTGAAACTTTGAAAAACCTGTGCTCTACGTAAGTACTGTACTTGTGTCTCTTAGGGCACGACACAAAATTGACAAAACAAAAAACACCTAATGTTTCATTGAATTCAGCAATCATACATTCTCCACCAGAAAATCATAAGCACACACTTGCGTGTGTACATCGTTGTCATATATAATTCGTGTACGTGTTTTTGTGAAGGTGCTTTCTCGTTATGTTGTGTTATTTGTATTACCACGTTCTGGATTGATGATCACCAGGTATTTCACAAAAATGTTGCGGCGTACATCTGCCGTGCTTTACTCATTCAATTTTATAAACACACAATAAGCAAATAAACGAATAACTGGAAATTATGACAAGTATATGACATAGCTTTCCAGCTATTGTTGAATTTGTATTGTTTGAATTGTTGAATTTGGCATACACCATCGGGGATGAAGATGATTTTTTTCATGTACTAAGCGGCAGCAACTATTAGGTGGGGTGACCATTTCCCTTCCTTGCTGTCTTTACCTCCCCTAACTCATGCGTCAGATACTCATTTACAGTTGAGTCGGCTGGAAGAGTGGTATCACAACTCGGATTTTGTGTGTATCCGGACGTGATTTCGAACCTGGCACGCTGTAACCCGGTGATAGCAAGCAAGCTCACTATTAACAAGGCTACCACCCCTCTTTGTATCACACCACTAATAAAGCCAATCATATTGCCAGTAGATGTAGACGGCCGAATTTCGAACCATGGGCAGTTTTGAGCAAGATATATTTGTAAGACGAACCCACTAATCTTCTCTACCACCGAGGTTAATCATAATAAATGCATGTACTGGACTCTAAAACTGAATATAATAATTTATAATGCATTGACTACATCACATACGGGAACAGCATATTTCGGCTTGTTAAGAGCATCAGTGACTAAGCACAAACAAGTAGTTTCGCTCACAAATTAGTTTATGACATTTCCAATTCAGGGATATCGGGATCCCATTTTTAGCTGGTGATTAAAGTATCATCTAATCCAGGAATTGAGCAACGTGCAACGGTTCACAAATGCTTCTACTTTTCTGCGAATTCATTCTTTGAGAAATAGAAAAGAGCACGATCTTGGTAAACAGTAGAGACACATCATGAGAAATGGGTATGAGCTTTCAAATACCTCAGATCAAGCATATGCAGCGATGGAAAATGCACAGCAGAATTGTGAAAATATAGGAAAAATACAACTTTATAGTCACTAGGGCTTTCTATTTAGGTGCTTGTGAGTGTTGGACACTCATATATGTTTTCAAGAAAGACATAAAATTTGTTTCCTTAGATAATGGGGGAATTGGGGTGTTCGTTCCCCCCTCCCTTAGCCCTATGAAATTAGAACATGACTTTTAGTACTAGAAATGTAATCAATAGGTGGATGCCTGTATTGAAAAGTCTTATATTTATATTGAGAGGTCTTATAATACTGTCGAAAGTCGATGTACCTCGGCCCCTTTTATAGTTCAATTTAGTGTTGTATGTATATGCTATATGTAACATGCATACCAACGCCATGGATATCCTTAAAGACTTTACTGTGGTACCCAAAACGATTTTTCATAGAAGAATGACTATACAATTTATCATGACAATATTTCTCAGAGACACGAAGATGGACTAATATTAATTTTTGGGTGTGTTGTCTTAACACACTCTATCTCTTCCCCCCTCCCCACATTACTGAAACATATCTGCGCCTCTCTCTCTGGTTCCAAATCGACATCCAATATAGACTCGTGAGCAAGACTCGTACCCTAAATGCTCATAACGTAAATTGTCAAAGAAAGCCTCGTAACAATGCTCTATAAAGTAGGCTACTAATTTAAGACTTATAACACAATCGTTTAACAAATTTTGTAACAAAGGCACATAACAGACTAGTTACAAAAGTTACACAATACGATTTTAGGTAGTTGACCTAGGGGATGGAATATCGTATCTTTTCCTCAAACCTCCTTAGCTGCCTTTTACGTCATTTATGTCAGGTCACAGTGTTGCTATGCTATGCTACCGTTTCAGGTCTCGGACAACACACGGGCGAGAAGAAAACAACTTATATACGATACTTACACATGGTATCCACTTCTGTATGTTGTGACCATGAAGAATACACTTAATATACTCTCTATTTGTACTCCGATATCTTTCTTACACTGTAAGACCTCAGCAACAGAGCGCAGACGCCGTAGCACTGAAATGGGTTCCCGGTGTAGATTATTTTCTTTTTACGATAATGTCTCTACAGCACAAGCGGATAATTATCTTAACTTATATTGATTCCTAAAGGGCAAGGATTGTTAAACATGCGCGACACCTACACGAGATTTCCGAGCTTATCATCAATGTTTGATAAGATTAGACACTTCATTTATTTATTGTCATGAGTTATTTAAAATGTCAATTTGTCCCAGTCTTGAATAACTCTAATCGCCCGTGTGTTGCCGGGGCCCGAAAGGGGAGCAAAGAATAGCACCACTGTTTACCATCCATGCATGTAGTAAAAGGCGACCAAGGAGGTTATGAGATGGAGTTGGCCGCCCCATCCCTTATAGGGGCAATGGCCCAAAGCCATGCTGAAGTCGGATGTGTCAGGCCGAAATGTGCAGATATCGCCGCAATGCTGATAACCATGACGAAACGCATTCTGTTCTCCGGACTACTTCATGCTAATCTGCAGGAGTTTGAGAACGAACGCAGAAGAAGAAGAAACACTCTATTGATGAATTAAATTAGAGGCTGCCCCGTCTTGAATCACTCTAAAGGGTTGATTGGTCAGACTGACGCTGAAAGGCAACAAAGGACTTGGCCAATAGATAGATCTACCGAGTTTTATTAAGAAACACTCCGACAGGGGTTATCTGTGATGCACCAGCCCTCACATCTTTAGTACGTTAGGTTATTACCTAACACTGAGTATTTATCCTTGTAAGGGTCCTTGATGTAATTTATTGTCATATCTGGTTTCGTTTTTACTTGTTTAGATTGTTTTATATTTACGAGTTTGTCATCACCTTCTTCGATTATCTATGTATTCGAAATCGTTTCTACTAATCACTCGTCTTGGACTGGTTTTTTTTAATGGACTATCAGCTTGTTTTGGCCTGTACTTTTTCAATTGTATGTTTGTCTTCTCTCCAGTTATATTAAAAGTATGTTTTTTCTTCTGTTTTTTTCTTCTAATTTTCTTCTGCCATTTTAGACTTAATATCCCCTTATAATGTGTGTTTGTAAGCTGTGCATTCGTTTTCACCTCTCATATGTTTGCTCTATGTATTGTTTGCGTATCCTACTCAGGTCGTAGCCATCAACCCGGCATTTTTTTTAGTAGCAGTGATTTCTATGCAATATAAATACATTTAGGCGGGTTTGTTATTGCTTTAAGAGCGGTGCGGATGCACAATTGCATGTGGTGGCATTCCTCTATCTATACGTCTTTATAATTTTAGCTACCAATTCGTCTTCAACGTTGGATCCATAGACTACACATTCGCACCTGCTTCCTTCGACTACTTATTCGTCTTCACCGTTGGATCCATAGATTACACATTCGCCTTCGCACCTGCTTCCTTCGACTACTTATTCGTCTTCACCGCTGGATCCATAGACTACACCTTCGCACCTGCTTCCTTCGACTACTTATTCGTCTTCACCGCTGGATCCATAGATTACACATTCGCCTTCGCACCTGCTTCCTTCGACTACTTATTCGTCTTCAACGCTGGATCCATAGATTACACATTCGCCTTCGCACCTGCTTCCTTCGACTACTTATTAATCTTCACCGCTGGATCCATAGACTACACCTTCGCACCTGCTTCCTTCGACTACTTATTCGTCTTCTCCTCATCTTCTATCGACTACTCAGTTCCTATTCGCCCCTTCTTCCTTCAACTACCGACTCGTCATCGCCGCTGTATTATTTATCTGCACATTTTACTTATATGTCCTACAACTCGCGCACGCAAGGAAAAAAATATATTCTCTATGTAAATGTATCTTTTTATAGTTCATTTCAACAGCTACCAAACAACCACTCTATATGAGTCATAAAACAGCTTCATTGCATAAAGTATTCGTGAACTAGAAACATAAAGCAAGAATGTGCTGCACTCTTACAAGTAGATCATATACAAGTTACATAATAAACCGAGTCATATTTCTTCAGCAAACTTTATTACTACAGGTGAAATAACAGCTTGTAAATGATACATATTTTATTAGGTCGGTATTTAGGCCTATTAACAAGTGTCGACTTTTAGCGAGATGCGAATGCAACATCTACTTACAGCGGCCAATGGCGAAGATTGTAGTCATGAGAAACCGTAGTAATGCATAGTCAGTGTGAGAGATTGTACGTAAAAAAAAGGTTAATAGTTGTTGGATTATCTGCGTCAGACATATTTGACGTTGTGTATACAATTTCTTTATAAAATATGCAATATAAGAATGAAATTTCTTTTTTATAATACTTTTACTATGTTCACTACCAAGTCTTAATAAAAAAATATCTGGATGAATGAAGTGTGGTTGTGATACTTGTGATGTGTGAATACAGGGTCTATATAAAATATTTGACGCAGGTATGAAATGTGGGAGTTCAGAGACCCCCACCCGTTGTCAACACTATCAAGAGTTCAGAAATCCCTACCTGCATATTTACATCGTATTTAACTTCGTTTCTTCTTCCCCCCCACCCCACCCCCAATGCGATTTTTAAATTTTTTTTCGAATATATTTTGCAAATTCAAATAATTTAATTGTTTTCCATACAAAAAAATCGTTGACGTCAACATTTGTCAACACACCATTCGCCCCCCCCCCCGTTATCTTATTGACCATTGTCCAACTTTTTGAAATGCACATGAAATGCATCATTTGTTGATACGATACACATCATCCATTGGGGTAAAATACCAGATATAGAAGCACAGAAGAAATAGAAATCCGTAAGCATACACACAATTGTTTTTTTTTAATCACAAACAGACTGGGCAGGAAACCTGGTCCGCATGAAACATCTTCGTCTACCGACTCTTAATATGGAGAACTCCAGGCTCCAGCAAGACCGGAGTTAAGACATCACCGACTCACTTCAAGGTTGACACAATAGCATTAGAGTCTTGCACAAGACAGATCCGAGTGGAGTCGCAAATGAGGCAGCTTCTGCACAGAACATCAAACACAGTGCTGCTCAAGAAAAACGTGCGAGTAGAAACACGAGAGATGCTCAATGTCTCAATTTCTTACCCCCCCCCCACATATTCAATGTGGACAATATTCTAAGTACACATGACTTACTAGTCACAGCAGGACATGCCGCAAACATCGTCATCTTTATCATCATCATTAAATGGTCATCGTCGACTGTCGACGGACGAACAACACATCCTAGTCCAAAATATGCATACATAAAGAATTAAAAAATGACCCCCTTTCATTATCTGTCCTGCAAAATTCTTGAGTCTAGCGGGAATTGAACTAGTTCATTCAACGGCACCAAATCGCATAGCAACTCTCGTACTCGAGATTTTCCGTACTTGACTAACATGTATTCTATTCATTTTTTTGTTTTGTTTTTTGGTTGGAGATGCGGTTAATCTAGTACGGAAAATCTCATGTACGAGAGTTGCTAGGCGATTTTTTGCCGTTGAATAAACTGGTTCAATTCCCACTAGTCACGAATTTTTAATTCATCCTCTGGCTTCCTTCTTGAATTTACTTGTATTAGCTGTCCTGACACATTTTTTCTTGAAGTCCATTTTGTCAGATATCTCGTTATCCTGGCCTCCAACAAGACCAGGGTAAAATAAAAACGTTAACGTTGAGTTCATGCAGTTGTGAATCCTCAATATATTTCATCCTCTCATGGACCAGCCATTCATTCTCAAGCTTGCAGATGATGGATTCAGATTCCGACACAATAGCGGCCTAATGATTGCTTCGGTTTGAAAACCTATTTTAAATCCGCCGTAGCTTTCTGGATATTTATTTTCATAGATATAGCTTATTTATATAGTGATACCTTTGGGTGGATGGACTGATTGATCTATATAGTGATACTTTTGGGTGGATGGACTGATTTATATAGTGATACGAGGCGTGTTCAAATGAAAACGGGACTTGTTACACCACGCGTGATAGAGTGCACTGATATTGATGACATTTTGCACTAGTAATGAGTATCCAATAATTTACATACGGTCACGTGTTCATCTTCCCAGCATGCATATGTGCTGCAGAAGACTGTTAACAATATGGCGGGTGTGATTCCGAACCCGTCCAAAGTGAATCAGCGTGCTGTGATCCAGTTTCTTTCATTTGAAGGATGTCAAGCAGTAGACATTCATCGGAGAATGAAGGCAGCATATGGTGACAAATGTTTGTCGAGGACCAGAGTGATGGAGTGGGTGCGTATGTTTAAAGACGGAGGTTTCTGCTGGGAAGGTTATGGTGACTGCATTTTTTGACCATGAAGGGCTTTTGTTGACTGATTTTAAGGAACCTGGTGTCAACATCAATGCCGCCCATTATAAAGACACTTTAGACAAGCTGCATAAGGCCATCAAGGCTAAGCGACCAGGCAGACTTTCTCAAGGTGTGATTCTTCTCCACGACAACGCTCGTCCGCACGTCGCAAAAATTGTGCAGGAAACATTGGCAAAGAAGAATTGGGAAGTTTTTCATCACCCAGCCTATAGTCCCGATTTATCCCCGTGTGATTTCCATTTGTTCGGACCGTTGAAGAAAGCACTAAAGGGACAGCGATTCAACAGCGACGCAGACGTGAAGACAGCGGTGACCACATGGTTCAGAGAACAGCCACGCAACTTTTTCTCGGACGGCATTCGACGTCTACCTAAACAGTGGGATGCTTGCCTAAATGCATACGGAGATTTTTTCTGATGAACCCAGGTGCATTCTTATTCACAAGTGGTTGCTTTGTTCAATTCCGTTGAAAATATTAAATTGCGTATGATACTTTTTAAATAAATCCACAAGTCCCGTTTTCATTTGAACACGCCTCGTACTTTTGGGTGGATGGACTGATTTATATAGTGATACTTTTGGGTGGATGGATTAGCTGATTTTTATAGCGATACTTTTGGGTGGATGGACTGATTGATTTATATAGTGATACTTTTGGGTGGATGGACTGATTTATATAGTGATACTTTTGGGTGGATGGACTGATTTATATAGTGATACTTTTGGGTGGATGGACTGATTTATATAGTGATACTTTTGGGTGGAGGGACTGATTTATATAGTGATACTTTTGGGTGGATGGACTGATTTATATAGTGATACTTTTGGGTGGATGGACTGACTGATTTATATATTTGATACTTTTGGGTGGATGCAGACCGACTAACATATTTATATAGTTATACCTTTGGGTGGATATAGGCGGACATAGCTTACATCTTTCATTATCACGTGCAGTCTCTGCAACGAATGTTTTCTGAAACGTACCTACAACATCCTTTGTCTCTTGTCTTGGTGGCAAGATAGACTCTGATTGTACAGTCTGATAGACTATTCTGTTCATTTCGTGGCTGTTTCTTTCCCATTTGTATCGCTTCCCACGTCTCGCTTGCTTCCCCCAAACTTTACCTTTAAGTAAAGTCATCAGCAAGGTGACATATCTTTTATTATGTTCAATATATTTTATTTGTTTATTGCTATTTACTTTAATAGTTATTTATAGTTCATACACAGTGTTGCCAGAACCTCTTTCCATGAAATTTTCCCTATTCGTTATATCTTTATATTAGCTTTAATTCTTAAAGCCTCTCAATCGACACATCTGGTATTTTTTTAGGAATGAATTGACCAAGCTACTGACCAAACTGCTAAGAAATAGCAATGTGAGAATCCTACTATGCACCCCTTTGTCACTATGTTACTGGTTGTTACCATCTTCTGAACAATCCTCATTTTTCTATAATCGATTTCGTTCTTCACTATCGTTTTCTAGGCCTAGTGTCGTATCCGTCTCCGAATGGTTACACTGTGTTCTAATCCAGTAGTTCTCAAAATGGCCATAGTGGAGACACATTTTGCATTTGGTGAAGGTGACCACTTGAAGATGACCACATAAACAAAAATAATTAAAGTGATAAATCCTAAAAGACATTGGCGACCTTGAGAAAGTCATTTATTCTTTGTATTGGATACTGCTTTGACGCGTTTTGTCCTAAAAAGGGGGGGGGGGAATGGCAAGGTCCAAAAAGGTTGATAAAAACTGATATAAGCTATTGTCTTTATTTTCTTTAATTTGTCAAATGCTCACAATCTCGCAAACAACTATTTTACCATTGTCCATATACAGCGAACAGGTTGTGACGTTCAATAATTTCTTGTGTTTCAGAAACGTCCGGAGTCGTCTTCCATGAAGATCCAAGTCCTGTTGTTTTTGTTCTACATTCGTCAATGCCTGTCAGATGGAAGGTGGAGATGCATGGCATAAGCAGTCAGGAGAAGCACATCTTTATGGTAAGTTCATTCACAAGACACATCGACTATCATGGTATACCCATCAACATAGCGACTGCTTAGTAGGTAAACATATACACAGGAGTGTATTATTATTATCTCACTTCAACATTTACTGACGTCGAGGTCACTTGTTGTCACAAGGGGGACAAAATAATAGCAGTACTGTTAACTGACATGTATATCATAGGAGGCGACTAAGGAGATTTGGTAGTGGAGTTGGGAGTCCCATTCGAAAGAGGGTCAAAGTAGCGCAGAGGCCCTGCTGAAATCGGAATTGTCGAGCCAAAATGCGCAGACATCGCAGACGAACCGTAACACATGACATATTTTCCGTTCTCCTGACCACATTCTGCTGAAGTTAGAGAGCGAACGCATATGAAGAAGCGCGTACAATAAACAACCAGGTCTGAACCGTTGTAAGTTCTATTGACAATTAAATGCGACGAGTTTTGATGATATATTTCATTAGCTAATCTGCAAGCGTAGACAATTGTGAATCAAATTCTAGAATGTTAGAAGTCTCTTTATCTCGTCCATAGTGAAAGCGACTAAGCCTTCTTGCCTCGACCATAGTGGAAAGAGGCTAAGTCTCTTTGTCTAAATCATAGTGAAAGCGACTAAGTCTCTTTGTCTTGACCATAGTGGAAGATATTATGTCTCTTTGTCTAGATCAGGGGTCGGCAACCTTTTGCTAACTGTGTGCCAACTTAAGGTTTCAAATTATTCAGAGTGTCAACATCACATATCATTTTATACAAGTCGAGGTTGATATTCTTATTTTACCATATATTTTATTTTTATATTTTAATTAATTAATATATAGTGATATTCAATAATATGTAAAGTTGTAAACAACATTAAAAGAAATAGAGTTTCTTGAAAGATTAAAAAAAAACACTTTTTTATTATTAATGGGAGCCTTGCCCTTGCATGGTCTTGGCCAGTTTCTCAATATCGACAACATACTTTGTCACTGAGTTTGATACAATTTTCTGAATGTTCAGGCATTAGGAGACTACGCTGTGGATTTAGCACTGCTTTCATGTGAAAGAAAATTTGCTCACAGGAATAGGTTGATCCAAAAGCTGAAATAAGAGCAAAGGCAATTTTCTTCAGATGTAACAATTTGGAAGGGATGTCCAACAGCTGAGAATAGCTGCAGACTTTTCTAGATTTTCATTTTCCAGAGACTTCCGTAGTTCAACAACTTTTGATGTCCATAATTCTGAAAATCTGAAGTCAATCTATTGCATTTCAAAGTCATCAATATCCATCCAACTAAATAGTTCCAACTGGGTAGTTTCCAAATCAATTATATCAGGATTAATGAGATACGAAAATAAGGATCCATTAATGTGGAAGTCTTTACTTCGTTTATCAAATTCTGCTATGAGTGCTTCAATGTACTCTTAAAGTTCATCTACATTTACTTCAAATTGATTTGAGCGATTCTTCACATTCGGGAAGTACTTGAATTCTTTGATGTTGATATCACGGGCAAAAATATCTAGTCTCATTGTAAATGCTTTCCAATAGCTGAAAAGATAAAGTACTGTTTGTCCTTGTCTTGTAATTTCCGATTAAGTTCATTTAAATGTATGCTTAAGTCAGTCAGAAACATCAACTTTAACACTTTAAATGAGTGAGGAAACCCCGGTAATCGATTTATAATCAACTTTATACAGCAAACGTGAAGAGTCTGCGTGCCATTTGAAATTGCTTGGCGTGCCAAGTGTGGCACACGTGCCATAGGTTGCCGACCCCTGGTCTAGATCGTAGTGAAAGCGATTGTCTCTTTGTCTTGACCATAGTGAAAGCGACTACGTCTCTTTGTCTAGATTATAGTGAAAGCGACTAAGTCTCTTTGTCTCGACCATAGTGGAAGCGACTAAGTCTCTATCTCGACCATAGTGGAAGCGGCTAAGTGTCTCGACCATAGTGGAAGCGACTAAGTCCCTTTGTCTTGACCATAGTGGAAGCGATTTTGTCTCGACCATAGTAGAAGCGACTAAGTCTCTGTCTCGACCATAGTGGAAGCGACTAAGTCTTTGTCTCGACCATAGTGGAAGCGGCTAAGTGTCTCGACCATAGTGGAAGCGACTAAGTCCCTTTGTCTTGACCATAGTGGAAGCGATTTTGTCTCGACCATAGTAGAAGCGACTAAGTCTCTGTCTCGACCATAGTGGAAGCGACTAAGTCTATTTGTCTCGACCATAGTGAAAGCGACTTTGCATATTTTTTTTAAATGGGACATTCAGATAATTGTATACTCTGAACTTCAAGTAGATATTCTGACATTTCTTTGAATGTGGTAGGTTTGAACCTGGGACCTAATAATTGCTGGAGTAACTAGACAATTTATAGCAAACGTGTAAAGAATTATAAAACGTGAAGATTAAAGCAACACTTGAACAACTGGAAATTGTGGTAAGACAAGGAGTAAAGACAAAGATATAAGTTGATGTGTAGGCTGTCATGATGAAATGGCAGAAATTCACCATCTGAACCTCTTAATAACACAAGAGGCAGAAGATGTGGTGTAACATGATCTCCAGTGCTACTCAGCATGACACGTGATTGATTGAGTTTTCCAGGCGGTAACACTACTATCTCCGCATAGCGTTGAGTAAGGAAGGACACTACGGCGAAAATGTTGAAGTGTTTAATTTACTTCAGTTTTATGAATGACTTTGACGCTCTTTGAGCAAAACCCATAGGCACTGTGTCTCTCCCAGCACACGACCAGGGGTATTCATACTAATGATTTCCTAGTTCATTAATTGAACACACTCCTTAACCGTTTCCTCGATTCTCCCTCTGCTCGTACTGAGTTCTTGTTCATATTATTTTTTTATCTCAGAATCGTATTGTCTTCCATTATTTTGTCACCATTTACAAAGTCCAATGCAGGGACGGAGCATACCCCCCTCCCAACCATTTTTTATGCCCCGCAACGATGTAATAAAAGCACGACATCTGCTGGTCCCTAAGATCAAAAAGCAAAGCAATCTGAGAAAATTCAAATACGATTTTTTACCTCACACACATGCACAGATTAATTGAGCATGCCGGTGTCAAAATATTCCCAGGCCCTTATGTAGCCACTGTAATATACCCTTCTTGCCTAGTGACTGCCGTTTTTATCTAGTGACTAATATACCCTTCTTGTCTAGTGACTAATATGCCGTTTGTGTATAGTGACTAATATGCCGTTTTTGTATAGCGACTAATATGCCGTTTTTGCCTAGTGACTAATATGTCGTTTTTGCCTGGTGACTATGTGTATTATCTACTGATTCTATTATGTACTTGTTTTATACTCTAATACGCCCTTCTTATCTAGTGATTAATATGTCCTTGTTGTCTAATATCTGAAATATGCTCTCCTTATTTGGTGATTAATATGTCCTTGTTGTCTAATATCTGAAATATGCTCTCCTTATTTGGTGACTATTATGCTGTTGTCTAGTGACTATGATATGCACTGCTCGCTTACGGAGAGTTTTCTGAAGAAAAACTTGAAGAAACATCACTATTATAATCGATGATCAACAACTTAAACATGTGAAAGAATTCAATTATCTTGGAAGCAGTATACCATTGAATGGGAGGAAAACACTCAAAAAAATACAACATAGATGCAACAAAGCATACCTGACCTTGTGGCAGATGTCTCCTATTTTGAAAAACAAATATGTAAGCATGAACACAAAAATTGCACTACATAAAACGATCACCATACTATCACTATGCTACCAATGTGAACACAACAGAATCTAAAAGAAAACTTGTTACAACAGAAATGGCTTGTCTACGTAGAATCCTCGGATTAACAATTAGAGATAGAATCAGGAACGAAAACATCAGAAGACTAACAAACACAATGACAATCCTGGATTACACCAGAAGACAACAGATTAAATAGTATTCACATGCTTCCAGACTACCAATCAGACATTGCCCCTCAAAAAAGTATTACTATACAGACACGATGCGCACAAAGCTGGGGGCAGACCTTGCAAACAATGGATTACAGAAATAAAAGATTCCACAAAAACAAACATATGAAGCACACAAAAATGGCACAGCCAGAGAACTCTTCTACCTCTGACGCAGCAAGACATAAAGGGGTATAAAGTGAAAAAAAGAAGTCTAGTAACTTTAATACGCCCTTGCCTAATGATTATAATGTACACTTGCCTAGTGACTTTAATATTCCATTCTGGCCTAATAACTCTTAAATGCCATTTTTGCCGAGTAACTCAAAAATGTAGTTACTCTAAAATGCCATTCTTGCTTATTTACTCTAAAATACCATTCTTGTCTATTTACTCTAAAATGCTGTTCTTGTCTAATAATTCTAATATGCCATTGTCTAGTAAATCTAATATGCCCTTCTTGTCATATAGAAATGTTCCCCAAGCTTTGCGAACAGTGGTTCTCATTTCTTCTTCCCTTGACGTGTCCATAGAACGTAGACTCTTCTGATAGAGTTAGCAATCCCTCTTTCGTTATTCATTTATTTCAAGATCTCTTCATAACGTTTTTTCGTCTGTTCATCTTGTTTTCATCATTCTTCAATAAACCACATCTTTTCTGCTTCCACATAATGTATTATACTGTTTGTAACTAATGTCTGAGTGGTTAGAAAGGTGGTCTTACATCCGTGAAATAAAGTTTTACTTCTGGTATAAAAAAATATGAAAAATATACTGTGTAATATGACCTTGTCATTAGAGGTGAGAGAGTTCTGCAGTGCTATATAACCCCTATACTAACATATGGGTGCGAGTCTTGGACAATAAACAAACTGGAAAGTGGGAGATTGGAGGCAACAGAGATGTGGTTCTACAGAAGAATGCTGAGAATACCATGGACTGCCAGAAAAACTAATGTAAAGGTGTTGAAAGAGTTAAATGCGAAACGGACCTTAATCAACAATATAAGAAAAATGAAATCTTTTTTTGGCCACTTCATGAGACAGGCAGGTTTAGAGAACATAGTCACAACAGGCAAGATTGAATGCACCAGAGACAGAGGTCGACAACGTGAGAAAATATTAGACAGTTTGACAACCTGGCACGGCAAGGAAACAACAACAACTTTGATACATAATACTGTGGACAGAGAGCTGTGGAGAGCCATGACTGCCTACGCCAGCCGACATGGCACCTGATGATGATGATGACTGGTAAGGGTCTGTTTTTTCTGTCCACGGGTAAATTGTGAATTAAAAACTCACCGTTGCAGGTTAATACTTTTAACAAGGGCATGCGGCCTTATCCCACAGCCACAAGTTATCTCTGCAGATTCCTAATGGAGGGAAAATGCAGTAATAATATCTTTTATATTCATTTTGTACTGATTGTCCATGATTCATATCCATTCATCATGATGTATTCAGTATAAAATAATAGCACTCACTTTAAAAGTAAATCGTACTTAAGAAGGCACGTCAAATCAAAGGCACGGTAATACAGATAAAGTGTACACAATAAACGATAGGGTATCAGGATGCAGCGTGAATCACGTCACAGAATAACGAGACTACAGCATACCTGCACGCAAGATCTTGCGCAATGACACAACCACATGCAGCCTGACCCCATTACGGCATTCCTTTTCACAGCACTGACCCACTGTACCTACATATTCCTCTGTCATACATACTAATTCAATTCGTTTATAGTTGTGTACAAGGTGTTGTTTTGTCTTTTTTTTCTCTGTTGCTGCTGGTTTAGTAATGTGTTTGTGCTCGCACAGATATATCAAGGGACGTAATTGTTATTTTCACTATGATAAGTTTTTAGTTGTCTTTATTTTTGTCCTATAGTACATGCACGCAGACCGGGTTCTGAATCAGGAAACATACTGCCTATTAATGTGTTTCATGTCTTTAAAATAGGGGAGAGTGTAGACTAGTCTGAATACCAAATACTAATATTGTTTTACGTATCCTTGTTGTTATCACATCATCTTTGTTACTATCACCCTCTCCTCATTATCTGATAGACCTTTCAGGATGTGTTATACGTGACGCAAATATGGCGCTGTGTTTTTTCCCCTATCCCATGTTGGCCCTTGTGTTTTTTGCCTAGTGACTACCGTATACAAATTATGTGTTTTTATCATAGTGTTTGTATAACATCACGAGCGTTTTCAAGAGTAGATTAGAGAATGCCGTTAGCTAGATATATTTATTTTGTAATTATATAGAACGATTCTATTTAATAATGTGAATTTTATGTGTACTTCACACATAATAGTTTATAGTTTAGAAGTTTATAGTTTACTTCAATATCAACAACACTAAACCGTACATTATGTAATGACCTCAGTAATGTATTGTGTCAACGCTCACCAATGGTTGGCATGAGAGGGGATACGTTATCAAGATGGCCAAAAAGAAGCGCTATAAGGACTCGTTAAAGACCTCACTGAAAGCCTTTGAAATAAACAAAGATACATGGGAAGAAGCGGCACGAAAAAAGAACTAAGTGGTGCTGCAATACTAAAAAAGACGAAGCATCATGTGAAAAGAGAAGAACTACATCAGCTCAACAGCAGAGAGTAGCTAGAAAGTCACGGGAAGATCAAGAACCATCTACTGTGGTCATACCATGCCCGAACTGTCCAATGTTATTTGTGGCTAGAATAGGGCTTATTGGCCATCTACAAACTCATAATAAAAGACATAACTAACTAAGTGAATTTCAAAAGTGATATAAAACTGGTCATCACCAGTTGTGATTGACGAACATATGATAGTTTTTATTTTAGTTTTTAGATACTGAATTCCAAAGTGAGAATCAACATTAGTGTTGGAAAATTAAGAATTTGAGGCCAAAGCTGGCCCTCCAAACCATTTTACTGATCGAACAGGCAGATATTGTAAACATGCAGTAATAATAACGGATAGATGGATGATGAATAATAGCAAACCTTGCCGAAAATGGATGTGCTGAGCTGAAACTCCTAAATATCGCAGCTTGTAGTTAAGTAGCAGCAAACTAGGTGTCTGACGAAGTTTCTCGGAATGAAGTTCTAGATATAATTATTTTACCGTTAAATACACGCTTTGTATTCTCAACATAAATCGAATCAGCTGTGTGTTCCTGACTACTAGGAATCAGTCATGTATCATGAAATACTACATTATCGGTTGAAGTAGAAAAATTCTGACCCAAATCTATATTGACTAGGTGGATGATGGTCAGAATATCCACACTTGCCGTTAAGCGTTAGAGGTGGTGGCTGGGAACTTTAGTTGTCTATCCAAGGCCAGACCCAAATGTCACGGTACTGAAAACTAAACGTCTACGCATACTGAAATTTATGCACTAAACTGTTAAATGATACTGTCGTAGTCAGACCAAACAATAGCATATATTCTACGACAATTGTGGGGAACCTACAAATCACGCTATAAAGTATCAATATGGACTTATATGTATTGTTATTGATCGCTGAAGATGGAGAGGTAATATTCAGTTAATTTAATAGGTAAGAACACAAGTCAGATATCTGCATAGTCATACCAGATCGATGACATAATGGGATGATTTTAAACTATGAGGCACCAACTGTTTCAATTGATAAACCAAACAGGAAATTTCAAACAATTAAATTACAAATGGGAATAATAACTTTGTATGCTCTTTGTATAATAAGCAAACAATTAAAGAACAAGCATATTAATCTTTGCGAGTCATTCGATGTAAGCAGAAAAGCACACACTTTTGGTTGAAACATCCATATGTGTGTATTTTCGTTTGTGCTTCAAGTTATTCGTAAAATTGTATTACCATGTGTTTACAATTTTCCCTTGTTGGATCATAGTTTTGTTGCAGTTTTATTAATGAATTGTGTACAATACAATCGATTAAAAAAACATTTCCGTTATTATTCTTCAGATATATATCCGTCGTTGTGGTGGAGTGGTACCAAAGAGAGCGTTTCTGTTGTGAAATGGTACAGACCGCGGTTCATGCGTCCAAGATATCTGGTTCTCACTCTGTAACAGGCAACAGTTCATCCGAACCGTTCAGAAAGTAATGACAACTTACTGGACGTATTTATATTGCCCAGAATATCACTACAGCCAAAAAAAATACTGGATTGATCTCTATGTCCAAAGTATTACGTGCTCCCTACAACTATACTTAAATAGCAGATACAACTCCGACGTTAGGGTATGCGCCATCGGTCTGCTAAGTCAGGGGTTCTCTAAATGTGTTCACTCGTAGTCCTCTTTTAGGACCAATATTCATGTCTTCACTCGTTGTTCTCTTGTCAGGACCAATATTTGTGTCCCCACCCCACCCCACACATTTCCGTATTCAGATTATATAAAAACACACATTGAATATTTCATGTCATAATGTATGTGAACGATCTCAAGTTCTTCAAATGAAAACCTTAAAGCATGTGTAATAGAAATGAGGATAACCATGGTGTTGTCTAGTTGTGGGTAATAAATATTTAAATAGTTATCTTTATGTCCTCCTCCTCCCCCCCCCCCCCCACATAAGGAGTGTCAATTTATCTCGTTCAATCACTTTATTTTTTCCAACTCCGTTTTCAGACTATATTTGTTCCCAAACTTCATATTTTCGCGTCTTTGCCTGTTTCTTTCTTCCAATTAATTAATTAATTATTTTTTTTTCACTTTCTCACGGATAAGATTAGAAGAGAAATTACCGGAGAAGAAAGTCGACTTTTTCAGAGAATTAGTTCTTGAAATGCGAGAGAGGGATTGGTAAGAGAAGTCGAGTGAAAGAGGTGAAGGACGGAGAGTTCTATGCCAGCAAGTGATATAAATAGATGCGTTAACTGGATGAAAAGTACACACTTCTCGATAGAAAGAGAGAAATAAAACGTTGATAATTGAAAAGCGAGGCCTCTAAATAACTCTTCTTCTCACTTTCTCGTTTTGTCACTTTTTCACCTTTCCTCTCTCTTCTCGACCCAACGTTAATTTGCTATCCTAAAATACATTTTTGTATTCAAGAAATTTCTATTTGATATGAATTCCTATCACTTTTCTTAGATACCTTTCCCTGTCTTCACTACACGCACGGGCACACACACGCACTCTCACACACGCACGGGCACACACACGCACTCTCACACACGCACGGGCACACACACGCACTCTCACACACGCGCGAGCACGAGAAATAATCAAAGATGTTTCCAGTTTCATTTGTAAATGTATTCATTAATTTGTAATAGTTTTACTGCTCTCCCTTGCAGTTGTCATTATTTTTGTATTATCTTTTCCGTTACTTCAATCATACTGTTCAGCTGTTCACATGCTTGCAGTGAGACCTACAACAGTACAGCCTCTTGGACTCATCGGAAATCATCCTTCCAAAGCGATGGTTTCTTGAGTTTATCCGTGATATTTAATTTGCTGTGGAACAAGATGTACACAAAGTGACCAATGAAAATCACGAGAAAAGTCAAATAGCTTTACTTTGAAAGGATGGATCGACCAGTCCACATGACTGTATTGTCGAGGGACTCGTCTGCAAAGAGGTTTCTTTTGCGTCCACGCTCATCCCAGCTAACACGGTGACCAAGAATGAAAATTAATTACCATATGCCATCAATGTTTCATTATTTCTTTTTTTTCTAATTTCTCGTTTTAGTGAGATTAGAAAGAAAGAAAGAGAAAGAGAGAGAGAGAGTGAAATGAAGAAAAAAATGTGTTGAATAAAAACAGCTAAATACAATTTTTATTTTTCATGTCCACGTTTCGTCATAGCTCTCGTAGACCTTGACCTTCGTCAGTAACTGGGGGAGCTAAACACTGATTTTATCGATCGGATTCTACCGAATAAGATGTAGAGGAGAAAGTACCGGAGAAGAAAATAGGCTTTCTGTCAGAGAATTAGTGCTTGAAATCGAGAGATGGATTGGTGAAAGACGGGGAGTTCTGTCAGTGAGAGATAAGTAGATAAGAAGAATAAGTACACCGATTTCGACAGATGTAGAGAAAATTAAGATAAATGAAAAGAGTGGACTGTAAAGTTGAAAGTTATGGTGAAACGAGTTAGAGAGAGAGCGAGAAGAAGAAGGTGAACCGTATGAAACGTACGAATATTTTGAAGCATGACATGGTGGTCGGATGAGTCGAGGGTTTGACCCACAAGGCCCCTAATGAAGCCAGCGGAGCCAGAACATCTTTAGGACTGATTTATTGACATAGCGCAGTTATTCGATCTAAAACTTGGACTACTTTCAAGCGAATTTTTGAACCTTATTTACTCCCTATAACACAACGCTGTTTACTTTCAGGAAATCTAGCCCAATAATACCGTTACATTATTTTTAGGCACAAAATGGTAGAATTGTAGTTGGCAGCAACAAATGAGTTGTTAACGTAATCCAGAATGTATATGTGAAGTAACATCCATGTTGATATGGGGAAATGAATAACTAGAACTTATTTATCGTCTGCAGTAATTGTACGCTGAACTAGAGTTTCGTAATTATTATTTTTCCGTGTGATTCCCCCCCCCCCGTACCTGTTAAATCTAATACCCGTGTTTCCTCCACCAATGTCATAAGTGGTGTAGTTGCCTCCACCAATGTCATAACTGGTGTAGTTGCCTCCACCAATGTCATAAGTGGTGTAGTTGCCTCCACCAATGTCATAACTGGTGTAGTTGCCTCCACCAATGTCATAAGTGGTGTAGTTGCCTCCACCAATGTCATAACTGGTGTAGTTGCCTCCACCAATGTCATAACTGGTGTAGTTTCCTCCATTGGGTGAAATCAACCAGTATATGACATATCCCAGTATAAATATAGTACCATTGTTTAGGGTTGCTTCAAATGAAAACCGGAAACACTGAATTACAATAACCATATGGTTTTTTTTCATGTAACCAGTCAATATTGTTTGTAAATGATTGTATATATATTACGTCAACAATAAGAGGGGAAGTTACTGGGAATATTTGACAGTTATTGACAGGGGGGGGGGTATAAAAACTATCGACATAATTTATAGACAGCTCTTAAAGATATAAAGTGTCAATCTTGGTGCCAACGAGAAACATGCCTTAATATAATGGCAGTTTAAAGATGGCCGCCCTTGCATCAAAGAGAGCAGCTATCTGGTATCCACTATTTGATCAGTGATTCGGGTGGGGGGGGGTATATATAAATTAATCGGTGAATTAAAGTTAATTATGGTTGAATTACGCTAACAATTACGCTAACAATTACGCTAAGTAATTACCTGATAGGACGCAGTATCTTTTCTTACGCAGTTCATTACGCTAACAATGTTGAAAGGGTCGTGCCTCGGCTAAGAGGCTTTAAGCCCCCAATTAACTAACAAATAAGTTCATTATGATGGCGCTTATCTGTCAACGCATCAAAATTATGAATTCATTGACAGGCTGTTCCAGAGCTATTTATAGCTGTTAACCCAGAGACCATTGCATCCATTTAACTCCTCGTAGGCCTGAGATATGCAGATGACACTTCTTCTGGCGGAAAGTGAACATGAACTAAAAAGACTAATAGATCAAGTCAATAAATCACGTAATGAATATGGACTGGATATAAACATTCAAAAACAAAAAATATGATAATCAGCAAAGACACAGAAGAACAAGAACTAAACATAATCATACATGGAGAGAAACTACAACAAGTAAAACATTATCAATATCTTGGACACAGTCACAAATGACGGCAGATGGGAAACAGAAGTTAAAATGAGAATAGGAATGGCTAAAAGTACCTTCATTGACATGAGGAAAATATTAACATCTAAAGAAATTACAAACAAGTTATGAATGAGAATTATAAAATGCTATATCTATTCTACATTAATGTATGGCTCATAAACATGGACAATAAATAAACAAGTAGAAGGTAGAATTGATCCCTTTGAGATGTGGGTATATAGAAGAATAGGAAGAACGAAAGAGAAAAAACAAACAAAGAGGTGCTAAATCACGTAATACAAAGAAATAACTACTAAGAGAAATAATGATCAGGCAAATAAAATATTTTGGACACATTAAAAGACATGACACTTTATGGAAGACCTTACTTGAGGGTAAAGTCAGAGGGAAACGAGCAAGAGGTAGGCAGAGAAACAAGCGGTAGAGTAACATCACACGATGGACAAGTTAGTCTAGCAGAGTGCACCACCAAGACAAGAGACATGGGAAGTTGGAGATATGTTGCAGCCAACCTTCGTTGTGGAGACGGCACGTGATGATGATGATGATGCCTACATGCAAACTATCCCGACAGTAGTCAAGATTGAGCATACCGCTAGGTTATAAAATATTACCTGGTGTGCTACTCTCCGCTGCCATTAAATTACGCTAACAATTTATTTACTTCATCACCTCATGTCAACAGTTGTCAAGTACTCGGGACCCGCGTTCTGTTTACTTATGTTATCAACATATTAAAGCACAACCCCTAAACATATTTAGCACTTCAAAAGGACTAAGAAAAACTGTCTCATTTGTTTAGCTTGTTTAAAACAAGTATATAAAATAATCATCATACTATCACTATGCTACCAATGTCAAACGTGGACACGAACAACATAATCCAAAAGAAAATGTGTTACTACAGTAAATGGCTTGTCTACGTAGAATCCTCTGAGTAACAATAAAAGACAGAATCAGAAACGATATCAGAAGACTAACACAATGTCAATCCTGGATTATATCAGAAGACAACAGATTAAGTGGTTTTCACATACTTCCAAACTACCATCAGACAGTGCCCCTCAATAAATAATTACTATAAGACACAATGGATACAAAGCCAGGGGCAGAATTTGCAAACAATGGATCACAGAAATAAAAGAATCAACTACAACAAACATGTATGAAGCACACAAAAAAACAACTTCAGAGAACTCTTCTACCCCTGATTCCGCAAGATATAAAGGGGTATATAAAGTGAAAAGAATGAAATTTAAAACATTATTTCACATTCAGACAATTTCATTAATAAAGAACAGTATTGATGTGGTCAACTGTTTTCAACATTTCCTGGGATTTTCATTGGTCACTTTGTGTGTGCTTTATGTCGAAAGCCAATGAAAATCACCAGAAAAGTCAAATGCATCAGTTTACATCTTCCTAATTTATCCCACAGGTCTTATATTTGCTCATTAGCTTTTACCCAATGTCATTGTAATATATATGCATGTGTTTGTGAGCTTTTGTTTTGTTCCAAATAGGGTGTCCCATTTATCTAAACCTGGAGGGTGAAGCATTTTCCTAATTTAATACAGCGATGAATATTTTTTTTAAAAAAAGGTTATGGTAAACAGTTTCCTGAGGATTACAGTGGTCACTTTTTTCTCTCTGAGCTCAGCTTTCTCATAACGTGGTCAAAAAATAAGGAACATCTTTTTTTTCTGGTGACGCATATTTCAAAGTGTAACGACTGCCCAACATACAAACAGCAGAGACAGCAGACCTGGCCAGAGGATACAGACTTAGGCAAAAGCTATGGGGCAGCCGCTCTGAACGCAGAAGAAGAAGAAGAAGAAGAAAGTGTAACAATATAGTTATTCTTAAGTGCAATACTTACGTTATTGTTGACTGTAGCGACACAGTTATTATTACGTGTAATAGTATGGCGAAGTGGTACACAGCGCGTCTGTGACGGCCAAGGTACCGAGCTCGATCCCTGCCACAGACAATTGTGCATGCGGACATTTCAGAAAGTAATGGCCAACTACTGAACGTTTTTACTGAACAAATGCTGGATTGATAGGTAGGTCCTGAAAAGGATATGCTAGCAGTTTAATAGTATGATTATTCTTAGGTGTAACAACTTAGTAACAATACAATAATTCTTACGTATAATAAATAATATGATTATTCTTAGGTGTAACAACTTAGTAACAATACAATAATTCTTACGTACAATAATACGATTATTCTTAGCTGCATCAATACAATTATTTTTACCTGTACCAATACAATTATTATTACATCTAACAGTACAACTATTCCTATGTTTAACAATGCAATTATTTCTACATTTAACAATACACTATTTAAGTGTATTTCTTTAATTTTTCGTATCTGTAACAATACAGTTATTATTTGATAATTCTTGGGACTAACGGGAATTGAGCCAAGTCGGTTCTAACGGCACCGAATCGCCTTGCAACTGGAGTAAAGGGTTTTTCCGTATTTGACTAACAGTATCTCCAAATAAAGATACGATTATGTCAAGAACTATGTACTCAATTAACTGAAAACGTACCAATCGAGACAAGGACTATTACAACAACGAACATCCCGTACAGGTATTAAAGTATCCTCAGTAACACAAACATATAACATCCGTATTCGTATAACAAGGTCCAATAGGTCTTCTTGTAAATACAAATAACATAGAGACAGTACAATTTTGCTTCAAATAATAGCGTCATACAAGTAAATTCAAGTAAGAAGTAAGTAGATAAATTAAAAATTATGTAGACTAACGGGAAGTGAATCGGGTCCGTTCTAACGTTAGTCTGACAATTTTTATATTGATTGCCCTCAAATATAACAATACTGTACTCTCTGCTCTGATAGAATAATCTATGTAACAATTCTTCTATTTCTTCCTCTCAAATGTAATATTACTGAACTATCTATAATTAGAGAGGAATCTATGTAACGATTCTCCCGTTTCTTGCTCTCAAATGTAACATTCATCTGAAAGAAAAATCTATGTAATTATTCTTCTGTTATTTTGTTCTCAAATGTACTGAACTCAGTTATATATGAGCTCGTACAATAACACTTCTCACGTCGTATCTGTAAATGGCTTGTTTTGTTGTTCTTATATAAAGGCCGGAATTATTTAGTGAAGATGTCAGGTTTAGGTTTATTTTTCTTGTTAACAAAAAGACCCCTGTTTGTGATTACGCAGGTTCTGGCACCGCGAAAGTGTTCCATATTTGAATTGCACCACAGTTAAAGAAGAGGTCGTCAAGGGTTGTTACTTCCGGAGCTCGCTGATTGGAGGCAAATCTATCTGTCGTTTTTCATTAAGCTAGTGCGCATGCGTGCGTTATGAAGATTGTAATTGTAACATTACAGTTTTTGTTGTTGTTATGTTTGATGTTACGTCAAAGCATCTCTGAAACTATTAATGTTGGGTGCCCTGGGCACGACCCGCCACCCTTCACATAAGCAACCTTTATTTGGGTTGTACGTGTCCGTGTTGAGTATAGGTGTACCTGTCAGTATCTGTTTTTGGTTTTAGATAGGTGATTTCTGTGGCCAAATTGAAATCAGGTACATATCTTTTTATGTTTTCGGAGATTTGTATTGGATTATTTATTGAGTTACATAGCTGTGGGCTCTAGGCAATACCGTCGGTAGACATAGTTGTTCCGAGAAAAAGCGATATTTCTTATTGTTCGTTCTCAAACTACTGCAGATTGTCAGGATGTTGTCTGAAATGGTGAAAGCATTGACGTATCATGGTTTACAGATTTGCAGCGATATTTACGCTTTACTACATGCTGCATTCAACATTAGTATGTTTTTTTTGTTCACTTTGACCTATGGTATTTTTGTTTATTTTGACCAATGGTATTTTTGTTCACTTTGACCAATGGTATTTTTGTTCACTTTGACCTATGGTATTTTTGTTCACTTTGACCAATGGTATTTTTGTTCACTTTGACCTATGGTATTTTTGTTCACTTTGACCTATGGTATTTTTGTTCACTTTGACCTATGGTATTTTGTATACTTTTAACCTATGGTATTGTTCACATTGATCAACAGTCAACTTAATCACCATTACTTCCTCAATCTCCTCCCACGCAATACATTGCAAGTCAAGATGTTGCGGATTTTTTTTCCACTCTTCTGACCTGGCATCCCATGCACACATGTTACATTTACATGACAGAAACTAGACAATTCTACCAGACAATCGAAGAGAAAAAGATAAATTGAAAAATGACCAAACTTCTAAATGTTAGAAAAATATTAATATAATATTCGAAAAATGAAAGCTAAATAATACAACCCGATACTGTCAATGTTATTCCGTGTCAAAATAATTCAATGAAGTGATATCGACTTAACATCGTAGAGTTAAACAACTAAGAGAAATAAAGACTTTGTTTTGACCGAATAGCTCCAGAGATAGTATAATAATAATATATTGATTTTATTTAGCTTTCACCCTGCAGGTTCTCTTGTTGCAGGACAATGGTCATTCTAGATTTTCAATAGGATGCTGTCTTGAGAATGGAAAAGCACTGTGTTGCTGTTTTGTTTACTCCAAATGGCCCCAGACATCCGACTTTGACGGTAATCTCTGATCGATATAATTAAAATAAAATATGTGAAATTCTCCCAGATAGACCTTCACGGAATCAGTCTAGGAGTGAAAGATGTGTGCCTTGGCCATTTGAGGAAGTCATTCTTGGTGGATAAAATACGGTACACAAGGTTGATGTAACAGTACTATATGCTGTTACTACACACATGCTTAGAAATACGGCCCCCAAGGTGGATTTAACAGTACTATATGCAGTGACCCACATGCTCAGAAAATATCAAACAATAAACTTTCTTTTCCAGACTTTCTTCATCCACTTCTTCTTCTGCGTTCGCTCTCTGATAACACCACGAAAAATCATGTGACTTCTTCCCGGGAAGCGTGAGCAAATTTTATAACACAATGTTACACAGGGGGAAATTACTACGCCATAGCTTTGATGTTTAGTCCTGTAACTACTGGAGAATTGTGCATAGAAATTCTCATTGTAATAAATCAGTGGTAAAGAGAATAACTTCCTTCAAAATGAGATTCTACAGAATAATTGTGAGAATACCATGGACGGTGATAAAGACTAATCAAGAAATGATAAAAACATGAAATGTTGAAAAGGGTTATCTTTTAAACGACTTTATAATAAAGAGGTAGTGATTTTTTGGTCATATGAGACATAACAGTATGGAAAAATTAATAATAGAAGGTATGGTTCCTGGAAACAGGGGTAAATGTCACCCAAGACAACGATGGATAAGATATCTCAGATTGTTTAAACATGCCTCTGACTGCGGCTGATCAACTCACCCAGAATCGGGAGACGTTCAGAAGATACATAAAGATGACTACGTTTTAGAAAGAATGTCACATGATATATACTTTGATGTTACTATTTGCAAAGAGTGTTCAGAACTAAATAGACTTCTGGAAACAAAAGTTTTTTTTTGGTTTTTTTTCCAATTAAATGTTAATGTTCGCCAGAGGAAGCGATCAAAGGTTTGACTTCTTACGCAACAATGTTTTTTTTTTAATGATGCAAATAATTTGTCGCAAATGACGACGAAATCTGCGCCGTGTTATAGAACCTCAGAGGAGAAATAAAACTACACTTTGTTCTTAGTCTAACCACGACGAAATGTTGAAAGTGTGTCCCGCCGACCTAAAAAAAAAAGGGGGGGGGGGGAAAAGAATGCACACCTCAGATAAGATGCAAAAAAAAACAACCACATTTCAAACCAACAAATTGCTCGAGAAGTGTAGCATCGGGTATACCGTGAAAGCTTAATGATATAGTTGAAACATGCAAAAACAGCAATATTGGTTGCACGACCAATCAGACACGTTAATGAATCTACTCACATCAAATCTGCGAGGGAACTGTGAGTAATCTACATAATAGCGCACCAAATGCGATACCCTGCTTCTCCTGAATATTTGTGAAATTTTGTGCGTTTGTTTTCTTTTAATGGCAGGTCAGAGGTCAAATTGTAATGTGCTTGCCGTATTTTATATGTGACGAGCAGTCGTGAGCTTAAGTAAATGTGTTTCTGAAGCCTTGTTACTGGGGAATTTGTTATGTGACACTCTCTGATCATTGTTGGAAATACCATTAATGAATGATTGCGACAACGATGGGCGATTGCGACCTCATTGGATGATTGCGACCTCATGATTCTTGATGCTTGATTAGAAACTGGCCTCACAGCACGTGGGGCATTCCCATAAGTGCTCCGCCCTCTGTTCCAGCAGCCATCCGACTCGATGACGTTTCAAGTCTAATGCCGCTGAAACAGACGTCGACATCAGGGCACAACTCTGGCCCTCACGTCAGGTTTCTTTGTTGTTCCGCCGGCTCACGCGGTGCCCGTAACTAGTTCAAGCACAACATCGGCCTGCCAGAACAACATGGTAACTGTTATCGAAGGTTACGACTACGGAAGTTGCGACCTCATGAGATGATTGCAACCTCATAGGATGATTGCGACCTCATTGGATGAATGCGACCTCATAGGATGATTGCGACCTCATTGGATGATTGCGACCTCATTGGATGATTGCGACCTCATTGGATGATTGCGACCTCATGAGATGATTGCGACCTCATGAGATGATTGCGATCTCATAGGATGATTGCGACCTCATATGATGATTGCGACCTCATTGGATGATTGCGACCTCATAGGATGATTGCGACCTCATTGGATGATTGCGACCTCATGAGATTATTACGACACATTTTTAATACATGTGAGTTATGTGATAGCCTGTGATAGCCTTCCCATCTAGCAACTATTTTATTTGGTTCAGACATATCATCAATTTAAAACTATTCTCAGTTTGAAATGCGTGGATAGGTTCCACATTTGTAGCACAGTGGAATCCCGTTATGACAACTTGATCCGAACAGACATAATATTTAAGTATGTAATAATAGACATTCGCGATACACAGCATAAACAATTAAAAATAAATTTAATTTGGGATTTTGAAAAGTGTTGTTATATAGATAAATTTGTTATAACAGAATGCGCTATAGAAGGAGGCTCCACTGTAATAACGGTATTGGGTGTGGGTCTGTGGAATGGGAACGCAACATATCTACTGAAATGATTGCACAGGATAAGCATACAGTAATTATAATTATAATAGTACAAATACTAATTCATATCAAAGGTGGGCATCCTATTTGGATTGATCGGTCAGATACAGCATTCTTATTGAAATGGGATCAACTAACTTGTTTTTAGTCCTTTGAAAGTCCATATGATGTTGAAATAGTTACCAGTACACAATACTAGGCGGATTCTAGTCTTACTCACAAAGATGCATAGTTCATGCGCTAATTAGAATTACTCTCGGCAGACGGCAATACGCGTGCACCCCGAGATAAAGAAATATAAATATTAGATAATCCGAGCACAATAAAGTCAATACCCTTCGCCAATGTTTCTCAATATTATTACGGCCACCACCCACTTTCGTATAGAATTGATTGACCAACGCCTACCCCAGCTAGTGGCGTAGATACTTCTTCGCGAAGAATTCGGTTGAGTTACTTTAGAAAGATGATTTCACGTTTTTATGTGTATTTTGGTGACCATTTCTTTAACATTGTGTGCGGCTATTGTTTTACTGTATATATTTTTTCAAGCAGTAAGTACTCTTTGTTCAATAAGTCGTGTTTAGTGTTCCATAAAGATCTCTCACCACCCTGACTACATAGTCCCCTCTGTCGGGCCTTTTGACACTGTGTCGCACCCAGGGAGTCGCCCACTTTGAGAAACCCTGCAATCTACGTCTTTTTTTAACCTTTTCCTTTATTACAATAACGTTCCTCTAATACGTTTCAAGTCTGGAACGTCGAGCATCAAATTTTGACAACACACAACACTCTTTTCATTTAGTACAGCGTTTCCCAGCGTGGGGCTCACACCCCACGGGGGGGGGGCAATTTAATTGTCCTGGGGGCAATTCGAAAGTTGTAATTAGGCTTCATTTAGGGAATAATTCAATTTTTAATATTAAAAAATATGTATATATTACATTCCGGGGGGGGGGGGGGGTCTAATTTTAGAAAGATTTCCGTGGGGCATGGTTAAAAAAAAAGTTGGGAAACACTGATCTAGTACATGTATAGAGACAAGCCGGATCGAGCAGCTTTTCTCAGGTGGTATGGGACGGGACCCATGCTTATTAAAAATCATTACAGGCACCAAGTACTATTTGCAGTGCTCTTTTTATATTTGATGATACTTTTTGGGCAAGCCCAACAAAATTATTTGCAACCGAATTGTGCTTCACCCCTGATTTAGTAACATCCAGGGTTTGAAATAATATTGTCCTTTTCACTGTTTAGCACTGTAATTTACAGTTTGACTGTGATAGCTTGTAATTTGATATTTTCGGAGTTCACCGAACAGTGTATATAATAATTTTAAATTAGCTTAGCGTACCAGTGAAAATGACTTGACAAGCCGATTACGACTTGCTTATATTTTGTCAGCTATGCTTTAGATGCAGTGTCCTCACTTCACTCTGAAACAAGTGTCTTTAAACGTTTGTTTTCAAACTCCCACAGTCTCTTTTGTAGCATGACAATGATCATATTCGATTTCCAGAAAGATGAGTTTCTTAGAACTGAGTCTCTTTTGTCGCGCGACAATGATTATACTCTTTCTCCCTAAGTGACGTGTCCTTTGCAGAACTTTGTCCTCACTGTAAGCCTCACTGTTATGTGCGAGCTTCCCAGCTTCTTCCAGTGTCATGTTCAGAAGGTCTTCGATGTCATGTGTCCACCATAGTCTTGGTCTGCCTCTTGTTCTCTTTCCTGGAAATTCCCCCCCCCCCCCCCCCCCCCCCCCATGATTAGTCTTTCTAAACCATTATGTTTTTTTTTATATGTCCGAAATATGTAAATTTGCGTGTTATGTTGTTGATAGTTTTGAGGAGGCTATTTCTTCTATGTTTATATCTTTGCAGACATCTGCTTTATTTCATTTTTCTGTCCATGATATTATTAGAACCTTTTTATAGCATTTCATTTGGATTGCAGATAAATTATTTTCCATTGTCGATGTCATTGTCCACGTTTCACAACCGTATGTTGCCACTGGAAGGACGTAGCTTCTTATAATAGTTGTTTGTTTTTCTGTTTGCTCCTTGCCATAGATTTTTCAGCTGTGATGTTTTTTATAGTACCATTGCTAATCTCTTACTTATCTCTGCCGAGAAATCTCCTGTGTTGATGGTTGATTCGAGATATTCAAAGTTGTTTTTATTTTCTATTTGCTCTTTGTCAATGACTATTTTAGTTATAATTTCATATCTGCTTACATGCATTATTTTTGTCTTTTTTGCATTGAGGAAAAGATTTTGTGCCTCGATATGATGTTTGACTGACATAATCATTTGTTCTAAACCTGTGAGGCTAATTGATATTATTGTGGTATCGTCAAAAAACCTAATTTTTGGGATTACGTGTCCTCCGATATTAAGGGGTTGAAACTGTTCATAACGTGGGTCTTCTAGTACATTTCGCATGATGTTTTCTGCATACATTTTGAACAGGTGTGGTGAGAGGATGCACCCCTGTCTTGACTCCTTTTTGGACGTCAAGCCAGTCAGATGTTTCTCCGTCGAGACGAACACAAGGCTGTTGTTTCTGATAAAGCATTTTAATAAGCGATATGAGATGGTGTGGGAAGCCCATGTTTCCAATTATTTTCCATAATCTCTGGTGTGTTATGTAGTCAAACGCCTTTGTGTAGTCAAAGAAACAAGGGTATATGTCTGCAGTGAATTCTTTGCATTTCTCTATTATATTTCTCATGTTGAAGATGTGATCACTGGTGCCTCTGTTCTGTCTAAAACCTGCCTGAACTATATTCTATTTCTCTGTTCTTATGTTGTTCCATTCTTGTCATGATTATCTTGAGAAGTATCTTGCTGACATGACTGATCAGTGCGATTGTTCTATAATTCGTGCAGTTTCAAATTACCTTCTTTGGGAGTGTTATATATATATATATATATATTATATATATTGTTCTTTTCCAATCTTTTGGCCATATTTCCCTTTTCCAAATCTTAACACATAAGGCGTGGTAGACCATGACACTGGGTTCTCCTCCTGCTTGTACGAGTATAAATTCAGCTACTAATTCGTCCCATTCTGTTGACTTGTCAGTTTTTACGTTCTTAATTGCCCAACGTACTTGTTTTATGATGGGTTCTGGCTCAAGTTATGTGTTTCTATTTGTGTTCGAGTCTGTGTCTATGTTTGGCTCTTCGTACATTTCCCTACAATATTCCGCCCACCTGTTCAGAATGTCTTTATTTTATGTTAGTGTTTCCTGACTTGTCTTCAATTGCTCGAGTGGCTGGTTGAAATGTTGCTGTCAGCGTTTTTGCTTCTGTAAACATTATTCTTGTATTCCCATGTTCAATTTCTTTACACTTGTTGTTGGTGTAGTTTTTCTTGTCCTGTCTAATTTTTCTTCTTTCTTTAGTTTGTTTCCTGTATTCCTCTGTTTGTGTCATCTTTTAGTGATTTTTTTCCCCGTTGTTGATTAGTTGAAATGTTTTGACTGTGATGTAATATCTTATTTTTGTCACTCTTCGGGGTATGTGAGCCTGTACAGATGATATAATTGGGTGGTACTATACAAGAATCAGTGGACAAATCACGTGACAACAGTTCGACTTTTTAATTTCATGTTATTGCACTGAGCTTCCGTTTCTCTGAAATAAAAAAAAAATTTGACTAAAGATACTTTTCTAGCGATTTGCGTGCAACAGACTGGACAACCACCTCCCACTCAGTGTATAGCGCGCATATCGTCTGATAGGGAGCTCTCATTACTAAACGTGTAAAACGTTGACTGTTGTAATATGTGTCTTTATTGGAATTTCGTTCCGTTTAATTATGTTAGCTTTTTGTTCCATAGAAACCTGTCCAATGATTCTTGTATAGGATCTAGAATTGAGTATCTGATGTTGTTTCAGAGACTCATTCTCTCACTCAATCAGAGACTCAAAAAAGAGCAACTGGACAATGTAAACAATATGATGTTGTTTCAGAGACTCAATTCTAGGTACTATACAAAAATCAGTGGACAGGTTTCTACGGAACAAATAGCTAACATAATTAAACGTTCATCTGGTGTCATCTCCCCTTGAACGGCCATCAATGTACACAATTTATGATCATACTACATGGCTCGTAGATTTCCAGAAACATGTGTTTCTTAGAAAGAAAATGCGTTTGAGTTTCCGCTTTGTTTAGGCCTATGGCCCGACACATCCTACTTTTGACACATTGGACTTCGGCAAACCTGAAACATGATTCTTTACACATAGTGTCGACGATTCTTGCTGTGAAATACCCTGCTCACCTACAGGTTCCAGTTTGCAACGTCAATACTGATTTTATTTCTTTACGTTCTTGCAGGAATGCGTCCTCCTGTCTCAAGTGTTTGCAGAACATGCACCGCGACCTTGACCGCTCACGCGCGCAGTATTATCTCGGTAGATCAAAGGCTCGTGCCCCTTAAACACATTGCTTCCAAAAATAAAACTGGCTGTGTCGATACCTTTAACATCTGCGCTCCGGGTGCCAGGAAGATAAATTTATCTTCAAAGGTAACAGTGTGAGTGTGTCAATTAGTGAGTGGGGCTGTGATTGAGTGTGTATATGAATGAGTTAGTGAGTGAGATTGTGATTGAATATTGTATGTGAATGAATGAAGGAGTATGTCAAAGATGATAAATCAGAGGCTAGGTAGATAACAGGATCACTCTTGGTATGTGGTGATGAAGCAGTACTTAAGATAAGAACATTGCCCAATTCAATAGCTTCCTCGACACTAGACTTCTGGTTTTGTGAATTTTGAGCTTCTTAATTTATTTTAAATTGTGTTATTCAATTAAAGTGTTGTCAATTTAGATTGATATTCCTCAGTATGAATCCATTGATTGGCCTCAGTATAGGTGTCTTTGACTGGCCTCAGTATAAATGCCATTGATTGGCCTCAGTATAGATGCCCTTGATTAGCCTCAGTATAGATGCCATTGATTGACCTTAGTATAAATGCCATTGATAGGTCTCAGTATAGAGACCATTGATTATCCTTAGTATAATGGCCATTGATTGGTCTCAATGTAGATGCTATTTATTGGCCTCAGTATAGATGCCATTTATAGTTATCATATATGTCGTTGATTGCCCTCATTATACGGAGGAATTCATTATAGATATATTTGACTGTCATCATTATGTCATTGGCTGTCCTCATTACATATAGAATTTATTGCCCTCATTATATATACCATTTATATTTCTCATATATGTCATTGATTGCCCTCAGTATAGATGTCATTGATTGCCCTCAGTACAGATGCCATTGATTACCCTCAGTATGTGCGGCATTGACTGCCTTCATTTATATGTCATTTATTTTCGTGTATACATATCATGGATTGCCTTCAGTATAGATTTATTTGATTGCCCTCATTATGTATATGTCACCGATGGCTCTCAGTATATGTTTGGTTCAACTAACCCTATTTATTTCACTCACAGTTCTTTGTTTTGACCACCTAGCCCAATCAATTTCACTGTACATCCTTCGTTGGTTCTTTGTCCAACCACCTGGCTCTAGCCTGTTTAACGTGTACCCTTACTTCTATTTTCCACCCTCCTCTATCCCATTTGTGTTCTTGGCCTAATGAACCCACCACATAGCTAGCTATTTTTTTTAACTAAGCTCACACTATGTATGTTCTTCATGTACCTGGACAGGTAAAGCCAGTTTAGTCACCCCTAGGTAAGTCAAGAATTTGGTGGTATACTGTAATACTGCAATCGGTTGTTTACAATTCTCATTAACATATTTGAGTTCGTTGCCGCGACTGATTGATACACTTTGATACAAAGAAAGTTACAACGTCACCCTTGGGTTTAATATTGAATAAAAAGCTGCACCTTCCGAATGAAGTATCATGGCAGAACTTTTTTTTGTGAGATTTGCAATGGCAACCCAAAAAAATTAAATTTCTCTAGAGGTTTAAGTAAACGCTTGATGTACAAGAGTACTATACATTTATATCAAGTTATGGTATACCTATAACTCTGTCGTAATGTTAGATATACATCTCTGTTGTAATGTTAGATATACATCTCTGTTGTAACGTTAGATATACAAATGTGTTGTAAGGTGATATCTACAATTTTGTTCTCATGTTAGATCATTGAATTCTGTGGTAATGTTCTATCTTCAGGTTTGTGCTAGATCATTGAATTCTTTGGTAATGTTCTATCTTCAGGTTTGTGCTAGATCATTGAATTCTGTGGTAATGTTCTATCTTCAGGTTTGTGCTAGATCATTGAATTCTTTGGTAATGTTCTATCTTCAGGTTTGTGCTAGATCATTGAATTCTGTAGTAATGTTCTATCTTCAGGTTTGTGCTAGATCATTGAATTCTGTAGTAATGTTCTATCTTCAGGTTTGTGCTAGATCATTGAATTCTGTGGTAATGTTCTATCTTCAGGTTTGTGCTAGATCATTGAATTCTGTGGTAATGTTCTATCTCCAGGTTTGTGCTAGATCATTGAATTCTGTAGTAATGTTCTATCTTCAGGTCTGTATTAAATCTCGAGTTATGCGGTAATGTTCATCTCCAGGTTTTTGCTCAGAATGATGCCCATCATCATCATGTACATTTAGGTTGCAGCTCTCTAGTTTCTACCTTTGCAAGCCACTCCAGTGGGAACTTTGAAGCAAGAGACATTGACAGTTTTACCAACAAATCTATATTTGACTTCCATTTTAAGGTTATCTTCGGTTTTGTATTTCCTCTTTTCTGGATGGCAACGTTGCTGAACGCAGAAGAAGAAGAAGAAGAAGAAGTATATATATATATTGATGATGTATGTACATAATTACAATACAAATTGGCTCTGCGGCTGATGTATTGTCTAAAATAATGGTAAACTGTCGGCCTTTTTGTAGCAACGGGAATACATTATACATGCGCGTGCATCACGGATGTTTACAGTAGAGTAAAGAATTTGGCGCGAGCGATTGTGTGTGTGAGATAGAGAGAGTTAGAGGGTGCTGGATGCGGTTGTTATCAAGCTGTCAGCGCCGAGGTTGACTGGTTTCCAAGTTGTTTTTTATAGGGGTTGTATCCCTCCCCTCTCGAACTCACTCTCTTCTCGCGAGCTCACGCATTCTACACACAATCCGCTTTGGTTTTTATTTTATTTTTTTCACGGGAGGATTTTCTGAAAGTTCAAGGTTGTTGTTGAGATTGAGGTAGAGCGGCAGAACACCACTTTGCTACTTAAAGAAAAAATTATCTCCGTTAACTATTATCAGATTTTTATCTGAAATGGTTTTTAAAAACACATTCCATTTTGTCCTCTTGTATTATGTTTGTTGTACTTGTTTCTTCTTGTGGACTGGCTCGTATATCGGCCCTAGACCTGTTGGTTATATAGAAAAGTCTTCGGAAATGATTCGTTTTCCCCTGTAATTTTCATTGGCTGAAGATTTCAACAACCTTGAAGTCAGTAAAAGTATAATCATAATGGACAATGGAAATCCAAGAAAAATCATATGATACCTTGTAGAAGACTGCCTCGACCCTGGTTGGGAGAGGGGGAGCTCTCAGTGCGATGCACGCAGAGCGAATCATCGGTAGCAGAATATACGACTTTTTAATCTCCGTGTAAAGAAAACTGTATGAAATTACGCATCCTTTCTACAAAGTTGGAATGAACCAACTGATGTGGTCACTGATTCCCGTAATGAACGCAATCTCTTCTCCAAAACAGGAGTAAACGCTGATTCTAAACATAGTCACCCATGTTGGCTGATGCGACTCGTCACTTTGTCTCGCGAGACAAAGAAATGCATGGCAAATTTCGGATCACCTAAGTCACGCTGTTTAGGATCAACTAGAAGGACTTGCTTGAAATCTCGCGTGTGTATTTTCTTGCAAATTCTCTTATTTATTCTTATCATGACTTCTGAAGTGTCATGACCTCAGAAAGGACTACCTGAACCGTGAGCTCCTTGACTTTTATATAGTCATATCCTCTAACAGAAGGAACACACTTGACTAACACCAGCGCCTGGAAGGATTTTGCTTCACCACATGACGATTTTACTACATCTGTTATTATTTATTCGAAAGAAACATTATGGCATACGGAACATTTCCATAAGTGATACACTCTCCGTTCCAGCAATCATCCAATAGCATGCATGCTCACTGTCTTAGTCCTGTTGATCATGTAATCTTCGCATCCCTCCAGAGAGGACACTCCCACAATCTACCTTCAAAATTCCCCTCTCACACACACATATTCCCTCCTTACACTCTCTATTTCTATATTTTTCACACGTTTTCCCTCTCTTTCTGTGAAATTATCTCATTTTCTCTCCTTTTCACTCTCTCATGATTTCACTTACTCTCTCACTCTATTTCACATTCTCTCACTTTCACACATTCTCACTCAATCACTCTCTCGTACTGTGATTTACTCACTCATGTTCCCACGTAATATTTCACTCATTCTTTCACTCACTGTTTGTTTAATACACAGGTTCACACACTGCTCTCTTGCTAACTAATATCTATCACTTCACCTTTATTGCTTATTATTTTCCCATATTCAATTATATTTTTATACCACCAAAGTTGTTACTATCAACAAGAGAACATAGTGAAGCCCAAAAACCTGTCAATCAATCAATAAAACCCATAACCCTTCAGGGTCGTAGGGGTACCACATTGGAAGCTTCAGCACACAGAGTCCTCCAGCGAATTCTATCCTCAGCGATGCGGATGAGTGTGGAAATATCTAGCCCTGTCCATTCCTTGATGTTGTCTGTCCATGTCTTTATTTGTCCTCCTCTGCTTCTTCCACCCTCGACAGTTCCCTGCAGTATTTTTTTTTATAAGGAATCGTGCCTGCATACATGTCCGAACCATGCTAGTTTTCGTCGTTTCACTATTGAAAGCAATGGCTCCTGGACACCTGCACACATCTCTACTTTATTTCTTACGTACACATTGGTCTTATGTTACCTATAGGAAATTCGTAGAATTCTTCTGTAGCATTTATACTAGAAAGCCTGTAATCTTCTCTCCATGTCCGCAGTGAGTGTCCAACTCTCACAACCATACAACACAACGGAAAGCACCAGCGACCTATACAGTTTGATTTTCACTCCAACACTGATGTTGCTTTTCCAAATCACAGTTAGCCTTGACAAGGACGCTAAAGCCATCCCCAGCCTTATTTTTAGTTCAGCTTTGCATTTACCATCGCTGCATATACTGGATCCGAGGTATTTGAAGGTATTCACCTCTTCAAGCTTATGTCCATTCATCATGATATTAGTCTGGTTTTCTAAAACCTGTACTTACATATGAAGAAAACAAAAATTATGACAACGGATAAAGTGAAAATACAACTAAAGATAATAATTGACAATTTTTAACTAGAGAAAGTAACAAATTTCCAGTATTTGAGCACAGATATAAATAGCTCAGGAGACTGCCCCGTCGAAATCAAGAGAAGAATTGCAATGGCGACATTGAAACTTGAGCAAATGAAAAATCTTTGGCAAGATACCAGTAGCATAGATAAACTATGTATGATTAGAGCATACGTATTTCCAGTGGCAATATACGGTTGTGTGGCATGACATTAAATAAAACTATAGCAAAGAGAATCGTTACTTTCGAAAGGAGATGCTACAGAATAATTTTACGCATACCATGGACAAATACAAAGACAAATCAAGAAGTGTTCAGATCAATAAACGTCGAAGAAGGTTGACCCCTTAACAAAAGAAAGTTGTGTCGTATGGATTAGCCATTGGTACAAATAAGGCGTCGACACAAGAAATTTCCGTTCTCTAGACTACACCCTGCTGGAAATCTCGTAGGACTATTCTCTTGCTACAAAAGAGATCCGATGGGAGTTTGAGAACAAGCAGTACAATAATACATGTATTAATTAATTAATGTAATTGGGGGGGGGGTGGGGGCGCGATCTACACTCTGCCATTGGTATTAAGATCTTATTTAGCATGTCCTTCAGAATAAGGTTACTGACTACTGATTACATCTTGATTGTTATCTTTTCTTTGATTCCTAAAATAACGCTTGTTTCTTGAAAGATCACTCTTCACTCCCAAATCTTGCATTCTGACCATTTCTTAAGAATCACCATGGGAGGTGGGAAAAGACGTAAAATTGCTCGGTTTGGACAAGTCTTGAGAAACATTTTTTTCCTAAAACTATGTCGCAGTCAGAGTTTGAGAGTAGATGGAGAGGATGCGGCAAACGAAAATCATGGATCGATAAGATCAAGGAATAATGATGGCAGATGTGAAACAGAAGTTATAAGGAGAATAGGAATGGCTAAAAGTACCTTCACTGACATGAAAATATTAACATATAAACAAATTACAAAGTTAAAAATGAGAATTATAATATGTTATATCTATTCTATATTAATGTATGGCTCAGAAATATGGACACTAAATAAACAGAAGACAGAATTGATGCCTTTGAGATGTGGATATATAGAAGAATAGGGAGAACACCATGGAAAGATAAGAAAACAAATAAAGAGGTGCTAAAGACACTTAATATGAAGAAAGAACTACTAAGAGAAATAAAGATCAGTCAAATAAAATATTTTGGACACATTAAAAGACATGACACCTTATTGTAGATCTTACTTAAGGGTAAAGTCAAAGGGAGACGAGCAAGAGGTAGGCAGAGATACAAGTGGAAGAGTAACATGACACGATGGACAGGCTACAGTTTAGCAGAATGCACCACCAAAACAAGAGACAGGGGATGTTGGAGATCCGTTGCAGCCAACCTTCGTTGCGGAGACGGCACTTAATGATGATGGACATTAAGGAATGGTCCGGACATAACGTGTCCACACTTGTCCTAATGTGAGGACAGAGGAAGGGCTGTTTCTGTTGATGTCACTATGCAGAACCAATACAACCCCGACGTGTTATGGGTATAAAAGTATTATTGCTGTTATATTCTTGTAGTATATGTGCAAATACATTTTTACTTTTCGCCCCCCACGGTGTCACAAAGAGATCTTAGATTTGCTAAGAGCATACATTTCAATTTACTTCCATTACACATCCGTGAGAAGTTTACAGGAATGATACGTTATGTCTGTATGTTTGGACAACCAACGGCATACTTGCAGAGCTGACAAGGCACCAACTGCAAAATAAAATTACATCTGATTATATATCAAAGCTATTCCAAGTCTCAATTTACAGCTCGTATGTACATATTACATATTTACTGAAAAGTAAAGGCTGTGTGAGTGATGCTGATCGCACATCGTCCGTAAATACACCGATTGTTTACATTCTATCGATACATCAGTGAGTAATATATCAGCCGAGAAAAGAATTGTATTTTTCAATCGAAATGAAGTGCTGCAGACGGATATTCAGAACCCTATGAAAATCAGTACGACAAGAAGTGTTACGAACATTAAGAGTGGAGTAAGGGTGACTTGTAGAAACCATCACAAAAAATGTTACCTTTAACAAGCCATAACAGCATTGAAAAACTTACATTAGAAGAAGTGGTTGCTGGTAACTATAAAAATGACATCCCAAGATTACGATGGGGGAAAAAACCCTTGGTTGAAATATATTATCGTTCACGGAATCACGTGGTTTGTGCATCCGCAAGGAAGAGTACGTTCTGAAAAGAATGTAGCCTGAGCGGCGTATTTAGGGACGATGTGGTCATCGTCACTCCCACACCTTTACTTCATAGTAAATATGTAGTACAAATGTATTCAATGTCGACACACTGCTATGAAGACAGAGTTCGGTCGGAAAATTGGAGAGGCGACCAATGCAATTGACATGAAAAGGCAGATACATGGTGAGAGATGGAAAGATAATATGCTGATAATATGCATATCCTCCCAATCACCACCACCGTTACTCGTTTCTCAAGTAAATATGTACCTAATTCTTTAGGCTAGGCTGACACGTGACCGTCTATGGTTCTTATAAGATATCTGCACAGAATTAATTACAACTTCATTCATTACGTTTTTGTTGTTATTGTTTTGAATTGGTTGGTCCCTATTTATATACTTAGCTATTTTTGGTATGTGACTAAGTATATAAATAGCGACTAACTAAAATCATGACAATAATCACAAACTTAACGCATGAAGTCCCTAATTTATCATACACGTAGGTCTTCAACTACCGAAGGTCTCCGCTAACATATTAACCGCTTTTTGGTAAACACTTTTTTTTATAGTGGAACTGAAATATCGAACATTGAAATACACTAACTATATCCACAGACTCCTAGACATTAGCAAGAACTAACTGCGGTATTTGCTACGTCATAGTAGCAGGTAAAAATAACATTGTCGGGATTTCCCTTACAGCATTATTAATTTTATTTACGTATTATTCGCGAAATCAGGAGAAGAATCGGTATAAAATCATGCACAGAATACATCGAGAAAGCAACAGGTACAATGGTTTGGACATCTTATGAGAATGAAGTATATCCAACTACCGACAAGAACAAATAACATGAGAATATCATGATACAATGCCACAGGAAGACCGAGAACAAGATGGATAGATAATATCAAGACAACCCTGAATAAATATGTATGAAACACATCCAAGGCGACACATTGCCTTGGACAGACAGCTCCCAATCACCACCCCTACCTTTTTTGCAAGTGGGGTTATTTTAACCATTAACCACCTGGGGATAGACAATTGTGGCGTTGGGTGCAAAGGGACCCGCATTTCTCTCGTTGGAACCCAGAGTTAACAGATAACCAAGATCCTAAAAGTACCTCCTACCGGTGAACATTAGAAACAGACATACGGCTGTTCTTGTTTTATTCCTGGTAAAAACTTTTGGTTTACCAGAAACAAACAAATACCAGTTAAACACTCGTGTCCGTGAGTTTGGAGGCTGCAGATGGAATGAGATTTGACTGCACAGACACGCAATATCTCTGACACCTCTGTGCCAACAACACATTCAGCGTCAATGTCGACACACTGCTATGAAGACAGAGTTCGGTCGGAAAATTGGAGAGGCGACCAATGCAATTGACATGAAAAGGCAGATACATGGTGAGAGATGGAAAGATAATATGCTGAGTACAAGGAAAGAGCAGCACATTGCCAGGGGGGAAGTGTCATGTGCAAAAAGAGAGGGAAAACTTTCCAACGAAATCGGAACTACAAGCTCTGTTAGCTCGAGACACGCTTCCAGTTACGGGCGGAGACCCAATCGTCGGTGCCCGATGGGCACAGACACATAACGTCATTACATGAGGCAAGTTCACCGGATGCGGAAAACCTCGTGCGAGAAAGACGTCAGCGACATAATCGACGAAGAGTCAATACACACCCGCCGCCTGTAGACAGATAGGCAGACTGTCATATTTTAGGGAAACACACTACCCGAATTAAAAGCTTGACGAAAACAGATGTGCTGGGCCTAAGGAGTCCGGACCACAGAGTGAGGCAACCCTGGTGCAAATAACACGTCTACTTTGGAGCTAGCGGTACAACGTACTTCACGCTCTCAGGGGAAAATAACTCGATTTATTCATAGTGGTTATCAGAGAGAGAGAGAGAGAGAGAGAGAGAGAGAGAACGCAGAAGACGACGATTTGTGAGTGTTACTGATAAAAATCTGGCAATCTCGTCCTTCAACTAATGTTAGTATAGTTAACAGATAGATAATTAAATAGTTAATCAACAGAATAGTTAGAAAATGTATTTACTGTATAAGGGAAATCACCGAAATGTTTTTTTTTACAGCTGCCTGTTACTATGACGTAACAATCCCAGTGTATTAAGATGTCTGTGTTAGAGAGAGAGACAAAATAAATGGTAGCGTATCCTATTCGGGACGTAACCATCAACACAGTATTTTGTGGCTGTATTGATTTTCTAGGCAATATAAATACTTTTAGTAGTTTACCGTTGCTTTCTGAGCAGTTCGATTGCACAAATGTTTCGTCTGTGACGGGGATGGAACTCGGTACTACACCGCCACAGAGTCGTGTGAGAAACTAGAAAATTAATGACTATATGTACAGCTATTACACAAGCTTATTTCACCTTGGCTTCTTGCAACCCTTCCTTCCGCACTCTCGTCTCTTGTGAGTATCCTTGCACATTTAATTCACTCTCAACCTTGATACAAATGTTTCACCACTCTGTTATGTTGTCCCTCACAAAGTCCCGCCTCTAACTGTCCTTTCTGTTCCTTCTTTATTTTCCGTCACCATCTTTCCTATCTGTCCCCTCCATTCTACTTCAGGTCGAACTCTCATGCTTGGAACTAGGACAATGTTTCGGATCGATGCCCTATTCGATGTGTTTACGAACAAGAGTACGAGGGGTACAGAAGGTGGGAGATTACATTCTGTGCGGATTTCATGGGGGAAGACCGAAGCAATGATGAGTGGGGAGAAGTGTTACACATATTTGAACGATTCTAAAGAAATATAAAAACAATCACGGCAAGTAACAATTTAAAAAAAAAATAGAATTGAATGAAATAAAAACTGACCGACCTTCACCTCAATATTGAAGTAGCCGTTTATTGGGTCATGAAATCGAGGGCAGATGTCCTTTCTCGTTAAGTGGCGCTAGGAACCTTCTATTTTAAGAGGCAATTTGTTTACTGGTCGTCACTTAGAGAGAAACAAAGAGGTTTTTGAGCTATCATTATCATCAGCAGTGGTTCTTAAGCAGCAGTACGTGGCAATGTCGTTTAGATTCCCAAACTGGTGTTGAAATATCCGAAGATTCACGAATAATTATCTATCTATCTATTGTTTTGTTTTTTCAGAAATGCTTTCATGCTTCGTGGGGAGTTGAAGTTTTATGTCTTTGGCTATCTTTGTGTTGTTTGCCATGGTCAGGCCGTGGTTTTTAACAAACATCTCTGAATCTTCCCATCTTGTTATTGGTCTTCCTCTTGCCTTATAACCGTTATGTCTGCTGTTCAACGCCAGGATAGCTGGTTGTGATTCGCATAAAGTGTTCGAACCAGTTGACCTGCTGTCTTTCTAGATATTGTTTGCATGATACAGTCTTTACTATCGTTCTGATGTCTTTATTTCTCGTTCGGTCTCTTCTAGTGATGTTTATAGCTTTCCTCAAGTATTTCATCTCGCATGTTGTAATCTTTCTCAAGAGTGTTTTTGTCAGGGGCGTTTCTGGTAACATAAAGTTGGAATAAAGTTGGTGTTTATTATCTTTCGTTTGGTCGCCATGTTGATCGCTGGGTTTTCAAGCAACAGTAACAGCTGGTATGTTACAGCGTTTTCTTTTTGTCAATCTCTCTATCAATTTTGCTGTCTTCTGTAAAAAGGCTTCCTAGGTATTTAAATTATGATGTCTTTTTTTAGTTTTGTGCCGTTTACAAACACATTTAGCTGTTCTTTTGCTCTGCATATTTTCATAGTGTCTGTTTTTGATGTGTTTAATCTCATATTCTATTCTTCGCACTCCTTGTAGTGAATTTGTGTGTCTTTGTAGTTCGTCTTCGGTTTCATGTATTAGACCTTGATCATCTGCGAAGAGTAGATCTGCAGAGAGTTACCTTTTTCTCTGAGATGTGTTCGTTTCTTGATTCTGCCACTTTTGCAATCCTGTCCATGTGTGTAATAAACAACAGTGGTCATAGTATACATCCCTGTCTTACTCCCGTTCTTGTTTCGAGTGGTTCTGTGAGTCCTTTGTTTGTTCTTATTATATTTCGTAAGTTGTTATATAGTGCTGTTATGTTGGTCTAGTAGTTGCCCATGTATTCCGTAATCGTCTAGTCTCATGTGACGTATTCCTTCCAGAACGTTGTCTTCCCAATGAACTCTCTGAACCTCTCTCTGTCTTGGGCGATGTGGCTTGCATTTTCTAGCGATGTATTCATATTATCTTTAATGTCGTCAGTCCATCGTCTTCTTGGTCTGCCCCTTCTCCTCTTCCCAGGTACTCTTCCCTCCATTATTTGTCTCTCTAAACAGTTATGTCTCTTTATATGACCACACAGGCGTAGTTTTCTTTTTGTTATTGTGTTTAGTAACCAACACTCTGGAATATTCAGTGTGTTTATAATATCTGAGTTTCTGATTTTATCCTTCCATGATATTCTAAGTATCTTTCTGTAGCATTTCAGCTCGAAGGCGTTGATCTTCTTTGCCGCTGTTTTACTTAGAGTCCATGTTTCACAGCCGTATGTTGCAACCGGAAAAATAAAAGTTCGTAACATCAGCACTTTCGTTTCTATTTTGTTGTTTTTCCATATGTTTTTCAGCCGTGTTATTTTGCAATATGCCATTGCCAATCTCTTCCTTATTTCTGCCATGCAGTCTCCTGCACCGTTGATGTTTGCTCCTAAGTATTCAAATTTATCCACACATTCTATCTCGGTATTGTCTATTCTGATTTTTGGTTGTTGTGTTGTTATATCTGTTGACATGATTTTTGTTTTCTGCGTGTTTAAATACAAATTTTGTGCTTCGCTATATTTCTTATATCGTCTAGTATCTGCCACAATTTGCCCATGTATTCCGTAATCGTTTAGTATCTGCCACAATTTGCCCATGTATTCCGTAATCGTCTAGTATCTGCCGCAATTTGCCCATGTATTCCGTAATCGTCTAGTATCTGCCGCAATTTGCCCATGTATTCCGTAATCGTCTAGTATCTGCCGCAATTTGCCCATGTATTCCGTAATCGTCTAGTATCTGCCGCAATTTGCCCATGTATTCCGTAATCGTCTAGTATCAGCCACAATTTGCCCATGTCCGCGAATATATATCTTGCTATTATTATTTTCTCTCTCTTCAATTTCTTTCAGGTAGCAAATTTATGTATTTCTTTTGTCCGCTAGATATCTACACCGTAATTTTTCTGAATGAACTCCACCTTTTGTCCGGAGATCTTTGGTTTCATATATCTTTAGTTGCAAGATTGAACCTCTGAGCAAGTATGTCTTTATTAATTGTTCATGCTAGGGACAGTTCTACATAATATACTGAGTTTTGTTATTTATCTGATCCACCAGTGCACAATGGTGTAGAAGATAGTCGCATTCAGTGCATGTGTTTATTCAATATGGTGTCATGTCCTCAGGCGCAAGTTCTGATCCTCTAGTTTAAAGTGCAAAGAATAGATCTACTGTCTTCTTTCTAGGTTTGTCATAGGAAGATAAGGGGTGTACTGACAACCTATCACCTGTGACAACCAGGTCCTGAACCCAAATTAAGGGAAGATCAATCACCATCGAAAGTGATCATCCAATGCCCAAATTGTACACGAAACTTTAGCTCCACCTAAGAGATCATAGACAAGGGCATACGTCTAACTGAATTTCATGTTGATTTTATATTTCCTCTTAACACATGGTCATAATCACTTGTAAAGGACGAACAACAACAACAACATATGCGGTACATGTTATGTTAATTTAGATGACGTTATATCAGCAATGACTAACTTTCTGTTTAGCAATTATGAGAAATACAAGGAAACAAGTAACACGAAAGCATCAGAACCGTGTTCAAAGTAACAGCCAGAAAACTACAAACAGAAATATGAATGACGATCATTGTTGTGTCATTTTCTTTTTTTGTATTCCAATCTCTGATATTTCTCTTCACTGATTATCAATAATTATAAAATGTTTTTATATCACCTCTTCTTACCAGTATTTTCAAGTAAAAAGTAGGGCTTTTTCGCCTTCTTAGCCGAGGTGTCGTTCACCCTCATCGTGAACCACTCGTCCAAGTCATGAGTCTCAACACGCGTTTGGGAGCACAGTGTGTTCTCGAGCTGAACGACCGTGTCCCATCTTTGCCTGAGCCCATCGTATACGGAACCTTTTCCTTGAGCATGTTTCTGGTATAGGAAATCTCGACAGTAGAGTTGGGCCATGGCTTCCTTCTTGGCCGGGCGCCCACGATTGAGTCTCTGCTGGTAAGATGCACCGGTAAAACTAGCAGCTTGTCTCGAGCTAACAGAACTTGTAGATGCTATTTCCTTGGAACGATTTCTCTTTCTATTTTCACATGGCGCTGTTCTCTGGCGCTGTGTTATCCTCTCATTGTTATCATTTCGTCTCTCGCCATGCATCTACCTTTTCGTGGCGATTGCATTGATCGTCCCTCCAATGCTGAGATCGGACTGTCTTTCGTCGCTGTGTGTCGACATTGACGCTGTGTGTGGTTTTGCCACAGAGGTGTCGGAGATATTGCTTGTCTGTGCAGTCATATCACATTCCGTCTGCAGCCTCCACACTGTCCGACACGAGCCTAATAGTGTTTGCGAGGAATACAATAGCTGTACTTCGGTTTCCAGGGTGCACCACGTGGGAGGTACTTTTAGAATCTTGGTTATCTGCTAACCCTGGATTCGCACGAGAGCAATGCGAGACCCTTTGCACCTTTCACAGCATCAATAATTGGAATACCCAGCATTAAACGACTCAGGTACCTGCTTCGTGTGCGATTAATGAACAACCATATTCTGTAGCAGATATTGTTTGGCAAACGTTATTTATATGTGTGTGTGTGTGTCTCTCCCTTCTTTCCCCTTTCTCTCTCTCAATATCTTTCAATCCACTAATGGGAATCTCATTATTAAACATTTACAGTGTGTACAGTGACATTTCATGTAATCAATGCCAATTTATTATCCATTTTAAAAATAAATCTCGAATCATTGAGCCACGGCGCTCTTAAATGTTAAGTGATGAGTATTGCTAATAATAAACAGAAATAAGGGTAACTTATAATGTTTCTGCAGTCACAACGAAAATGCTGGAACGAATGTCAATTGTCCAAAATTCCATATCAGTCACACTGACACAATATAGCGTAACTAGCTGTGATGTCATAAGATAGGTAATAGTTGAGTGGCTTCACAAGTGTACTGTCATTAGCTTTATGGCAACTTACTGTCTAAAGTATTCATATGTGACATTTTAGTGTTTTTAAGAAAATGGTTAAAAGGTAAACACACTAAAAAATTAAAAACAATAAAAAGCACGAGATATTTTTTTTTTTTTAGAAAATCACTAACCTAGAGCGCAGGCTCTATTTCTAAAAAAATTGACACCGGATGTTTTGAAAAAGCACCAGATCTATTGCGAGAACGAAAAAAATGGAAACCCTAACTGTAATATCTGGAAAAATGTGGCCGCAGTACGTGGTGCTTGAAGGTTGACATTACGTAAAGGATAGATACGTTTGAAACACTTCTCAGGTTCAAACCTGAACACAAACGACACACATGTACATCAACAGTAATTGGATCTTTTCAGTGACTGATTCATTCAAAAAGATACTTCACATAAACATGAGAACCTGCTAAATAACCCGTCCGAAAGACAAAATAGGGCGCACATAGTAAATTCTGAATAAAGGGTTAAATAGTAGTTCTATGTTGAACAGTACACCGGATCGACGTTTCGAGCAGAAGGTATTTTTCAAGATAATGACAAAAAAGATTGGAACCACAAAATCAAAGGAAGACTACATGTAAGCAGTGTATACTAGCATTTTTTTCCGATCCCGAATAAAAAGCCATTTACCGTTTTTTTCTCTAAATGTGACGCGTGCTTTCCTTGTATATAGATCAGCGCGCATTACTATTATGAGGAAGGACTTGGAACAACACACCTGTATTTGGAAGTATTTATAGTACTTGTTGTGACCTAAGTGCAGAAACATGTGAAATAGACTTGGCACCCTGCCAATTGGCATGTTCTCAATCCGTTGCTATGAACGCCAGAATTGAATTTTTCAACACACTCCGTGAAAACCATATCGCTTATTATATATACATTGTTTACGTATTTTGAATTCAAAATGGGTTGGGGGTGGGTATGATGAACAGAATGCGAAATGGTTTTAATTTTAAATTCCAGCAGAAAATTAATGGCACACATTGCAAAAACCCATCCACGTTTATTTTATTTTTATATTTTTAAATTATAACAGCTATACGTCCTGTTATTCCAGCAGGTGATATAATTAGCAATATGCCTGTACTAACACTAGTTAGTGCGCGGTTGACAGAATTAGTTACGTGTCTGTTCTAACACTAGTTAGTGAGCGGCTGACAGAATTAGTTACGTGTCTGTTCTAACACTAGTTAGTGAGCGGTTGACAGAATTAGTTGTGTGTCTGTTCTAACACTAGTAGTGAGCGGCTGACAGTTAGTTGTACCGTTGACAGAATTAACAATATCTCTATCCTAACACTATTTAGTTGTACAGTCTACATAATTAACTATGTGTCTGTCCTGACACGAGTTAGTTGGACAGTTGACATATTTAACTAGGACCTGTCATAACTCTAGTTTGTACGGTTGACATAATTAACTATGTTTCTGTCCTAACACCAGTTAGTTGCAAATTTGACATAATTAACTATATGCATTTCCTAACACAAGTTAGTTGTACAGTTGACAGAATTAGCTTTATGTATGTCCTAACACAAGTTATGTGAGCAGTTGACATACTTAGCTATACGAGCTATGTCTACCCTGCGTACCATCTATTTTAGCAATTGATTGAATTACTTTTCATCTGTCATGGATACATTGGACCTGATTGTTCTAGTTCTAACTCGGGATGGGTAAACACGGACCAACAAGCCATTTTTACATGCTCATGACTATCTTGTCTCAATCAATCAATCGAGTACCATGCTGAGTGGTGCAGACGATCATGCGTTTCCAAAACTCTCTGCCTCTTGTGTTGTTAATAAGTTCAATTGGTAACTTTTTGTGCCACAGTGATAACCCATCCAGATATTTCTCTCTTTGTCTTTCTCTGTCTCTTCATCTTTCCGGTTGTTACTAAATGTTCAAGTTTTACTTTAATCATCACATGCCCCTAAAAATCTGGATTGTCTGCTTCTAATTTTTGCTATAATTTATCGTTTTACTCCAGCATCTCTGAGAACTTCTACATTACTGTTATTGGCTTGTTCATGGAATTTTCATCATTCTTCTTAAAAACCACATCTCAGTTGCCTCCAGCTTCTCTTGTGCATTTTTATTTACTGTCCATGCTTCGATTCAATAAAGAAGGGTTTCCTTAATATAACATCTTAGCACTCGAAATCGCGTATGCATTTATATTACTCAATTGCAAAGAATATTTCTCGTTTTTTTAAAAAATGTTGATTTGGCATGTGCTATCCTGTTCTCGAACTCCTTTGAGCACCTGTCATCTCGTGTTAAAATGGTGCCTATATACTTGACTTTACCGCTTGATTTAATTTTGCATCATTGATAGTAATACTGCGTCTTGGCGGTGTGTATTTCTTTGAAACACCCAATACTTCTGTTTTCAGCTTGTTTAGACTGAGACCTTTGTTTTCACTTTTTTGTACTTCCATGTCTAGCAGGTCTTGAAGCATTTGCTCGCTCCCTTCAATCAGAAGTGTATCATCAGCATGTCTTAAATTATTGAGATGGTAACCTCCAGCTGCTATACCTGGCATTCTTTCTATGGTTCGCATCTGACTTCCATCTCTATCTTTTGGAATTCTCCTATATTACTGTCAACCCTCATCGCAGCTATTTGTTTTCAATACATATATCTTACTATTTTTAGATATTTCATCATCAAAATTTGGTTTTTCTAACCTTTTTTAAAAATCATTTGTGAATGCTTCACCTTGTCAAATGCTTTACTATAATCTATGAATCATAAGTACATGTCTTTTTGTACTTCTATTGCCATCTCCATCATTGTTCGTATTATATACAAGACATTTCTTGTGCCTTTTCCTTCCATAAATCCACATTTCTCTTCTGCAATTTCTGCTTTTTCTTTTTCTTTTATTTGTCTCATGATTATACGAAGTAGGATCTTGGTCATCTGGCTCATAAGGCTGATTGTTTGGTGATTCTTCACATTCTACTGCACCATGTTTCTTCGGTAAGACTATGAATATTGATTTCAATAAATCGGAATATCGCCACTGTTATAGATGTCATTTAGCATTTTGCTGATTATTTCTAAGTCATACTCCATCAGCACTTCTAATTCTTCCTTTGTTAAAAATCTGGTCCAGGATTTTATTGTATTTCAAGTGTTGTATAGCTTCTTCCATCTCTGCGGTTAATATACAGGGGTCTTCGTCGTTGTACTGTATGTCTGTTTCGTTTCTACTATCTTTGTAAAGTTCCGTAATGTATTCTCCCCATCTGTGCATGATTTCATTTTCTCCTATTAACATTTGCCCTTGCTTTGACTTCAGGCATCCAGTCTTGTGAACTTGCCATCTACCTGTTAATTCATTTTTTAAAAAAATATATGTTCCTTGTATTTTCATGATGATAGTTTTTCTATTTCGCAGTATTTTTCCTTGTATTTTCATGATGATAGTTTTTCTATTTCGCAGTATTTTTCCTTGTATTTTCAGGATGATAGTTTTTCTATTTCGCAGTATTTTTCATTTAACAATTTCGCTTTAAGTTGTATTGCATTTATGTTTAATTTCTTTTTCATCTTGTTATATTATGTAATGTTAGCCTTCAGCTTTCTTATTGTTTCATCAACTTTTAAGATCTCTTCTGTCATCCAATCTTTCTTTGTTATATTTTTCTTATCTCTGCAAATGTTTGCTGTATACATTATTTTAACATCATTCACTGTTCCTCGATGGTTTGTATATTCTCTATGGCGTTGTAACTGTTTTGTGTTGCTATATTGTACTGTGCTTCTAAACCTTTGTTGTTTTAAAAAAAAATAGATTTACATCTTTCCTTCTAATTCTTAATCTTTTTAATCGTATACTTAAGTTTTCCGCATCAGGAACATGGTCGCTATTGCAGTCTGCAATTGGGCGTGTTTTGACGGACCTCAATGAGTCATGTTATCTGTACTTTTCTATGTGATAGTCGTCTAGGATGGTGATAGATCTATGTATTTTCTATTATCTTGTTATTACTTGTATCTCAGTTCACTAAAACTCACTTCTTTCATTTCTGATTCCTAAGCCAAATCTACCAGGTTCATCAATATTTTGCTCTTGCCCCACCTTTGTGCTCAAATCTCCCATCACAATGTTTACGTGATGCTTGCACTGTCTCATAGCTGTGTTTTAAATTTGTGTACAATTGCTTATGTCTTCATCTGAGATTTCTGATTACAAAGTGTTGAGAAAAAAGCTGAAAGAGACTACATACATGCTCAGAGAATAATATAAATGAAAGTTGCCAAGCGAAAGGAAAGAAAGCGTGTCCATTCCGAAAAGATTCGAAGAACTAACAAGGAACAACTGAGTAGTGTATATATGTTCCTTCAGCGCAGAATACGATGTATAGAACAGAAACCAGTTCTCTCCACTTTGAGCGATGTGATACTACTGTATTTAGTTCTTGCATGGTGTTAAGAACCACAAGTCATACCATCATTGACGGTTGTTCTATGAAGAATTTTCCTTGGTCTACCTCTTTTTACTTTCCATCTGGAACCCATTTTAATTCATTTAAATGGCAGTATTTTTTTCATTCAACTGAGTGTATACACAATGAAATGACTGGTTCGCTGAGCACTTCTGGGAATATCCCCAGTATTGTGATCATGGGATTCTAATCAAGAACTAAAATGTTACTCTTCAGTTCAGAAAACAATTATGTGAGGTAGAAACTTGGTAAAATGTGTTATGTACTACCATACGTGAATGTAAGGTACAGAAATAATACACTGATCACATTCTTGTTGTAAACAAATTGTATGTACTCATGCAGGTAAAGAACTCGTACCGACAGCTGTTATATACAATCAAATCGGCTGAATAGTATAACCTCCGGTATTATATGTGTGTGTGTGTCGTGTGTTAGATGTGGGATTTTCATACACGTGGGAGGTAACGTCTGTATGTGTGTACTGTTTAGTAAGTATGTGTGTTATATAACGTGTATGTCCGCTTTGGGATGTCCATATATACGACCTATAGTCTCTATATGTGTATTATTGAACACATGCCTTCAGAATGTTCAATACTATTTTAGTAGGGTTGGGGGAGGAGTTACGTTTAAAAAAAAAAGCTCATTCGCCCATTTCCATGTGCAATTACATTGTGAAATTTGATGGCCTTTTAGTGAAAATTTGCTAAAGAGAAGGAGGCAGGTGGTTGGTACCCACTTTTTGCCTAAATTCTTAAAATTAAAAGTCATGTTCTGATTTGACGCCCTGATGGTGAAGCCCACCATGTTCCTTATGTGACAATGGATTCTATGTTATAATACAGCTGCCCAACATTTTGCTTATATGGCAAGGGATTTTATGTTATTATTTTACTTTTAGTCATCTCGATACACACCAGAAAGATGTAGCAATACACGTCTGAGACTATGTCAAACTGCTGTCATCATATCCTACCAGTGACGGTTATTATACGTTTACAACATGTGTATGCACGTATGCGTGTCATGATTTACCACAACGATTCCGATCTGATTCTGTGGGGCGTCTCTGTTGGTTTTGTACAGCTTCACTTGCGTTAATCTGCTCCAATTATTTTAATTTCTCATGTATTTATCCTTTTATTTCGCCAGCAAATCTTCTTCTTCTTCTTCGTTCGGTCTCATATAACCACAACGAATATATCGTGTGATTTCCGCCGGGGAGCGTGAATTACGTTGTGCTGCAGGTTCCACAGTAAAACTTTTTTATTTGCACCTCGGTTGGCCACTCTGTGGTCTGTATGTCAGAGGTCCAGCACATCCGTTTTCATCATTCCTTTATTTTGGGTTTGGTCCCTAATCCGTGATAGCCTATCTATCTGTCGCCGGGCACGCGGGTGTGTGACTCTTCACTTAGACGATTGTCGTTCACGTCTATCGCGCACGAGGTGTTCCACCGTCTATGAACTCACCTCGTGCAATTGAACGTATTGTTCCAGTGCCCATCGGGTACTGAACCGTTTCTCATCCGCGAGTCTGGTTCCGTGTGAGGAAGAACTAGCCAATAGTACCAGCAAATTAAAATCACAGAAAAAGTCGGACTGGCATTATGCAATGACGTAAAATGGGTTAGCTTTCCGCAATGTTATATCACGGCGAAAGATATAGAGCATGGAATACAATTTCTTTGCTGAACAGTTGCAAAATGTTTATTTCTATAATGAACCAATGTATCTACTATTTCATTCAAGTACTTCTCCAGAATATGTGTCCTGCACGCTGATGCAGCGTCACTGATATTCTGGTGCATATTTTATGTGTTTTTCGCTGGCTGACGAGACAAAATATACACAAACTGGCCAGTCGCATATTCTTTGTTTTCCCTTAGGACATCTTTGAAATATATTATGTGATATGTAATTACCCATACATTACGCTTTAAAAAAATTAATTTAACGTATTAGCTTTCATTGTCCTGCATGTACGATTGTATGTCTTGTGCCATTAACCCATTGATTCCAGCTGGCTTCCTCCCATGAAATTTTTCTTTGTATGAAGTTCGGTTTCAGACGCGGCAGTGTTGTAGATATGACGTTGCTAAATGTGATGGAAATTTTATTCTTTTTTAAATTTTGATTTGTTGTGATCTTTTATTTTCTTTATTTTGGGGATCGTATCTTATCAAATGTCCAAATACTTTATTTATTTGATGTGTATTTCTATTAATTCTTTCTTTTTCATATGCAGTGTTGCCTGAACCATGTTTATCGTTTACATATATATATATATATAAAACGTGCACATTTCAGAGCGAGTACGTATGTCTTCTAGCTAGCTAGCTGTTCATTATCCTTGTTTCCGGGTCATACATTAATGTAGAATAGATGTAGCAATTTATTAATTATAATTTGTTTAGTTTTTGATTTGTTTGAATGTTAATATTTTTCTGGCTATTAAAGTTACTTTTAGCCATTCATATTCTTCTATTAACTTCTAGATGTACAAAATGACAAAGCACGGCGTAAGAGAATGAGACGGTTGTTGCTAATAAATAGCCGCGATTTCTCGTACAGTATTGACCAAGTCATTTTCCACAATAGTCCTGCATTATTGATTTCACACAGTGCCACTCATCTATGCTGATACGACGGATTATTTATCAATTTGTGTATACTTTATCTCGCCTTGAAATAAAAAGTATGAAAAAGTCAGATATATCAAGATAAGTGTCGCTGCATGAGATCAGCGTACAACACTTCCTGGTACGAGACCGTCGACAAAGTAAGGCCAATTGCTAATGGGTAAACAGCCTTCTGAAATGACACGTTTGACTTTTCCCATGATTTTAATTGGTCACTACGATTATGTTTTGTGTCGAAAGCCAATTAAAATTACGGAAAAAGCAAAAATTAGTTATTTGGACGATTGCTTTCCCATTAGCCAGTATATCTTACATCGTCCACGGTCACACATGGATAATGACTTGTTATGTTTATACTAGTGGGAATTGGCTTAGCACGAGAAATCCCAATAAAAAACCGCCCTCGCAAGTGTGATGCGTGCCTAGGCCTTGTTTCTAGATGTCTATGGATAAAGTACCTAAACTAGCCTTGAGAGGTGGCTGTTACCAATAGAAGACCTGCCATCCTAATCCAAATAAGACTTTTTATGTCATGTTTTCGATTAATTCCTTGCATTTAGCTTGTCGGTGTTGCCAGGCCACACAGTTTAAAAGTATATACATAAGTGACCAACGAAAACACGACAATAATTGGAATCGCTACGTATGAAGGCTTGTTTTATTCTGATCGTAGGTCGTTTATTGCCGAGTCACACTTGTCTGCGAGAATTGATTTCTGAGCTTGTTTTCTATGTTAATTGTTTTCTGTATTTGCTTTCTGTGTTAACTGTTTTTATACTTGTTTTCTGTGAGAACTATTTTCTTTGAGAATTGTTTTCTGTACTTGTTTTATGCGATAATTTTTTTCTGTGAGAATTGTTTTATGCGATAATTGTTTTCTGTGTGTTTTCTATGCTTCTTTTATGTGCTTGCTTTCTGTGAGGATTGTTTTCTATGCTTATTTTGTTGTTGTTAGAATTGTTTTTTTAAGACGTGTTTGTACTTGTTTTCTGTGATAGTTGTTTTCTATACTTGTGTTCTGTGAGAATTGTTTTCTGTGAGGATTGCTTTCTGTAATTTTTTTCTGCGATAATTGTTTTCCGCGAGGATTGCTTTTTGTGAGGATTGCTTTCTGTACTTGTTGTCTGTGAGAATTGCTTTCTGTACTTGTCTGTGAGAATTGCTTTCTGTGAGAATTGCTTTCTGTACTTGTTGTCTGTGAGAATTGCTTTCTGTGAGAATTGCTTTCTGTGAGAATTGCTTTCTGTGAGAATTGCTTTCTGTGAGAATTGCTTTCTGTACTTGTTGTCTGTGAGAATTGCTTTCTGTACTTGTCTGTGAGAATTGCTTTCTGTGAGAATTGCTTTCTGTACTTGTTGTCTGTGAGAATTGCTTTCTGTACCTGTTGTCTGTGAGAATTGCTTTCTGTACTTGTTGTCTGTGAGAATTGCTTTCTGTACTTGTTGTCTGTGAGGATTGCTTTCTGTACGTGTTGTCTGTGAGAATTGTTTTCTGTACTTGTTGTCTGTGAGGATTGCTTTCTGTACTTGTTGTCTGTGAGAATTGTTTTCTGTACTTGTTGTCTGTGAGAATTGCTTTCTGTACTTGTTGTCTGTGAGAATTGTTTTCTGTACTTGTTGTCTGTGAGGATTGCTTTCTGTACTTGTTGTCTGTGAGAATTGCTTTCTGTACTTTTTTTCTGTGAGAATTATTTTCTGTGAGAATTATTTTCTGTGAGGATTATTTTCTGTGAGGATTGATTTCTGTGAGGATTGGTTTAAACGGGAAAGTCCGGCTTTTTGTTATTATCATCCTTTGATTGCGCTTTGTGTCGACAGACAAAGAAAATCATGGGAATAGTCAAATGAGTCATTTTAAAAGGATGTTTCCTGTTAGCCAGTGGGTCTTAATTAGTTTCTCACAGTTAAAGGGATTATTTCATCATCATCATGTGTCAAGTGTTAGTTGCTCACAGTTAAAGGGATTATTTCATCATCATCATGTGTCAAGTGTTAGTTGCTCACAGTTAATGGGATTATTTCATCATGATTGTCCGTTCAAAAGATTGTATGAAGTGTGAATGATGATTGATATCAAGATTGCGAGATATTGTAGTAAAGATTGGACCAGCATGGAAAGAGAACCATCATAGATTATAAACAACGCAGAAATGGAACTGTCAGCCGTTGCACTGATGGATTTATTGTGACATGGATCGGATCACCTGTAGAATATTCTCTTGTGTTCTGATGATAACCTGTACTCATAAATAATACTAACATGTGGGCAAGTCGGTTCCTATGCCTTATCAGTTTGTTTCTTCGTACAAATCACAAGAATAGTTTGAGAGCTACAAGTCGCTATCTGTTCTGAAATGTCCTAAACTTGTCGTTACAACAAGCATCTAAATACATTTTGCTCTGATGTCCATCAAACGATCCAACGAGGGTCCCCAATGTAATTTATTATGTGTGATGGTGTCTAAGTTATGAAGGAATTTTAAATTGATATTTGTTGTGTTAATACGTTTTGCCAAGTGGCGATATTTGGACCCAGTCATATATTGATTTGCATGATGTCAGTTATATTTTCATAACTCACGAAATGAGCACACATGACATCGGAGTTAAATTTTTTTCTGATGATAGAACTAGTCATCAACTTGTAGTGGTTTACATGAATAATTTCAAGTATTGGAAGAACTCGGAATCAGATACCTGAAGTCAGTAAAGTTGTGATAAATACAAGCGGCACATTGAAAGTTTTACCAGGGGGGGGGGGGGTGGGTGTCTCCACATGCTTACATCAGCTTTACTAAGTGGCTACCAAATCATAAGTCTAATATGAACATTTTTTCTTCAGCTTTATAACGTTCAAAGTTACGGACATATTCTTAAATGTGCACCTAAATATAAATATTACTGCCACCTAATGTTTTTTTCTGAAAGTGAAGCCGACGGTTCTTGCAATTTTCCACAGAGAACTTTTATATATTTCAATATCGCTATCGATCGGCAATATTACTTTTAATTTCCAAAGAGAAACAAGTTCATTTTTAACAAACATTTTCAATTTCTCTCTTATTACATCTATGTCACAGTCTTCAACTGTCATTTTTCTTCCTAGTTTGGCATGAGTGAATTTTGAATCATGTTTAATCCAACAGGAAACGGATGATTTATCGAGACCAAGAGTCAGTTGAACTAGATTGTGAGGGTTATTAATATCACAATATAAATGACCCATCTTATATTCCTTGCAAAAATGTTGGTAGAGTAAAACGGTAACTTTCTGCACTGCATTAAATTTGCACTTCGAACTCATTTTGATTTATATATGAACGTAAATTGTAAGAAACCTGCAAGAGAATACAATAACCACGCGTCGAATTAGGGATACGCAGTATAGGATAGAGGAAACGCAGTGATTTGTGACGGTCTTAATGTGTATCATGTCTTCAATTGGTCAATATATTTATACTTTCCGTCACAGTAAATGAAAAGACAAAAACATATAAACGAAACGTCACTAATTAAAATGTGTTCAAATTATTTAGACAGTAATTTGCTATCGGTAGAATCGGATGAATACTGTAAAATATCTTATATCCTATGCAATTGAGAGTGTGTCTGTAAGTTATACATGAAACATGTTAAACTACTAACATTAGTTATAAAAGAAACATGTTAAACTACTGACATTTTTAGAAAGACCAAAATTCTGTTATAGCGTCGGTGTGAATCAAAAGTTGCATTCCAAAGATCTCTGCCATCTAATAGATAATTGTTTAGATATCCTCCTGCAACGGTGATTACCAATTTTTAGACGGACTACAGTCATCGGACACTCAAGGGGAGATCGAAGCACCTATTATGGGACTTGTCCGGAGTTACAATATGATGATTCGAAAACTAACTATGAACAGAAAGCGAAGAATTACAATAATCGTTATCACTTTTTTATTTGAATAATTGCTATTAGTCTATTTCACCTTTCGAATTCAGGAATTTGTTTTTCGTACTTTCTGATTCGAGAATTACATTACAAAATTGTCTACATTCAGATTGGAGAATTACATTAAAAATTGTCTACATTCTGATTGGAGAATTACATTAAAAATTGTCTACATTCAGATTGGAGAATTACATTAAAAATTGTCTACATTCTGATTGGAGAATTACATTAAGAATTGTCTACATTCTGATTGGAGAATTACATTAAGAATTGTCTACATTCTGATTGGAGAATTACATTAAGAATTGTCTACATTCTGATTGGAGAATTATAATTATATTTACTATTTTCTACATTCTGATTTGAAGAATTAGATTTGTCCTGGTTTCTGATTTGAAGAGATGCATGGACTTTTCCCCAACCTTATGATTTGAATAATTACAATGAGTATACACTAGATTTAAAATGTTGCAATGTCTTTGTATAATGATAATATTGGCGACTAAGTTCGTTGTTACTGTTTATAATCAAATTGTAGAAACAGAATGTCCAAAAAATGACCGCACTTCAAAACATATGTATAAGCAATGGAAAATTCAACTGGTTTCAGTAAATTGCAGACTTAATTCCTATTACTAAAAGTCATGTTATGACTTGTAACGGGGGGGGGGGGGGGGTTGAGCACCAATACCCCTCCATATCTACGGCCCTGTATATATAATATGTAATAAAATATCATATTTACTCAGTGCAGTCTTCAATGATTCATAAACATAAGTGTCGTTTATATATAAAGTCCACCTCAACGTGCATGTCTTATTGAGCAGCTTTAATAGAGACATTGCACCATAACAGGAAAGTTTCGTATATAGCAATATAGTTATACGCCAGGGGTAGACCAAAAGAAACACTCAGAAGAACGATACTTAGAGAGTAAAACAATCAATATCCATACTATTCAAGAACTGCACAGAATAGCTTTGAACAGACAGAATTGGAGAGATCTGACCTCTGCCCTATGCACTAATTTCAGCGCAAAAAGGAAAATGAAATGAAATTTAGTTATATATATTCATCAATGACGCTATAATATAACGCTATTGTCTTTAACATCTACTTTCACATCTGCCTGTAAATGTGCACTGATTACAAATTGTAATTATCTGAGAACACTTAGTCGCGTGCAGTTTTCAAGAATGGTATCTTATCCATTGACTTTTACTTCACTCAAATGCCTATTATACTTTTACTGTTACAGTGATGCTTACGAGAGTGCTTTCAGTGAAAACGTGAAAATTGTGATAGAGATTTAGGTTCAATCCCATATCTAGGGCCTAACTATTTCTGATTACTTTTCATTATTTCCCTTGACTCGTTGGTTATTTATTAATTTATTTAAATATGATTTTTTAAGGACGGTTGTATGAGCGGATTAGGATAATTGTGCTGGTGGGAACAGAATGAGATTATGATGGATTGGTATGTGAACAAAATTAATTTATAACCGTTTTCTGATAAATAGAGCCTGGGAAAAAAGAAGAACACAGCTTATGTTATATTTCGTATCACATCCCACAAATAGCGTAGGAGGGTTACTGGAGGAAATAAACACATACTTGCTTCCTCCCTAACCACAGTTTGTACTCACCCATACAACCCTTCTAACCTACTCACCATTCTAACCATCTCATGCAATCTTCCTAAATAAATTAATATTAAAATAAATAAATACCCATTGTCTGATCTATAGAGCAACGGAAATAATAAAAAAAATAATCAGAAATAATACCAGCCCTTGGTATGGGATTGAACCGAAATTTAGAATTACCATCTTGTAACAGGTCAAAAATGGCATTACTGTCGTTAAAAGTGTACTTTGCAGTCAATATTGATGCAGACTATATTGATTATGACAACTTTTTTACCCAATGCCATTGCGTTATATATGCATGTGTTTGTGATCTGTTATTTTGTTCCATATAATGTGTTACATTTATTTTGCTTGAGGGGAGGGTGGGGAGAGAATTGATAATATTTACTTACTGTACAAAACTGAAATCCATTGATAATATTTACTTACTGTACAAAACTGAAATCCAAGAGTTAAAGCTAGAAAAAGGATAATGAAGTTTTGCTAATCACTGGAAACACACATAATCACACACATAAATCGACGTTTCGACAACAAACAAGGTCGTTATCAAGATTACATACACATATACGTCACAAAACGACAAGGAATGACATAAGTGATGTCACATGGCTAGCTGTCAAAATGTGGAAATGAAATATTTCTGGGAAAAAAGAGTACATTTGGTCACTGGGGGCTAATACGTAGTACTGCAGTTTTCATGAATGTCTGCCAAATGGTTGCAAAGATACATAATTTGTAAACAGAAACAAGTATTTTAGAATGTACTTTTAGTATGGTGATGCAAGTCTTTAGTCCAGCATGTGTGTTAGTGGAATATGAAGTTTCAAAACTGCGTGAATTCTTTGACAATTGTTTCCATTATTGTGCACAATACCGCAACAATAGCAACACTTAGATATCAAGAAAACAATAGGATTATGGAAAGTTTTCTGAAAGTGTTTTTTTTTCCCTACATTTACATATAAATAATTTACACAATATTAATATTTAAAATATCCACAAACAAAAAAAACTTCATCAACAAGAAATTATTCAAATTTGAACCCGAAAATATGTGAAAGTAAATATATTTTCTAAACAGCCACAAAAATGTCCAAACCATGAATATCATGGACAGTGAAAAAAAAAATTAACAAATTTGGCAATGAAGTGGATAAAATGGCAACCCTGGTGAGTAACCCTGAGGTGGTAATGAAGCCTCGCAAACACCATCTGCGAAAATATTGACAAGGCAGTACCTTTTTTTGTAGCACCATATGGAAATGTAATGATGTTTTAAACCAAGGTGAAGGGGAGCAGTGAAGTGGGTAGGAATGGTGGTGATCTACTCGTCGAATTTACCTAGATGCCAAATATATGAATCATGTGATTGGAAGCCGAGAAAGAGTTTTTTCTTTTTTTTTTTACATTTATTTGTATTCATCGTAAGGGGGAGGAACGACTAGTAATGTATAAACAGATAATTTGGAAGTCTGCATGTGTAACGTGGTGCAAGAAAAGATGACTGGAATGACTACTATTTGCTTTTTTAAGGGGACATAAATTAACGTCTGTTTAACTGAAATATCGGTTGAAAACAACATATTTCTGTGAAGTTTGTTTTGTTTAGAAATTCTGGTATGTAACTGTGAACAGCTTAATTATGTAGGAGAATGGAACATGGAGTAACAAGTTCACAGAATGGAATATAGAAACAAAAACAAATGAAGTTTACAGTTTACAAAACAGATTGAATATACGTCTCAACAAACACAGATTTTTAGGAAGTAAAAATACAAGAGAAGCGATGAGTGAAGAATTTAACTAGTTAGTTAGTTAGTCGTTGGATCATCGTCATTGCACTCCGGACAAGTCCATAGGTGCTCAGATCTCTCCGCCATCTCTCAGTCTATCCGCCATTACACGTTGACTAGTATTTAACTAGTATTGTTAACTAATACTAGATATGTTGTTTGTTTTCAGTTGGTATAATTACATGAACAGCTTTTCTAAGAACATATTTTCCAATGTTGGAGCTAGTTGTTTTCTTCTGTCCTCATTTATAGTCCAAATGTGAAAATCGGTATGTAACAATTTGTTTAACCATCGTCAGTAAAGGCACATCTGGCATTCTCTGCCCATATGGACAAAGGTGCAATGTCCGCTGGCCTGCATGTTCTCATCATCCATGATAGTAAAAAAATAAAAGTAAGAAACGAAGACAAGACATGCAGTAACTTAGAATTTTTCATGGGTTGCAGGTGAAAGTCTATCCACCAACTTTCCTTAGTCGCTTCCAACGACATGCATGGAAAGACGACAGCGACCCTAATCTTTGCACATTGAACTAGAAGTTATGCAAGAAAACATGTTTGACTTTCTGAGTTCTGGGGATTTGGCACGCCCCACAAATTTACGTTTCACTACACCCCATGTGCCACCTATTTATAGCGGGTGTACAACATTCACGCTGACAGCTAGGAACATGGTCTCGCCTTGTGCTCATCTGGTTCCCCCAACTGGGTTCGTGGAATGTTCCACAATAATAATAATAATAACAATAAATAATTTAAAATGATAATCATGATCATCATTAAGTGCCGTCTCCGCAACGAAGGTTGGCTGCAACGTATCTCCAACATCTCCTGTCTCTTGTCTTGGTGGTGCACTCTGCTAGACTGTAACCTGTCCATCGTGTAATGTTACTCTCCCACTTGTATCTCTGCCTACCTCTTGCTCGCTTCCCTTTGACTTTACCCTCAAGTAAGGTCTTCAATAGGGTGTCATGTCTTTCAATGTGTCCAAAGTATTTTAAAATGATAATAATAATTAATTAATAATTTAAAATAATAATAACATTATTATTAGAACAATAATAAAGCAACCCGTGGTGGTTGTAGGGGTACAGCACTGGAGACATCAGCACACAACGCCCTTCAAAGAACTCTGCCCTAAGCTAATCGAACGAGTGAAGAAAAATCATGCTCAAATCATTGGACATAGGAAATGCTGCAGGGCTTTCAAAAGTAGAAAGCTTCACTATATTAGCATTTAATCTATTGAGAGTTTACTGTTGGTTGGTTTGTAGGTTGTTTGCTGATCCAGCGGTCCTTATTCTCATACCCTTTGACTCAATGTCATTGTGTGATATATGCTTGTATTTGTGTGCTGTTGTTTTATATCGTATTAGGTATTCCATTTATCTAAACCTGGGTGGAGGAAGCATTTTTCTGACATCGTCCACCGCTAGACAATCAAAAAATGTGGTGGTTGATAGTTTTGTAAGGAAAAGTGCGCAGCTGGCACTCTGGAGTGTGTTGTATTATGTTCAGGACATTGTTAAGCTGTACATGTTTTGTATGAAGTCGGAAGATGTTACACTGATCTTTCCTTCCCAAGATGTTGATGTCTTTGTGATTTTGTTCTGGTCATATATTTGTAGATTACTCTCCCAGTGATTTCCAGCGAATTCTCTTTGTTCACATTTTTCAACATATTTTTAACGCTCTACATGTCCGTTAGTGTGTATAGCAGTGTTGTACTGCATGCATTGCATAGAACTTTCCTGGCACGAATCTGACTCATCAGGGATCTGAGAACTCACAAATCAGACAATCACAAATATTTTGTTTTTTTTCTACTTTTTCATCACATTTATTGTTTTTCATGACATGCTCATCTTCGCTTGCGAAGGAAGCACATCAACAGGAAACGCAAGAGCTAGTTGATAGTTAGCTTGATTACTTGTGCCCGTTTGTAACCACATACCCACAAACAAACAAAATCTCGTTTGTGCTCACTCACCTGACACGATCGCTCTTCCACTTGACCCAGCTGTAAATGGGTAATTGACGCATGAGTTAGGGAAGGTAAACACATGAAGGATTAAAACTAGCAACCCCATCTACTAGTTAGGGAAGGTAAACACTTGAAGGATTAAAACTAGCCACCCCACCTAATAGTTAGGGAAGGTAAACACATCAAGGATTAAAACTAGCCACCCCACCTAAAAGTTAGGTAAGGTAAACACATCAAGGATTAAAACTAGCCACCCCACCTAAAAGTTAGGTACGGTAAACACATCAAGGATTAAAACTAGCCACCCCACCTAAAAGTTAGGTAAGGTAAACACATCAAGGATTAAAACTAGCCACCCCACCTAAAAGTTAGGTAAGGTAAACACATCAAGGATTAAAACTAGCCACCCCAACTAATAGTACATGAAGAGTATCTTCATCCCCGACGGCAGGTTACTGTTATGTGACCTACCTTTACCAAATAGTAGATTTGATAATGTTACAAGTACCAGCAGATGAGATCGGCAAATTTACAATCACTAACAAATGAGGTTGACAGTGTTACAAGTACCAACAAATGATGTTGACAATATTACAGGTACCAACAAATGATGTTAACAATGTTACAAATGTTACATGTGCCAACAATTGAGATAGAAATGTTGCATGTGACAACATTAATATTAATAATGTTCCACGTGCCACTAAGTTAGACTCTCCCCCCCCCCCCGTCCCCCCTCTTGCTGAATCTAGGCCAATCAATGAGAAATCTGCCATTAACCTTCTTCATACTTGGCATCAACGTTGAGAAAGGCAGGATAAAAAATGTAGCGTAGTTCTTCCGGTATGGATGAAAATGTATGTAGCCTCTGGGCTAACACAAAAAAAACCTGCATCAGAAGCCAATAGGAAAGTTATTTATGGCTCAACACTGGATGCCTGTGTACCTCTCCAGAAGAGTATGTGCTCGGTATCACTCCTCTCTCTCTCTCTCTCTCTCTCTCTCTCTTTCTCTCTATTTTTTCATATCTCACTTCCTCTCTCCCTATTTTTATATCTTCGTCTTTGCCAGGTTAACTATCTATCTATATTTCCCAAGTACATACACTCTCTCTATCTTTATCACCACTCACACTCACAGTAAGTACCCATATCAACACTCTCTACCTCACTATAAATGCATCCACTGTTTTCGTGATATCTTTATTGTGTTTCCTCAACCCAAGTTTGTACATCTGTATACATGCGTTCTTGTTTTTCTCAACATCCGTCTGTACGTCTTTATGTTCTTTGTATTGTCTCCTCTGTGTCATCCATTTTATTTTATCTCGTTCTGTTCTTCTGTATCATCTGTCTCTCTAACCCAGGCCCGTAGATGACAGAGGAGCAAGGGGTGTAGGGTTCAAACCCTCCCTCCTCTGGTAGGAAAATAGAATATGCCATTAAGTACTAAGGAACAAGTAAGCAGTTAGGGTAGCACACCCCACCGTCCCAGTTCACCCCACTAACGGATTCCCCTACCCCCTTTTTTCCAGAGAAATAAAACAATTACTTGAAAGTGAAATGGAAAGGTTTCTTTTAAGGAAATACCACCACCTCCCTTAGGAATTCCGTATCTACGGCCATGTTCTCATTTTCCCAATACATTTATGTCTCTAACGCCCTTATCTCTCTTCCTGATATGTATGTGTGTGTATATATATATATATATATATATATATATATATATATATATATATATATATATATATATATATATATATATATATCAACTGCCCTCTTTTTATGTAAGGTCATAATAAGTACTTACTGCACAAAACTCAATTCCAACAAGTAAATCCAGGAACAGAATAGTAAGGCTGTGCTAATCACAGAAGACACACATAATAACACACCCAAATCGACGTTTCGACCAAAAGGCCTTTATCAAAACAAACGTGTTTTTTTTTAATTTCGGGATCTTTCCGAATAGGAGGCGCTGTCTTCCCTCTTCCTTGGCCACTCCAACTTCACTCCCACTTCATGACTTGGTTCATCACTTCACCGTTGTTGTAACCGCCAATAATAGATACTATGGTGTAGGTTTCCGATGTTCCATGTGTCTGAAATCGTTACATTCCACAAGTATATCTTCTTCTTCTTCAACGTTCGTTATCAAACTCCCAATGGTTCTCTTATGTATCTGGATAATTGTCCTACTAGATTTCCAACAGGATGTAGTCCAGAGAATACGAGTGTGTTGTGTCGCCGTTGTTTTGCGCCAATGGCTCGACACATCCTTCTTCTGTTGGCCACAAGTATATAATTTATCCTTTGTACTTTGTTAACCTGTATCTTGAAAAATGAGCAAAATCGTAAGAAATTATATAAATATAGTATATGTGTAGTTTATAGATGAATGTTGAGAAAACCATGAGTGGATAAAAAAAACCACGAATTGTATCTTTGAAATAAGTTAATGTCATTATTGTGCTGGGTAGTCTGTGGATTTTCAACCCACCCTGCATCAGAGCCGGAAAATAACTGTCACGCCACCAGCAAGATAAGTTTATATCTAGGCACTGATCACAGCTATTACAGCCAAGATAGGGTTCATTGTGCTCATATTCTCATTGACTACTGGTTATGCCGAACTTCTATATGGCATCAAGTATGTAACCAAAATGTTCACGGCAAAATGCTTGTTCCAAACAATCACATTGTGCTTTGTGAGGTACCGCTTTACCAGTAGACAACGATGTGCTGGTACATTGTCATGCAGCATAATCCCACTGTTTATTCTCCATGTTTCTGGTCGCTTTCTTCCGATGGCATCTCTTAGACGACGGAGGATATCAACCTACATCTCCTTGTTATCCGCTCGGCTTCATGGATGGAATCATGGTCGACAATATCAAGGGAATACAAAAAAACACTTTTATTATAAGTTTTCATTTACTTTTGTCCAATTGAAATTTATGTGTCCAGTCAGATGAAGATTTCCATTTATATGACTGTTTGATGATTAAGTAAGCATATCGGCAAGAGATTGATGGGGACTTCTAAAAAACTCACAGAATTTGACATTTGTACGTTGTTCAATCAAGGACATTCAACTTCAACGATGTAACTAGCACAACATACACTCTTTATCTTCTCTTCGAGAGTATATGTGAAGTCACGTCTACCATGTGCTTTCGCCACGCTCATTACCAACTTCTAAACATATAGTTTCCATAACATCATCTTTCATGCAAATACAAGTCGTCCATTATCACATTCTTAACATATAGTCTCCATAATATCATCTCTTTCATGCAAACAATAGTTGACTATTCTTTGAACTTCTCGAAGTTACCTCGTATACATTACATATAAATATATATATTGAAAACCACAGACTTAACCAAGTGACAGAATTCACATACCTAGGTAGTAATATAACAACAGACGGCAAGAGCAGCAAAGAAATACACTATAGATGTAGTAAAGCATACCACGCCCTAGGGCAAATTACACCAATCTTCAGAAACAAATACGTAGATTTAAACACTAAAATAACACTATTCAAAGCGATTATTATGCCAACGCTGTGCTACCAATTCCAAACATGGATAACGACAGTGCAAGACAAACGTAAACTTGTGACAGCTGAAATGGCGTGCTTATGCAGAATCCTAGGAATATCATTAAGAGACAGGGTGAGGAATGAGGACATCCGACAAAAAACAGGCACCACCCCAATCTTAGAATACATCAAGAGACAACAGATCAAATGGTTTCCACACATCAGCAGACTACCATCAGACAGCATACCACAACAAGCTATGCTACACAGATACAGCAAAGGCAGACCTAGAGGCCGAAAAAAACGATGGACTACTGAAATAAAAGAGGCGACAAATTCCACAATATACTCAGCACACAAGAAGGCCGTCTCCAGAAAACACTTCTACCCCAGACGCCGAAAGGCAACAAAGGGTTTTACCGAATAGATAGATAGATAGATAGATAGATAGATAGATAGATAGATAGATAGATAGATAGATAGATAGATAGATAGATAGATAGATAGATAGATAGATAGATAGATAGATAGATAGATAGATAGATAGATAGATAGATAGATAGATAGATAGATAGATAGATAGATAGATAGATAGATAGATAGATTAGATTAGATTAGGATAGATTAAGATAGATTAAGATAGATTAAGATAGATTAAGATAGATAGATAGATAGATGGATGGATGGATGGATGGATGGATGGATGGATGGATGGAAGGATGGATGGATGGATTGGATTGGATTGGATTGGATTAGATTGGATTGGATTGATCGATAGGGATGGATGGATGACTTCTTTTTGTACCATAATGACAACCCGTCCAGAAATTTCTCTCTTCTTCTGTCTCTTCTCCCCGTGATCTTTCCGATATTTACTAAATGTTCAAGTTTTACTTTTCTCATTACATGCCCTAAAAATCTTGATTGTCTCCTTCTAATGTTTGTTTTAATTTGTCGTTTTACCCCAGCATCTCTGAGAATTTCTAAATTAGTTTTCTTGGCTGTTCATGGAATTTTCATCATTCTTCTTAAAAACCACATCTCAGTTGCCTCAGTTTATCTTGAGCACTTTTGTTTACTGTTCTTGCTTTGCTTCAATAAAGAAGGATCGGCTCAATATAACATCCTAGCACTCGAACTTGTGTATGCATTGATATTATTCCATTGCATAGAATGTATCTCATTTTTTGAAATGTTGATTTGGCCTGTTCTATCATGTTCTTTATCTCATAGGAGCACCGACCATCTGATATTAAAATGGTACCAAGATACTTGACATAAAGTCAAGTGTGATTTAATTTTCCATCATTAACAGCAACACTGCAATTTGGCGGTGTGTATTTCTTTGTAACAACCATTACTTCTGTGTTCTTCTTGTTTAGACTGGGGCCTTTGTTTTCACGACTCTGTCTAACAGGGCTAGAATGTTTTGTTCGCTCCCTTCAATTAGAACTGTATCATCAGCATATCTTAGATTATTCAGAAAATATACAATAATATACTTTATAAAATGAACTAAATTGAGACTTTGAAGTGTTGTATTAAATATGGGATTGTGTTATCTTGTCTTATCTTTTCATTGAAATAGTTTGGTATTTTTTTTAAAATACACAAAAAATAAAAGGCAACATGGTTAGTAACAAAAACAGTGAAACTTGAACTAAGATATGTTAGTTCCGTGAAAGAATGCCAGAGTACACCGCAGTTCGGAGTTATGTCAAGCGTAGAATGCAGCGAGAATTTTCAGGAATATTGGCAGCGAAGAGGACGAGAAATATGAAGGGGGAATTTTGGCATGTATTTATATTTGTATAGGCGTTTCCTGCAAATACTTGGAATACAGATGTTCAGCTGGTGTTAAAACTGTCACATTAATAAAGGTAGACATTGGCCCTCTCTGTGAGTTCAGCTATGTTAATAATGCCAGAGGTTAACAGGTATGAGCTGGGAGATTTGTTTTATTCTTCCATTCTTTTTCACCCAGTAGATATTTCAACATACCTGATTGATTACTTCATTTCTTCTGTCTCTGTATTTGTGTTGTCTTGTTCCAGTGCCGTAGATATTTCTTCTGTCTTTGTATTTGTGTTGTCTTGTTCCATTGCCGTAGATATGACTTCATTTCTCCTGTGTCTCTGTATTGTGTTCTCTTCTTCCAGTGCCGTAGATATGACTTTGGCAAGGGATTTTTTTTTTTATCAGAGAGCAAACATTCATTACTTCGTTTAAGTATCCTATTTAAATATAATTTTTTTTTTAAATAACGATTAACAAAATTATATTTTTCCCATGTTCTTAGTACAAAATGTCATGTTCTATTTTTCAAAGGGGATAAATTGTTTGAAGCCCTAAGACCCTTAAATACGGACTCGTTTGCCTACCTCACTACAACATCGAGTATGAGAATGGAAATAAAAGCGGTGACAGCAGCTCTCACTTGGCTGGCGACGCAACCACCAACAGACTCAGTGATTCTATCGGACTCTCAAAGTATGCTGCGCAAGATAGAAAAGTGTAAGATCAGAAGTGATTGGGTCACTCTTCTTGACAATGCGCAGAGCATTACATGGATTTACTGTCCTGGTCATGCTGGGGTCAGGGGAAACGAAAGAGTCGATGTGTTGGTTGGTAAAGTTTTGGTGAACGGCACCGAGATCAGAAGTGACAAGATTTAATTAATTAGATACGTCATAGATACCCTACGAGAAGACGAGGAGGAAGTCGAATGTGACAATGTACATATTCAGAGAATGGTAGAAGTGGGAGTGACTAGAGATGATTTGTTCTGATTGCATCTCTTAGACAACAGCGAATATCAACCTACATATCCTTGTTAACCGTTCATTAGTGTCTCTGACAGTGACTTCTCAGATTTGACATTTTTACGTTGTTCAATCAAGGAAATTTTCAACCCCGACAACTAGCACAACACAAACATTTTGTATATTCTCTTCGAGAGTTTACGTGGAGGTCACGTCCGCCAAGTCCTTTCGTCAAGGTTATCACCATCTTTTAAACATGTAATCTCCATAACATCATCTTTCATTCAAACACAAGTCGACTATTCCGGGAACTTTCTGAAGCTGCATGTACTACTAATACAAAGTTGATTAAAAACTATTATAATAAAATGAATAAAGACGAAAACGGTTGCCGTTTTGACCAAAGAAACATATAATAATAAACACGGAAAAAATATGTTAATTTAAAAAATCTTTAAAAAAAAATATAACCAGTGTCATTAGCTGACCGGAGAATTACTGAAGGAAATTGAACAATTTATGCAGAACTATAATGTGCGCACCATGAAGAGATGTAGAAGACATGAAACCAGGATAATATCTAACAGACACAAGAGAGACGCGATAAAATAGGGCACTATGTCGGTCATAGATGCAATATTTAGTAAACAATGTTCTGGCTCCACTCTCGACTGACAGCATGTTAGGCAGTCATAAAGTATGTGATATTGTGCTGAGACTATCTCAAAAAGCATAACGGTCTTGTCAACCTAAACACGTAAAGTCTGATATTCGGCGAATTTACGCGTACGAGGTACGATGCTTTATGGCCCACCGGGTAATGTAGGCGAACGCCAGCAACGCGGTGTGGACCGCATCGGGCATGGTGAGACACGTAGAAAACCATGGTCATCCACTGCATCGTACTTCACGTCCATTCGTCTCGATTCGTCTTGCCACTGGTTTCAAATGAGGTCCGACAAGAGAGTGAGGGCGACGCTTTGCACAACTCTTCCTCACTTTAATCAAAATCCCCAGTGCAAGTCATTTTCACATTCACGAATTGTACGCAAATGTTTGGCGTAGAAATGGCATTAACCTACAGACTAAGCTGAAAGTTTACAGAGCAGTGGTACTTCCAGTGCTGCTTTACGCTAGTGAAACATGGACTGTGTATAGACGTCATATGAAAAAACTCAATCATTTTCATGCAAATTGTCTCAGAAAAGTTATGAACATCAGATGGCAAGACAAGATTCCAGATACCACTGTCCTTGATAGAGCTGGTATCCCAAGCATTGACACGATCCTGATGCAGACACAGATTCGTTGGGCGAATGGTGAGCTAGAGAAGGGTATACGATCTCAAGGTGGCCAAAGGAAGAGCTACAATGACTCGTTAAAGGACTCACTCAAAGCCTTTGAAATAGACCACGATACATGGGAAGAACTTGCACAAAATAGATCTACATGGCGTTCTAAAATAAAAAAGAGCGCATCATCTTGTGAAAAGAAGAGAAATGCAGCAGCTCAACAGCGGAGAGCAGCTAGAAAGTCACGGATAGACCAAGATCCGTCTACAGTCATTATTCCATGTCCAAACTGTCCAAGGACATTTACAGCTCGAAAAAATGAATTTTCAAAAGTGGATGTAACAAATGGTCATCATCACTTGTGATGGACGAACAACATTTAGTAAACGGAAACACTTTCCATCTAATAATCATTAATATTGTTATTGTAACGGTTTAATCTCCTCATCAATCTCGTGCATGGATACCAACAGGCTGAAGAGCAAGGAGTAGACTAAAAGAAACACTCAGAAGAATAATACTTAGAGAAATTAAAACAAACAATATACATATTATTCAAGAATTACACAGAATAACTTAGAACAGACAGAATTGTAGAGATATTACCTCTGCCCTATGCGCTAACTTCAGCGCTAAAAGGAAAATGAATGAATGAACGGTTTAATATGTTTTTAATAGTATAGTTCCATGCGTACATTCTCGTGCGTGCATATTTGTTGTTTTTTCTAAAGTTGTGTCCTCGCGAGTACGCATGTATAAGTACATAATTGTATAACTAAATCTCCCTAGCGTGCAAGTAACAATTACCATCCAATTGTTTTTTTTAAATATATTAGTAAGACTAGTTCTAACCTATTTTCACTAATAGACCACACTTTCTCATAATGTGGTCAAATTAGTGTAATAAGCTCGTGTATAATTTATTGTGTTTATCTTTTTATACTTGCTGATGCATCTTCTTTCTGACTCCCTCGCACTTGAAATCCTGATAGCAACACATTTCCGAAGTCGCCATTTGGTTTTTTATTTTTGTTTATAATTAACGATCCTGGTCGGAACAGAGCTTCAGGCCAGATACATATGATCGTTATTCTTTAACACAACTTTTTCTGCCACCGAAGACGGATGTGTTGGGCTATTTGTGCGAATAAAAGGCAACACAACGCATTTCCATTCTCTGGACTACATTCAGCTGGAAATCTTGTAGGACCAATGTCCTGTTACAGAGAAATCCAGCGGGTGTTTGAGAATGGACGCTGAAGAATAACTTTTTCTCTGATAATAGGTGAGTAATCTACTTTACTAACCCTTTTGACAAAATGATCTACTTTAGTCACACTCTGACAAAATTATCAACTTTACTTCTCTGATAAAATTATATACTTTACTCACCCTCTGATAAAATAATATACTTTGCTCACCCTCTGATAATTTTACTTCTCTTGTTAAATAATCTACTTTGCTTCTCTGATTAAATAATTAATCTACTTTACTCACCCTCTGATAAAATGGTCTACTTTACTTCTCCTCTGATAAAATGATATACTTTACTTGTCTTCTGATTAAATTATCTATTTCATTTCTCAACTGATAAAATGATCTACTTTTACGCACCCTCTGATAAAATTATATACTTTTCCACTCTGATTAAATTATCTACTATTCTCTTCTGATAAAAAGATTTACTTTACTCCTCTTCTTATAAAATAGTCTACTTTACTTTTTCTGCCACAGACAATAGTGCATCCGGACCGTTCATAAGTAACGGCAAACTGAACGTATGTATAATTCCTAGAAAATCACTACAGCCAAAAGAATGATGGTTTGACGGCTACATCCTTAATAGGATTAGCTTCCAATTTTTATTGCCCTCATATAGCATTACCTACTTTACTCTTCGTATGGTAAAATTATCTACTTTACTCTTTCTCTAATAAAATAATGTGCTTTACTCCTATGATAAAATTATTTATCTTGCTGTTTCAGTAATACATTTATCTACTTAAATTCCAATTTCTGATAAACTATATCTACTTTACTCTTTCTCTAATAAAATAATCTACCTGAAGCTTTTTTTAATTGTTTGTTTGTTTGTTTTTGATAACCCCAGGATTTGCGAACGATTGGCTCTTTTTTTCTGTATGCAGTGCGATGGTTTTTCTGGGTTTTCTTTCATACTCAGGTGACTTCTGCTTAGTGCAGTGCCTATTGATGGTGCCTTTTACTCAGAGGGGGTCTATCTCTTTTTTAATAAAATGATATACTTAACTCTTTCTATGATACAAATGATATACATTACTCTTCCACTAATAAAATTATCTACTTTAATCATCTTCAAATGAAGGAATATACGTAATACTTTTCCTCTGTTGTAGTGATATCTACTCTTTCTCTGATATAATGATATTTACTCTTTCTCTGTTATAATGATATTTACTCTTTCTCTGATATAATGATATATTTACTCTTTCTCTGCTATAATGATATATTTACTCTTTCTTTGATATAATGATATTTTTACTCTTTCTCTGCTATAATGATATATTTACTCTTTCTCTGATATAATGATATATTTACTCTTTCTCTGATATAATGATATTTTTACTCTTTCTCTGATATAATGATATTTAATCTTTCTCTGGTGTAATGGTATTTACTCTTTCTCTGATATAATGATATCTACTCTTTCTCTGATGTTGTCGTCGATATCCAAATGCTGATGAATAATGCTACTCTTGTCAGCACAATGACATTCTTGAAAAAATGGAGGTCCTCTGAAGTTTACTTTATGACCTATACAGTAAGTTAATGCAAGATCATAGAAGAACTAAAACTGCAGACAGCGGACCACAATACACGGAGAATCAAAACCTCTGCCCTATGTGCCGCCCTGTGGCACGAAAGGAACAAACGAACTAACAGTAAATTAGTGACTTTTAAGGGTGCCTAGAAGTTTTTTACTGGCAGTTGAATTGCATGGTAAGGGCAGTCTCTCTGATAAAATTATCTCTACTCTTCTTCTGATATAACGATATCTACTCTTCCTCTGATAAAATTATCTCCATTTTCTTTGATAAAATTATCTCTACTTTCTCTGATAAAATGATCTCTTAACTTTCTCTTTGATAATATTATCTCTACTCTTCCTCTGATAAAATTATCTCTACCTTTCTCTGATAATAGGATGCGCGTTACTCCTCCTTTACTAAATAATGTACGTTACTCTCACTCTGATAACATGGTGTTCTTTCTTTACCTTTCTCTCCTACTCTGATCGATATTTAACTCTTATCATATCTTCAGGAGCTTTTCCTTTCCCGAACTCACGATCCAATCAAGCATTTTAGTTCAATCTTCAATTATTTTATTTACCGCCTCAGTAACTGTTGGAAAGACATCAATCTAGAAGTATGAGACTCCTTCCTCCCGTCGATGACAATCTAACGCTTGCTTGTGCATTCATGTTGTTCTTCTCTCTCTCTCTCCCTCTTTCTCCTGTCTCTCTCCATCTAATCTTACTTTCTCCCTCCCTAGCCCCCTCTCTCCTTCTCAGCTCTCTTTTCCTCAATTTCCTCTCTTTCTATTTTCTTTTCATTCTTCCTCTCTATCGACCTTCTTTCCTTATTTCTTCTCTAATCTCCATCTCGCTCTCTTTTTCCTGCCTCCCCCTCTCTTTATCCTGCCTCGCCCTCTCTTTTTAATGCCTCCCCCCTCTTTTTTCTGCCGCCCCCCTTTTTCCCGCCTACCCCTCTCTTTCCTGCCTCCCCCTCTCTTTTTCCTGCCTCCCCCTCTTTTTTCTGCCTCCCCCTCTTTTTTCCTGCCCCCCTCCCTCTTTTTCCCTCTCTTTTTCCTGCCTCCCCTCTTTTTCCTGCCTCCCCTCTCTTTTTCCTACCTCCCCTCTCTTTTTCCTGCCCCCCCCCCTGTCTATTTCTCTTTTCTTCTCCGAGACCTCACCTCCCTCTTCTTTTGCTTCTATTTCCCTTCCTATCTCTTCTCATTTCCCTATCATTTATCCTCTCCTTTCCTCTCTATTTCATTCACTCAATCTCCTTACATGTCTATTTCCTCTCCTTCACTCCCTTTATGTTCTTATTTCCCACTCTCTTTTCCTCTCTCCTCCGGTCATTTCATTCCTCCCTATACCCATTTTCGTCACCATCTATTTTTATAATAAGAGAATATATAAGATAGTAATTATAATGAGATAAAAAGATAATAATTGGCAATTTCAAACTAGAAGAAGTAATAAATTTCCAGTATTTTGGCACGAAATATATAGCTCAGGAGATTGTCGAAATCAAGAGAAGAATTGCAATGGCGACATTGAAACTTGTGCAAATGAAAAATCTTTGGCAAGATACCTGCAGCATAGCCAAACAATGTATGATCAGAATATGCGTTATTTCCAGTGATGATATACGGTTGTGAGGCATGGACATTAAATAAAACAGTAGCAAAGAGAATCACTGCTTCCGAAACTAGATGTAACAGAAGAATTTTACGTATACCACGGACAGCTTAAAAGACAAATCAAGAAGTGTTCAGATCAATAAACGTGCAAGAGAGCTGGCTCTTTAGCAACATCTTAACAAGAAAGCTGTGCTTTGCTTTGTTTGTTGTTTTTTTTTTTGGTCATATAAAGAGACACAACAGCATATAATAATAGCTAAAGGCAAACGGCAACAGGGGGAGAGGACGCCAAAGACGACGATGGTGCAGTGATAAATCAAAATTGCTATTCATGTTTTTAGCTGCGGCAGGTCAACTCACCCAGAATCGTGGAGTGTTCAGAGAATCAATAAGGAAGACCACGTTCTGGAAAGAATATGTCACATGATGATGAATTCTCTTTTGTTCTACCTCCCTTTTCACTCCCTCTTTCTCTTCCTCTCTCACTGTCACTCTTTCTCCCTCTCTCTCTCTTTCTTCGTCTTGTCTCTCTCACTCTCTTTCTGTATCCCTCTTCTTTTCTTCTGTGTATAAACATTTTCTACTTCTCTTTTCTATGATACTTCTAACATTCTCGTTTAAGAGTGAAATTAAAGCATGTGCTAGTACACTGAGATGTTGAAAGATTAAAGGTCCAAGTTCTTTGGCGGCGACTCGTTAGTCCACCCACCTGTATAAAATAGTTATCCTACATGCAGAGCTGCTGAAGGTAAAAAATAAACACATCAAAAAATCGCTGGATCCATCACCTCAAAAGAGAGCAGAGAGGAAACATTGAGATGCAATAAACATGACACCCCCATTGTATGGTAAGCTATGGGACTATCCTCTTTATCTATATCCTTTTTTCCCTCGATTTTCCTCTATTTCTGCAATCTCACTTTGTATTTTCAGTCGATTTCATTATCATCTCGGTGACAACCACCGAGGGATATCGTTGCTATCTGTAGCTGGTAAAATATTATCTCGTGTAATGCTGAACAGACGTACAAAGACACTCACAGATGATCTTCTGTCTGAAAGTCAATGCAGATTTCGTGCTGGTCGCAGGACAGTTGACATGATCTTTGCTGCCCGTCATCTAGAAGAAAAAATTCAAGAACACCAAAGGGAACTTTATACAACATTTGTAGACTTCACAAAGGCATTTGACAATGTTGACAGAGATGGTCTGTGGAGAGTGCTCCTCAAATTTGGCTGCCCAATTTCCCCGCCTCAAAGTATATCAGCATGGTGGGACAGTTCCATGATGGTTGTTGTTATCAGTGATGGAATGTCATCACCAGCATTTCCTGTAACAAATGGGGTCAAACAAGAATGCCCCGTTCCAGCTACAACACTGTTCAGCTTGATGTTTTCTACAATGCTGACATACAAGGCTAAAGCAAGTGACGTAACAGGAATACAAATAAGATGCAGAATAGATGATAAACTTTTCCATCTTCGGCGTGTGCAAGTCAAAACGAAGGTGCGAGACACAATGGTCAGGGAACTACTCTATGCAAATGATTGCGCATTATATACTGATTATACAAACAGTGTGCATGTTACCCTAAACCAATTTACTGAAGCCTGCGACAACTTTGGTTTTACCATCAATACAAAGAAAACATTGGTCGTTTCAGCCCACGCCAAACTAAACACACTTAAATCCCTATATGAGTATCAAAGAAGAGGAGCTTCAAACAGTTAATAATTTCACCTACCTGAATAGCACTCTCTCACGAGATGTAAGCATCGACACTGCGGTAAACAACAGAATATCGAAAGCTAGTGCCACATTTGGAGAACTGCGTAAAAAATTATGTGAAAGAAAGGGAATAACAACTACAACCAAACTTATAGTTTACCAGGCAGCAGAATATCATCACTCCTTTATGCCTGTGAAACATGGACAGTGTGTGCCAGACATGCTAGAAGGCTCAATCACCTCCACCTAAGCTGCCTTCGTAAGATACTCAACACCTGTTGATGGAATAAAATACCAGACAGTGGAGTTCTGATGAAATTTTAAACATACATATAATGTTGATGAAGGCGCAGATACGACGGGCAGGACACATGGTTCGCATTAAAAATTATCGTCTACCAAAAAAGTTGTTTTATGGAGAACTTCATACTGACTCCCGCAAAGCAGAAGTACAGAAGAAACGTTTTTAAAGACACTCTTAAGATATCACTGACTCACTTCAAAATAGATACAAATTCATGGGAGAATCTTGCACAAGACAGATCCGAGTGACGTTGCAGAATCAATAGTGGTGCAGCAGCTGCAGAGAACATCAGACTTAAGCTGCGCAACAAAAACGCGCTAGAAGAAAGGCAAGAGCTGATCAATGTCCCACAGACTCCTCCCACTCATGCCCAGAGTGTGGTAGACAATTTCAATCATGCATAGGACTCAAAGTAACAGTTAGACAGACATCAGCATCTTCATAATGATCCCAGTTGAGCTGAATGGTCATCGTCGACTTGGACGGAAGAACAGCAGCATTTTCTTCTACAAACTAAGAGCATTCTCAGTATTTTGTATTTTAAAAACACTAATGTCTGGGTTTTTTTCCCTTGTCACATGTGCCGTCCCTACTTAACATAATATTTGTCCTTACCTTCGTCTATCCACCCGTAGTACCATAATACCGCTAGTGCACGTTACCAACCTCTTACAAGTCTCAACCTCGCGTTCTAGAAACAAAGTGATATCTGACCACCGTCTGTTTTGTTTTATAAATCCGTTTTTAATGGGGTTAAAGGAAACACCTCGCAAATAGGTTTTCAGTTTAATATAACTCAATATAACATAATGTGATTTGTTTCTCAAAAACAACTGCTTATGTATAGACCATGTCCGTCTAAAATATAACACCTACTTCCTAATGGGAAATTCAAGTCTACTCAATGATTCATTTGTCAAATCCCGTATTTTCATTGGTTACTATGATTATATATGTGAGTGACAGCCAATGAGAGGCAGGACAAATAATCAAATTTTGTCATTTTAGTAGTCCTGATTTCCTATTAGCCAAGCTGTCTAATATTGTATACGACCATATTATGGGTCGCTTCAGTGTATCCACTTAGAAACACAAAATATTTATTGAAATTATTCATATTTGCTTATTTAAATCCCTATATTTAGGGGGTGCGGTAACTCAGTGGTTGGTGCACTGACTTCCAGTCCGGTGATCCGATGTTAAATTTTTGTTAAGCTGAAAATTTGTTTAACATCACTTTTGTCAATTCAGCCTAACAAAATCACTACAATGTCACTGAAAAATACTGGCATAACGCCTCATAAGTGGTAGTAAACGGACATTTTGCTACGTATAGATCGATGACATGTCGCTGGTATGCTAGTCAGTGGAATGGTGACCACAGAAATTGTTAGACATTTCAGTTCCACTATAGTAAGGCTTCTCCAACAATTCTTGGTGACAGGCATCACCGATGACCGCGCCAGACTTGGTCATCTCATGTAACAACGCTATCTCAAGATCGCCATATTGTACTGATGCATCTGCACAACCGCTTCCAAACAGCAACTTAGCAGCTCATGCACGTGGCATTCGGGGTCTTATTAGTGCAAACACTGTATGAAGGAGACTTCACTCTTCTGGCTTGCACAACAGAAGTCCTAACATTAATCCTGTCCTTACTAGACGCTAACGGACCAATATACTGACCGTGACTTGGGACCAAGAAAATATTCATCTTCCGAGGGCGGAATGGAGATCGACGATGTTCCATCTCTGATGGAAGCTAGTGTGATGTCTGAGATGATGTTAGGAGAAATTAGTTAGGAGCGTCTGGCATCGTCCTGGAGAAAGATATGCAGATGTATGTGTGTAGTCAAACATACAAGTAAATTTAAGTAGGAGGCCATAGGACAATTTTTTTTAAAATTCTTGAGACCAACGGAAATTGAACTAGTCCGTTCAACTGCACAAAATCACCTAGCAACCATTGTTCACGCGTTCTTCCGTACTTGACTAACCGCATCACCAAAAAAAGATGCGCTTTCGTCAAGACATTCAAAGCGCGCACTCAGTCACCCGAACGGACCGATCGTGACACGGACTATTACAACAACAACAAATATCCCGTACAGGTATTGAAATATCCTCAGTAGCAACAAACATATAACATTTAATATCCGTATTAGTTGTAATATAGTATTGTTGTCAAGTACGGAAAACGCGTGTGCAATGGTTGCTATGCGATTTGGTGCCGTTGAATTGACTGGTTCAACTCCCGTTAGTCTCAAGAATTTTTATTCAAACATAATAGATTTGAAAGCGTACATGCTTCATGTGGACTCTCCCATGAACACTTTACTCCCCTTCATGTTTTCAAAGTTAACGTAACCGCTGATATCTACGTTAATCAAGTACTGCGACCTATCCTTACACCTTTCTTTCACAATCACCAAAATGTGAGAACCTTTCAGCATAACAACACTAGACATCACACTGCTAATATAACCAGGAATTACTTAGCCCAGCAATCTTTTTTTTTGTACTGGATTGGCCTGTAAACTCGCATGACATGAACCTGATTGAACACGCTTGGGATGAACTAATAGAAGGGTCCGGCAGCATTACATCAACAATGCGAGTGACCTCGATCGAGCACTCATTGCAGAACGGAACGTCACACGCAATACCCCACACATTTTTCCAGACATTCACGCTGCAACAGCACGAGACACTGATGCCTATCTTCTAATGATGATCATGAATGGGGGGGGGGGGGGCACGCGATATTAATGACAACTGTGACGATGACAGTGAGTGAAAAACAAATTTGCGCCAAGAGTAGACAACCGCTTACTATCCGGTTCTGAATTGTTGTTTTTTACACTGCAGATTATATATATCAAGTGACATTCTTTCCAGAACGTTGTCTTCGTCGTGGATACTCTGAACTCCTCTCTGTTTCGGGCAAGCAGGCCTGTATTGGCCAAAGACATGTGCATACATTCTTCGATGTCGCTGGTCCATGGTCTTCTTGGTCTTCCTCTTCTTATCTCCCCGACACTCTGCTCTCTAGAATCAGCCTTTCGATCATTTTTAGTGTCCAAAATACTGTAGCTTCCTTCTAATGATGGTATTTAGAAGCCACCCTTCGTTTAGTTTCAGTAATTTCAAAACTTCAATGCTCTTCTTTTTCTCTGTCCATGATATTCGTAGGATCTATCTTTATTCACTTCATTTCAAATGAATTTATTCTTTTGGATATTGTCTTGTTTAAAGTCCAAGTCTCACATCCATATGTTGCCACTGGGAAAACACATGATTTTAAAATAGTTACTGCAGATTGGATTCAGCAAATGGTTCATAAATTTGGGGGAAAAATTATTTCAGTTAATTTAAATTCAGCACGTGCAGTGGCTCTGTGAAAGCATGCTGATGTATTTTTAATGGTTACTGGTATATAATAAGCCTTGAAAATTGCTAGTAAGCTTGTTTTAAAGTCCCGTTGAAGGGGGGGGGCACGGTTAATTTGCACCGAAAGGAGTCCCAAGGGCGAGAAAAGTTGAGAATAACTGCTTTATATTTTAATAAATGCATGTTGTGTTTACTTTGCGTTCTCTAACATCCATTCTCTCCGGATGTCTTCTCCAGCATTAGTTTTGGCACTTCCTTCTGACAGTTTATATATTGCCTTTCTCAATATATGCCCATCTTGCAGTCCTTTGCTCTTTCACCCTTCTCTCTTTATTTCTGTCCGTTCATGTACCGGCTCAGTGTCGTCCTCTCCAGATCTATTCATTCCATCTGCTCCAGCATTAGTAAACTGACCCTACTTATCTACAATCACGAGTAAAAAATATTGCACACAATAGAACCTCTTGTTGCCCTTCAGAAATGCGTCACGTATTCTTGAATGTGATTATGCAGGTGTATACCGGAAGGGCATTGGATCTACACACACGTAGGATTATTCCGGCCTTGTTCCCACTGGTAATGTTGTTTGTGATGGTTGAGTAAGCAATGGTCGAGCATTTAGACATTTCGCAGCGTTTGGCAGAGCGTGGATATATATTCTAGTGATGATACTTATCATGTAACGACGAGGGAGTTTTTCATTCTTACTTCCTTTGCGAGGCAGTGAAGTTTTTAATTTCAACATTCCTCTGCCATTATTTTTGTGTGGGACAGTTTTTAGAGCATTTTCAAGTACTTGACGTTTTATTAAATGTAGATGTGGCGTAGCGTCAATAGACGTCAAAATATTCGGCGTAGCCTTCCTATGATTAAACAAATTAAATAGCGCGCGCAAAGTGTAGTTGTTTACTATAATTTTTTTTTTTAAAGTAATAAGAAATAACCCTGCAAAGCATACATGTGTATAAAGCGAAAAAGAATGCTATAATCATTACAGAAAACTTGCGAACAAGAAGAAGATGAAGATTACAGAAAACAAATCTCAGATTTATACTTTAAAAAAAAAAAGTTATCTTGATGCCAAAACATTACAGTGTATGTTCCAATTCAGAACTGCAACTTTCATTGGCTGTAGTAGACCTTACCTTTGATCTTTAATAGCGAATAGGTTATTCTTTCAGACGCTGGCTTCAGATCATTCATACGCTAAAAAATAATTTGTGATGACGTGTATTTCTGAAAAATGCATACAGAAATACCCTATCTGTTACAATAATTTTATCTGTGCATCAGCTATGTTTATGTGTGTTTGTGTAATTCACCATCATCATCAGGTGCTATGCCGGCTGCCGTAGGCGGTCTTGGCTCTCCACAGCTCTCTGTCCACAGTATTATGTATCAAGGTCATTGTTGTTTCCTTGCCGTGCAAGGTAGTCAAACTGTCTAATATTTTCTCACGTTGTCGCCCTCTGTCTCTGTTGCCTTCAATTTTGTCTGTTGTGACTATGTTCTCTAAACCTGGCTGTCTCATGAAGTGGCCAAAAAAAAAAGAAGATTGCCTTTTTCTTATATTGTTTTGTTATATTGTTTGTGTAATTAGTTGTAATAAATCTCTAAATCTCAGAAATTCTATGAACAACAATCTTCTGTCATATTTGAATTCCTCGGCGAGTGAGAAAAAACTATTCTTCTTCTTCTTTCTGTCCTCGTGTACCAGTCTGTGTTGAGGGGAGAGTGAGTGTACGGTATTTTGCCCTTCTATTTGCCTCTTCCGCTGTTATATTTCCGAGTGTCTCTAATACACTATCTATCCACCTTTTACGAGGGCGTCCAATAGGTCGACTGTTTTCGTATCGTTTGTTAAGTGTTTTTTTGATAATACTTTGCTCTTTCTGTCTTGTTATGTGGCCGTACCATTTAACTTGTTTCTGGATGTATTCTATTGTTGACTTGATCCCTAATTGTTTCCTTAGTGCTTCATTCCTGATTTTGTCTATTTTCTCTTTATATACAAATCAATATTTATTGAGAGGGTATTGAACATTTTCGCAGAAAAGAATAACAGACGTCTGGTGCTGCTTTACAAGATTATATAAGATTTACTTATTATGTTTTTTAACAACTAGTTAATATTTTATATAGGGTCGTAACGACGTGTTGCTGGTGAGAAAAAAATGGTCATAGCTACTTATACCTACCTACTTAAAAAAAGTGACTCGGCATCCACACAAAAATTAACACAACGACACTAAAATATAAGTGTATGGTGCATTGCCAAGGGCTGAACAGTATTTTACTCCGTTAGAGATTATGCTGCGACTCAAGTTACTTATTGGCAACCTCAAGGCATAATGCAGGTAAAAGAGTTTATACATTAGCAATCCTAGAATATGCCCTTTAGCAAGCTTCATCACAGCGGTAATTATGTGGTAGAGTAATCAACCCTACACCATCCATCTTCATCGTCTCCTATGACACCCACTGTATGTGATATTGTATTATTTTTTGGTCCTATTTTGCATCCCTACAACAGGCGAGCTTCTAGTAAAATAAGAAACACCAAGTTGACAGTGTTTTGATGTGAGGCTGGCAGTGAATATAGAGAAAGAAAGAAATTGAGTGTTTTGATGTGAGGCTGGCAGTGAATATAGAGAAAGCAAGAAATGTAATGTTTTGATGTGGATCTGGGACCGAAAGAAATTGATAGTGTGCTGATGTGATGCTAGGATAAAAACAGAGAACGAAAAAAATGACAGTTTGTATAAGAATTTGGGACAGAGAGTAATAAATTGACAGTGTTTTTTATGTGAAGCTTGCAGAGAATACAGAGAAAGAAAGAAATTAACAGTGTTTTGATGTGAATTTGAAAGAAAATGCAGAGAAAGAAATTGACAGGGTTTTGATGTGAATTTGAAAGAAAATGCAGAGAAAGAAATTGACAGGGTTTTGATGTGAATTTGAAAGAAAATGCAGAGAAAGAAATTGACAGTGTTTTGATGTGAATTTGGAAGAAAATGCAGAGAAAGAATTTGACAGTGTTTTGATGTGAATTTTGGAAGAAAATGCAGAGAAATAATTTGACAGTTGTTTTGATGTGAAACTTGTAGAGAATACAGAGAACGAAAGAAATTGACAGTGTTTTAGGTTCATGTTAAGCAGATGTGGGCTATTTTTTATGGAACTAATCTCATATATTATTTAACGAAATGAACTTTCGCTAAAGGCGCATTCACGTGCAGTGGCTCATGTAAAAACATGACGATACATTTGTAATGGTTACTAGTATATTTTATTTATTATTATATTAGTTGTAGTCAAGAGGCACATACAGCGCACTTCTCGGACAACAAAGGTATGAGATTTAATCCCCGCCTCTTGCAATTGTACATCTGGACCGTTCATAAAGCAATGGTAACTTACTGGACGTATTTATATTTCTTAGAAAAAAAAACATATATACTTGATCGTTACGACCTGAATATAATATGTAGAATAAGCTTAACCCTTACAAAATTAATAGTTAAATTATTATTGATAAATATCAATTGGCAAACATTGCCAAGGTGAATAATCAAATTAATAATCACATCGATAGACATGGATTCCAAACAAGAACCGAATATGGTACCAAAATTGTATATTAGTTATAGAAATATATTTTTTAATTTTGAAGAAAATACAATCAAATTTAGATCTCCATATTTGTTAATGTATTTTCAGTTATCCAAGGAGTCATCGATTCGCTTTCTGAGGAAACGGACACGGATGATGGCTAAAAGTCGGAAGAGGGTGCTGCCATTATCAGCAGATAGCAGCGATATTTTCCTGTGGACAGAACGAAGATTTGGAGCCGTGACGTCTTACAGCATGACCAGTGAACTAAATTTGAAGTTCTACATCGGGAGAGGTGAGCATTTCAACCGATATCATATATTCAACTATTTCAAAGTCACTATTACTACTGCTACTACTACTGCTACTACTACTACTGCTACTACTACTGCTACTACTGCTACTACTACTGCTACTACTACTGCTACTACTACTACTACTGCTACTACTACTACTGCTGCTGCTGCTTTTACTGCTACTGCTATTAATACTGCTACTATTACTATTATGACTACTACTGCTTCTACTGATAATGCTACTGCTACTACTACTGCTACTATTACTGCTACTATTATTACTACTACTGCTACTTCTACTGCTACTATTACTACTGCTACTATTACTACTGCTACTATTACTACTGCTACTACTACGGCTACTACTACTGCTACTATTACTACTACTACTGCTACTACTACTGCTGCTACTACTACTACTATTACTACTGATACTGCTACTACTACTACCACTACTGCTACTACTACTGCTACCACTACTGCTACTACTACTGCTACTATTACTACTACTACTACTACTACTGTTACTACTACTGCTATTGTTACTACTACTGCTGCCACTACTACTGCTACTATTACTACTGCTACTACTACCACTATCACTACTGCTACTATTACTACTACTAATACTACTACTACTGATACTACTACTACTGCTACTATTACTACTGCTACTACTACTACTACTACTGCTACTGCTGTTGCTACTACTACTGATACTACTACTACTGATACTACTACTACTGCTACTATTACTACTGCTACTACTACTACTACTACTACTACTACTACTACTACTACTACTACTACTGCTACTGCTGTTGCTACTACTACTATTTCTATTGCTAATACTACTACTACTATACTACTGCTACTACTACTACGATGAGAAATATAATGACCGTGTGTGACGTTTGCACATACAAATCATTAAGAGAGGGGTGTTTTACTCATTCCTAGCCCTAAAATCATGTTCTTGTGATTTGCTAAAAGGGGTCTGACTCCCTCCTCCCCCCCTCCCTCCCAATTTATCTGCGGAGTTGGGGTTTGGCGTTTATAAACTTCAAACAGGTCATTACAAAATGCGTAATTGTTGACATGCTGTCCATTTGTTCTATAACAGATGTTAGTGCTGGTCCATCTTGTAACCTGAAAGCGCTGCAGCCAAGTCTTCGTCTCTTCTCGTATCAGGAGATCATTAAACCTATCACTGGATGTGTTTCTAAGAGAAGAAATAGCCATGTGCGCACAAAGTAAGCTGATTGTATTTTTTTAATTGTTTTTTTTATTGTATGCTAACAATGAAGAGGTCATAGACATAGACTAGAAATGTGAGATATATGATTCTGGATACTTTTTAAAAATAATTTATGATGTCATGTGTCGGAAGTGGCTTTGATAAAAATGGATGAGTTTATGTAAAAAACAGAAACCTATAGGGACCATTATCTTGTAGGCCTATATCTTTCATCACTAAGTTAAACTAAGCACTTTCTGGTCTTTCTAGAGTATATGTGATATACATTTTGTTAACTATTGTTCCAGAGCATGGTGATAGTGGTTTGTTAACTATTTTTATATAGCAATGTAATAGAGGTTTTATTAACTATTGTTCTAGAGCAAGGTGATAGAGGTTTTGTTAACTATTGTTCTAGAGCAAGGTGATATAGGTTTTGTTAACCATTGTTCTAAAGCAAGGTGATAGAGGTTTTATTAACTATTTTTCCAGAGCAAGGTGGTAGAGGTTTTGTTAACTATTGTTCTACAGCCTAGGTGATAGAGGTTTTATTAACTATTGTTCTACAACCTAGGTGATAGAGGTTTTATTAACTATTGTTCTACAACCTAGGTGATAGAGGTTTTATTAACTATTGTTCTACAACCTAGGTGATAGAGGTTTTGTTAACTATTGTTCTACAACCTAGGTGATAGAGGTTTTGTTAACTATTGTTCTACAACCTAGGTGATAGAGGTTTTGTTAACTATTGTTCTACAACCTAGGTGATAGAGGTTTTATTAACTATTGTTCTACAGCCTAGGTGATAGAGGTTTTGTTAACTATTGCTATTGGTTTATGAATAGCAGTTGTTGCACTTCTATCACATCCATAAGTGATTCGTTTTCTCCAGAAGGGTGTTCAATTATGTGTATGTTGATGGCTTCCGTGTCAACAAATACAAATTCACTACCACCCAAAACATCAAAAGATGTAGAGGATTGACTTCATTGTACTTGGGTGATTCATATGTACTCCATACCTTTCAGTGAAGCTATATGCTGACTCAAAAATGACACTCATAACAGGTAACTCCAAAACTTCAAGCAATAACCACTTTATAAACTAGATATCATAATCTGGATTTGAACCCATGACCACTTGAGTACAAAATGAGCGGCTTAAACCACTTACCGCTATTCCAGGAAGATCCCCAAATTCAGTCAAGAGTTAAAAGCCCATTATCTAGAATGAACTAATATGGGTCATACAAATTTGTTTGTAGTGCTTACTTACTTTCAGAGCTTGACGTATGGTATGCCTATTTCATTTTGTAGATAAATGAATTATCTCTTACAATATATTATTAAGATAATTAAAACTTGCACATGTTAGAACCGAGTTGTGAAGTATTGTACTAAGTGGTTCATTATGGGTAAACATGTCCCACACATTTCAACTTTTTAATATTAGGCTTGATTTCATACAGTTTCCATAATGCAGAGGTAAAAATAAAACATGCAGTGTCTGCTACCAATCATTCGATCTGCCCGCAGTGTACTGAGGACGCCCCCCACCCAAAGGTCTTGAAGGGTGAAGGAAGGGGGGGGGGGGGGGGACTCTCAGTGCATTGTGTGCAAATTGATGGATGATGTGTTATATGCACTTTTAGCGAAAGTTCATTTTGTTAAATAATGTTTGCTTTGTTCCGTAAAAAATGTGGGCACAACTTCCCGTAATGAACCTACTATGTTTAATACAAAACTTTGTCCATTTATTGTAAGAACCCCAAATATAATCAAAGAATAGTAATGCCATGAGCTGCCATGCATGTCATAAAATATTGATATGGAGGATTGAGTGTGAGGTTTACTACTCCTATAGTCAAAGTGGCTTAAAGTAGCTTGCAGAAGTCAGATGTTTTTTCTAGCTCCTAGGTTTTTGCCTTTGGTCCCCTGATATAAGTCAGTGGTTGACCAGAATTGGATTGGCTAACGCCATCTACTCATTTTCTCAGTAACAATGGCAAAATTCCTCTTCCTTCGCAGAACATAAGACCTGGTACCCTACATCCTGGTGGCTGGATGAACCACAGGAATCATTTTTACTTCAAACCATTAAAAAATAGTGAATTCTAAACCTAGGTTTGCTGATCAGAGGGCTAATGATTTCACAATTCCATTACTTGTGGATCCTGAGATATTTGTACGTTTCAATCTTCAGGAATTGTGAATGAGAAAGCAAAAATCTTTTGTTTCCGCTAAAATCTCTTATTTTATATGTGTAACTGGGATTGAGGGGATGGAACTTTTCATCAAACTTTGTTTCATGCCTAGAAAACTCCAACTTTTATCCGTATACAATGCATTGATAAAAATCCTCCTCCTCAGATAGAGTATGTGTATGTGGAACATTCTACCATTTTCTGTGTAGATGTGCAATCACATGAAAGTTTGCATCCATACTTGAGATATATTTTATAGTATGATTCTTGCATCACATCACATCTATGTAAACAGGCTTATCTACATTTTTTGTTTGACAACCCCAGTACTTACGGACGATTAGCTATTACTTCCTATGTGCAATGGGGAGGTAACTGAGCTTTCTTTCATATCCAGGAGACTTCACCTTTTTGGCTTGGTGCAGTGACTATTGGAGGAACCTTCTACTCAGGTGGGGGAGTGTGTATGTTACGAGACGACCTGATAGTTTGCTTTGGTCACCCATTGTTTGTCTATCCTCTGGTGAGACACTTCGCAGACAATGAGCTGTTCCTCATGTAGGAAGACCATTCCATTATCACCCTTTGTGTTCCTAGGTCCCAGACCTAATTTCTTCCCTATGAGCCGAGTTTGGTAATGGTAACTGTCGAATTAGACTCAGGGTTGATACACCTTCCTAGACGAGGTGCTGCTTTGTCAAACACGTCTGTATTCTTGGATTTTATCCATGCATTTCTGATGCACAGGCCTTATCCGCTTGAGATAGCTTCCAATCGATCGCCAGGCATGGTCTGTGTATTTTGACTCTTCACCATTGCATATATTACCCAAATAAGTAGGTAAAATACGAATCTCAGATGAGGAGCTATGCAGTGGGCCCTTGGGTACTGAACCCAATTCTCTCTGTATGAGCTGTGTTGGGCAACAACCAACAGTCGAGTTGGGCTAGTATTACAGTGTCGTTAGAGATTTGTGCCCCCTCTACATTGCCCGCAGTGTCCAGATTCCAAGTCTCAACATTGCTTCAGTCAGACATGAACAATGCGCTCCTCTGCATTTGTTCAATGCTTGCCCTGTGTGCAGTGGGGAGCTGTATTCACAGCTTTCTTCCTTACCTAGAAGTGCATGTTCAAGTTGGGATATCCAATACCTGAGTCATGACTCCTACTTTGAATGGGGTAAAATGTGAAGGGACATGAGAGCTTCTGTGTGTCCTTGAACATGAACAACACCTCCGCTAGTTGGTCTCGTGCTGAACCATTGTAGCTCCATTGCCACTGAACCGACTCATAAATGAATTACACTGCTCTTTAGCGTGTGTTACCGTTTCCAGATTCAGTGTGTACTCGTAACATCACCGTATGTAGGGTCATTGAAATTGGTTGCCCTTCCAATGTATCTGCTTTTTAAGCCGACCAAGTCAGAATGCACAGATGCCTTGCATATGTTGGATGTAATGGCGTATAGGTTTCAGAGATATTTCCTGTCTCTCTGCAGGCAATTCTCATTCCATCTACCACATCATCGACATGAGCCTAAAAGTGTTAGCCAGGAATACAGCAAGAGCAGCTGTATTTTTATTTCCATGAGGAGTTACTTTAAGGATCTTGGTTATCTGCTAACCTTTGGGTCCACAGGAGAACAATACGAAAACCTGTCTACATGTTGAGATATATTTTCTAATATGATTCTTGTATCACATCACATCTGTGTAAACATGCCTGTCTACATTGTTGAGATATATTTTCTAATATGATTCTTGAATATCATCACATCTGTGTAAACAGGCCTGTCTACATTGTTGAGCTGTTAGACTCTCCAACTTCATCACCTGGAATGATGGGAATTGACCTTGAGATTATTCCTTATTATGATGGAGTCAGCATGCGGTCAAGAAGTCAAAGTACAGATGATGATGATTACTGGAACTTTTACCTGGTAGTCAGGTCACCACCAGCTTTAACTTGGACAGTTCACTCAAAGAAGATATCAGGCTGGGTAGACATTATAGTAAGTATCAGTCTTTTGTCTGTTACTTATGACAGTATGTATGGAAAATACAATGTAATACATTTACACACACACAAATGCAGTTAACAATATACAAAGCAAACTAAATCAATGTTTTGACCAAAAGGTCTTTATCAAGAAAAATACATAACAGAGAACTAACAATAATAATATAAATGTACTAGATTGCAGATATTTAATAACAGAAAGAACCATAGATGATGTGTTGTGGTAGAAAAAAACATTAAAAAAACAAGGAAGGAGAACACAATAGAACAACTACAACTGGAAATAAAATGAAATAACAGAACAATATACCTAAATAAATTAATGATTTGTATTAAGACAAAATGGCTTACGGGGAAAATACTTTAATTATTGTACCATACTACTAGTGTTAGCGAAAGATGATTCATTTATTTATATATTATTTTGTCATTCCAATTGTTTCCAATTTTGGTTGTTTTGTTGTGTTCTCTTTCCATTTTTTAAAAAACTTTCTCTGTTACAAAATATTGCTGCCTTTGTTTTTCTTTTGCCTACTATTAAATGTCTGCAGTTTAGTCGATTTGCAATATTATTATTTTGAATATTTGTTCTCTGTTTGCCCTGTATTTTTGTCTTGATAGCTTTTTGGTTGAAATATCAATTTAGTTTGTGTTTTTTTTCATATATTTAACTATTATTTTAGTCTGTTTTGTATAATGTTAACTATATTTTTTCCTTCATCTATTTTATGAATTATAATACCTATAGGTAAACAGTTTTTCTATAGTCTCATAAATTATCTATTTAAGACAGTTCATTGCCGTAATTAAAATGTCACTAGAGAAGAAGACATTCTGAAAATAAATGATCATTACCTGTTTTGGACTCAATTTTTTGGGATGAGGTTTGGGGGAGAAACCATAATATGTCCTGTTAGTACAGTGGTAAGAGAAGAGAGGGTTTGCCATATTTTATTAGCTTGTTTTTGTGTTCCCCATAGTGTATTTTGTTCTTCTTGGTTTGTTCTCAAACTCCTACTAGACAATGGTTCTCCTAGATTTCCAGCAGAAGGTTGTCTAATGAATGGAAATGCAATGTGTCACCATTTTACCAGTGTGAATGGCTTGACACATCCAATTTTGATGTGGTAACTAATGCATTCCATATTTTACTACTTCCACTGAATGGTGAAAATATGTAGCTATAGCATAAGTAGCCCAATGGTATAAGAGAACAAGTTCTCCTACTGTAAACTTGACATTAACATGACAACCTAAAAGCTAACCAGTCAAGGATGCTCGACCTTTTTGCCACTGTAAGTATCGCTATCGACACAACCACATCATCATATTAAATCTGATGTTCTATTTACTAAATATTCCATTCATGTATTGATGAACTTGATGCAGTTCAATGGTTGGGTCTGGATTTGTTCACCGGGGGACATTATTCAGTCAGTCAGTTCCTCTTTTGCCAAGTTTGGCACATAGGTTGGATGTCATAGTTCTCCATGCATGTCAGTCAGTTGCCAAGGATTGCAGGTCTTGTGCATTTATGCCTGCTGATTTTAATTCATTCATAAATGTTCTTCTGGTCATTGTTTTTTTGTCTTCCATGTTTTCTTTCTCATCTGGTGTCCACATGAAGACTTGTCATGGAATTCTGGAATTCTGTCTTCCTTCATTCTAAGTACATTTTTAAATGGGAGTTGTATAAAACAAATGTAGGAGCTCAACAAGGATGCATAATGTCTCCGGTACTTTTCACCGTATTCCTAGAGCACATCATACAGGAGACACCACATCTTTACAACACTTCTGTATAAATCAGAGGTCATCCTATTTTCATCTTGCATTTCACTTATGATATTGATCTTATAGCTGGGATAGGACAACAATTACAAGAGTTAACAGCAAAGTTGGAAAACGTTACCAGAAAATACGGAATCGAAATCAAAACATAAATGAGCAAGATCTTGGTTAACAGACGAGACAAAGAAGAACAGACCAACATGATGATGAATGGATATAAGCTTGAGGACATGAATACTTTCAAATACCTCAGATCTAGCATGTGTGGCAATGGAAAATGCAAAGCAGAATTAAAGATAAGGCTGGAGTTAGCTTTAGCTTATATGTCAAGGCTAACTGTGATTTGGAAAAGTAACATTGGTTTTAGATTGAAAATCAAACTGTATAGCTCACTAGTGCTTTCTGTTGTGCTGTATGGTTGTGAGAGTTGGACACTTGCTGCGGACATGGAGAGATAATTACAGGTTTTTTAATTCAAATGTTAAGACAAATTCTACGAATCTCCTATAGAGAGCATAAGACAAATGTGTACGTAAGAATTAAAATAATGATGTATACAGGCTTACAAGAACCATTGATTTCAATAGTGAAACGATGAAAACTAGCATGGTTTGGACATGTATGCAGACATGATTCCTTGTCAAATACAATATTGCAGGGAACCATTGAAGGGAGGAGAAGCAGAGGAGGACAAATAAAGACATGGACAGATAACATCAAGGAATGGACAAGGCAAAGTTTTTTCTCACTCATCCGCATCGTTGAAGATAGAAATCGCTGGAGGACTCTGTATGCTGAAGCATCCAATGTGGCATCCTCACGACCCTCACTGGTTATGGGTTTATAGATAAATAGATATAGATTATTCAGTTAAATCACTATATATAGAATATCCACACAAGCCTAGAGATACAATCAGAACACCGACAGGAAAATTCTGCAATAATTATGATGCAGAAATCCAGGCAATTAGTGTGGCAGCTAAAAAACTGCTGAACTCCAACTCTGACCTACAGCCTGTGGTATTCCTGACAGATGCAAGGTCAGTGCTTCAAGCTCTCCAGTCTGGAAAACTAACAGACTTGAAAAAACTACTTAGTGAATTGTCTTACCAGTATAGGGTAACCATGCAGTGGTTACCCTCTCACTATGGAATACCAGGAAATGAAAAAGCAGACCAACTGGCTAAGGAAGGTGCTGCCGAAGACCAACCAGATGTACCAATCACCTACCATCAGAAAAAACAGATGATCAAGTCAATAAGAAAGCCACAAACACCAACACAAGATGACTATCACATTTTGAACAGATCAGAACAAGTTATAATTCTACGCCTCAGAACAGGACACAACCGACTCCGCAGTAACATGTATACAAAGTTCAAGATTGACAATACGGCCATGTGTACATGTGGACAGGCAGCACAGAGTGCCAAACATATACTTCAAGAGTGTTCTGAGCATGAAACGCTGAGGCAGACATATTGGCCAGAGGAAACAACACTGGAATCAAAGCTATATGGGACACTGTATGAACTACAAAAGACAGTGAGTTTTATTAAGGAGACAGAATTACAGATATAGACATGTTTCAAGTGAACGAAAGAAGAAGACGAAGTTAAATCACAATTACTTTTAAAGTCCCTAACTGAAAGAACAGTAAAATTTGTCATACCTTACATTAGAATGTCTTGTAGTGAGAAGTGTTTAAATCTACAGCATGGTAACTTGGCAATAATAATTTCTATTTGATGTTACAATCTGTAGGCAGATGCAAGTGCAGATGTCAAAGTTACTGGTGTCAAGATTAGTACAGTGGCACTACGGGCAGACATTATTAATGCCACAGGCAGACAACTAGTTGAGTGGTCACAAGAATACATTGCTCCTGTCCAAATGTATGCTGGGGTTCACGCAGCCAACACCATTAAGCTCAGAGTTCCTCCTCTAGGTCAGAAACTTAAAATGTGTGAAAAATGTTTCGCGTTAACTGCTAGTTGTTTAATCAAATGTATAGCACTCAAGGCAAGCCCATAGGTTATTAGTCTTCGTAAGAGGATGACAGTTGGGATTAATATCCATGATTCTTGTATAATATGGGGTACATTTTTGCTTAGTTCTGGGGTAGAGCATGCAGTTCCTAATGGCAGGTTGCACGATTTACTAAGTGCAATCATTGAAGTAATACCTTGACCATCATGCTTCCTATTTTCTCTTATAAAACTGAGGTAGTACAGCGACTATGTATTTCATCAGGCAACCTACATTCGTCGACTCATTTTAAAAATACCTGAGACTCAACTATCATGGATACTAGGACACACACCCTGGCTAGATCTATTAATGACACCGTTGCTATGAAGTATTTGCTGAAGGTAGAACTAGTCCATCACTTTCTGATTCGTGATTAGAACCCAGCATCATAGCACAGGTGACATTCCTCATTCCCATAAGTGCTCTGTTCTCTTTCACAACAGCCATCGGAGAGTATGCAGACTCAAAATTCCAGTCAAATGTTACGTGTTCTTTAGATCTTTTCTGAGAGGGAAATATTTCTTCCTTCATTGTTGGTCACTTACATTTCTATAATTTTTTTAATTTGCATCAGCTAAGAAGTTTGAGTATGCAGAAGAAGAAGAACAATGTGTATGTTTTGTTTATACCTCTTGCCAGTCTCATGTCTTATACATTCTTTGTGCCCAATGTAGTCAGTTTTTCTTTAAAATCTTGATAATTTCTAATTTTTTTGCATTGTTTCTCGAATCCAGCAGGATGCATCTGGAGAATGAATCTTGTTGCATAGGGGTTTACAGCTTTGCTGCAATATCCAAATTTAACAAGACAAATTCATCATCCCATGGCACTATTGGGTAACATTGACCTTCTAACAGATAGAGTAATAGGGTATCAAATCTCATACTCATCCCTCCTTAGTCATGTCTTGTGACATACATGACAGACCACAATGCACGCAATGCAATTGATGGATTACAGAAATTAAAGTTGTCATAGAAACAAACATATATTAAGTGCACAAAGAGGTCATCCCCAGATAACTCTTCTATCCCTGATGCTGCAACGCACTCAGGAAAGAATAATACATCTACTTTCTTTTCTTAATTGTAATCATCATCAGGTGCCATGCTGGCTGGCGAAGGTTATCATGGCTCTCCACAGAATCTCCAGTATTATGTATCAGAATCGTTATTTCCCTTCCGTGCTTGAGTGTTAAACTGTCTAATATTTTCTTATGATTTGCCCTCTGTTGCCTTCAATCTTGCCTGTTGTGACTATTCATTCTTGATTAGAAACTGGCCTCACAGCACGTGGGGCATTCCCATAAGTGCTCTGCCCTCTGTTCCAGCAGCCATCAGACTCGATGTTGTCTAGAGTCTAATGACACTGAAACAGACGTTGACATCAGGGCACAACTTTGGCCCTTGCAATAAGTTTCTTTGTTGTTCCGCCAACCCACGCCATGCCTTTAACTAGTTCAAGCACAACGTCAGCCTGCTGTAACAACATGGTAACTGTTATCGAAGGTTACGACTACGACTATTCATTGTACTACTATATTTTAATCTATTTTTATTATTTCATAATTCATTCTAGGTGACTAATTTTTTTACAATTATTTTCAGAGCGGAACCTGGCATCTACCCGTGATCGAGTGTCTACTGAGGACCAGGTGGACGAAGATCCCAAGAATAGCAAAACAATAGCATGGGATAGCCAAGAGTCTAGTAAAGTTAACAAATATGGTAAACTAGGCAGCTTGATTCAGACCACTTGTACCCACCAGATGATGGAAGTGACCATATCAAAGAAGTTCTTTCAGGTCAGAAGATATTCATAATTAAACATACTTTGTCAACTAGTACAGATTTTCTGTCTCTTGTACAGGAAATAATCAGGTTTTATTGAATATTTCCATAGTGAGCTTTTGTATTTTTCTCTAGTAAAGTTTTCTTTATAAGATATATATAGTCAGATTGTTGTCTATTGTCTTTCCCCAGGTGGTTTGTTATCCACTCTTGCCATTAAGCGTAGGGGTGGTTGGAGCTCGAGCTTATGTTTCAAGGCCAGATATGTCGCCTCGGCTGTGTTGTGACCGTGTTTGTTCGGGATGTCCCTGATGTTTTCTATCCATCTTTTCCGTGGTCTTCCTCTGGCTTTGTACCCTGATCTCATTTGGTTATATGACTGTATGGGCAACTTGTGATGCATTCTCATAATGTGGCCAAACCACTTGATCTGCTGCCTTTCTATGTATTCTGCACAAGGTATTATATCTATTCTTTCCCTGATTTCATTTCTTCATTTCCTAATCTATCAAAACTCTTAATGAGTCAGATTGTTGCTTAGTAAAAATAAAGAGGTGTACAGCTGTTTTGGGCAGAAATACACAATGAGCCTTAAGTTGTACTTTGTGTTTCATTATTTTCTATAATGAATATCTAGATTGTATGGAAATCACTTCAAGTTGTTTTAAGTGATAAGGAAACTATACTATGATCAAGCTGTATTATAGTGTGATCATTTAGTTGTATATGATGTTATAAGATTGTGAGCAAGTTGTTTCTTATAGTGCAGATCTAGGTTGTGATCAGTCTGTTTCTTGAGATGATTTAGATTGCAATTAAACTTTTTCTTATCATGGATATCTAGAATGTTGTCAAACTGTTTCTTGTTATGAAGATCTAGAATGTGGTCAAGACGTTTCTTATCATGAAGATCTAGAATGTGGTCAAACTGTTTCTTGTTATGGAGACCTAGAATGTGGTCAAGACGTTTCTTGTCATGAAGATCTAGAATGTGGTCAAGCTGTTTCTTGTTATGGAGATCTAGAATGTGGTCAAGCTGTTTCTTGTTATGGAGATCTAGAATGTGGTCAAACTGTTTCTTGTTATGGAGATCTAGAATGTGGTCAAACTGTTTCTTGTTATGGAGATCTAGAATGTGGTTAAGGTGTTTCTTGTTATGAAGATCTAGAATGTGGTCAAGGTGTTTCTTGTTATGGAGATCTAGAATGTGGTCAAACTGTTTCTTGTTATGGAGATCTAGAATGTGGTCAAACTGTTTCTTGTTATGGAGATCTAGAATGTGGTCAAGGTGTTTCTTGTTATGAAGACCTAGAATGTGGTCAAGCTGTTTCTTGTTATGACGATCTATATTATGATAAAGCTGTTTCTAATATTCAAGATATTTGTGAATAAGTTTTTTTAGTATGAAGATCTAGATTGCAGCTAAATTGTTTCTTATAATAAAGAGCTAGATTGTGATCCTTACATGCCCATGAGCAGTATACACAAGACTGGAAGAGTAGTTCAACATTACTGCTGTTGACATTTGAACATACTAGATCATGTATACATTTCATATAATCACTTTAATCTGCAGAATAGGATTTTTATTTTATGTTTTTTTAAAGTCCAATAGCTGAACTACTTATTATAAGTTACTAATTTAATCACTACTACTGTTCACAAAAACAAATACAAAACTATCCAAGATGAAGAATGAAAAAAAAAGTAAAATACTTAAGTTCTTTTCAAATAAACATATTTATCAAAAGTTATACGATCTCCCATTTTTTTTTCAAAAATTATCTACATTGGTTTAATGGTTGCAAAATTAGGAAAATTTTACTGTGTTATGTAATCTTAAATTTCAGTTACAATTAACAATAAAAATATTTGCTATGGAACCAGTGTTCCTCATGCCCTTCCTTCTGTCATCTACTATACATCTTATTGAGATTCTCTGATTTCTGATTGGCATATTCTGTAGAAATCTATTTCTATGTAAAATTATCGCCCATGTGGCAACTCTCACCTGGACTTTTAGTTCAGGGTGTAAAGATTAGGGCCACTGTCTTCTTTTCAGGCATGTCATAGGAGGCAACTATGGAAAGTTGTGTGATAAGCTGACAACCTGTCTCCTGTGAAAAAATCATTGTCACTGCATGTCTTGTCCTTTTATTCCTAATTTTTTTGTCTTCTATAAAAAAGTCCTCATGGATGATGAAGGCCAGTGGAAGTTGCACCTTTGTTCTTTTATGACAGACTCCTGTGTGTTGGGGTATGTCTAGGTGTGACATCACTTCAGAGGGGTCAACAGATCGGACAAAAGAATGATGAATAGGTTGGTTCTGAGGTGTATGCTATGCTTCTGACAGGACGTGATGATCCTGGGATACTGCCACACAGAAATGTCTCTCTTCAGGGGCTAAACATTCATCTATAATCCTACCACCAACACAACCATGCCTTTGAGACAACACACCTTATATGAGTGCAGATGTCGGCTTGGTTACTCAACTGAGGAAGGAAGACCTGTGATTTTGTCAGATGATTTCTAAGTGTCAAGATCTACCTACTCACAGCTTAAGGGATTAGTTCATCACCATCATTATGTAGAATTATTGCTCCACAAGCCCTTCTTGCTTTAATAACATATTCTTCCAGTAATGTATAACTTGTAAAATAAATAATGTAGTACATTTGATAACTCATATTAACCCTTTGAGGATGGTGCTTATAACTTCTATGCCAGAAGAACAGACATTTCCAGGAAAGAAAAGAGAATATAGGTCCATTTTTGAAAATTTGTTTAAAATATCAAAACTAGGTTTAAACATCATCATCATGTGACATATTCTTTCCAGAACATAGTCTTCCCTATGGATCTCTTGAATTCTCTGCAGTCTTGAGCAAGTTGTCCTGCCTCTTTTAGTGACATGCGCAGGCCTTCTCGAATGTCTTTTGTCAATGGCTTCTTGGTGGGGGTCTGGGGGGCCTTTGCCCCTGTTGCCTTCTATCATTCCCTTCAGCAACATTCTCTCCATGCTGTCATGTCTCTTAATGTGACCCCAAAAAAACTTAACTTTTTCTTTAATATGGTGTTCCAAAGCCAGCCTTCCTAGGCGTTAATTGTTCTTAACACCTGGTTTGTTTTCTTTGCTGTCCATGATATTCTAAGAATTCATCTATAGCACTTTAAAGTTGGAATAATAAATAACTATTAGTAATGGAATATTTCCAGAAGAATTTGAAAAACAATAATGCAATTCTGGTACCTCAAAAATGGAATGGATCACGTGTGATAGAAAATCATGGGATTGAAGTGATTAGAATTAAGATGATCTAAATTTCGATGAGGCTGTTTCTTACAATGATCATGAGTGGGATAAAGCTGTTTATTATAAAGAAAATAGACTGTGATGAGGCTGTTTCTTACAATGATCATGTGTGGGATAAAGCTGTTTATTATAAAGAAAATAGACTGTGATGAGGCTGTTTCTTACAATGATCATGAGTGGGATAAAGCTGTTTATTATAAAGAAAATAGACTGTGGTGAGGCTGTTTCTTACAATGATCATGTGTGGGATAAAGCTGTTTATTATAAAGAAAATAGACTGTGATGAGGCTGTTTCTTACAATGATCATGTGTGGGATAAAGCTGTTTATTATATAGAAAATAGACTGTGATGAGGCTGTTTCTTACAATGATCATGTGTGGGATAAAGCTGTTTATTATAAAGAAAATAGACTGTGATGAGGCTGTTTCTTACAATGATCATGAGTGGGATAAAGCTGTTTATTATAAAGAAAATAGACTGTGATGAGGCTGTTTCTGTCATACAGATGACTGAACTGGATAAGACTAAAGTCTCCTTGAAAGATCCATCGTGCAAGCCCACTTCTGAAACAGATGACAAGATTATTCTCTGTACAGGACTGGTACAGTGTGGAACACATTCAATAAGCTCAGACAATGTGACCACATTTTCAAATACTGTGAGTTTTTTTTTTACTTTATTATTTCTCTTGTCTTAAAATTCATTGAAGCACAAGGCACCCACAAGCTTATTAATTCAGATCTGTCTTGATCAAACAAGATGTTGATCAGGCCCAAAAGACAAGCAAAAAGTAGAAACACTGTGACCTACAATGCATGTTATAAGAGACAAATATAAGGAGGTTTGGATCAAATACTCAAAAGCCATACTGAAGTCAGAAGTGCCAGACCAAAATGTGCTTCATTTCAGCGTCCAACTTTAGTTTTTACATTATTAAATATCTTTAGTCTTGTATATTTAAAAGACATGACACCTGTTGAAGGCTTTATTTGAGAGTAGAGGTGAGCAAGGAATAGGTAGAGATACAACTGGGAGAGAAATATCATGAGATGGCCATGTTATGGAGCAGCAGATGCTCCACCAAAGTAAGAGACTTAGTCTGCTGCAGCCAACCTTTGTTGCTGAAACAGCACTTGGTGATGATGAGTACATATGCAATATTATTTTTTTTGTTTTTCCGCTGCTTGTCCTGTACATTTTCTTCATAATTACCTTGTGGTTGAAACATTGCTTAAGTCTATGTTTGTTTCAACTGTAAACTATATCTCTACTGGTTATTAGGTCTGTTTTATGAGCCATGAAATTTAGTGTGTGGACATCTGTGGTCAAGTTGATAGTGACCAAAACAATAGCAAAAAAAAATAAAGCAATTACAATTTTAGCCACAATTCAGATGAGATACCAAAACCATTGATGTGCTGGATGAGTGAAGCTGTTAAACAGATTGTGACACACACACACACTGGCCTATTAGTAATATAGTATAGACATTCACCAGTCAGTGTAATTGATGAAACACATAATGCATATATACCACTGCAAAACTAGGATGTTTTGAGCCATTGATACAAATTAAACACTGTGACATGACCTCTACTTGTTCTCTGCTACATTGTGCTGGAAATATGGTAGTTTCATTGTCCTGCTACAAGAGACATCCAATGGGAGTTGCAAAATAAATGTACAAAAAATACAACATATTCTCTGTGTGGATGGGTCTAGAATGGGAGCAAAAAAATAGTGTCAGTGTTACGTACCATGAATGTATGGCGAGGCAACTCGGATGTTGATGTTTTCATTGAAATAAGGAGGTTTTCAGATAGTGTTGGTTGTCACATTAAACGGAACCAGCCAGAAGCCATGCTGGATTCTGATTTGTCACATTTGAAAGGTGCAGATATCGTAGATAAGCTTTAAACCATGGCACAATGCAAGTGACCAAAGTGCAAGTGACCAAATGACTGCGTTAATATAGAAGAAGATAAAAAGGAAAATTAGAAGCAGACAGTCAAAATATTTAGGGTATGTGATGAGAAAAGCAAAACTTGAACATGTGGTAACCATCAGACAGATCAAGGGAGAAGAGGCAGAGGAAGACAAAGAGGGACATTTCTGGATGGGTTGTCACTGTGGGACAAAAATATGTATACCAATTTACAGAGAGTTGTGGAGAAACATGATTGCTTACACCACTTGTCATGGAATTTGATTGATTGACAATGCATTACGTTCTCCAAACTACATCCTGTTCATCTGCAGGAGTTAAAGAAAGAATACTATAGAGGAAGAAGATACACTGTTTTACTGCAGTTTCACCCATTATTTTATTTCATTATCCATCACCTTCATGGCGTAGCTTCTCATCCAAACATAGTGTTTTACAGACAAGTAAACAAACAGTAGAGACAAGTTAATTGATCATTTGGTATATTCTCATTCTTGTCATGTAGCTAGTCACAGGTCACAGGGTCATCAAGTAGTAAAACTTTTGACATCTGTTGGGGAGACAGCACTTGTGTTAGCAAGCCATAGAATCGTTAAGTAGCAAACCTTTTGACATCTGTTGGGGAGACAGCACTTGTGTTAGTAAGCCACAGAATCGTTAAGTAGCAAACCTTTTGACATCTGCTGGGGAGACAGCACTTGTGTTAGTAAGCCACAGAATCGTTAAGTAGCAAACCTTTTGACATCTGCTGGGGAGACAGCACTTGTGTTAGTAAGCCACAGAATCGTTAAGTAGCAAACCTTTTGACATCTGCTGGGGAGACAGCACTTGTGTTAGTAAGCCACAGAATCGTTAAGTAGCAAACCTTTTGACATCTGCTGGGGAGACAGCACTTGTGTTAGCAAGCCATAGAATCGTTAAGTAGCAAACCTTTTGACATATGCTGGGGGAGACAGCACTTGTGGATTTGCCTTGAGTGCAGTTACAGTGGTTCATAACCAACCCCGTCAAAGATGGATGTGTCGAGCCATTGCCACAAATAAAACACAACACATCTCCATTCCCTGGACTGTATCCCACTGGAAATCTAGTAGGACCATTGTACTGCTATAAGAGAGATCCAGTGCGAGTTTAAGAATGAACGCTGAAGAAAGAAAAAAACTAACAGTCAATAACATGTTGTCTTTTATAAACCTGTTTTCCATTAATACCAGGTGGTTATCCAAACATCTCCTGGTCTGGTTAGTAGCCTTCTACAGGATGAGCTTGGTAGTGGCTTCTTTGAGGAGGAGACTGGATCTGGGTCACATGACATGAGTGTGCTTGTGGATGATGAAGATTTTAAGTCAAATCCAGTCAGGATAACTGTAGAATGTCGGATGTCTGTCACAGCTCAAGTAAGTCACTCAATATGATTAGATTCAGTCATATGGGAGTGAGTATGACTCAGTCACTCCAAAAATTATGTATATGTCTACTTCATATCCAAATCAATCAATAAATAAACCCATGACCCTTCAGGGTTGTAGGGGTACCACATTGGATGCTTCAGCACACAGAGTCCCCCAGAAATTACTATCCTGGAGGACACTGTGTGCTGAAGCATCCATTGTGGTACCCAAATAGTGATTGCCAGATAGTAGGATTTGATTGTAATCAAATTATAGGTAAAATATGGCAGACAAAAATTCTCAAACTTCTAACATTAAATAAATTTGCAAATTCAATCCCAAAAAATGACTAAATCATAAATTTCATGGCCAGTGACGTTTAAAAATGGCAAAATGTGGTCATCAAATGTCTAAATTATGCAACCTTGCCTCAAATTACATGATTTTTATGGGATTAGTTTTATATATAATCAATCATAGATTTCAGATTACAGAATTTAGTTAAAAATTAACCTAGGTCTTAAAGAAGGTATTAAGCAACAGATTCTATCAACAAAGAGACACAGCACAGTCTAGAACTAATACTTTTGATATGGGAAAAAGTCATCACAGCAGATAAAGTAAAACTTGACCAAATTTTATAAGTGATAACTTATAACTGGAAGATGTTATACATTTGGAATATTTGGAAGAACATATAAACAGCTCAGGTGATTATGGAGCATACATCAAGAGCAGAATGTCAATAGCAACATCAAAACTGACTCTCATATCTGATCAGCAGAATTGCCAGATTTAAATTCTAATTAAAGGTCACACAATACCAGAAAAAAAAACATAAAATTTAACACTATTTTTCTTACTCGAATGACTAGTTTACTGAAATCTCCAGCTACTGCTCTTTTGTGATCATTATTTTGTGCGAACATATTACCACATTTGATTTCCTGTATTTTATTAGTGAGTATTCATTATCAATACTTTTTTGGGATTATCCATGTTAATATTTTTTGGGATTATCCATGTGAGATTTACAGGTTATAATAGTGCAATGTAATACTATCAGAGCATGTGCAAATCTAGCGTGTTATATCATTTCAGACCAATTTATTTATACAGATGAAGTGTAAATAAAAAACTAAATGAACTGGATGCTACTGAAATGTAGTTTTTGAGAGAATAAATGATGCATATAAGAAAACTAATGCAGGGATCTTCAGAGATAATTTTCACAGGTTTTAGAAAGACCTAATGGTTTGAAACGTTGAAAATGTCTTGTGTATTGTTATTTGTCTGTTTTTGTGTTTAAACCTCATAACCCCTTAGCTATAGTCTGTCTTGTTCAAGTGAAACATTCAAATACCTGGGTTTTACGTAAGCACTATTGAGTAAATAGTAAGAGCATTTGGTTGTGGTTTAGTCTAATACGAGTTTATAGTAAGAGCATTTGCATGCTGTTTCGTCTACTGCGAGTTTATAGGAAAAGCATGTGGTTGTTGTTTAGTCTACTACGAGTTAATAGTAAGAGAATTTGGACGTGGTTTAGTCTACTATGAGTTATTAGTAAGAGAATTTGGACGTGGTTTAGTCTACTATGAGTTAATAGTAAGAGAATTTGGATGTGGTTTAGTCTACTATGAGTTAATAGTAAGAGAATTTGGATGTGGTTTAGTCTACTATGAGTTAATAGAGTTCTTGCTGTTAGTTTCTGCAACATTCATATTGTTACTTTCAGCCCAAGAAAATTGGCAATGAATTCAGTCTGAGTCAATGCTTGCACAGGGGACTACAGCCAGAAACTAAATGCACTATGAACATCTACAGCACTCTGTTATTCCTGAGACCCAGAATAGAGTTTCCAGTTACAGTTGCCAAGGATAGCTATATATATGTCAAAGCCAATGTCATTGGTAAGATAAATTTATCTGAGAATCAAATCACAGAAAATGATATATAAATTATGTTGTCATAGTTTCAGTGTTCTTGTCAAGACAAGGAGCAGAAACTTTTGTTTGCAAGGAGAGGGCAATATTTATATTTGACATGGAGCAGAAACTTTTGTTTGCAAGGAGAGGGCAATATTTATAACTGACATGGAGCAGAAACTTTTGTTTGCAAGGAGAGGACAATATTTATAACTGACATGGAGCAGAAACTTTTGTTTGCAAGGAGAGGACAATATTTATAACTGACATGGAGCAGAAACTTTTGTTTGCAAGGAGAGGACAATATTTATAACTGACATGGGGCAGAAACTTTTGTTTGCAAGGAGAGGGCAATATTTATAACTGACATGAAGCAGAAACTTTTGTTTGCAAGGAGAGGGCAATATTTATATCTGACATGAAGCAGAAACTTTTGTTTGCAAGGAGAGGACAATATTTATAACTGACATGGAGCAGAAACTTTTGTTTGCAAGGAGAGGGCAAAATTTATATGTCTGACATGAAGCAGAAACTTTTGTTTGCAAGGAGAGGGCAATATTTATAACTGACATGAAGCAGAAACTTTTGTTTGCAAGGAGAGGACAATATTTATAACTGACATGAAGCAGAAACTTGTTTGCAAGGAGAGGGCAATATTTATATCTAACATGGAGCAGAAACTTCTGTTTGCAAGGAGAGGGCAATATTTATAACTGACATGAAGCAGAAACTTTTGTTTGCAAGGAGAGGACAATATTTATATCTGACATGGGGCAGAAACTTTTGTTTGCAAGGAGAGGGCAATATTTATAACTGACATGAAGCAGAAACTTGTTTGCAAGGAGAGGGCAATATTTATATCTGACATGGAGCAGAAACTTTTGTTTGCAAGGAGAGGGCAATATTTATAACTGACATGGGGCAGAAACTTTTGTTTGCAAGGAGAGGGCAATATTTATAACTGACATGGAGCAGAAACTTTTGTTTGCAAGGAGAGGACAATATTTATATTTGACATGGAGCAGAAACTTTTGTTTGCAAGGAGAGGGCAATATTTATAACTGACATGGGGCAGAAACTTTTGTTTGCAAGGAGAGGGCAATATTTATAACTGACATGGGGCAGAAACTTTTGTTTGCAAGGAGAGGGCAATATTTATAACTGACATGAAGCAGAAACTTTTGTTTGCAAGGAGAGGGCAATATTTATATCTGACATGGAGCAGAAACTTTTGTTTGCAAGGAGAGGGCAATATTTATAACTGACATGGGGCAGAAACTTTTGTTTGCAAGGAGAGGGCAATATTTATAACTGACATGAAGCAGAAACTTGTTTGCAAGGAGAGGGCAATATTTATATCTGACATGGAGCAGAAACTTTTGTTTGCAAGGAGAGGGCAATATTTATAACTGACATGGGGCAGAAACTTTTGTTTGCAAGGAGAGGGCAATATTTATAACTGACATAAATCATCAGTTGCAATAACATTTTGACAAATTTAAATTATTGTAACCAATCACAAAGATTGTTTTCAAACAAATTTGTCCAGTGAAAGTAAAACAACACAATTGTATGCATCAACGAGATGCCATAAGAATTATTGTTGGAAACACACATGGATAATAAAACGACATTAGGCATGCCTGCTGTAAGTCTGCCACAGACTTATGCCAGTTTTAACTACCTAAGCCACTCGTACACTTGCAGGATTAACATGTATGCATCACCATACTGAACATTCATTCGCTGATAAACCTCCTATAGGTTTCCTTCATTCATTCCTTAAAAAAATGGATAACAGAATGCTCCTTCTCTTTAGTGTGTGTTGATAGTGAAGTGTCCATTTTAAAGCTGTGATTATAACATTACATTGTTCATCTGTACCAAGATGACATTTACAGGACACTTGAGAGTACCCTCTTATTACTTGTATAAACTCTGTATTTCTCTCTAAATAGCCTTATATAACTCCTAGTATTACATATATAAACTCCTTCAATCAATCAATAAACCCGTAACCCTTCAGGGTTGTAGAGGTACCACATTGGATGCTTCAGCACACAGAGTCCTCCAGCGAATTCTATCCTCAGCGATGCGGATGAGTGCAGCAATATCTTGTCCTGTCCATTCCTTGATGTTGTCTGTCCATGCCTTTATTTGTCCTCCTCTGCTTCTTCCACCCTCGACAGTTCCCTGCAGTATTGTTTTTGACAAGGAATCATGCCTGCATACATGTCCGAACCATGCTAATTTTCATCATTTCATTATTGAAAGCAATGGTTCCTGAACACCTGCACACATCTCTACTTTATTTCTTACATACTCATAATAAACTCCTTATTTCTGTCTAAAAAGTATTTTATGACTCCTAGTATTACATATATCAGCTCTGTATTTCTGTATAAATAGCCTTGTATGACTATTAGTATTACATATATAAGCTCTGTATTTCTGTATAAATAGCCTTTTATGACTATTAGTATTACATATATATGCTCTGTATTTCTGTATAAATGATGATGATGTTCGTCCGTCGTGATCGACGATGACCAAAAACTCAACCATAATAATAATAACAATAAATAATAAAATAATAAAGTTAATAGTGCGTTTTTAAATGACTAGCAAGTCCAATGCGCGCACAAAATGTTCTTTTACAGAATTGACAACAATAGAAGGTATCTGTGTGAGGTTGAGATGTTTTTTCTTTTCTACGTGTCCGCTTCTGTCTTGCAGTTTCTTGTCTGAATTCTTCTGCCGCTAGTGCTCCCGTTCTAATGCTGTAACGCCATGCTGCTCTATCCTGAGCGAGGCTCTCCCAAGCGCCTACGTCAATGTTAAGATGTTTCAAGGATGACTTGAGCGTGTCTTTGAAACGCTTTTTCTGTCCACCAGCTTTTCGAAATCCTGCCTTGAGTTCTCCATAATATATTTGTTTTGGCAATCGCGAGTTCTCCATACGCACAAGATGGCCTGCCCAGCGTGCCTGCGCCTTCATAAGCATTGTGTGGATGCTTATTGAGGTTGATTTTTCCAAGACCTCGTAGTCTGGTAACTAAATAAATGGGTTGAGAAATGACTAGCGCTGAAGTTGGTTTATAGTGTGGAAGAGTTGTGCTAATCGTCAACCACACTCTCTCTCCTGAGTTTTATCTTGGTCCAGTGGCAAGACAAAGTCGAGACAACTGGGAGAAAATCAGGTGCAGTGGATGGCCAGAGCGTACTATGTGTCTAACTGTGCCCTATGCTGTCCACACAGCTCTGCTGTTAGCGCCTATGTACCCGTTGAGTTACCTGCCAACTTCTTCCGAGTATTTCGCCGCAAACAGACTTTTTAAGCATTTCTGTATAAATAGCCTTGTATGACTATTAGTATTACATATATAAGCTCTATATTTCTGTATAAATAGCCATGTATAACTTCTAACATGACTTAAGTATGATGCTCTTCTCTTTCTAGACCGAGACATTACCCTTCTGGTAGACTCTTGCTGGTTTTCTACATCCAGTAATCCAAATGATAAAATGGCAGAGACTAAAGGGATTGTATCCCAAGGGTAAGTAGAGTTACATTGCTTCCATTGCTAACCAGTTATTGTTTGATAAAAGGAGACAATTGGAACTTGAAATACAACAGTTGCTCTGTTTGTAACATCACAGACGATGATGATGTTATATACACTTTCGGTTCTGTCATCATCATCATCAAGTGTTGTCTCCGCAACGAAGGTTGGCTGCAACGGATCTCCAACATCTGTCTCTTGTCTTGGTGGTGCACTCTGCTAGACTGTAACCTGTCCATCGTGTGATGTTACTCTCCCACTTGTATCTCTGCCTACCTCTTGCTCGCTTCCCTTTGACTTTACCCTCAAGTAAGGTCTTCAATAGGGTGTCATGTCTTTTAATGTGTCCAAAGTATTTTATTTGCCTGATCTTTATTTCTCTTAGTAGTTCTTTCTTCATATTAAGTGTTTTTAGCACCTATTTATTTGTTTTCTTCTCTTTCGATGATGTTCTCCCTATTCTCCTATATACCCACATCTCAAAGGTATCTATTTTGTCTTCTAATTGTTTATTTAGTGTCCATGTTTCTGAGCTATACATTAATATAGAATAGATGTAGCATATTATAGTTGTCATTTTTAACTTGTTTGTAATTTGTTTAGATGTTAAGATTTTCCGGTTCTGTAATTACCGGTAAAAAGTCAGGATGGGGATTTACTGCCAGAACTGAGGGTAGTACTGTAAAACTATAAAGAAGCAAGGAATAGATCTTAGGCAGCAGCAACTGGTTACAACAGAGATGAGATGTCTGAGAAAAGCCACAGGAGTGACCAGAAGACACAGAATTAGAAACGATGTCATAAGAGAAAGAGTGGGTGTCATATAAATTCTACAATACCAACAGATACAATGGTTCGGTCATCTGGAAAGAATGCTGTGTGATTCATTAGTTTATAAAGCATATACGAAGAGAGGAGAAGCAGAAAGAAGAGCCAAGGGTAGACCTAGAGTATGCTGGATTGACAACATCAAAGAGACATTACACGAACATCAAATAACATTATCTGAAGCTGCCAGAAAAGCGAGAACAAGAACATTGTATCTCCCTGGACACCCGTAAATGGTAAAAGAGGAAGGAAAGAAGAAGCAGCAGCAACAACTTCTAACATGAGAATTGAAATTGAGGCAGTTATATAAGAACTAAAATGGATTTCCAGCAGAAAAATATTTTGTGTTGTAACAGTTACAGTTTATTGTGAGAGACTCTCACACAGGCACAGACTCTCCGTCCATGTTTAGGAAGATCGAGAGTGGATGGTTCAGACATGAGTGAGTGGAGTACATTGCATATTTTTATCTTGGAAAATTCTGTGAATTTATTCTTTAAGCAACAAAATTACAATATGTATGTCTTGTGTTCTCACAATATGCATGTATTTTTTTTAAGTCTACACTCGAGTGTTAAGGATCAAAATATGAAGAACTAAATTATCTCCCCATGAAACAGTGGAACACCTCATTATTGACTCCCCTTACTTTTCACCTGCCAGGAAAATACTTCTACTGACATCCTTAACAGTCACTAACTTACTGTATGGATCACTAAGTCAACTTCAGAAGACCTGCACTTTTTTAAGAATGTCACTGTGCTGGCAAGAGTAGCATTACTCATCAGCATTTGGAAATCGACAACAACAACAACTAAATTATCAGTAAATGGTCCCATGTTTTTATATGAACAGAATAAATACATAAGAAACATGAGGAAGTTTTCAGCAAAAAATAAAAGTGGTAAAAATAATAAGAAAAGTGTTTGATAAAAAAACATTAAATTTCGGACAGGTCACTTGCTCCAATAATTAACTGTTTTTAAGTGTATCAATTTTTACACATGGCCGGGCACATCTGACTTCTGCAGACAAATTATTGTATTATTCACACCACAGATGCACCATCTGAAATGGTGGAAGTAGTCACAAGAAAAGACATCATTATTTTTATTGGATGAAATATTTAAATACTTTGATAAACTCTTCATATGAAGCTTCTCGCTACCATGTCTATTAAATAGGCTCAATGTAAAATTACTATGTTTACATGACTACCTAATAGGCTTACCAGATATTGTTGTTAATCCATCACAAGTGATGATGACCATTTTTTACATCCACTTTTGAAATTCCGTTATAGTTATGTCCTTGATTATGAGTTCATAGATGGCTAATAAGCCCGCTTCTGGTCGCAAATGTCCTGGGACAGTTCAGGCATGAAATGACCACTATAGACGGTTTTTGGTCTACGAGTTTAAGTTAACCGCTAATCATATTATGGCCAGCTTCATTCAAAAATCAGTATGTTTCATATTGAAATATTAATTGTTTCATTATTCACATATTTCATATTGTGCACTGTCTGGTGTAAAGCTGCAGCAAGGATAGTTCTCTGAGCTGGATGGATGACCCATTGGATGCTTCACAGGATAGCAACCTTCGGTACACCAAGTTTAAGGTCAAAATTATAGACATGTTCAATGGACGCTCACCTTTTTACCTGCATTGCCAGTTCAAGACTTGTCAAAGAGGACGTGGTATCTATTCACAGATGGTAATTATTAGATACCATTCATCTGGTCCTCTATAATTTCTATAGCTTCACATTTTGTTGCTGTCTGTTCTGCCTTGTAAAACCACTTGTTTGTTATATGTTTCAGGTTTAGTAAGTTGAGGTGCAAGTGTATGACAGAAATGACCCAGGTGCTAGTGTATGACAAGGGTGACCAAGGTGCAAGTGTATGACAGAGGTCACCTAGGTGCTAGTGTATAACAGAGGTCACCTAGGTGCTACTGTATGACAGGGGTGACCCGGTGCTAGTGTTTAGCAGAAGAGATCAAAATTTCAAGTTTACTCATCATTCATGGTTTTAAAAATAAATAATACCTGTGTTTCACCCAGGCACCAGATAAAGGGTACAAGGGCTGAAGCTTTGAGCAGATCTAGAAATGTCACCAGTGCTACTGAACAGTACTGAAGGTGATAACAGTCAGGCAGTTTCTGGCCAACCACTAGGCAGCTAAGCTCTTATACCAAAACTGCGTGCTATGATACTGATTCATAACTTTACCAGGAATTTCCAAGTTTTTATTGCTGCCGTAATAACAAGCCAATCATAATAATGATAAAAAAATTCCATTAGCTGTGAGCAGCTAGCACTGAACAGCTCATAACTTTCTGACAAAAACAGAGATGCTCAATAAGTGCTCAGTTGCCTAGTCAGTGGTGTTGACCATAAACCACCTGAATAATATCACCTTATGAGCTCATCTAACGGTGAATATAATCTACACAGATGGTTCACTAATAAAAGAAACAAACGGGTGTAGATGGGGTTTCATTGCTAACCAAAACGATAGGAAAGTTTCAGTGTCTATAATTACAGCCTAACCAATATCAACATCAAGTATGATAATGGAGATAAAGGCAGTATCAGTGGCTCTCACATTGCTAATGATGCAGCCACAAACATACACACACAGTGACTGTCCCATGACTAATGACACAAACACACACACACAGTGGCTGGCACATGGCTAATGACACAAACACACACAGTGGCTGGCACATGGCTAATGATGCAACTACAAACACAGACACACACACACACAGTGACACTTACATTGCTAATGACACAAACACACACAGTGATCCTATCAAACTGTCATTGCGTGCTACACAAAATAGCTTATAATAAGAAATACCGGTAAGTGGGTTGCTCTTCTCAGTAACATTCAAAGTATCACATGCAACTACTGTTATGCAGAAATCATGGTCAACAATAAATCTGATGCATTAACATGCAATGCTATAGTGAAGGATGGGTCAGTGATAAGAAGAAATAGTTGAGTTAATTAGACCAGTTATGTATGCACTACAAAGGTGATGAAGAGGAAGCTGAAAGAGACAATGTTTATGTTCAGAGAATAATAGAAATGAATGTAACCATGGGAGAGGGAAGAAGATGACAATTGACTGCCACACTCTAAGCTTATACACCCTTAGAATTCTGATACACACTCAGCTTATACACCCTTAGAATTCTGATACACACTCAGCTTATACACCCTTAGAATTCTGATACACACTCAGCTTATACACCCTTAGAATTCTGATACACACTCAGCTTATACACCCTTAGAATTCTGATACACACTCAGCTTATACACCCTTAGAATTCTGATACACACTCAGCTTATACACCCTTAGAATTCTGATACACACTCAGCTTATACACCCTTAGAATTCTGATACACACTCAGCTTATACACCCTTAGAATTCTGATACACTCTAAGTGTATACACCCTTAGATTTCTGATACGCTCTAAGCTTATACACTCTTAGATTTCTGATACACACTCAGCTTATACACCCTTAGAATTCTGATACACACTCAGCTTATACACCCTTAGAATTCTGATACACACTCAGCTTATACACCCTTAGAATTCTGATACACACTCAGCTTATACACCCTTAGAATTCTGATACACACTCAGCTTATACACCCTTAGAATTCTGATACACACTCAGCTTATACACCCTTAGAATTCTGATACACACTCAGCTTATACACCCTTAGAATTCTGATACACTCTAAGCGTATACACCCTTAGATTTCTGATACGCTCTAAGCTTATACACTCTTAGATTTCTGATACACTCTAAGCTTATACACCCTTAGATTTCTGATACACTCTAAGCTTATACACCCTTAGATTTCTGATACACTCTAAGCTTATACACCCTTAAATTTCTGATACACTCTAAGCTTATACACCCTTAGATTTCTGATACACACTAAACTTATACACCCTTAGATTTCTGATACACTCTAAGCGTATACACCCTTAGATTTCTGATACGCTCTAAGCTTATACACTCTTAGATTTCTGATACACTCTAAGCTTATACACCCTTAGATTTCTGATACACTCTAAGCTTATACACCCTTAGATTTCTGATACACTCTAAGCTTATACACCCTTAAATTTCTGATACACTCTAAGCTTATACACCCTTAGATTTCTGATACACACTAAACTTATACACCCTTAGATTTCTGATACACTCTAAGCGTATACACCCTTAGATTTCTGATACGCTCTAAGCTTATACACTCTTAGATTTCTGATACACTCTAAGCTTATACACCCTTAGATTTCTGATACACTCTAAGCTTATACACCCTTAGATTTCTGATACACTCTAAGCTTATACACCCTTACATTTCTGATACACTCTAAGCTTATACACCCTTACATTTCTGATACACACTAAACTTATACACCCTTAGATTGCTGATACACACTAAACTTATACACCCTTAGATTGCTGATACACACTAAACTTATACACCCTTAGATTTCTGATACACACTAAACTTATACACCCTTAGATTTCTGATACACACTAAACTTATACACCCTTAGATTTCTGATACACACTAAACTTATACACCCTTAGATTTCTGATACACACTAAACTTATACACCCTTAGATTTCTGATACACACTAAACTTATACACCCTTAGATTTCTGATACACACTAAACTTATACACCCTTAGATTGCTGATACACACTAAACTTATACACCCTTAGATTGCTGATACACACTAAACTTATACACCCTTAGATTTCTGATACACACTAAACTTATACACCCTTAGATTTCTGATACACACTAAACTTATACACCCTTAGATTTCTGATACACACTAAACTTATACACCCTTAGATTTCTGATACACACTAAACTTATACACCCTTAGATTGCTGATACACACTAAACTTATACACCCTTAGATTGCTGATACACACTAAACTTATACACCCTTAGATTTCTGATACACACTAAACTTATACACCCTTAGATTGCTGATACACTCTAAGCTTATACACCCTTAGATCGCTGATATTAGATACCGTTCTACTTGTTGTAGTTTCTCTCAGTGTATTTTTGTGTTTAGCGCTTGTTCTTCTGTGACTTTGCTGATTATCATAGTTTTTGTTTTTTGGATATTTATATTATATATTTGGATGTTTATATATTTGGTTAAGTATATTAGGCATTGTTTTTAAAATTATGTGATGCACATTTGTTTTAATATCCATTAGTGTTCCATTGATGGAGATGTACGTTGTCATCAGTCTGTCCAACCATTGTCAAGTGACAATCCATCTGCTCCAGATTGTGGTCCTCTCACTATTGGGCCTTTGGATCTAACAGACAAAGAGATTCATGTGAAACTGCCAAAAGGTTGGTCTAGTTGTTAGAAAAACTCACTGTCTTTTGTAGTTCATACAGTGTCCCATATAGCTTTGATTCCAGTGTTGTTTCCTCTGGCCAATATGTCTGCCTCAGCGTTTCATGCTCAGAACACTCTTGAAGTATATGTTTGCCACTCTGTGCTGCCTGTCCACATGTACACATGGCCGTGTTGCCAATCTTGAACTTTGTATACATGTGACTTGTGTTTTGTGCGTGGCATCCTGATTATCTGTGTGCATTTTGGCTGGATTCCTCCGTCTTCAGCACTCTGCTTATTTGGGCAGGACTATGGTCCTGCTTGAGTGGAACTGCCCGACCAGTCTTAGTTTCCAGCCCCTGATGGCTGAACTTAGCCCTATCACCACTACACGGTGCTGGCCTCGATAGGGTGGTCATTTTAAATTTCACACCCATAAAATGTACGGATATAAAGCCAGAGGCAGACCATGTAAGAGATGTATGGCAGAAATTAAAGAATCCACAGAAGCAAGCATACAAATAGCACACAGGAAGATTATCTCCAGAGAACTCTTCTACCACTGATGCTGCAAGGCAAACAAGGGATACATCATATAGATAGGTAGAAAATGTATGAATTTTCCTTTTCTAAGTTATCCAATTTGAAAATGTATCCATTTTAGATACTTTAGTAAATATGGATGATACAAAGTCATGTGCAGACCATGCAAATGATGGATTGGAGAAATAGGGAGTCAACGAAAACAAACAAATATGAATCAAACAAATAACTCATCTCCAGAGAACTCTTCCACCCCTGATGCTGAAGGCACTGAGGATGTAAAGCAGAAAAAAAATAGAGTAAATTGATAAATGTATGAAAAGTCTGGTCAAATAATGTTACTGTTGGTATAATTGTTTCATTTGTGACTGTTGTCAAAACATAGCCAAAAATACATAATCTCCTAGATACAGTTATTAAAATAAGTTTTAAGTGCATTTCACTAAATTATTCAGAGGCTGTCACAGGCTAAGGGTAGCCCACCCGAATTGTCAAGGCATACCGAAATCGGATGTTCTAGGCCTACAAGGCACATAACGGTGGCACAACGTAATCACGCTCCCGGCGGAAATCGCACGGATGGTTACAATGGAGCGAACGCAAAACAAACAAACTAACTAAATTATTCTTGTATCATGTTTTCAGAATGTGTACACATTTTAGGGGATATTTTTGGGCCATTTATTATCAACTTATCTAAATTTAGTCATAAAAAGTACCAACTATCTGGCAGCCGTGAGCAGGTAGCTCTTGATTGCCTACAGGCTTTCTGACAATACTTCACATGACTATGTTAGGGGCTTTACAGGTTCATGTTTGGTTCCCGTAGGGATGCATTCTATTGCGAAAATATCCAAGAATCATTACATATTGCCAGAATCATGGCATATACCTCTAGGCCAATTATTTCATCATTCTTCAGTTGATGTGTTGATGACCTATGCGCAGTTATGATGCAACTGGCATTCTCCATATAGTGACACATAGGATTCTGTCACAAAAGGATAACAGTGCAATGCTAGTCTGCATCTTACCATAATCTATGGGGTTTATTTGCAGAATACAAACGTTTTTTTTTTCAAAAATTTACAGTGTGATGTCTCATGGCTCTATAAAATAGATGTATATCAAGAAACAATACAAGCACTGTGTGTTGTCTAGAAGGGTGAATGAAGGATACATATATAAGTGAATGTTTCTTATATATAATCATTGTTCACAGATTTCATTTATTTGTTTCATTTATTTCCATGCGCTGCATTTTGAAGTTTTAAGTATGTAATTTTTACTTCACACTTAGGTGGTTCTGGAACAAAGTCTGCCAGCAACAGAGATGATTTGAACCATAGCCAACAGCAGCGAATAATCATTGAAGGTTTAGACTCAGCTACAGTTGTTGGCATTGCTTTTGCTGCATTTGCAATAGGCATCCTGCTGACAGGTGCACTGTGGTTCATTCACTCTCAAACAGGTAATATATACTGTTCTGACAGGTTAATTTTCTTTACACTTCATGTGTTGATGTGTTGTCATATTTTGTAGTGTGTGATTAAACATTAATGTATTTTTTTTTAAATTATAGTTTTTTTTCTAAAATTATGTAATTATACTAAAAAAGTATATCTCATCATCAGGTGCCATGCCGGCTGGCGTAGGCGGTAATGGCTCTCCACAGCTCTCTGTCCACAGTATTATGTATCAAGATCGTTGTTGTTTCCCTGCTGTGCCAGATTGTCGAACTGTCTAATATTTTCTCACATTGTCGCCCTCTGTATCTGTTGCCTTCAATTTTTCCTGTTGTGACTATGTTCTCCAAACCTGCCTGTCTCATGAAGTGGCCAAAAAAATGAAGATTATCTTTTTCTTATGTATTGATTAAGGTCCATTTCACCTTTGACTCTTTCAACACCTCCACATTAGTTTTTCTGGCAGTCCATGGTATTCTCAGCATTCTTCTATAAAACCACATCTCTGTTGCCTCTAATTTCCCACTTTCCAGTTTGTTTATTTTCCAAGACTCACAATCAAATGTTAGTATAGAAGTTATATAGCAATGTATACCTTCAGTAGTTTGCCATTGCTTCCTGAATGGTCTGGACGCATAATTGCATTGAGCTGCCACAGAACCGGACAATAATGTATACAAATAGATTTTACCAGGTAAAACAAGCTTTGGAATACAAATATCAAGGCAGTATTTTGTACCAATAATAGAAGTATCGACAGAGAAATATTAGCATGATGCCAAGAGGAAAATTTGTTGACTTATCAGCTGCCATCTGATGATCAATGTCAGGTTAACACATGGCCAACGTTAAGCCACCAACACCGGAATCATTAGCCTTTAGCACACTGCGTTAAAATTATGCATAAAATTATGCAATAACTCCCCTACCCCTGAATTATTTTTTGATAATTTGTGGTATTTTTGGTGGGTATTTGGAAAACGCAATAACTTGTTTTGTTTTAAGAGATTTTTGTATATATTATTTTATGGAAATAAAGAATTGACATCTAAATCTAATGATGTCAGTTTTGTGGGTATATGTTTGATATATGGGAATATGGTGAAAATCCCAAAAACATTTTTAATCAGAACAAATAGAAAATACTGACTCACATATGCTTGTCTGATGTGTGACATGCCTGATAAAATACTTCTACATCACTCTGTTTATTGTATTTTTAGGTTATTTCATAACCAAACTAACACAGTCTTACATCTGAGAAAACAAATAGATGTCACTTACTGTGTCGTCCATTCTCTACTAGGTCTAGGAATATTTTAGTCTTGACACAACGTAATTATACTCAATGCCAAATATAATGTAGCAAAATGTTTGGGTCTATTCTCTGAAACTAACGTTTACTAATATCTTCTTTAAAAACAAATGTAATTCTCAAGAATTCCTCATTGTCAGAGCCACAATCTATAACAATTTTACTAAAAAATGACTATCATTTCATTCAATCTACGCTGTTCAAGACAGATTATTTGAAATTAAACTGCAACTCTAATATTCCCCCCATTCCAAACAAAATGGAAGGAATGGAAGTTCAATTTAGCTTGCCCAGATGACACTATTTCCTGATCATGTGAGCCTAAACATCTTGTAATTCCTCATCAATAATAAAGTGCATAGCAGTGGGCAACAAGTGTTTCCTACAGCTGTTTACAGGAAGACATCAGTCTGACAGCTTGCTACAGGTTAACTGTGACAATAAGTTGGTGACAGTCACTCTGCAATAGTACTGATAAAACCACATGTATAACGAGGCATATTGGTGCCATCTGAGTGAGGCAAGTGGGTGCCATCTGAGCGGAGCTGGTTGAAATCCTGTTTGCAGCATTATTTTTCTATAGAAAAGTATGCAATAATGTGATTCATGTCTCCTATTCATAGTCATCGTCAGGTGCTATGCTGACTGACATAGGGGTTCATGGCTCTCCACAGCTCTCTATCTCTAGCATTATGTATCAAGATCATTGTTGTTTCCTTGCCATGCCAGGTTGTCAAACTGTCTAATATTTTCTCACATTGTTGCCCTCTGCCTCTGTTGTCATCAATATTGCCTGTTATGACTATGTTTTCCAAATCTTCCTGTCTCATGTAGTGGCCAAAAGTTGGAACAGGGACATTCATAATGAGAACATTCATAATGGCAACATTTTAATGAGAACATTCATAGTGGGAACATCATAATAAATAATCAATACAATTTTAATTTTTATGTTTTTTTTATTCTATGAAAACTGTTGACACTTTTATATTGACAGGTCCAATAAAACGTGGAGTGACCACTCACAGGGAGACAGATGCAAGTGGAGACATGACCCCAAACTCTTCCTCTCCAATGACAGCTTAAGATATTCAGCTGTGAGAGGCTAGTTAAATCATTAAAGGATGCATGACTGTTCTCCACATAACAAGACTGCTGTGGCCTGATTGCTCTCTACATGACTACACAATGCTGCTATCTACACAAAAGCACATTGTTACAATTTTGATCGCAGCCTGTTTAATTCAACCCACTAGAGTTATCCAGAATTTTGTCCTTTGATGAAAAACTCAGTCCTGCCAGCAAAGCTGGTAATTGGGCTATCTTGAGATTACACATAAATTGGTTGTTGGTATGGTCTGCTTTACCATTATCTGAGATTCTTCAAAAGACAGCATAATTTGCAGGCAGGCACTCATATAATTATTATCCTATGTTTTGTGTAGATATATTAACATGATTTTAGCTACAGTCTGTACATGCGTTCTATATGTTTATGGGCAGCTCACTGAAATATTACCTGTAACTGATCCCTAACACTAGATCATGAAGAGATGAGTGCAACAGTCTTTGTTAAAAGAGGAATAAATATATAACTCCTTTCACAAGTATCTTTCATGAGAATATAGACATTTTTAGTGTCAGCAACCACCATTAACTATATAAGACAAAATAATAGGTTTATGTTCACAAATTTATGGTAGTATATCATGAAAGAATTTATCATTAGCATTCACTAAACAATTAATTTATACCGAAACTAATATGCTAGTTGTGTATACAATTAAAACTGTATCGCAGTGTATTTACACTCTCTGGTTTAAATCACTTGAAAATCATTTAGTTTATTAGGAGTGAATGCAACTTAAACATCAATTATAAAAATCAACTGATTACAATTATAACCAAAAAAATAGTTTGAGCATACAATTATGCTGAGTACATAGTACAGTCATAGATATACCTACCTAACAGGTATTTCCAATACTTTACACGGATGTGAAAGGGGTCTCTATAGTATTCTGTATCATTAAGCTAAGACAGAAACATAGTTAACTCTTAGTATATACAGTTTGAAACTACCATTTTATAGTCCCATATGATATATCGCTATTCAGTATTCATATGGTAGAATTGCGTCAACTTCTGTACCTATCTAATAGACTTGTGGTATTAAAGGAGTTAATGGTTTTGCAAGGAGAGACAGAAATAAAGCATTTTCAGTGTTCAAACTTTACCTCAAAGGTATTGATCAGTTTCTTATGTTCAATGAATGGACATAGATTTATTTGTACATAAATGATACATAAAATGCTGATCTAACACAGAGGGGACTGTTTGAAATGATCCCCAATTCCTAGCTGGTATACTACTGAATCTGACAGTTTCAGATAACATAATTTCAGCCAGTGACATATTACTTGAATAGAGCACAGGCAGGTAGCTCATGAATCTTGCCACATACTGTGTTTTGTGTTTTAAAGCAGCTATTTTTTTGTGGCAGTCGCTAATTCCTTGTGGCCTTGCAGACAGTGTGAAATGTTTACAGATATAAATCTCATTGAGTTCACAGATTTACGGGTATACTTTAAACTTCACTGCAGAACATTTTCATCATTTGTGGGCTTCTGATGTGAAATATTAAGTATTTCTTAGTCTCTGTAACCTCAGAGAGACAATTGTAACAGTATTGAGATAAAAGATTGAGATATCACTTATTGTGGGCCATTATTACCACAAGGCTGAGTCTTCCTGCATTTTGTCGCACATACCTTCAGAATGCATCTATTATTAACCTACGAGAGGCTTAGCTATGACAAAACTGTTCTGATCAGTGTTGAAATGAATTGTAACTGTTGGCCGTATGACCAAGTTACATGGCTATCCTCATTGCTCAGACATTAACCTTGGTCTAATCACAGTTGCGTTTGAAATAGATGCTAAAGCAGTTGTAGATAAAATAGTTGTGAGTAATCTTATAGTTTTCAGTACTAGTCTGCAAATTTTGAACAAACTGTAAACTTGTCACCTAATACAGATGTTCTGTAGTTAGATCTAAAAATGTTCAGTTATGCGCCCATATTTACCTTTTTAAAAGTAATTTTATACAGAATTCTCGAGGCATGTATTTGAGGTAAAAATACATAATGTAGAGTTTAGTTTGGGTTGAAATACATAGTGTACTTCTGGAAGTTGACAGGTATGAAATGAAAATAAATCAGAAAAACCAATACCTGTACTGAAAAAAATTGTTATTTAAAAATAATAAGAACTAAATTATTTTAATAGTACAGTTTCATTTCTACTCTCCACTGGCTGCCATTATGAATATTTTATTTTAAAAAATTGTCAGTATTAACTATGAGTCACATATAGATTCTTAGTATTCTGTCACAGCCACAAGTATTGTTTGCTCATGGCATGACACACAGAAATAGTGCCTTTTGAAAACTACACTTGTGGCTGTAGTAAATGTTATTGTTTCCTAGGCTTCAGTGGTTATTTCAGTTGTATAAACAATCCCAGCTGCTGATATTTCAGTTGTATAAATAGACACTTTTTTTTTCTTTGCCCCGGCCTGCTATACTCATAAAGATACGGGTCAGTCTCTGAATGCAAAAATGACAACCAAAATGGCAGCATCAGTAATCTCAGGAAAAGGAGTTTCAGACTTACCTCTTTGTCAAACACTGGTGCATGTCATAAGAATAATCTACATTGGCTGCTATTGTTTCCTGTTGTATTTTTGTCTTTAATTATTATCCATGAAATTAAAGAAAGAATGTTTGAAAATGAAATGTGAAAAAAATTGTCTGCAGCTGCTATTTTCACATTTCAAAGAACAACAGAAAAATGAATTAGCAGTTGCATGTCTAGAGATTTTTAATCAGTTACAGAAATCTTCAGCATACATATTATATATAGAGATTTGTTACAGAAATCTTCAGCATACATATTATATATAGAGATTTGTTACAGAAATCTTCAGCATACATATTATATATAGAGATTTGTTACAGAAATGACTATGCGTTCATGGATCTACTCAAGAGTGTAGTAAGATTGTGTCTCCAATCTGAATGCAAATTCTTATATGTACTTATATCTTGTTGAATATTATGTAGTAAAGTTCCATGTTTCAGAAGTATGCTAACGTATGTCACCACATATAAACTGACTATTTAATCACATATTTCATCTGTAACCCACCAAAGTATAGACCAGTTTCTTGACAACTATTCTGGTCACATTTTATGAGAGGCATTCTTAAACTTCATGAATCAAGAGTTTGAAAACAATCTTGTGCTAAAATTTATTCACAAATGGATGTGAGTCTGCAGTAAATTAAGTGAATTACTTTATCAATCAGTGTAAATAAGTTCTCTTTGTCATCAGGACTGTAAATATGTTGAATTATACGGGTCATATCTTAGAGTTGTGTATGACAGAAAACTTTTTGCTGTCATTGTGTGTTAGAGCTGTGAGCATATTTAATGGTTTACATGAGATTTATTCATTATTCATGTCTAAATGTTTATTGTGTTCATCAAACTTAGCTTATTGTATTCAGAACAGTGATCCATATATTTAGTCATAGACAATGTGGAATTATTTCTTTTATAGTTACATCTTTCTTGTATATGAAGTTCAGCTTTTCTTCTTCAGCTCAGAATAGTTTTTCATATAATGAAAAAACATGTGTTTTTGTGTATGTTGTTCTTTGACAATAATTTTTAAATGCTATTTATTGTGCACATAAACAGTATTCATTTTTTCAGAAAATGGCTGCACTAATGATTAGTTTCAATCTGAGGTCACAAGAATTCTCCATAATTATTTGAAATATGATGTGAAATGCAAAAATAGCCTTGCAGAACTATCACTGTTTATACATTAATAGCTTGTAGAACCAATTATTTTCTATGGATGCAAAACATGGATGGTAAATAAAAATGCTCAAAGTGAACTGGAGGGTGCTGAGATTGATTTCTGAGAAGAAGTATAAAAATTCATGTGATAAATTAACGCTTAACGTATCTGTCCTCTGAGATCTGGAGGAAAGAAACAAATTATTGCAAAGAAAAGACAGAATATTTAAATTTGTATAGCATGTAATGTGGAGAGAAAAACTTTAACATTTAGTAACCACCAGAAATGTGGGGAGAAGCGATAGAGGAAGATATGAGAGAGAAAAAGTTACCGGATGAGTTCTTACCATAGCATGGAAGAATGTCACTGATTGAACAGCACAAGAGACAAAGAGTTGTGGAAAAAATGTTCACCTATATCACTTGACACTTGATGTAACGAGCTTGTAGAAATTTACTATAGTGCCTTGTGCAGATGGTCAAGACATTTATAAACTGATAGCTATGGTACATTTTATTTATTGCTTTATGTTTTGTCATTAAAGAATCTAGGAATTTAGATAATGGTAACTATAAGCAGCTTAATTTTTCCTGTATAGATGTATGAAAAATGTATAAACAGAAAGATACTTGAACTATTGTCATATACCCGTTACCATGTGTAGAAATAGACTGAGCATCCATAGGTCTGCCCACATGTATACAAGCTGAGGTATTGAATTTTAATGATTGTGATCTGTACAGAAGTTTAAGATTGTCATGTTTTGTTGTACATGTCTGGTCCTGATGCTTCCACAACTTTATCTTTTGGGGATTTTATTGGTTTCTTGAATAGTTAGAATGAGTTCTAAACAAAATGTTGTTCTAATAGTTCATTTTTTGTGTTTCGATTTTCTAAATATAATTCATGTCTTTACTACAACTAAGGAGTTTGTATTAATATGCTATGTATTATACAAGGAAGAAGAGAATTTTGTTACATGTGTTCATTTCAATTTGCTGTATTTTTTTATGAATAAGTTACCAGGTGATTCAGGTTTGATTTCTAGTGACAAAATTGTGGGCACTTGTGATTTGCATTAAAAAAAAACTCCACTGGTTGACTCAACCATCAGAAAATTATTACCATTACTAACACTCTAGGAATTTCAAGGAAATGTACCATTGCTGCAAGGTAGTTGTAGATGGGGGCAAAGATCTGCATTTTCCTCTTTTTAGTTTTAGTGTATTCTGATACCTAGACCTAACTATAAGACAACAAACTGTCATCAATGTATAGTTCATCTATTCATCTTAACGTTAGGGTGGGTATTGAGAATATACGATGCAAATCTCTACCCAGTCTGATGGGGAATTACAAACCATTACAAACTCAACGAAGAATTGACAAAAACAACAAAATAATTGATTCATGGCTATGTCTTTACATAGCTACATTATGTGAAAATTTATACAACACTAAAACTATGTATAGTTAAATAATTTTAATCTGAAAACAAAGTTAGAATAAAGAATAGTTGTTAAGTTCTGTTTCTTCTTCTTCTGCGTTCGTTCTCAATGTTTGCAATGTTCTATTCAAAGCCTAAAGAGAATTATCTGCACTTGTTTATTTAGTCTTAAGTTATTGTATCCTTAAAATAAATTGTAAAATTAATATTAAATATATTTGACATTTTTTTTCAAATGTGTTTGAAAAGAAAGATCTTAACTGGATATTATAATCCAAATTTAGAAAGATCTTAACTGGATATTATAATCTAAATCTAGAAAGATCTTAACTGGATATTGTAATTTAAATCTAGAAAGATCTTGAGTGGATATTTTACAATCTAAATTTAAGAGATATTTTAACTGGATATTATAATCTAAATTTGGAAAATATTTAACTGGATATTATTATAATCTAAATATGATCTTAAATTTAACAAATACTTAAATATGTTTATGTAAACATTTACAAAAAGTTGATTTTAGAATATATGTTTGTTCTTATTCTGAATCTGTTTCCCTTGACCTCAGTTACTAGTTTATATGTGTTCCAGTTTATCAGTGTTCATTATAATACATCATGACTATATCATGATATAAATAATAACTGGTTCATAATATAAATATTTTATAAATGTTCACTATAAGTTGTTACTTTTAATCACTATACATAATTATTCTTATATTATTATAAATTTGTATTGGTCCATGTTATGAGTATTGATTGGTTGATAATTAAATATCATATAAATATTTTTTTGTTCATCCCAATATATATTGATTTATTCATCGCTATAGATGTGTATTGTTTCATCATTTAGATGCTGATTGATCTGTGATCAATATTGGGAAGATGTGAAACAGAATTTAATTGGGAAATAGGGATGGCTAAAAGTACTTGAAATGATATGAGGAAATATTAACAACTAAACAAATTACAAACTGAAAATGAGAATTTTAAAATGCTACATCTACTCTGTGTTAATGTTTTATTCAGAAACATGGACAGTGAACAAAAAAATTAGAAGATAGAATTGGGGCCTTTGAGATGTGAATATATAGAAAAATAGGGAGAACTTCATGGAAAAAGAAGAAAACAGACAAAGATGTTCTAACAATACTTTGTTTAAAAATAAAACACCAATAAAGTATTTTGGACATATTAAAATACATGACAGATTGTTGAAGACCTTACTTGAGGTTGAGTCGAGGGGAGGCAAGGAGAAACATCATGAGATGGTGAGATGGGCAGGTTACAGTCTAGCAGAATACGCCACCAAAGCAAAAGACAGAGGATATTGAAGGTCTGTTCCAACCAACTTTTGTTGCAGAAACAGCACTTGATGATAATGATAATGTCTCCATGATAAACTAATACATTTTAAAAATGATTGTTGAATATATATTTATTTGTGCGATACTAGTTTTTTGTGTATCTAAGTTCATATTTAGACACAGTAATGTCCAGTACAAGAGCTGACTGTCAAAATCTTCCATTCGTCTATACTAACATATTCTTGGCAACTACACATTCACTAGTACAAGAAGTAGGGATTTTTAAATTAGCCTCATTGTATAGCAAACCTAGTTCAGTTCATAGACTCATGCTTATTTTCATGGTTAACTTTGTTTTCTAAATTAAGATTATTTTTAAGTGCATAATATAATTAATGAGTTAGTAGGTCAATAAGAATCACTTTTGATGGTCGTGCAACTTCGTAATTTCTGATCGTATGGGTACGTCAAGACATTCTTCAATGCCAATAGATGTTCTTCAGGGTACAATTGAAGGTGGAAGAAGATGTGTAGGCTAGAAGAAGACTTGGTTGGACAATATCAAGGACTGGACATGGTGTGAAGTTTCTGAGCTCATCAAGATGACAGAGGATAGTGACGTCTGGAGATCTTTCTGCATCAAATGTCACAGTGTGACACCCCTACTATCCTGATGGGTTACAATTTATATTATCATTATAAACCTATAGTTTTTTTTTATTTTTGTAATATTTTTAATCAGTATTGTGTAAGTAGTTCTGAAAATCAAATATTTTTTAACATAGCAACAGTTAGCTTTTAATTAGTCCTGATTGTATTCATGATTTTTCTAGAACTAGCCCTGATTTATTTTATCATTTTTCAAGATCCAACTTTTTGTGTGCATAATACTTCTGAAGTCACTATTATTATTATTATTACATTTATTACGTCATTATTCTAAATCATGCTCTTTAGTACAAAAGTTTATTTAAACCAGCCATTTTTTATAATATTTATGCTCAAATTCCCACTGGATCTGTCTTGTAACAAGACGATGGTCCTAACTAGATTTCTAGTAGGATGCAGTTCAGATATGTTGTATCACAGTTCTACTTTTGTGGCAATGTCTTCTGACCATCAGCAGCTGCCCTTATTTGATAAATAATACCTGTGGAACCAGTCCTGATTTGCTATATAGGTAGTATCTAAATGGAATAAATCTTAATTTCTATAATATAATTATATAATATCAATAGAATAACTCTTGATTTATTACATAATCCTACTATAACTATCCATGATTTGTTAGTAATTCTTCTAGAACCAAACTTGATTTATTACATAATCCTACTATAACTATCCATGATTTGTTAGTTATTCTTCTAGAACCAGACTTGATTTGTTACATAATCCTACTATAACTATCCATGATTTGTTAGTTATTCTTCTAGAACCAGACTTGATTTGTTACATAATCCTACTATAACTATCCATGATTTGTTAGTTATTCTTCTAGAACCAGACTTGATTTGTTACATAATTCTTCTGAAATATGTTCTTATTTATATTTTCTAGAAGTAGACTTGATTTTTAAAAATTGTAGAATCAATCTGATCTGTGATATGAGAATTATAAAATCAGGCATAGGCCTATTTATTATAAAATTCTTCTAAAAATAAGACCTCATCTGTTGCATAATTGTTCTTAAACCAATCCCAATTTTGTTAATGTCTGTAGATTAGGATGGTTTTGAATTTCTCTTTTATAAAATGGAACATAACATTCATTTTATAAGTTCAAAATTGAAATAACATTTATTACTCAATTTTCTTCAGGTAACATATTCTTATGTTTATATTATTAGAAACATTATATTTTATGTCTCTTATCTATCGCCATCTTGGCCGGCCCTGATCCATCATACCAGCAACCATACCTTCCAATATTTTCTATAATTTTTGTCCATATTGTATGTATCTTTCTATGGCCAAAAGAATCTCAGCTTTTCTTATTATAAAGCCATTTAAGAGCAAGTGTTTGTGTTTCACAGCCACAAATTGCTAATGGAAATATGATTTCTCTAATACAATGTAATTTAGCTTTACAGATGGTGCCTTGCCAAATAATTTTTATTTGTATTTCAATTCTGTGCGAGTTTTTAAGTCATTACTTAGTAACAAGTAAAGATTGGGGGTGAATCACCTCCCCTTGAGGGTTTTCCTAATGAAAGATCAGAAAACTTAAAAAATTATAAAGATTTGCTTTCTTTTTAACAATAAATCCCTCTGACAACAAAATTATATTTGTGTAATTAGCCCAGATCTGCTGCATAGTTTATCTGCAGCTAGCCCTAAATTTTGTTTTCATAATACATCTATAACCAGGTCTGACTTCTTGCATAATTATTCTAGAACGAAGTTAAAAAAATTTCAGAATCCTTCAAGAACTATTTCTTATTATGTAAACCTTTATTTATGTATTTGTTGATATTTATATAAAAGTTAACATTTTTAAAAATTTTAATTTAATGCATATTTCAGTTTTAGTGTTAGACGGAGTGCTACAGAGCATGCCTCAAATGGTCACGGTACCAGGTCAAACCTCCTGCAGGCAACTGTGCATTTGGACCTTTCAGAAAGCAATGGCATAATACTGAACTGATATTGACTAGAATATCACTAAAGTAAAAATAAAGTGTTGAGTCACTATGTCCTAAATAGAATATGATGCCTTTTTTGTGGATGAGACACTTCTGAGGTAAACATATTATAATATGGCTGTAATGGAAAAACTTGACTTTCTGTCCAATCTAAATTCTTGCATTTTCTTCAATACTCAGTGACAAATTATAATGCAATTATGAATGATGATAGGAGAAAAAAAATTTTCACATTCAGTTTCCGTGATCATGCCATAATTTTAATCCAGTTGCCAAGACAAAGTCCAAGGTCTTCTCTAGGTCAGAGTATCTACCCCATAGCTTTTGCCACAAATCTGTATCCTCTGTCCAGACCCACCATCTCTGATTTTTTTGTATGTTTGGCAGTACTAAAGTATGCGTTCAGGAGTTTGGATTCCAGATCCACATGGACATTTGTCTATGTATGAGGTCTTTAGTCAGTAGAGATGGCTCAGTAGTCTCAGTGCTTGCCTGTTCTAAGATAAATAGTGTTGTCTGCTGAATTTTCAAATTCAAAAATGGGAAAGGTAGTACATATTTATTTTCAGATGCTAAAATCTACTGTCTCAGTATTTGCCTAAAATTAATTCAGTTCATATTTCTTAAATCATCTCCTTAACTTATTCTTCAAAGTTTGTTTCTTTCACTTTACTGAGAAATTTTTCTCTGCACCTTCAATCTTCTTCTTCTTCAGCGTTCATTCTTAAACTCCCGCTGGGTCTCTCTTGTAGCAGAACAATGATCCTAGTAGATTTCTAGCAGGGTGTAGTCCAAAGAATGGAAGTGTGTTGTTTCACCATTTTATTTGTGACAATGGTTCGACACATCCATCTTTGGCAGCGCACCTTCAATAAAAAACATTAATTTGTCATTTGATCTTTTAAAACTTGACTTTGCCAGCCCTTTTTGACTGCTGTAAACAGTGATACAGCATGTGCCCGTAGTGACAACTTTTTGCTGGAGTCTAGTCTTAATCTGCTCAAGTACCTCTTTACTGTATTTTTTTAAAATCAGTTGGGAGTAGTGTGAAAAGAATGGGGGGGAAATTTAAAAATACCTGGAAATAACTCAATTCCAGGTCTTACATTTTACATGATTGGTATGATCATATAAAGATATGTTTTCTCCATTTTTTTATGGTTTAATATAATGTGCCTCTCATGGCAAGGTATGCTCCTTTCAACCATGGACAATTTGTTCACATTGGCTACATCAGAGCTTTTTACCATCAAAAATAACGGAGGCCACAGTAATCCAGTTTCACGACCTTCTAAAGTATGTGTAAATTGATTTACTTGGTTTTTATTTTTTAAATTAGTTTTCTCCATTAGGCCTATGTCCGAATGTATTCTTTGATAGTGTCATGAGCAAGAGTACTCAAGTAATGTTCATTTGCATGAAGGTAATAACTGAAATCAAATTTAAAATATTTGAGTTCATTTAACTATACAGAAAGAATTGCTATCATAGAATATTAATTTTGTGTGCATTATTGTGTTTATGTGGACTAGGTAGATTGGGTCTATGAATCTGTCTCAGGTTCAGACATGCTACAGTTGATCAAGCTGTGTTATCTGATTTTCTGAACAAGAGTTCATGCAAGGGAAGTAACAGGCAATCTTATCTCCAACAGTTCTAGTACTATAAGGTCTCCAATACTTCACACATCCTATAGCATATGTTGTTGCAAGGGAAGTAATGGGCAACCTTGGTTTCAACACTCACTTCACACATCCTATAGCATATGTTGTTGCAAGGGAAGCAATGGGCAACCTTGGTTTCAACACTCACTTCACACATCCTATAGCATATGTTGTTGCAAGGGAAGTAATGGGCAACCTTGGTTTCAACACTCACTTCACACATTCTATAGCATTGTTGTTGCAAGGGAAGTAATGGGCAACCTTGGTTTCAACACTCACTTCACACATCCTATAGCTTATGTTGTTGCAAGGGAAGTAATGGGCAACCTTGGTTTCAACACTCACTTCACACATTCTATAGCCTATGTTCCTTCTAAAAATTGTTCCTGCATGTGCGGATCTGACAGAGTTTGAGCAGATGAAAAACCACAAATCACTCTTGAGTTATGGATTGTGTATGCATGGCTTTAAATTTCATGCAACATGCACAACAGCATATCTGCTCAGAGGGAATATCACCTAAAATATTATGTGCTATAGAATAGATTATACATTTTAAATTGATCCATTATCAGTGTTTTGAAATGTTGGCAAAATTTAATCTGTTGTCATTTATTGTTTTCATGTGTAGGCCTATTACTCATGATTTTTAATTGATTTAGAACTCTGCCTGGAATACCGACAAAAACTGATTATAATTTAGTCCAAGTATAGTTGTTCAACTATTTATGCTTGTGTTCTTCTGTTACTATTGCATAGTCCTTCTCACTTGCCTCTTGGAATGCAGCATTATATTTCATTATAGATTTACTTGCAGTCATTTAGAGATGATTATTGGTTAATTTATAAACAGTATCTAATGTTGAAGTTGTTATTTTTACAGAGCATGGTGGTTGTTTATTTTATTCTTGCATGTTATACAACATATACCAGTCCGGCTCTGTGTTACAGAATGCGTCTGTGATGGCCATAGTACCGAGTTCGATCCTCGCCACATGCAATTGTGCAACCGGACCGTTCAGAAAGCAATGGCAAACTACTGAACGTATTTATATTGCCTAGAAAAATAACCACAGCCAACAAAAGTTGGCAATATGGTATTTATCATTTTATTTGGATATTTCCTTATGAAATTTCATGTTTGTCATTTCATCCTTACAGAATGCTACAAGATACAATGTTTACAACATTCTTGAAGTATATCATAAGATGTGATTCTTGTATTTTTCTTCTACAAGGTTTTTGGTCTCATTGTTTCCTGCATTGTTGGTTGTTCTCATTGTTTTCTTTTCTGCATTGTTGGTTGGTCTAATTTTTTTCTACATTGTTGGTTAGTCTCATTGTTTCCTGTATTGTAGGTTGGTCTCATTGTTTCCTGCATTGTTGGTTGGTCTCATTGTTTCCTGCATTGTTGGTTGGTCTCATTGTTTCCTGCATTGTTGGTTGGTCTCATTGTTTCCTGCATTGTTGGTTGGTCTCATTGTTTTCTTTTCTGCATTGTTGGTTGGTCTCATTGTTGCCTGCATTGTCTCATAGGCATTCTAAAATTTAAAAAAGCGCATCATCTTGTGAAAAGAAGAGAAATGCAGCAGCTCAACAGCGGAGAGCAGCTAGAAAGTCACGGATAGACCAAGATCCGTCTACAGTCATCATTCCATGTCCGAACTGTCCAAGGACATTTACAGCTCGAATAGGGCTCATTAGACATCTACAAATTCATAATCAAGGACATAACTAAAATTGGATTTTCAAAAGTGGATGTAACAAATGGTCATCATCATCATGTGATGGACGAACAACAACATTGGTAATTTTGATGACAACTGAGATTAAGAGTTAGAGTATCTTAAATTTCATGAATTTCGTAAAGGATATGTTTCATATGCAGTGTCTTCACAAAATAATGAACATCAGATGGCAGGACAATGTTACTGACATGTAGGTCCTGTCGCAACAAGATACAATCCCTCTACCGAGCTCTCAGACTAAGATATTTAAGATGGCTTGGTCATGAGACCAAAAAAATGTCAAATTATCACATTCCAAGAAAATTCTCTAAAGTGAGCTTGCATCAGATGGAAAGCAATGTCGCAGAATAAAACAGATATAATGACATCTGCTTTGAGTGGCTTCATGATCAAATATAAATTTTTAGCAAGAATTGGCTGATGATCAGAATACATTACAAAGCTACAATTCATTGATGAATTCAGTCATCTGAGGAAGTCTCAAGACATGATAGATACCTGCACCCTTAAACACAGACTTGTTATGCACATTCTGTTCTCGCCCCTGTAGATTTAACAACAATGAAATCAGTCATGAGAGGATCTGTAATTTAAGGACTTCATAGCATGAGAAGAGCTGTAATTTAAGGACTTCATAGCATGAGAAGAGCTGTAATTTAAGGACTTCATAGCATGAGAAGAGCTGTAATTTAAGGACTTCATAGCATGAGAGCAGCTGTAATTTAAGGACTTCATAGCATGAGAAGAGCTGTAATGTAAGGACTTCATAGCATGAGAAGAGCTGTAATGTAAGGACTTCATAGCATGAGAAGAGCTGTAATTTAAGGACTTCATAGCATGAGAGCAGCTGTAATTTAAGGACTTCATAGCATGAGAGGAGCTGTAATTTAAGGACTTCATAGCATGAGAAGAGCTGTAATTTAAGGACTTCATAGCATGAGAAGAGCTGTAATTTAAGGACTTCATAGCATGAGAAGAGCTGTAATTTAAGGACTTCATAGCATGAGAGCAGCTGTAATTTAAGGACTTCATAGCATGAGAGGAGCTGTAATTTAAGGACTTCATAGCATGAGAAGAGCTGTAATTTAAGGACTTCATAGCATGAGAAGAGCTGTAATTTAAGGACTTCATAGCATGAGAGCAGCTGTAATTTAAGGACTTCATAGCATGAGAGGAGCTGTAATTTAAGGACTTCATAGCATGAGAAGAGCTGTAATTTAAGGACTTCATAGCATGAGAAGAGCTGTAATTTAAGAACTTCATAGCATGAGAAGAGCTGTAATTTAAGGACTTCATAGCATGAGAAGAGCTGTAATTTAAGGACTTCATAGCATGAGAGCAGCTGTAATTTAAGGACTTCATAGCATGAGAGGAGCTGTAATTTAAGGACTTCATAGCATGAGAAGAGCTGTAATTTAAGGACTTCATAGCATGAGAAGAGCTGTAATTTAAGAACTTCATAGCATGAGAGGAGCTGTAATTTAAGGACTTCATAGCATGAGAAGAGCTGTAATTTAAGGACTTCATAGCATGAGAAGAGCTGTAATTTAAGGACTTCATAGCATGAGAAGAGCTGTAATTTAAGGACTTCATAGCATGAGAAGAGCTGTAATGTAAGGACTTCATAGCATGAGAAGAGCTGTAATTTAAGGACTTCATAGCATGAGAAGAGCTGTAATTTAAGGACTTCATAGCATGAGAAGAGCTGTAATGTAAGGACTTCATAGCATGAGAAGAGCTGTAATTTAAGGACTTCATAGCATGAGAAGAGCTGTAATGTAAGAACTTCATAGCATGAGAAGAGCTGTAATTTAAGGACTTCATAGCATGAGAAGAGCTGTAATTTAAGGACTTCATAGCATGAGAAGAGCTGTAATGTAAGGACTTCATAGCATGAGAAGAGCTGTAATTTAAGGACTTCATAGCATGAGAAGAGCTGTAATTTAAGGACTTCATAGCATGAGAGCAGCTGTAATTTAAGGACTTCATAGCATGAGAGGAGCTGTAATTTAAGGACTTCATAGCATGAGAAGAGCTGTAATTTAAGGACTTCATAGCATGAGAAGAGCTGTAATTTAAGGACTTCATAGCATGAGAAGAGCTGTAATGTAAGGACTTCATAGCATGAGAAGAGCTGTAATTTAAGGACTTCATAGCATGAGAGGAGCTGTAATTTAAGGACTTCATAGCATGAGAGCAGCTGTAATTTAAGGACTTCATAGCATGAGAAGAGCTGTAATTTAAGGACTTCATAGCATGAGAAGAGCTGTAATTTAAGGACTTCATAGCATGAGAAGAGCTGTAATTTAAGGACTTCATAGCATGAGAAGAGCTGTAATTTAAGGACTTCATAGCATGAGAAGAGCTGTAATTTAAGGACTTCATAGCATGAGAAGAGCTGTAATTTAAGGACTTCATAGCATGAGAAGAGCTGTAATGTAAGGACTTCATAGCATGAGAGCAGCTGTAATTTAAGGACTTCATAGCATGAGAAGAGCTGTAATTTAAGGACTTCATAGCATGAGAGCAGCTGTAATTTAAGGACTTCATAGCATGAGAAGAGCTGTAATTTAAGGACTTCATAGCATGAGAGGAGCTGTAATTTAAGGACTTCATAGCATGAGAAGAGCTGTAATTTAAGGACTTCATAGCATGAGAGCAGCTGTAATTTAAGGACTTCATAGCATGAGAAGAGCTGTAATGTAAGGACTTCATAGCATGAGAAGAGCTGTAATTTAAGGACTTCATAGCATGAGAAGAGCTGTAATTTAAGGACTTCATAGCATGAGAGCAGCTGTAATTTAAGGACTTCATAGCATGAGAGGAGCTGTAATTTAAGGACTTCATAGCATGAGAAGAGCTGTAATTTAAGGACTTCATAGCATGAGAGCAGCTGTAATTTAAGGACTTCATAGCATGAGAAGAGCTGTAATTTAAGGACTTCATAGCATGAGAAGAGCTGTAATTTAAGGACTTCATAGCATGAGAAGAGCTGTAATGTAAGGACTTCATAGCATGAGAGGAGCTGTAATTTAAGGACTTCATAGCATGAGAAGAGCTGTAATTTAAGGACTTCATAGCATGAGAGCAGCTGTAATTTAAGGACTTCATAGCATGAGAAGAGCTGTAATTTAAGAACTTCATAGCATGAGAAGAGCTGTAATTTAAGGACTTCATAGCATGAGAGCAGCTGTAATTTAAGGACTTCATAGCATGAGAAGAGCTGTAATTTAAGGACTTCATAGCATGAGAAGAGCTGTAATTTAAGGACTTCATAGCATGAGAAGAGCTGTAATTTAAGGACTTCATAGCATGAGAGCAGCTGTAATTTAAGGACTTCATAGCATGAGAAGAGCTGTAATTTAAGGACTTCATAGCATGAGAGCAGCTGTAATTTAAGGACTTCATAGCATGAGAAGAGCTGTAATTTAAGGACTTCATAGCATGAGAAGAGCTGTAATTTAAGGACTTCATAGCATGAGAAGAGCTGTAATTTAAGGACTTCATAGCATGAGAGCAGCTGTAATTTAAGGACTTCATAGCATGAGAAGAGCTGTAATTTAAGGACTTCATAGCATGAGAAGAGCTGTAATTTAAGGACTTCATAGCATGAGAAGAGCTGTAATTTAAGGACTTCATAGCATGAGAGCAGCTGTAATTTAAGGACTTCATAGCATGAGAAGAGCTGTAATTTAAGGACTTCATAGCATGAGAAGAGCTGTAATTTAAGGACTTCATAGCATGAGAAGAGCTGTAATTTAAGGACTTCATAGCATGAGAGCAGCTGTAATTTAAGGACTTCATAGCATGAGAGCAGCTGTAATTTAAGGACTTCATAGCATGAGAAGAGCTGTAATTTAAGGACTTCATAGCATGAGAGGAGCTGTAATTTAAGGACTTCATAGCATGAGAGCAGCTGTAATTTAAGGACTTCATAGCATGAGAAGAGCTGTAATTTAAGGACTTCATAGCATGAGAGCAGCTGTAATTTAAGGACTTCATAGCATGAGAGCAGCTGTAATTTAAGGACTTCATAGCATGAGAAGAGCTGTAATTTAAGGACTTCATAGCATGAGAAGAGCTGTAATTTAAGGACTTCATAGCATGAGAAGAGCTGTAATTTAAGGACTTCATAGCATGAGAAGAGCTGTAATTTAAGGACTTCATAGCATGAGAGCAGCTGTAATTTAAGAACTTCATAGCATGAGAAGAGCTGTAATTTAAGGACTTCATAGCATGAGAGCAGCTGTAATTTAAGGACTTCATAGCATGAGAAGAGCTGTAATTTAAGGACTTCATAGCATGAGAGGAGCTGTAATTTAAGGACTTCATAGCATAGACAACAAATCATTTGCTTTTCACACTCTTCCAGACTACCAACAGACAGCATGCCATAGATGGCCATGATACATAGACATAATGACTATAAAGCCAGAGGCAGACCATGTAAAATATTAATGACAGGAAGGCCATCTCCAAAGAGCTCTTCTACTCCTGACAAACAAGGGCCACAATGTATAATTAGATAGCATGAGATGAGCTGCAATTTAAGCACTTCATAGTTCAATATATATAACTTTTCATCAAGTAAAGTAAAAAAGAATTGGAAGTAGTATAGTCAGTCAGTCAGTTCCTCTTTTGCCGAGTTTGGCACATAGGGCGGATGTCATAGTTCTCCATGCCTGTCGGTCAGTTGCTAGGGATTGCAGGTCTTGTATATTTATGCCTGTTGGATTTAATTCATTCATAAATGTTCTTCTGAGCATTCTTTTTGGTCTTCCCTGTTTTCTTTTCCCGTCTGATGTCCACATGAAAGCTTGTCATGGAATTCTGTCTTTCTTCATTCTAAGTATGTGGCCGATGTATGTCCAATGGCGTTTTCTGTTGATGTTCGTCACATATTCTTGTTTTATCTCCTCTCTTAGTATGTCATTTGATTTGAAGTCTTTCCGATTAGTATTTGTTATTTTTCTGAGGCATCTATTATCGAAGGCAACTAACTTCTTATCCATTATTGCGGTAGATTTCCAACTTTCACATCCATATGTCAATGATGGAATCACACTTGCATTGAATAGTCGCAGTTTGATGTGTTTACTTGTGATCTTCAATCTCCAGATGTTTGAGTGTTTGCTAAAGGTGTTGGAGGCAAGAGCGATTCGAGTCATGATTTCTGAGTTAGTATCTCTGTCTGCTGTTATCTTGCTTCCCAAATATACGAAATTTGAAACGTTGTCTAGTATATTAATACCTTGATAGTAGTATAGTACTGTCATAGAAAGTGTAAATAGGAAATTTTAGTTATATCAGGCAATATCAGCTAAACTAGAATCAGTATTAATTTCTCTACCACTATCTATAGGATAATGATATCATATTTCATGAGTTCTGTGATACCTACTGGGCATTTTAGTTGTGGTAACATTCATGTTAGTTATAATCTTCTAACCTCCACATTATCTTTATTGTAACAATCAGTAGTTGAATTATGTTAGGTCACACTCAGTTAAATTGTATCAGAGTTAAGGTAACCATCAGTTTAACATCTTGATGCAGACATAATTAATGCTGCTCATCATAACTGATTCAATAGATTTCACTATAACAAATATTACCTATAATATCTGTGAATAACTTTCTGTTATCCTTAATGTAAACTGGTCATTAAATTTGAATACACAAGGGATTTTTAAATAGCAGCTCATAAAATTTTAGTGTAAAATGTCATTATTTTTACATTTGACACTAATTTTCCTAATAAATGTAAAATTGGTTAGAATCTATGCCTGTACTTAATGGTGCTGAGATCATTTCAACTACTGATAACAGAAATTAATTTTAAAAACCTGCTCTGGTGATGAATACAAATTTCCCCCAATACACACAGTTTGAGTACCCATTTTCAACTGGATAGACTCAAGAATTAACTGTATCTGGAATAGAACACTGTACATTTGGTCATATGTCCAACAAAGTGTACCAGAGTTTTACGGACTCAGTGATACCTTGTTCTGAGGAAAGCTCATATTTTGTGACAATATTTTTCTCTTAATAAAACACTGTTCAACATTTTTGTATGATGATCTATTTTCTTGTAGATCAGGGATTCTCAACCTTTTCATACAGCAAGCACTTAGTTAATCATCAGATCTTCATCATGTCACTCTGGACAAGTCCATAGGTGCTTCAATCTCATATTCAGTATGTCCTTCAGCATGTGGTAACTGACAGAACCGGTTCTCTATTGGTTGAAAACTCTTTTGATTCCTATATGCCGCTCAATCGCTCATTTCTTGCAACACCACGCTTCATTCCAGGTCCTGTATAGACACGAAAGAAAATACACCCAATATCATCAAACTGGCCTAACTTCTTGATTACATTAAAAATATTGGCACAGTCCATTAAACTATAACTAGTCACTGTCCCATATTAGCAAGTGTGTCTGTTTTTTCATTTCCTCTAACACCGTGTCTAACTAAGAAAATGAAGGTAACTTCAGCATAGACTTCATAATTGACTCCTGTCACTTAGATAGCTGAACTAAATCTTTCTGAAGCATACTCATAGAGTCAGTAAGAAAACAGAAATTTGTTGCACTCTGAGACTCCAGGCATATGACTGACCTGGTTGCCTCCATCACTTTCATCATACTACTAGTGGTTGTATAGAAAGCAGCATTTGCTTCCCCAATACACTTCCGTTTGTATTTCAGCTGTGAATGTCCAAGCACAGCGCACATGCCGAACCACATACCCTTCAGCGTAGACAATAATATGTTCATCTGAAGAATTCTCACCCATCAGAACTTGGACTTCTAAATCTATATGCATTGGAATGTCATTGTCACTATTACTGGAAATTGTTGTAAACCTGATAGGCTTACTTTCTCATTCCTTTTCATGTTCTATGTCCTGCAATGTGCATACCCATTCAATAACATCCTCTGCTCTGCCCAGCCATGAAATCTTCTCTGCTCTTTTAAGCCATGACTTCCCCCTCTTTAGTCTGTTTTCTACTTTTTTCAACATCATTATGTAATGGATGGTTCTTGTCAGCACTGATGTGCTGGTATGAACATGCATGGCAAGTACCCGCTCTTTGCATCTTGATAGGATAATCCGGCAAGGATAATCCAGTTTCTGTATCTCTTTGGCATCCAAAATTATATGCATAGCTTCATTTTTATCTTATAAAGTCCATCAAACTGTGTTGGGCTAAGATATGCTAAGGATAACCAAGGCATACTCTACCACTGACGGGACTATTCCTTGATAGATTAGGGCAAGAAGCCTCTGTTCTCAAAAACCATCAACTGGATCTTGATTTCTTTCAAGCCCTTTTAAGCCCTAAGAATTGTAAAAGTAACATGCTCATTGAAAAACAAACAGCTGTGGAACAGCATTCCACAGTATTTTAAAGTTGATGTTCTCTGTACTATCTCCTCATAGATTGGTAGGTGGTATTAGTACATGGACCATGTGGTTATACAAAGAGAACCATGTTATAGCTGCTTTCATTGGATTCATCAGATCTACAAAATTCCTGGAAAGAAGACATTGACCCTATTATTTGCACCCTGAACTAGAAGTCCAGGCCTTGGTTGCCACACAGAAGATATTTAGAAAATTGTATTTCTTTAAATACATTAAAATCCAGCCGAAGACGGATGTGTCGGGCCAATGGCGCAAATAAAACGGCAACACAACGCATTTCCATTCTCTGGACTACATCCTTCTGGAAATCTAATAGGACCATGGTCCTGATACAAGAGATATCCAGTGGGAGTTTGAGAATGAACGCTGAAGAAGAAGAAATACATTAAAATTACAAAATTGTTTATTTTGAGAAGGTACAGATATCTCAGGTTTGAGAAATGCTGATGTTATATGCCTGACAAATATGAATCATAATGCAATGTCCATTTAGAAATATTTACGGTCATGGTATATAACAAAAGGTCATCATTTTTTGTAATCTAACTACCATATTTGTTTTTATCCAGTCTCTTGAAATTGTTTTTATCTACAATACAGCTGTACAAACTTTTGATTTACTTTGATCATGTGTTGAAATTAGAAATTTTACTAATGATTCTTATCTCTAATAATTATTAGTTGGTATAAATTAGGAATTTTACTATCCATTATCTCTGAGAATTATTAGTCTAAATTTGAAATTTTAATATTCATTCTTATCTTTATTCTTTTCGCTTTATACCCCTTTATGATTTGCAGTGTCTGTGGTAGATGAGTTGTCTGGAGACTGCCCTTTTGTGTGCTTCATGTATGTTTTTTGGACTCTTTTATTTTTGAAATCCATCATTTGCATGATCTGGCCCTGTCTTTATATCCATCATTTCTGTATAGCATTGCTTTTTGAGGAGCATTATCTAATGGTAGTCTGGGAAGCATGTGAAAACCACTTAATGTGTTGTCTTCTGATGTAATCCAGGATTGGTATTGCATTTTTTAGTCTTCTGATGTTTTCATTTCTGATTCTGTCTTTTCATTCTTATCACTGTGAATTATTAGTTAGTTTAAATTAGGAACTTTACTAGTCATTTGTTATTTCTTAGAATTATTAGATGGTCTAAATGTGAACAGTATCACTAATTCTTACTCTGAGTAACCCATTTGTTCAGTCCAAATTGAAAGCATTGTAGCTAATTATTATATGTTAGTAGGCATTTTGACCAGTTCAATTTATAAACATTATAAATACTCATTTATTGCTTAAATCTTAGAAATAACTTTTTCTTTAATCTAACTAAAGAATATTACATTGTTCACAATTAAATGTAGCAGAAGAGTGTTCAAATATTTTCAATAAAAGGGAAATCAACAGTGAAATATTGAACACAAATATTATTAAAATGTAAGCTACTAAATTCCACAATAGAAAATGTAAAATTATTGACACTTTGAAAAATTGTGATCTACTTTCTATCTAAAATTGTTCCTTCCTGCGCTGACAAACCCATCAGTTCTGACAACAAATCACTGCTAAGTTGTCACATTTGTCACATCATGCATACATGCCAACTAGTGCACATTTTCTGTATTTGTATACAAAATACTCAGGATTTATTGACCGCTCTATTGACATTTAGTAGTTACCTTTAGTGAATGTATGTATTCTAGATAACAGAATATGGTCAGAATCTCAGATCAAGGTACAGATTTTGTATGGGATATTTTAGCTTGAAATACAGAATCATCAGTCTGGAAGTTGATAGATAATCTTTAGAAGCTAATTGTATGTCAGAAGAATGAGATTGTGTGCTGAGATAGTTCAATTTTGTGTTGAGATAGTTTAATTTTGTGTTGAGATAGTTTAATTTTGTGTTGAAATAGTTCAATTTTGTGTTGAGATAGTTTAATTTTGTGTTGAAATAGGTCAATTTTGTGTTGAGATAGTTCAATTTTGTGTTGAGATAGTTCAATTTTGTGTTGAGATAGTTTAATTTTGTGTTGAGATACCTGGTAGTTCAGTTTTGTATTGAGATAGTTCAGTTTTGTATTGAGATAGTTCAGTTTTGTGTTGAGATAGTTCAAATTTGTGTTGAGATAGTTCAGTTTTGTGTTGAGATAGTTCAAATTTGTGTTGAGATAGTTTAATTTTGTGTTGAGATACCTGGTAGTTCAGTTTTGTGTTGAGATAGTTCAGTTTTGTGTTGAGATAGTTCAAATTTGTGTTGAGATAGTTTAATTTTGTGTTGAGATACCTGGTAGTTCAGTTTTGTGTTGAGATAGTTCAGTTTTGTATTGAGATAGTTCAAATTTGTGTTGAGATAGTTTAATTTTGTGCAATCATCTGTATTATATTATATATGTGTTCATGCAGCGTAGATGAAGTGTGGATAGTGAACTTGAAAGGCTACTGATGGTCCCTTAAAAAATAGGAAGTGTATGTCCCAGATGATAATGATGGACACAAGACAATCGCTCAGATCTTAATGAAGATGCATCATAATGTGTACAGACATTGTGAGTTCAACTGTAATAGAGGCAACATTCTGGACAGACAATATCAAAGAAACCATTAGAGATTGCTCTAGGTTTCTGTGTATCAAAGTCATAGTTTCACAGCTCTGAACAGTTCACAGTTTCATAGTTAGCAGTGACATAGTTTCACAGTTCTGAACAGTTCACAGTTTCATAGTTATCAGTGACATAGTTTCACAGTTCTGAACAGTTCACAGTTTCATAGTTATCAGTGACATAGTTTCACAGAGAAACACTCATTTGTTAAAGATTATTTAAAGTTGAGCCTCTCTTGTGTGCCCACCTCCCCACCCTTTAAGGTGAAAGACCGTACGAAGAACAGCATCAATTAAACATTACCTCAACCCTTCAGTATAAAATATTAATTGGGATGTTTTTATTGTTTGTTTTGCTGTATTATCTATGTTTCATTTCATATATTGTTTATTGAAGTTTTCTTCAATTAGTAACTGTATATGTGCTAAATTTGTGAACTACTTGCTATTAGTTCCATCTTTTACCATGATCACAGCACAGATTGTAAATATCATTTTGGTAATATTAATATAAACTTGTCTCCTTACGGGTAAAACCTTCACAAGCATAATAAGGAGGGTCAACATTGTTTGTTCCGAATCTTATATTGTTGATTTTTTTTTTACATTTTCTCATGTACATTTAAAATCACATTTGGCATTTATTTCACAGCTTCAATAGACACATATTTTCATGAAAGTGCTGTATCAATATTTTGTTGTTTATTTTCCCTGTGGAGTTGCTATTTTTTAGTTGCTGTGCTCTAACAAATGAACTTAATTGAGTTGTTCTCTACCTCATAGCTAAATATTATCCAAAATATTTGTTACAAGAGTGTCACTCTGCTGTATATGTTTGCAAAAACAAAAACAGAAAAAAAAAACATACAATAATAATAACTTGATTGCCTTGTTGTTATCCATTCTGAGTTTGTTTCTAATGTAGAATTATTAACCTGTGTACTTGTAATTATAGAAAAATGTTGGCATATATGGTTGTTAGAGTTTACAGATATTTGTACACTATTACAGGTTTAGCATATATGTCTACATACATACATTACAGAATTAGCAGGTATTTGTACACACATTACAGGATTAGCAGATATGTCTACATACTTACAGGATTAGCAGGTATGTTATGGTCAGACAAAAGGTATTGAGAAGTGACTTCATTGTACTCTGATAGGTACAAAGAGTGAGCACAGAATAAGATTTCATTATCAAAGAGTTAGTGCCGAAGATTTGGTTATCAAAGATTGAGCACAGAAGAAGATTTAGTTATCAAAGAGTGAGCACAGAAGAAGATTTGGTTATCAAATAGTCAGCACAGAAGAAGATTTGGTTAAAAAAGACTGAGAGCAGAATATTTGGTTATCAAATACTGAGCGCAGAAGAAGATTTAGTTATCAAAGAGTGAGCACAGAAGAATATTTGGTTATCAAATACTGAGCGCAGAAGATTTGGTTATCAAAGAGTGAGCACAGAAGAAGATTTGGTTATCAAATAGTGAGCGCAGAAGAAGATTTGGTTATCAAATAGTGAGCGCAGAAGAAGATTTAGTTATCTAAGAGTGAGCGCAGAAGATTTGGTTATCAAATAGTCAGCACAGAAGAAGATTTGGTTATCAAAGACTGAGAGCAGAAGATTTGGTTATCAAAGAGTGAGCGCAGAAGATGTGGCTATCAAAGAGTGAGCACAGAAGATTTGAGTTACCCCATATGTAATCAATCCCTCACAACAAAGTGGCACACCGCCTACTGAGAGTACCACTCATAGCACGTAACGCCATAGCTTCAAATGGTAATCTTCCAGGGATCTCTAAATAATGCACTTTATAAACAAGATGTCGTGAGCAGGGTTCAAACCCACAACCACATGAGCACAAAGTGAACTGTTAAACCACTATGCTAGGGAGATCCCCATTGTCATAGTTTGGAGGTATATGTACACATATTACAATATTAGCAGATTGACCTATGTGTACATATTACAGGATTATCATATATGTGTACATAATGTCAACATTGATAGATATTTACATGTATGTCAAGATTCACATATGTAGACCTATACATTATTATGTACATTTCATGGTTAGATTTTTGCACCGTAAAGATTGTATATAAATGTTATGATTATAGAATTTTGTAGTAGTTAAATACAGTTTTGCTTGTTTGTATTCAGTGTTTTTTTGAAGAAGTATTTTGCTGTGAGTGAGTAAGCTCAGGAATATAGCACACAAAGATATCCATAAAACGCATAGGCCTACTGTATATTTCAGTATATAAGACTATCCATGTATAAGCTGTGTATGGTACTTTCCTATAACAAGTTATCCAAAGTCTTCAGTCCATTTATAAGCTGAATTGATATTAAAATATCAACAATGACATTTCAGTGAAAATCCAGCCCATCTAAGTATGTGATTATGCAGTCCTTAGTGATAAAAAGTGTACAGATCACAGAAAAGTTAGAAAAATGATGCCTTGAGGGGAAGGTGTCTATCTATCTATCTATCTATTTATCTATTGTCTTTTCCATAAGTGCTGTTAGGCATCGTTGGGAGTTGAAGTTTTCTGTCTTTGTCCATCTTTGTTGCATTTGCCAAAGTTAGGACATGTTTTTTAACAATCTCTCAGATTGAATCTTCCTATCTTGTTCTTGGTATTCCTCTTGCTTTGTACCGGTAGCCATTCTTTTTGCTGTTGTACACATGGAAAGCTGGTTGTGATGTTTCCATTTGCATAAGGTGGCCAAACCTTAGTAGTACACAGTAGTAGTAGCTGATAAACAGATTTCAATGCACAATCTAAGAAACATCACAAGTTATAGATGCACACAGTAAGTAAAAAAAGTAAAGTAACCCATAGCATTTATTAATGCCGTAGATGTGTGAGATGTTAGCGATCTCACATTTCAGTGGCTCTGCAAATGAGGGCAGTAGCCATCTCCTCTCCCTTGCAGTCTTTACTTCCCAGATTAAACCGGTAACCCATTTAAGCCTGGGTCGACCCGGGAGCCGTTGCGATCTGAAAAACATTTCCGCCTCAACTGGGGAATGAACCCAGGACCACTCGTATGTGAAGCTACTGCGGTATGTGGCTCCCCAATATGCACACAGTACTAGTAGCTGATTAAAAACATTGCATTTCGCAATCTAGCTTATGAGCAATATGGCTACAAATGTAACCCATTCATTTGAATTGGTAAAACACATGAACATATACATACAATTGCTGAAGTTGGATGTGTCAAACCCTTAACACATATAAAGCTGCAAAACAATACTTCTCTTTTCTCTGGTCTACAATCTGCTGGTGATTTATTAGGGTTATTGTCCCGCTGAATGCTTCATGACAAGTTACCCGTCAAGGCATATAACTAAATGAAATCAGGATACAAAGTCAGAGGAAGACCATGGAAAATGTGGATAGAAAATGTCAGGGACATCTTGAACAAACACGGTCATAGCACAGCTGAGGCGAAACATCTGGCCTATGAGCACAAGCTCGAGCTCCAATCACCCTCTACACTTAACTGCAAGATTGGATAAAAAAACCACCTGGGGAAAGACAATTGTCCCGTTACAAGGGATATCCAGAAGGAGTTTGAAAACAAATTCTCAAAAAGTGCCACTAGAAAATTGTTCAAAGTATGCAGTCACATAAACAAATCATAAGTACACCACAGCAGTGAGATTTTGTTTCCATCACAATCCTCATAGTTATACTGATCAATTTGGGGGATTGTTAAAATCAGTGTTTCTCAAACTCTTTTTGCCAGCGCCTCCCCCTTCATATAGATTGTATGTATCATCATCCCCCAACAGCGACCATTGTAGATATGTATTTGGTTGGGAGGGAGGAGGTATTTTTGCCTAAAAATCAAATGTCCTGCCTTGGTTATTGTGGGAATTTTGATGACCATTTTCACAAACTATCACCTAATCTCATAGATTCATAGCTGCATTAGATAATAATTTGTATACATCAAGAACAATGACAATTGTTATTTTATTAAGAAAAGAAATGGATTTGTATTTAAATTATTCAACACTGAGGACACTTTTGTGAGGGAAGGGGAGTGTGGGTTTCTTCTGTCATTGTCAAGAATAGAACTGATACAAACAGCAGTACGATTTGTGAAAACTTCCCTCCAGACTGTTAGACTTGCTAAAAAACGTACTCAAATATAGCACTTTCTCTTGTTGGGTGCTACATTGAGCTTACAAAGTGAATGCCGAGGTTTCATTGCACCTATAACCTAATGTTTCCTGTTCCTGAAATGTTTTGGATTATTGTCACTCTAATACAATAAAAATGTTTCCTATTATCAACAGAATCTTGTCACTGGTTTCAATAATCCTAGTTGGGCCAGGTTTCAGATAGAGTTCAATTAATATCAACATAATTTTGTCACTGATTTCAATAATTCTAGTTGGGCCAGGTTTTAATAATCCTAGTTGGGCCAGGTTTCAGACAGAATTCAACTCAACAGAACATTGTCACTGGTTTCAGTAATTCTAGTTAGAAATGTTTCAATAATCAAGTTGCTTGTCACTGGTTTCAATAATCCTAGTGAGGCCAGGTTTCAATAATCCTAGTTGAACCAGAGTTTAACTAATATCAACAGAATTGCACTTCTTCTCATTTTATATAAAAAGTAGTAGGTATTTTTACAATTTTTTGGTGCATTTTGATGTATTCAATGTTCTGTAAAACTTTCTATCTACTGACCCTATATCATCCACCTGCTGCTTCCTTGACCCTGCATCACCTCCCCCCCCCCCCCCCCAGGCTGATTCATGATGCGTTTTTGGCCTCTTTGAGAAACCTTGGTTTATATGACATCAGTTTGAGGGAGAAAATATTTGATGGGAAAACGTGTGTACTATTTATCATCTGAACTGTAGATCTATATTCATGTTCTATAGTACATGAAGAATATATAATTAACAAGTACCTGTTTTTGTCACTACTTGATTTCATGACTTGTCTCATGTTTGACTATGTGCTGTTACAATAACGTATAATGATGCATGCAGAGAAATACATACGGGTGTTTATGTTAATTTAATTTTGTCATTGTTGTCATTGCATGAAAATGTCTTTTCCTGAATCACCATGAGATGTGTAATGTAGCATGTAGAAATGTATTATTTATTGACATAATTTGTTTCTTCATAATTATATCATCTGCAAAAATTGTGCTTAAATTATTTTTGGAGGGTTAGAAAATGAGTAGTGAATAATTTTAAAAGTCAAATTAATCATGAAATTGTTCATTATGGAATTATATGCCCACATTTGTAACGAAACAAACCCTACATTATTAACAAAATGAACTTTTGCTAAAAGGTGCATATAACACAACATTTATTTGATCTGCGTGCAACATACTGAGAGCTCCCTCTCCTGGAAGACTTGGGGGGGGGGGGGGGGGGCTGTCAGTACGTTGCATGCACATCAACTGATTTCTAGCAGACGCTGTGTGTATTTTATCTTTGCTTCACGAAAGTTGTATGAAATCAAGCATAATATTAAAAAGGTGGAATATGTGGACATATCATTCTGTATGAACCAATTAATTCAAATAAAACATTTTTAGAAGTGAGGGTTGATGTTTTATTTCAGAGAAATTGAACAGTTCTTGAGTCTTGTTCAAAGATTTTATTTTAGGTATCCAAGAGTATGAGCACAGGAGTCTGAACAACTTTGTTAAGCATTTGAGAAATATGATTGGAGCTATGATATGATAAGTTTTGTTACACATTGGAATTGAGAGCCATGTTGGTAATTATTCTATTCATGTGTAACAAGAAAAATGATAACTGAATCATCTTTTTCATGTTTGTTAGTTCAATTATTTATTTATTTGTTGTGCATAATGAGACAAGAGCCATGTTACATTGTTGTGTATGTCAATTTTATCAACATATGTTGTAATAACAGACATTGCTGTATTAATATAATAACGTATGTCCTAGTATTCAAATGTTAAAGGCAGAAATGGTATTGTCTTTATTGTATGTCTAAATGTGTCCACATAAAGCATTATTTATATTGATACCTAATATCATGAAATATTAGTGGATTGACATAGCATTTTTCTTAAATCTGGAAAATTGTATTTAAAAGTAGATTTTTGTTTGTTCTAAAATATTTAATTTTAGTGAATACCTCTCACATACAAATAAAAAATTATCTTTATTTCTCAGGCTGGTTTTTTGTACGATGCTGTCATTATTTATAGTGCTAAGAATACTTTAGATTACCTGTGTTCTGACAGCGTTAAAATCATGATACAAATTTGTGTTACCATCAAAATTAAGCAGTTAAAACGAACAACTGAAATATGAGGCATATTCAAATGAAACCCTCCTTAGCTTCTGGTCACTTATGCTAACATGCAAGGGGCGTGAAGTTGTCATCACTGATGTAATAAGTACACGTTAATGAACAAATGATCACAGGTTAATTCTCTTCCAATGCTTAGTGTCCTGTGATAACAAATCCATCCAAACTTGGCTAAGGAGCAGTGATTCAGTTTTGTATAGCGGATCAATGTTGATCAACCACCATTCATTACAGAGTGCAAGCGATGTACGGTGGAAAATGTGTTTTGAAAACAACTTGTATTGAGAATTTCATTCAGATTGGGGAAGAATATTTTGGAAAAGGTGACAGTTAAAAATGATCTAGAACATATTGCTGCATTCATCTTGGTGATGGCTTCTTCTGTTACAACAGATGCCTGACCCGAACACAGGATCATTTATTACCTGTCGTCCTTTCAGAAACATTTTTTCCCAATCCTTCACTATTGTCTTCGAAACACATTTTCTACCATACACTACCTACATTCTTTGATGAATGTGGGTTGGTCGACATCCTTGAACTGTAAAAAACTGAATCACTGCTCATTTCTAAAATTTAAAACATTGTTTAGATGTATTCCTTATCACACCAGCCATGTTGTCGACTAACTGCACAAGACACTAAACATATGAAAAGAATGACTATGTGACCATTTTTTCATTTATTTATATATTGTTACATCCAGTGATGACATGTTTTCGCTCCTTGCGTGCTGGCATTGGTGACACGGGTGGGTTTCATTTGTAAACTCCTAGTACTTTCTTATATTCATGAAATTCAGTCTCTTTCATTTTCATAGCAAGCATTTTTTGTTCCCATGTCAGACTATTAAAGGCAGCTCATTGTCTCTGATCAATGTCCCTGCTGTTGTCCACTGAACATTGTTATTGAACATCTGTTTTTTTGTGTGTGCTCATTGTCTTTGTATATTCATTTGTTGAATTTTAATGAAACTCTGGAAAGTAAAAACAAACATGGATCTACATTTTAGTTAGTACATGGATATCCTACTTCTACAGTGCTAGGTTTATTTCTCAATTGAGCTAAAACAATTTTCCAGGTTGACTAATTCTCTGTGAAGATTGGAACCATAATAAATCTTGTGAAGTACATTAGTCATTAGATCATCATGGCACTCCAGACACGTCCATGGGTACTCTGATCTCATGTTTATTATGTCCCTCAGCATGTGGTAGCTGACTGTTCCAATTCTTTATTTGATAACTCTTCTTTTGATTCCTATATGCCACTCTGTTCTTGCAACACCACACTTCATCCTATGTCTTGTATTCTAGCCATAGACGTGGAAGAAATGAACCCAACAACTTCCACTTATCTAACTCTTTAAGTGCATTCAAATTGAACTATCACCAGTCACTGTGATCATGCTGGCAAGTAGGTCTGCTCTTTAATTTCTCCTAGCACCCACATGTTGAGGTACAAAAATGAAGGCAGCTCTTCAGTACAGACTTCATCAATGACTTCAACCACTAGCGTTGTGAATAGTCCAACTGACTGAATCTTTCAAAGCATACTAATAGAATCAGTGAGAAAACAGACACCTGTAGCACTCTGGCATTCCAATCTTATCATTGCCATAGTCACCGCCAGTACCTCTACCATGATACAACTAGTGGTGATACAAAATGCACCATTTTCTCCCTAATGCAATTCCCTCTGCATTGAGCAGTGAATGCTCAAGCACTACACACATGCCGAACTACAGACCAGTCATTGCAGACAATAATATCTTCATTCGAGAAATTCTCACTGATAAGATCCTGGACTTCTGAATCTATATCTACTGGAATATCATTGACACGTTTCCTGGAAAGTGTGATTACCACTTCAATGGAAGTTGTAAACTTGATAGATTTATGGAAAGTGTGATTACCACTTCAATGGAAGTTGTAAACTTGATAGATTTATGGAAAGTGTGATTACCACTTCAATGGAAGTTGTAAACTTGATAGATTTATGGAAAGTGTGATTACCACTTCAATGGAAGTTGTAAACTTGATAGATTTACTTTCGCCCTCTTCTCTGCCTGTCAAGCCATGACTTCCTCTGTTTTAATCCCTTACCTTTGATATTTTAATTATAATTATGTAGTAGATTGTTCTGGGTAAGTATAAGTTGCCATCATGAAGCTGATACGATCACCCCGACCATGTCAGGGGTTACCAAACTAAATGGACACTATTTCCCATATGTCAGACAGCGGACTTTGCTTACTAACTCAACATACCACTTCTAGGGCATCAATCATCAATTGAGACTACCATACAGGGACAAGTATAAATGAACAAAGTAAAGTAAGACATTAAATAAATGTTGTGAACAAATCAAAGTCACATCAAAAATAAAGAGATAAAAAAAACTCCCAATCAATGTGTTGGCACGAAAAGAGACATGGCACTGCTAAAAAGCCTATTTGAAGGAAAGATTCAAGACAACCAGTCAAGAGATAGCTGATTCTGCAAACTAAAAATTAAAGGATATCCTATTATTATCCTTCTGTATTCATTCGCAAACTCCTGCATATTAGCAAGATGTAATCCAAAGAACAGAATGTATGTCATGGCTTACAGCTTAGCTACAATCTCTGCAAATATTATGTATCCTATTCAGAATGTAGCCACCAACCAAGCATCTTTTGGCTGTAGTTATTTTCTTGGCAGTACTTAATTTCGGTACCGGTAGTTTGCCATTGTTTTCTGAACATGTGGATGTACAATTGTCTGTGGCGGGATTTGAATCCGGTGCCGTTGACCATTACAGATGCTCTCTGTACTTAGTGGACACAGAGCAGGACATTTATGAGTAATAACACTGTAAATTAGGATGAAATATCAAAAGGTTAATGTAGTCTGGTAGAGTCAATTGTCATTAAAGAGATAAGTGCTAAATATAATCTGAATGTTTATGTTGTGTTTCTGTGGTGATCACTACCTTCATTTGTTTATTCTATGTCATTCATTCATTTTCTACATGTTTTGTCTGTTTATATTCTTATTGTAGCTATGTTATAAGGTTAACATATCTATCCATTGTTCATATACAATGTGTTTTCTTTTTTTGTGTTTTGTTTTGTATTGAATATCTTTGCTGCTTGAATTATTAATTCATTTTTGTGTCTCCAAATTTTTTCAAAAGTTTGGTTGAAGCTCCAATTTAAATGGTTTCTCAGAACATCAGTCAGATTGTTGCTATGATTGAAGTGATTTCTCAGAACATCAATCAGATTGTTGCTATGATTGAAATGTTTTTTCAGAACATCAGTCAGATTGTTGCTATGATTGAAGTGATTTCTCAGAACATCAGTCAGATTGTAGCTATGATTTAAATGATTTCTCAGATCATCCATCTTCATGTAACTTTAAATTTAAATGATGTCTCAGAACATCCATCTTCAGTTTTGCTTCGTTAAAACACTTTCAGAACAGAGAACAGACTTACATCTTTCTGTAGTTGATCTTGAATAATTGTATATATATATATATATATATCATGAATAATTATATATATATATATACAAGTGTAGTATGTATACTTCATGATATACTTACATGTTATACTTTTGTATAACAAATTGAAATGTAGACATGTTATTGAAATGTAGACATGTTCTAACTCATTTCTTTTGGACAATCACAAAAATTTACCTGCAGGTTTTCAGTGGTCTATGACCACATTTGAAAATATAAATTGATTTCCTCCTATAATTATTTCTTGTGATTTGATCGAAGATGCCCTGATATTTGTTTCTGTATTGCCATACAATTATATGTCATGTTTATCTTGAATATCAATTAGATCAAAAGAGCAAAATTGTTAATAAAATTATTATTTTGAAATGTTGTATTGTTTATTTTGAATAGTTTTCTGTTTCAGTAACTGAGGATCATAATATTTTATTGCCAGATAGGCTTTCAGAGCAAAACGTCAGGCTTTATATTAAATAACTTTTTGTGTGGACTTCTTTCAAAAATTATAATTATATTCTTCAGTATAAATAGGTTTTCTTAGTTTGCTAAGTATGATATGAATTTTCTGTTTTGTTTTAATATATTTTTTTAAATTGGAAATTTAGAGCAAAGTAGACCAAACTAGTTCAGGAACTTATCTCTATACCTCAGGTAAGGTTTTACCGAATAATATGATATTTACTTTACTATTTTAGTGAATGTTATATTTTTAAGTAAATCTTTTAAGAGGACCCCGAAGATCACGCAATCAACACCTGACCGGGACTCTGTATCTACATACACTGAGATGACTGCTGGAACGGAGAGCAGAGCACTTATGGGAATGCCCCATGTACTGTGAAGCTAGTTTCTAATCAAGAATCAAGAAATATATTATAGTACACATTGAACCTCAGTGTGAGACATAGGCCTATGGCAATGTTATAACTACAAGCTTAGGCCTATTCTTGAGAATCTATTGCAGAGACATCACCAATGATGGCAATATTAGTTAATTTTGAGAGAAAACTTCAAACTAATACTCTCTATTAGTCAGAGAGAAAACTTCAAACTAATACTCTCTATTAGTCAGAGAGAAAACTTCAAACTAATACTCTCTATTAGTCAGAGAGAAAACTTCAAACTAATACTCTCTATTAGTCAGAGAGAAAACTTCAAACTAATACTCTCTATTAGTCAGAGAGAAAACTTCAAACTAATACTCTCTATTAGTCAGAGAGAAAACTTCAAACTAATACTCTCTATTAGTCAGAGAGAAAACTTCAAACTAATACTCTCTATTAGTCAGAGAGAAAACTTCAAACTAATACTCTCTATTAGTCAGAGAGAAAACTTCAAACTAATACTCTCTATTAGTCAGAGAGAAAACTTCAAACTAATACTCTCTATTAGTCAGAGAGAAAACTTCAAACTAATACTCTCTATTAGTCAGAGAGAAAACTTCAAACTAATACTCTCTATTAGTCAGAGAGAAAAATGCTGCAGGCATTATGTTGTTTTTACATCACAAGTGATGATGACCATTTTTTACCACCACTTTTAAATTTCAGTTAGAGTTAATTCTTGATTATAAGTTCATAGATGACGAATAAGCCCTAATATGGCCGCAAGTGTCCTTTGACTGTTCGAGCATGGAATGACAACTGTAGATGATTTTTTTTATCACCCTGTGTCTTTATAGTTACTCTTCGCTCAATATTTCACTCAGACATAATACTCTCTATTAGTCAACTTTCAGAGAAGAACACTTCAGATACACTACTCTCTATGTCAACTTTGACAGAAGAACACTTCAGATACACTACTCTCCATTAGTCAACTTTGAGAGAAGAATTCTTCTGATACACTACTCCATTAGTCGACTTTGAGAGAAGAATACTTCTGATACAATACTCTATTTCAACTTTGAGAGAAGAACACTTCTGATACAATACTCTATTTCAACTTTGAGAGAAGAACACTTCTGATACACTACTCCATTAGTCAACTTTGAGAGAAGAACACTTCTGATAAAATACTCTATTAGTCAACTTTGAGAGAATAACACTTCTGATACACTACTCCATTAGTCAACTTTGAGAGAAGAACACTTCTGATACACTACTCCATTAGTCGACTTTGAGAGAAGAATACTTCTGATACAATACTCTATTTCAACTTTAAGAGAAGAACACTTCTGATACATTACTCTATTTCAACTTTAAGAGAAGAACACTTCTGATACACTACTCCATTAGTCGACTTTGAGAGAAGAATACTTCTGATACACTACTCCATTAGTCAACTTTGAGAGAAGAACACTTCTGATACACTACTCCATTAGTCAACTTTGAGAGAATAACACTTCTGATAAAATACTCTATTAGTCAACTTTGAGAGAATAACACTTCTGATACACTACTCCATTAGTCAACTTTGAGAGAAGAACACTTCTGATACACTACTCCATTAGTCGACTTTGAGAGAAGAATACTTCTGATACAATACTCTATTTCAACTTTAAGAGAAGAACACTTCTGATACATTACTCTATTTCAACTTTAAGAGAAGAACACTTCTGATACACTACTCCATTAGTCGACTTTGAGAGAAGAATACTTCTGATACACTACTCCATTAGTCAACTTTGAGAGAAGAACACTTCTGATACACTACTCCATTAGTCAACTTTGAGAGAAGAACACTTCTGATACACTACTCCATTAGTCAACTTTGAGAGAAGAACACTTCTGATACACTACTCCATTAGTCAACTTTGAGAGAAGAATACTTCTGATACACTACTCCATTAGTAAACTTTGAGAGAATAACACTTCTGAAACACTACTCCATTAGTTGACTTTGAGAGAAGAATACTTCTGATACAATACTCTATTTCAACTTTGAGAGAAGAACACTTCTGATACATTACTCTATTTCAACTTTGAGAGAAGAATACTTCTGATACACTACTCCATTAGTCAACTTTGAGAGAAGAACACTTCTGATACACTACTCCATTAGTCAACTTTGAGAGAAGAACACTTCTGATACACTACTCCATTAGTCAACTTTGAGAGAAGAACACTTCTGATACACTACTCCATTAGTCAACTTTCAGAGAAGAACACTTCTGATACACTACTCCATTAGTCAACTTTGAGAGAAGAATACTTCTGATACACTACTCCATTAGTCAACTTTGAGAGAAGAATACTTCTGATACACTACTCCATTAGTCGACTTTGAGAGAAGAATACTTCTGATACACTACTCCATTAGTCAACTTTGAGAGAAGAACACTTCTGATACACTACTCCATTAGTCAACTTTGAGAGAAGAATACTTCTGATACACTACTCCATTAGTCAACTTTGAGAGAAGAACACTTCTGATACACTACTCCATTAGTCAACTTTGAGAGAAGAACACTTCTGATACACTACTCCATTAGTCAACTTTGAGAGAAGAACACTTCTGATACACTACTCCATTAGTCAACTTTGAGAGAAGAACACTTCTGATAAAATACTCTATTAGTCAACTTTGAGAGAAGAACACTTCAAATACACTACTCTCTATTAGTCAACTTAAAGAGAAGAACACTTCTGATACACTACTCCATTAGTCAACTTTGAGAGAAGAACACTTCGAATACACTACTCTCTATTAGTCAACTTTGAGAGAAAATAACTTCAAACATAATAATACTGACTGTATTATATTAGACAACTTTGAGAGAACACTTAATATATAAACAGAAGTTGGTCACACAATGTAGGATACTTTTACAAACAACAACAGATTTGAAAAAATATATCTTTAAAACAAAGGATACAAGATAAATATAATATGAATTAGATTGCTACAATTTAGATCAAAATGCAGATTATAATCAAGCAAATTGAATAACATACTCTGTTATGAGTGTCAGTTCTAACTCTTCTGTTTCTCTCTGAATCTTATCCCACGTCACTTCATCAGGAATATTTCTCATTTTTTCCCATCCATTCTGTGAGCTACAACTTTTGATCCCAGTGTCTGGCTATAGTACTCATGATCATTCAAGCAGCAAGGATGGTTGATTAAAACATGATGCCTGTACAGTACATTTAGTTATGATTAGCTTTCAGGTGTTCTCATTGATTTGATTTCGTTCAGTGGTTGTAGTTTCTCTCATGTCAAACATGTGTGGTGTGAATAAACATCATTATCATATCGAAAGTATTCACGGTTTATTATTTTGTTGTTCTTGTGGTGATGTTTATGATGTTGCTTTAGTTGATGTGTTGCAGAATGGTTAGAACACCAATTTTGGAACCGTGAGGTTTTATAACTGGTTCAGACAGGATTTTATCTTCAGGCATAGACCCACAGTCATGCTGAAGTCGGATGTGTCAGGCTGAAAGATGCAGATATCGCAGCAATGCTGTAAACCATGACACAGTGCATTCTTTTCTCCGGACTACATCCTGCTAATCTGCAGGAGTTTGAGAACGCAATGCTGTAAACCATGACACAGTGCATTCTTTTCTCCGGACTACATCCTGCTAATCTGCAGGAGTTTGAGAACAAACGCAGAAGAAGAAGAAGAGGTGTTACTGTTAGTTATTGTGGTGTTATTGTTAGTTATTGTGTTATTTTTAGTTATTGTGTTATTGTTAGTTATTGTGTTATTGTTAGTTATTGTGTTATTGTTAGTTATTGTGTTATTGTTAGTTATTGTGTTATTGTTGGTTATTGTGTTATTGTTAGTTATTGTGTTATTTTTAGTTAATGTGGTGTTATTGTGGTGTTATTGTTAGTTAATGTGTTATTTTTAGTTAATGTGTTATTGTTAGTTATTGTGTTATTGTTAGTTATTGTGTTATTGTTAGTTATTGTGTTATTGTTAGTTATTGTGTTATTGTTGGTTATTGTGGTGTTACTTTTACTGTTAGTTATTGTGGTGTTACTTTTACTGTTGGTTAATGTGGTGTTACTTTTACTGTTGGTTATTGTGTTATTGTGGTGTTACTTTTACTGTTAGTTATTGTGTTATTGTTAGTTATTGTGGTGTTACTTTTACTGTTGGTTATTGTGGTGTTACTTTTACTGTTAGTTATTGTGGTGTTACTTTTACTGTTAGTTATTGTGGTGTTACCTTTACTGTTAGTTATTGTGGTGTTACTTTTACTGTTGGTTATTGTTGTGTTACTTTTACTGTTGGTTATTGTGGTGTTACTTTTACTGTTTATTATTGTGGTGTTACTTTTACTGTTGGTTATTGTTGTGTTACTTTTACTGTTGGTTATTGTGATGTTACTTTTACTGTTGATTATTGTGATGTTACTTTTACTGTTGGTTACTGTGGTGTTACTTTTACTGTTGACTATTGTGGTGTTACTTTTACTGTTGGTTATTGTGGTGTTACTTTCACTGTTGATTATTGTGATGTTACTTTTACTGTTGATTATTGGGGTGTTACTTTTATTGTTGGTTACTGTGGTGTTACTTTTACTGTTGATTATTGTGGTGTTACTTTTACTGTTGGTTATTGTGGTGTTACTTTTACTGTTGATTATTGTGATGTTACTTTTACTGTTGATTATTGGGGTGTTACTTTTATTGTTGGTTACTGTGGTGTTACTTTTACTGTTAGTTATTGTGGTGTTACTTTTACTGTTAGTTATTGTGGTGTTACTTTTACTGTTGGTTATTGTGTTATTGTTAGTTACTGTAGTGTTACTTTTACTGTTGGTTATTGTGGTGTTACTTTTACTGTTGGTTATTGTGTTATTGTTAGTTACTGTAGTGTTACTTTTACTGACATTCAATGTTTTTACATCTGCTGAACAGTGTGCGTCTGTGATTATATCGATAGTACAAGAGAATATTGCTGAAATGGCTAATGTGTGCTTTACAACAAGGTAATCCAAACTATATTATGGAGCTGAAACATGGACAACCTACACAAGACATGAGAGGAGACGAAACACCTTTCAGCTAAGATGTCTCAGCAAAATCTTACATTAAATGGCACGATAAAATAACCAATATAGAACTTTTATGCCACACTCAGCTACCATCTGCCATGGAAACACTTAATAAAAATAGATTGCGAGAGCTGGACCATGTCCACAGAATGCCAAATTGTCGCATTCCACAATAAGTACTATTCAGAGAATCTTCTGAAGGCCTGTGGTAGTCCCATGCTGAGGTACAAAGACATTTGTAAGTCATCAATGAAATATTTCTTCAAAATCTGGCAAACATGGCCAAAACTTGAGCTGTCTGGAGGCACAATCTAGGTGCTGGCTGGGGCGATGTTGTTTGGGAACAATATAATAAAAGATATGGAAGATAAAAGGGAAAGATGGAAAAAAAAATATGTTGCTTTAGCAACATGATCGCATAGAAAGTTTTCCATTACTGAGAGAAAATGAACCTTTTTTGTTTGTTTTCTTAATGATCGTCTGCAAGATGCAAAAAGCAATTCAGTAAATTCTAAATATTACAGAAAGTTATGCTATATTTTTATAAAGAAAATTAACTGCTTATATTACAGTGATTCAATGGTGGAGCAAAGATGAATAATACTACAATTTGCCATGTATGCTATGAGAGGAAACTAAGAAGATGTGTCATGTGACGTATTCCTTCCAGAACGTTGTCTTCCCAATGAACTCTCTGAACTTCTGGGAAGAAATCATGCCTGAACTTCTGGTATGGAATCAACCTTTTTTTACCTAACAGTGTGTCTCAAAAGTGCAGGATGGTCACAGCAAAGACCTCTCTAAAGTAAAAGACTTCCCAGATCCTAGCATTGCTCCCTACAGTTATATTTAACCAGTGATCTTGGACTTGCTCCCTACTGTTACATCTTGGACTTGCTCCCTACAGTTACATTTAACCAATCATCTTATACTTGCTCCCTACAGTTACATTTAACCAGTCATCTGGGACTTTGCTAAATCTATTTTAAAAAGCTGTTGTCTTTCTCCAGGTGAATTATGGTTGATAGTATTCGCACCTGTCGTTCTTCTTTCTTTCTAGCACCAGGAATTGCAAGCGATTAGCTCTTACTTCCTATGTGCAGTGGGGTGGTTTTTATGAGCGTTCTTTCATACCCAGCAGACTTCGGCTTAATGCAAATGCCTAATGAAGGAGCGTTCTACTCGGGTGGAGTGTTGCCAATCCAGGGCCAGATGTGTCACCTTGGTTGAATTGAGTCCATGTTTGTTCAAGGTTATCTTGATTTTTTTTTCTATCCACAGTTTTCGTGGTCTGCCTGTGGTTTTATGTCCGGATACTCTTTTGTTATATGCTCTTATTGGTATTTAGGTTCATTCTCATAAGGTGATCAAACCATTTTTCTTACTGTCTTTTGATATGTTCAATACATGATATTATACCTACCCCTTTCCTAAATGCTTTATTTTTTATTTTATCTAGTTTAGCAACCATTACAGCTTTTCTCATACATTTCATTTCACATATAATGATTTTTCTTTGCTGAGAGACTATTAAAGACCATGTTTGGCATTGGTAGCATGGTGTTGTTTAAAAAACTGTCCCACTGAACAAAAAAGCATCACAAAATGAATGTGTCTTAGGAATTCTTATTGTGAAATTTGTGTTTATTACGGGGAGACGTGGCCACATTTGTAACTAAACACACCATACAGTAGTTAACAAAACGAAATTTTGATAAGACGCATAAATCGCTACATCCAACTATCTTCACTCTACGCACCGAGAGGGCCCCAGTATGAACCTAGTAGGGGTGCCCCTCAGTGCGTTGCATGCAGCTCAATTTATCTGCAGCAGAAGTTGTGATTTTTTAAAATCTCCAAGTCAGAAAAGCTGTATGAAATACTAATGGTTACTGTTATAGCCTAACTATCAATGTAAAAAATAAATAAATAGTAATAAACAAAATAACAAAGACCTTTTTTCTACTTTACGGTCCAACTGGGACCTTTTTCAAGAAACACATAAACAACAAAAACTTACAACTTTTGTTACTGCATGTTTTCCTGTGAAGGAGTGCAGAGAGACTTTACATGGGCTGTGGAAATAAAGGCTGCTTTGCCATAGCAGACGCCTCAACGTATATAGGAACGATTTTAATTGTACCTCCAAAAGATAAAATCCTGTCCCAACCGTGGATTTAACCCATGACATCAAGGATCTTAGAACGGAATTCTAACAACATGGCCATGCGCTCCACTAGCTCCAAAATAAGAAACATAAACAAGAAACACAAAATTATCAAAATACACATGTGATTATTTGGAGATGTCTTTCTTACTCACAATATTAAAAAGTTGGACTATGGACACGTGATGTGACCACATCTCCCCATAAAGCACCATAATTTTTTTATACACAGTATTGTCAGAATGTTTTTTTACATTGTGCTAGCAAGGAGACCAAAATCAACGCTGAATGAAATATGATCTTGGTTAACAGCAAAGGTACAGAAGCACAAACCAACAATATGATAAATTGTTATAAATTTGAGGAATTGAATATTTTCGAATACCTTGGATCATGCATATGCCTATGCAGCGATGGAAAACGCAAAACAGACTTAGAGATAGGTCCATACGGCTGGAGATGGATGTAGCGGATATGTCAAGGTTAACTTTAATGTGGAAAAGCAAAATCATTGTTAGTGTGAAAAACGAACTTTGAAACTGACTTATGTTGTCTATTGTGTTGTGTTGATGTGAAAGCTGAACACTCACTGCAGTCATGGAGAGAGGTTATAAACCTCGAATACAAATGTTACAGACGAATTCTGCGCATCTCGTATAGAGAGCATGAGACAAATGTGTCAATCAATCAAGTGCCATGTCGAATGGAATAGGCGATCATTTTTCTCCACGACTCTCTGCCTCTCATGTTGTCAATAAGCTTGGTTGGTGAGCTTTTACCAAGCTACAATACTAGTCCATCTAGCGACAAATATGTCTGTTGTTAAGGGAGGTAGGTGTTCAACTCCCCCCTCCCACCCTTAGGAAATCATAACATGTTTTTTATTGCTAGGAATTTAGCCAAAAGGTGGGTGAAACCCCTACATTAACGATTTTTCACAAAAAGGTCATCTTTCTCATTTAAAAATGTCATCACCTTTCTCATCAAAAAATCATCACCTTTCAAAAAGGTCATGAGCTTTCGCATCAAAAAAGTTATCGGCTTTCGCATCAAAAAAGTCATCCGTTTCGCATCAATAAAGTTATCACCTCTCTCATCAAAAAAGTCATCAGTTTTCGCATCAAAAAAGTCATCAGCTTTCGCATCAAAAAGAGGGAAGTACATACAAAAATGGACGAATGTTTTTTTCACATTTTTTATAGGTAAAACCCCTTTCTCAATGAAAACTTATCTACGGCCCTGATGGTTTTTTTGGACGTGTGATGATATGATTATTCGTCATAAACTATACTACAGGGAACAGTGGAGGTAAGAAGAAACAGACGAAGACTAAGAAAATCATGGACATGCAGCATCTAGGGCTGGATAGATCAATGTATTTTCACACTCATCTGCGTTGCTGAAGATAGAATTTGCTGGAGAATTTGGGTGTTATTTCATCCAATGTGGTACTCCTGTGAACCTGGCAGCTTATAGCAGTGCTACCCAAACTTTTCTTTAAACCTTTCCCCACCTGATCTTTCAAAAATTCTGATCCCCCCCCCCCCCATGTAAACATAAAGGGGCCTTACATTTTTTATAGGTCTATTCAAAAATTGACTCATTCCATAAATGAAACCTAATTATAACTTGTTCAGGACACTAGACTTAGGTTTTAGAAAGAAAGCACTAGAGAATTATTAGAACAAAAAAAACCAGTCAAGTAGGCTAAATTTTCAAAACATATAAAAACAACTAAATCTAAGTACAATTTTTTTTTCGAAATGCCCCCCCCCCCCAAACAATGAAATCCCCCCCCTTCCACCTGTGGGCGTTAGCCACAACATCGGGTTATAAGCTTATAGTATGGTGTGATAGCAGGGAAAGGAACATGAGGTAAATGGGGACTGTTGCTGACCTTTCGTGCGAAGACAGTGCCTCATCTTGAATGAATAGCCTATTGTAATGTTAAACTTCTGTCATGTTTACGGGGAAATGTCACTTTTTTCTTTATTTTTTTAAAGTACGTGACAACCCTGATTAAGAATCTCGAATAAAATACGTCAGACTTAGGCCTGTTCATTCGTCTCATTTTATCCTCACGGTAAACCCCCACCCCCCTCCCAACACAACACAAAACACCAAAAACCTAGAAATACAGGAATACTAAAAAACGTGTAATAACGATGTACACAGGAGACACATTCACGTGACATTTACAGTGCATGAATAAATGTCTCCTTAGTTGATGATTGGTCGGTAAGGGATTAAAACCTTTTGGTTAAGATATGTTGATATCTTGGACTACCATAAAAACTAACGTGGAAGTGTTGAAAGAGTCAAATGCAAAACGGACTTTAATCAATAATATAAGAAAAAGACAATCTTCATATTTTTGGCCACTTCATGAGACAATGAGGTTTGGAGAACATAGTCACAACAGACTAGAGAGGCAGCAACAGAGACAGAGAGGCTGCAACAGAGACAGAGTGCGACAACGTGAGAAAACAGACAGTTTGACAACCTGGAATGGCAGGAAAACAATAGCGAACTCGAAACATAATACTGGAGACAGAGAGATGTGGAGAGCCATGATCGCCTACGTCAGCCTGCATGACTCCTGGTGATGATGTTGATATCGTCTTAGCGGAAATAGGCTTCAATTTCTAGCAAGTGTACTTGCGTTACAGCAAACACACACATCGTTAGGCTGCTTGTTGTTTGGTGAAGGCTCCACTGGCTTCGTGAACTGTTCTTTCACGTGATCTGGTTGTAAAAGTCCATTCGAACCACTGATTGTGGATTATGTTGATTGTCTGTGTCTCACAACATCCGTCTCATGAAAATGTTCGGAGATGAACTCCGTGAACACAGCATTCATTCACATTCATATGTTTATCAATGAACTGTCTAGTGATGGCAAAGATAGTCTTGAAAAGATAATCCATTCTTCACCAAGATCAATGCCTTCTGGTGTACACATCTGTTCAAGATCGATGCCTTCTGGTGTAAACATCTTTTTCAACTTCTTGTTTCATCTTCTGTATCCATTCTCAAGCTCCTGCAGATCAGCAGGATATAGTCCAGATAAAAGTTGTGCCATAATTGACAGCTTAACTGACAAATCGAACTTCAGCATAGCCTCTAGGTCAATTTGACACTGTGGGGTGAGACCAGTGTTATAAATACGTTATAAAGTAGGGGGAGGGGGAGGAGTAATTCCCTTTTTAAAAAGTCATAAGTGTGTTTTCGTGTATCAGATCTTCTTCATGTGAATTGTGATGTTCATTTTGTGAAAATCTCTACATGGGGGGGGGGGGGGACTTTTTACCCGCATTTTGGCCAAATTTCTAATGATAAAAGGCATAGACCTATTCTGATTTGCTAAAGAACGGGAAGTTGAATATCTCAACCCTACAACCTCCTTATCTACGGGCATTTATGGGACAAAAAACTCCACCTTAAATTCCTATTAGTTGCCGCTTACGATATGCTTGATCGGTAACAGTTTAGCTCCCCATGCTCCCCTTTCGGACTCGACAACCAAGGACGATTTCTATAGGAAATTAAATTTATCTAACTATCACTACGTTCATATTTTTGTTTACTAGAAACAGATTCTTGAAGAGATTCTATCTTTTTAATTATAACAAAGAACACGGGTCAGCTGTGTTGGAAATTTACTTTATTTATTGGATGATCTCCGTGACAGAAGACACATGGCAATCACATAATACTGTGAGTTAATTAATACGTCTACAGAAAATACCTTATGACCACTGATCTATGTATAAATAAATCAAAGTCTTCACGCTCGACCGCATTTAGGGTTACCAAGCGTGTTTATTCGCTTAAACGAAGCGAGACCACGTGTGTTGATTTGAACACGTAACACATTCGTTGTATTTGTAAACTGTTATAGAAACTGGGACATAGGCATAACAGGGCGAGATATAAGTCAATGTTATAAAACCAAGAAATCTCGGTGAGACCTGGACACTAATTTGCACTCAATACATACAATTACAATACATATGTGCCATTAGCATAAACAAATATATATTTTCGCAATTTTAGTAAGCAATGTATCAAGTCAAAATATTTTGAGCTTTTTTAAAAAAAACTCAGCTGACACAGGTGGATGTCGTTATATTGTGAAATTGCGTTATTGTTGAAAGTAAATTTTCTCTCAAAAATGAAGCGTTTTAAAACTCACAAATTGCAATCCCATTTCTTTCCCTCGTGAATACTAAAATTTATTTTCTTTTGTTAACGAAATTATAATTAGATAATTAAGATCTTTTAAATTACGAATTAAGAACTATGGCCATAAAAACTGTAAGACTAAATTACTACTTTGTATCAAAATACTTTATTTATTCTTTCCAATAAATAACAGTATCCAAATGTTGAATTAAAAATACGTTTAAGTGTAAGGGAGGTAACCGTGTAAATACAAATTTAGATAATTTCATGACAAAAAAGTCGAGTGAAGCACTTTCTCCGCAGCTCTCCTACACCCCCGTAATCCTCTCTCGAGGCGGTATGACATAGCAGGCGCCGCAATCGAAAGCCACTCGGACGCTGAGTATAGCTCATCACTCAGCTAAGCACGTTTATGCTGTTAACATTCCGTACGACCGAAAACTTCACCCCGGTGACTTCGCCCTATTAACATGTCATATGGGGAGGAACCAGCCTAGATCCCAAGTGGTACTGTGACGAGCGAGCTGACTCGACACTGGCTGAACCTTGCCCCCGCGGGGGGGGGGGTCTAAGACATGAAAACGGGACCTGTGGACTAGTTCCTATACAAGCCAAGATCCAAACTTGTAAAGTTCCGCGGGGAACTTGAACTTTATACAGACATTCTTATATACGATCCATCAGTTTATGTGCCACACTTTTGTTCACCATGTCAACAGTTAGGGAAGAATGTCGTGCATATTGCTTTCAAAAAAACGTTTTTATAAATAGTAGAACGGGGAAGAGTTACATAAAATTACTCAAAATAAATGAGAGTTGTTTATTTAAATTATATTACCACATGATCAGATCAAAATATTTGTGTTCTTATGATTTATTAATATATTTGCACATATTAATACATTTCACATGTATTACATCCCCTTATCTGAGAGTATCTGAGTGGTTATGACCCTTAATGAATAATGGAAATGTCCACTCTCTATAGCCCTGCTATCCTACACAGAGCCTCAAAATATATTTCACAAAATTATTTTTCCATACAGAGCCTCAGTTTTTATCCTATTGTTCCATTGCAATCACGTTTTTATCTTCTTATTACTTCAAGTTGCAAAAAGATCCATGTTTTTATGTTATGAGTTTAATTCAAGTACAATTAGTTTTCGCAAAAACAAAACACATCACATTTGTTTGGACAATCATTCAATCATGACTATTACATTTTGTTTGTAAATGTTTTGTAAGGTGTCTTTTGCTAGGTCATATCGACTTACTGTACCGTGTCTCTCGTCAAATACAGTCACTTGAACTCATTCTTCTAAATGACTTTACTTGACGTTGATTTGTCATTGGCTGTCGACACAATGTATACAAAATAGACAAATGAAAATCACTGTAATGGTTAAATAATGTGACTTCAGATGGATTATTTTCAAATAGTCCACACAACTAATTGAGAGACACGGTTATACAGTGTAGTAAACAATGTGTCATGGGGAATGTTTGATACCACACCGGTATATTCCGGTCATTTCTTTTTGTACTGTGTCGTTCAGCAGACAGGGGTTACATGCGATCTGTATGCATTCTTTACCTTTCTAATAACTAATGAAACCAGTATTCTGGCTTCCAAACTTTTCTTTTATTAATATATGATATGCAAATTGTTTGGGAAAATTAGCAGTATATTGCCCTGAATGATTGATGCACAAAATAACCATCTTTTAATACATATTGTGTATAGGCAAGTGCTACCAACTCGTTCCTAAAAACACAAATTGTTTTTAAAAAGTCACACACCATTAGTTGTTTTTTTTAAATCCTCGAGAGGGGAACAAAGAATAGCAATACGGTTCGCCTTCCATGTACATTTTAAGAAGCGACTAAGGAGGTTATATGGTGGAGTTGGCTGTCCCATCCTATATAATGTCAAAATGATCCAGTACCATTCTAAAGTCGGATGTGTCAAAAGCGTATATCTCGCATCAAATGTTGTGAATCATGACAAAACGCATTATGAACTACATCCTGCTAATCTGCAGGAGTTTGAGAAAAAAACGCAGAAACTCAATTATCCAGAGTGAGAACTAAGATGGAAAGCATCTATGCCTTGTTGACCAGATCTCAATGTCCTTTTTATCTCCTGTTACCAGGATTGATCACATCGTCCGTAATATCACTCCCTTAATACCCACTTGTGCTTCACTTCTTTCTCTCCCACTTTCATCATCCCTTGCCTCTTTTTACGATGCCTCAACCCTTGCTGGGTTGTCAATTTTTGTGAATTAGATCCCCTTATTCTATCAATTTAAAAAAATGTTTCATTGCGTTTTTCAACTCTGGTTTCTCTTCACAAACGCATAAATCTGTCGAAGAGCAGCTACATAATACGTACAATTAAATGTTTCTGAACTAGAAATAAAAAGCATTGATGAACTTTTAAAAAATTGCCGTTTTTCAAGAGATTTTGCAGAGGATATAAGATTGCATTAAACTTAAACGTTCAAGTCGTAGGCTAAGGCCTAAAGAAAAATCAGCAAAATGTCCACCACCCCTAATGTGGAGACAGTGAAGGATGGTCAACCAAATCCCCCACAGCAATAGACTATGATATATATATATATATATATATATATATCTGCAGAGAATGAGATAAAGGCCAGAGATCCCATACGATGCAGAGAGTGCGGCTACAGAATCATGTACAAGAAGAGAACAAGACGATTGATTGTATTTGATGGCAGATAACAGCAGTCAAATTGTTCGCCCTTGTCTATTATTGTTTGTTCGAGAATGGTGTTTGAATGTTTTTAGGAGAGATAGACGCATGTGGTTGCGTTTGTGGTCCACTAGACATACCACCCATGCAATAGAAAACCTTAGTGGATGACATGCCGTTATATTGAGGTTATCTTCTTAGAGAATCTTCATGGCACGTCATCTATACAATTATGCTTTTATTTTGTTGTTGAAATGTGTGTCATGTTTACCTGAATATATATGTACGCACCCTCTGTGGTTGGGAGGGAGCCAGATATGTACTGTGCAGCACTGAGGAGGAGGTAACCGACAGCACTGTTTTTTCCTATGGCTGAAACCCATCATAAAGGCACAGTGACTCAGGACGTGACAATCCTTTTGACTTGAACATTTGGTTGCGTGCCTGGAGCAATAGAGAAGTTTGGCATAACCAGTAGTCAATTGGTGGCAGAGAATGAGCACAGTGAACCCTATCTTGTCTACAGTGGCTAGGAGAAGTGCCTAGGTTGAAACCTACCTTCATGGAGGTGTGATAGTTATTCTCTGGCTCTGTCCCGGGGTGGGCCGAAAATCCACATATTTCCCAGCAATATAATGCCATTTAATGGCATGCGCCCATGGACCGCTGGATCTGCAACCAACCAACCAAGAGAGATAGAAATAAAGACATGTATTTCTCACTGAAAAAAAATACTGTTTCATTGTTACAGTTACTCTCCAGACACCCCCCCCCCTTACATCTCAGAATTAAGAAAGGGTACACATATTTTCCATCAACATAGCTGCTGTCTTATTTTTATATACAGTCATATTTAGTAGAATTTATATGCGTATTCTTATACAACTTCTGATTTATGAAACAACAGAGAATGAACAACATAAAAACAAACTCAATGAACTGCTTTTCGATGACGATAAAAACGTCATGTATGATGATGAAGAAAAACTGCAAACTCACATCAACTCACTATCAAGAATATGCAATAAATACAACAAGCGGATCAATAGACAAAAGGCAGAAACTATGCAAATAACGAGATCAATAGAGCATTTAAACATTCGAATAGAGAACACAAAAATAATACAAGTCAAAGAGTTCAAGCACCTACGAAGTATCTTCACAGAAGACGGACGAGTCAATTGAGAGATAGAAACAAGATGTCAAAATGAAAATATTGTGATATACCATATGTCACTTTTGCTATAGCACCCAAAAACAACATGGAAGTAAAGAAACACATAAGTAAGAGCATCTTTGTGCCAACACTATGCTACCAATGTCAGACTTGATAACTAACACCTACACATAAGTAAGAGCATCTTTGTGCCAACACTATGCTACCAATGTCAGACTTGATAACTAACACCTACACATAAGTAAGAGCATCTTTGTGCCAATACTATGCTACCAATGTCAGACTTGATAACTAACACCTACACATAAGAGAAAGATCGAAACTTGCGAAATGTCTAAGTAAGGCTATTTGAGTCACCAGATTCGACAAGGTACGCAATTAGAACATCAGATGGATACTAAGTATAACATAGTGCATCAAGTATATAAACAACAGATAAAATTGTTTGGACGTCTTATGAGGATGAACGGTCACATAAGAGCTTATAACAAGATTTAAATAATGATACAAAGCCAAGGGCAGACCTAGGAAAAGATAGACAACATCAAGACCATCCTGAATAAACATGACTGCACTACAACCATAGCAACACACCTGGCTCTGGAACACAGACTACATCTTCTATACAAACCTCTACGCTCAGCGGCAAGTGTGGACGTTATGACAATAGACAGTTCTTATAAAAACGTCCGTATTAGTAATAATTACTGAAATTTAAACCCGCTCCCTCCATTGTCCAAACTATTGTATCTGTTGTTTCTATATATATTCTATGCATGGTGTTTTGTCTATTATCTTTCTGATGTTCTCATTGCACATTTTGATTGAGTCTGGTGATTCCAATGTCCTTCTTCAGGCATTGCATTTTGCAAGTTTTGATCGTAACTAAATCAAAAATCCTGTACACCATTCAACATAACTGCAGAATGTTCACAGTGCTCAATAATTACATACTTGTGTTATACATTGTTCACTTTCTCCACCTTGGATTCACTGGGCATTTATGGATCACATTTATGGATCACATTTATGGATTTAGAAGTTATTCGTCTGACATTGGGCTATTCAACAATCTCAAAAACATTAATCTATTGTTTCTTTTGAACCCTGTGCTCGCTTTTATTGCGGCGTTCTTTGCCAGAGAACTTCTACGATTTATTCATTTTAACACAGGTGGGAGAGTTGTAAGGAATATAATTTAAACACAGGTGGGAGAGTTGTAAGGAATATAATTTTAACACAGGTGGGAGAGTTGTAAGGAATATAATTTTAAGAGTGTGTTGTCTAGTATTATTATGTATAAGGGTTACTCATGGTCGCTGTAATTGATTGAGTAATGGAGGATAAGTTTGGGTTTTCTGTAACGTGATACACATGACAAATTATCACTTTCATTAATTACAAAGACAGTAAGTGAGAAAAGGAAGCGTGGATGTTAGAATGTGAGGTCTATGGCACCATCTTTGTCCTGAGCTGGTATACTAGTCATGTTAATCACCTCCGATTCAAAGTACACAAATTAAGTAAACTGTAGCTTATAGGGACACCATATATATTGTTAGTTTCTTTGCCATTCCTGCAATACGAAAGTTATGAATATATTTGTGAATATATAGTATATTCACAGTTTACTGAAATAATCATCATTCTTCCGTTTTTCTTTTTAAAAATAAAGAAAGTATCTTATGGCGAGCAGAAGAAGAGGAGGGAAATTGGACCATGTCCGCGTTTGAAAGAAGCGCGCCTCACCATAATAGTACCTTAAATCAAATTAATTATAATAACACCATAGTTTGTGGTACAAACAAGGGTTAGGTAATAACGAAACATGAGGATGACAAAACAGAGATTTATTACATAAACATATTGGGATCAAAATTATTCCTTGATGACACACACATAAATCTACGTTTGCACAAGGGACTGCTTGACCATCATGTAATAATGAATACATACACATCTGTGTGTGTTTGTGTGGGTGTTCGTCCATCACAAGTGATGATGACCATTTTTACATCCACTTTTGAAAATTCAGTTAGAATTATGACCATGTCTAATAGTTCGTAGATGTCTAATGAGCCCTATTCGAGCTGTAAATGTTCTTGGGCAGTTCGAGCATGGAATGACCACAGCAGACGGATTTTGATATATACGTGACTTTCTAGCTACTCTCCGCTGTTGGGCTGCAACATTTCTCCTCCTTACACAAGATGATGCGCTCTTTTTGACTGTAGAGCGCAATATATATATATATATATATATAAACACACACACACAGTGTTTTTTTTTCTAGGAAAAAGGTGGGCATACGGAGTTTACAGAAGTGGATGGTCATGCCTTACATGTTACTTCTCTTACACACAAACATGCCTATGAGACAACCTTACATGTTACTTCAGTTACACACAAAGATGCCTATGAGACAACCTTACATGTTACTTCTCTTACACACAAACATGCCTATGAGACAACCTTACATGTTACTTCACTTACACACAAAGATGCCTATGAGACAACCTTACATGTTACTTCAGTTACACAACTGAATGGAACCTGTGCTTTTATTTGAAACATTGATGTCAAAAGGCATGCCGCATCGAGGCCAACTCCTTGACGTGGAGATGGGGCTTAGTCCAGCCAACAGAGGCTGGAAACTAAGATTGGTCGGCCAACCCAATATACAGCAGGGTCACATTCTTGCCCAAGCAAGCACAGGTGCTGAAGTCAGAGATGCCAGGCCGAGAGGCACACCAGCAACCATGGTATCATGCAACCCGAATAGTTGACACTAAACCAGTTAAGGGAAGAACACTGGTCCACAGAGATGGATATCCACAGAAAGATGTATAGGAGCACTGGGGAGTTTTCAAATACAGCAGCATTTATTCAGAAAACAGGACTTGCTGTGTAGATATGTCAAACTGCTAACGAGAAGATGAAGAAGAAGAGGCTGGGTATTTTCTGTCTCACAATGTATGTTCTCTGTCTCACAATGTATGTTCTCTGTCTCACAATGTATGTTCTCTGTCTCACAATGCATGTTCTCAGACTCACAATGAGAGAAACACCACGAGATGAAGAGGTTACAGTCTAGCAGAGCGGACCACCAAAATAAAGAGGCAGATGATGTTGGAAGTCCGTTGAAACCACCCTTCACTGCTCATACGGTTGTTCTGTGTTAATACAATGGAACATAAAACCCAATCAATAGTAGCATCCAGAGAGAAATTAATGTTCATTTCAGAAAACTACAATATTATCGCCATACTACACATGATAGTCTAGAAAAAAATACCGTTACGGATGATCTTCGACGTTTATTGATCTTAACACTTCTTGATTTATCTTTTAAGCTGTCCATGGTATACGTACAATTCTTATGTAGCATCTCATTTCGAAAAGCAGCGATTCTCTTTGCTATTGTTTTATTTAATGTCCATGCATCACAACCGTATATTGCCACTGGAAATACGCATGTTTTGATCACACACAGTTTATCTATGCTGCTGGTATCTTGCCAAAGATTTTTCATTTGCTCAAGTTTCAATGTCGCCATTGCAATTCTTCTCTTGATTTCGACAGTCTCCTGTGCTATTTATGTTTATGCCCAAATGCTGGAAATTTGTAACATTCTCTAGTTCGAATTTTCAATTATTCTCTTCGGTGGAACTTTCACTTTATCCGTTGTCATACTTTCTGTTTTCTTCATATTTAATAACAGGTTTCTTCACTGTGTTTTTTGTTGTTGTTGATAGTAACATTTGCTTTATGCCATCTCTGTTTGTTGAAAAGAGAACTGTGTCGTTAGCATATTTGATTTCTGGGATCTGCTGACCCCCGATGGTAAGAGGTTGGAAGTCAAAATATGTTATGTCATCTTTTACGCTTCGCATTATGTTTTTAGCGCAGATATTGAACAGGTATTGTGGTAGTGTACATCCTTGTCTAACTTCTTTCTGTACATTAAACCATTCTGGTATTGTTTCGTTCACTTTTACTGTTGCCTCTTGTTCGTGGTACAGCCTTGCGAGCCAGATCTAAAAACCTGCATGTTCCTCATGAACTTCTGTTTCTATCTTATTTTGCATTCTCTCCATTATGATATATGATAGTATTTACTAGCTTGACTTATCAAAGCGATAGTTCTGTAGTTAGTGCATAATTTTTAATTGCCATTATTTGGTAAAGGGATATAAACTGACCTTGTCTAGTCCTTTGGCCATATACCAGTTTTCCAGATCTTGTAACGTAGGCTATGGTAAATAAGGACACTTCTTCTCCACCTGCCTGGGTCATTTCTGTTGTTATCTCATCGCATCCTGAGGATTTGCCTTTAAAAAAATAATTGTGTGTTGAGTTCTTGACCTCCTCCTGTGTTGGCTCTAGTTCCTGATCTTCTTTGCTAAGTATGTTGATGTGTCAATAAGTGTAATTTCAGTGTACATTTCTTGACATTACTCTTTCCATTTATGGAGAATATCTAATTTTTTTTTTGCTCCGCTAAAGTATTACCATTGTTATCTGTTATGACTCGTAATAATGGTTTGAAATTTTTGTATAGTTCTTGCAGCAGAGAAAATGTCTTTGATTTTACCTTGTTCATGTAGTTCTTATATTTCTTTACAGGAGTTAGTTATATATTGTTGTTTATCATGCCTAGCTGGTTTATGAGCTCTTGTGAGTTCTCTATATAGGCCCTATTGTCTTACTTTCTGCGTCTAACCTTGACTAATGATTTCTTTTTAGCCAGAGGTAGACCATGCAAAATATGTATTACAGAAATAAATGAGACCACAAACACATATGAAACACACAAAAGCCATCTCCAGAAAAGTCCCCCCCCCCTTTTTCCGATGCTTCAAGGCATAAAGGGCTAGTGCCCGTCTAAGATATTCCCATTTTGAACTCCTTGTTTATTCAAGGGATACGGAAATTCAGCTTAAAAAACATAGCGCATGCGCATTAGTGGACTTGTCACCGAAAGCTTGGTTCATTGATCGAAATAAAAATACACAAGCAGGAAATACACATCATTGATTGTGATAATTTATATGAGAGAGGATGGCGACTTAGTGAAAGGTAGGCCTTTATTGTATGCACCATTTTAATTAGATACGTGCTCTTGTATATGTGTGCACTTATTTTAATGGTATATTTTTATATCGCGTCTCGCTGAAAGTGATAGACAAAGATCTCCGAATCCCTCTATAATTATAAAAGAAAATTTTCTTTAGACTAACTTGTTGAACTAACTTGAAACGATTCTTATTAATTTATTTACTTTTATTACTAGACTCTTCTTTTAGGCATAGCCTACTACTTAACTTAAAACATGGAGTTGGCAGGACTTCAATATACATTGAAGTTATTCAATATATACACATACATACAATTTATGATCCTAATAATAAATACCTAATAGAATCTATTAATTCTATTATTGTTGTTATTAAAAAATCACACTGAGTATTGTTTTTTTTACAAGGAATCATGTCTGCATACATGTCGAAACCATGCTAGTTTTCGTCATTTCACTATTGAAATTGTTCTTGTACAGTACACTGTGTACTGTTGTATAACACAAGCTTGTTAATCGGTTTGTTAAATTATATAAGTTATAACCATTAGCCTAACCGTTAGGCTAGGCTAAACGTATCCACTGGAGAGTCACTGTAACTTACTAGCAAAATACTTTTAAACATAACTGAAGCTGCAGCCAATGTTCAATGTTTGTATATTATAACTGACTAGGTTAAGCTTCACTATGCGCAAAAGTATTATTATAGCTTAGTATAAGTCTCCACTGTGACCTTTGTTCTAGTTACGAGGTATTTACTTACCTTTGTATTGTGATTGTCATGCACAGTGCTATTGTTGTATGATTGAGTTTGGAATATAATTAGTATTTAAAATTAAGTAATATTTATTTAAAACTATTACATTCGAATTGTTAGGGGTTAAGGGTAGGATTAAGGATTAGAATCAGTTTCTAATATTTAAAATTAAAGTAAATTATTATTATATACAATAGCGGAAGATATACCAGGACACGTGCAGTGGTATACATTAGCAGATGGAAAGAACAGCTATGGCGCGTTTTAGATGTGACCGTACTTTCGTTATAAATTCATATATGGAGATGATAGCATGGAATGATATATGGTGAGGTCGAATTGAAAATGATGGCATTAGAATTAGGGTTAAGGATTAGTCAGTGTTTAGTATTTAGAATTATGGTAAAATAGTAGTATATAGAATAGCAGCAATATTCATGGAGTTCGTTTCTGGAATTTAAAAAGTGTATCCCGCAGAGACTGCTGAAAAAGGTGAGTGTTTGGTTTTATCCACATTGTTACAGTTTCTCAACCCTACTGTTTATTGATGTTCCAGGGAATTCTATGACGTCAGCTAGTTAAAAATGTAAACAGTGTGATATTTATAGCACAGTGAAGACTTAATCTTTACTTTTACCAACTGACTATAGTACTAACATAGAACACAGGTTTTTGAGTTTCACTGGATGACAACTTACTGACAGTCACTAAGTTAAAGGGCTATGTGGTGTAAACATGAAAAAAAACAGGCCCTTATAACAATATACAAAAACATACCGGTAACATGATTGTCTTGTGTAGACCTATTTGTATTTTTTTAAAGTGTTATTTGTATGTTTTCATGTTTACACCCATAGCCCATTAGTGATAGTCTGTCAGTTATCATCCAATGAAACTAAAAAAAACTGAGTTCTACATAAGTACACATCAGTCAGTATTACCTTTTATTGATTGTCATATATAATTGTAATATGTTACGAGTAGTAGACTTGACACACAATTAAGGCCTAACTGTAGGACTACACAATTAAATGCATTTTATTCAAATCAGAATCAAGTTATCAACATTGAATTATTTTACAGGTGAATTCGATGAATCATTATTGAAATAGTATTAATTATTATAATTTCAATAAGAATGGCAATGAAACAGGCAACATAGGGCACCAGATAATGAAACCTTGACATTTCTTAAAAAAGATGTTGGTTATGTTTTCCTGCCAATTAAGTCAATCAATAGGTATATATATATATTATTATTATTAATAATGTAGGGCCCTAAGCCTATTTGTACAATCAATCAAGTATCATGCAGAATGGCGTAAGCGATCATGTTTCTCCACAACTCTCCTATTTATACATTAGGACCTAAACAATATTAGTCTACAAATATTTTTATTAGTTAGACCCATATGATCATCAACTCATCTAACATTCAGTGTTCCAGTATTTATTTATACATTTATTTCATATTTGGTTCACAATTGTCAATATTTTAACATTTTAAATGTATAATTATTTTTAGAGTAACGATATATCCATACTACCTAGGCCTACATTATGACTGTTTTAGATTTTTTTATGAGCAGGGACAAGACAGATGCCTCAAGTGATTTATATTTTATTTATATTGATATCCTGCTAGTCATTTTGTTTCATAGTAGGCCTAAATGTAGAAGTATTTAGTGCAAGATTTCTTGAACTACTACATAATAGAACATCTATGTAGTTACACTCTAGTTTTTATTGTTGAAAAATTATTGTAGTTATTATTCTGATTACCGTAAGTAGAGAAGTTTATGTTATAGATCCCTGTACTATAGTCCAGCACGAAGAACCTTTCGTGCCTAGGGCTATTTGTAAATATATAACATTAGTGGGCCATACAAAATTACCAACTTGAAAACTAACTGACCCTCTAATGTGGTGGCTGGAACTGCTTCTCTTTGATGAGGCGTGTATATACATTATTATTATTATGATTTACTTGATATAAATTTATGATGCTATGGAATAATACTCTAAATTTATGGAATTTTTAGTCCAGCCTCGGTTGCCTTTTGAGGGCCATACCAAATGATCCGCAGGTCAGAGTTTCCCACCTCTGCTCTAAGCCTAATTAAGTGAAGAAGTTAATGTAATATACCTTTTACTCCAAGGACTACAGATTTTCTCTATTTCACAGTATATCCTCAGGTTTTATGGAACAGGAGCATACACCTGTATCAACCTTTGGTATTTCATTTAGTCAAGTACTATTTATATTTATACAAAGTAAAAATAAATCATTTTTGAGTTATTTGTGCTGAAATACATAATCACAATGATTTTTCTTGAAGTTGACATTTATGATGAGGACAAGTTTCTTAGTAAGTAGAGAAATGGCATACTAATAGTAATAATGTCAGCTGGAATGTTTATCATAGTAGGGGACTTAGGAGGAGGTGTGGGAATAATGATTGTTTTGGTTAGCACACCATGTAAAAAGTCATTGTGACCCAGAATGGTGTGTTAAAGGTTGCAGATATGACAGTCTTTGCTGTTAACTATGAAAGCACATTTTGGGTAAAAGTAAAGATTAGTTCTTCACTGTACTATAAATATCACACTGTTTACATTTTTAACTAGCTGACATCATGAATTTTCCCGGAAGATCAACCACATCGATACAGCCACAAATAATTTATAATTATAACTTTTATAACTCATGAATTTTTTAATTTATAACTAATTCTAATCTAAATAATAATTCCAAATTGATATGCCTTTTCAATTAATATACCTTAATTTTAAATAATAATTCTATTAATTGCACTGCAAAGATTAGGTAATACCTCGAAACTAGAACACAGGTCACAGTGAAGAACTATACTTTACTTGTACCCACATTTTGTTTGTGAACGTCATACTGCTAACTGACAGAAGTCTAAGAATGTATGGACAAGGGGAACAAATGTTACTTTTGTTAATAGATAGAAAAGCCATTGTAGCTTTTTAACATGTTCTTTCCTCTGCTTGGAATGTGCTTATATCTGTAGTTTTGTCTCTTCTATAAACTTGATTATGTTTTGTAACTCGCACAGAGGCCCATAGAGTTTTTCTTCCAGTGCTGTTTCTCTAGTCCAGTGTGTTTTCTTCAGCATTTCATATTCTGGATATTCTTGACGTATATGCTCTGCTGTCTGAGGTGCCTGTCACAAGTACACAAGACTGTGTTGTCAATCTTGAACTTTGTCTACAAGTGGCTGCAGAGTTGGTTGTGTCCAGGACTGAAGCATATAATAACAACTTGTTCTGGTCTGTTCATAATTTGGTATGTTATGTTGGTATTGGCTTTCTAATTGCTTTGATCACCTGTTTCTTTTGATGGTCAAATATTGATACATCTGCTTGTTCATCAACAGTACCTACTTTAGCCAGCTAATCTTCTTTATTGCTTTCATGTATTATACAGTGTAATGGTATCCACTGCGATGACTGTAGTTCAGCATGTAATTAATAAAATCACTAGTTTGTCGTATAGGAAATATATTGTTAAATTATCTACACGATGAAAAAAAAGGCCACATCATATTCATATATATATATATATATATATATACACACACACAGTATCTAAAGAGTTCTTATATAAATAGAGGCATGTGTTGGATAAGTAAAGTTCATATGTAACCAGCGAGCTATGGGAACAACCAGTATACATACCTTTAAACATCAACTGAGAGAAGGAGGGAGGATTGTGCACCAACCAGTTTGACTAGATTGCAATGTTGTTCATATCCAATAAGTTTAGAAAGTGAAGAAATCAAAGTACCCCGGTAATTTGTTAGTTATCTCATACTGTACTCTGTGCTTATTGTATATTGGAAGCGATCACAAACATCATTTGCTAATATTCCAGTGTGAACTCCTTCTGCAAACTGTTGCGGCCAAAGCATATTAGAAAGGATTTTTTAATTTTCAGGGAGATATTACTTTACAGGTTTACTGGCTATATAATCTCAGTAAGATTTATGTAGATGTGTTGACAATAGAATTTTGGTAATGTTGTGTAGATGTAAAGGCTATAGAATCTCAATAAGATTGTGTAGATGTGCTGGCAATAGAATCTCATTAAGATTGTGTAGATGAGCTGGCAATAGAATCTCATTAAGATTGTGTAGATGAGCTGGCTATAGAATCTATAACATAGATTCCTAATCTTTTTTGAGTTTGAGTCCTATTTTATAGAAGCAAAGTGATAAGTCAACCTTGTTATATTTTAGAAAAAACCTTTCAACTGGATAAAATAAAACATCTAAAATATATTTTCTGTATAATATAATTCAATATAATTTTAACTTGTGACATATTTAAAGCAATGATTGAAATTGCTATAATGATTGAAACTTAACAAGTTTCAAAATTCGAGTTTTCATGAATACAAACCTCATGGCATTCACATGATTTTTTAATCTGGTTCTTGTTTTGGCTTTTAAATTTAAAAATATTGAAAATCCGCTTTCACAGAGATTTGTAGAATCAAAGGTGAATAAAACTCATAAAAATGTCAGTAAAATCAATATTTGTTTTTAGTTTATTGTTTATGACGTGACACATAAGGAAATCATTTGCAACCCTATTTGCTGTAGTGATCAATTGGTTGGATTGTTACAAAAATCAGATGATCAAGCCAAGCATACACATAAACTTATGTTGTCCAGCCACAGTTTTATCAAGCAACACAATTGCATTTGGTAAAATGGTCCACGGATCATTGAATCAGCAACATCTTAAGCCCCTGGTCCCCACCCCCCCCCCTAAAGGAAGGGTCAAGCGATCAGGCATGGATCATAGTAACAATAATACAAAAGTTTAGTTTAGTTTTAATTGTCTGAATTCACGTTGATAAATTTTGGCCAAACACATAGGGCCTCTCCAAACTCACGATGAAGAGCATGCATGCTGTTGTTTCCCATATCTGGTCGGCAACAAACACACCCTGTTCTTCCCCTTAATCGCCCTGTTATACCACCCTGGGGTAATTCCAAATTCTTCAAGTCTCATTATCATATCACCTTCCAGTCTAGTATCCTATTGTCTCTCCCGAGGTGAATGATGGTAAGAATAATTCTAGAAGTGCCATCACTGCGGATCTGTCAACAAATCTGACAGAGAATAATTAGATAATTGGCACTGAAGTGTGTCCTGTCCTCCTGGTGAGAAGTAGTAATCCTGTGATACTGGCACACTGAAATGCCTCCCTTTGTGGACCGAACATGCATCCATAAATCCTCGCATGCATCTATGCCGTTGATGCCTTATATGAGTTCGGGTATCGCCTCAGTTACATACCTGAGAAGAACCTTTGCTTTTGTCCGAAATGCCATGGGCTGTCACGATCTTTCTGCTCACAACTAAAGTGATTATTTCATCATCATATCTCCCACGTTTTAAGACTTCGTCTCCAGATCTTCCCTCGTGATGCCAATATACCTGAAAACGTTCACTTGTCTCTTCCCTGACCATGTCAGTGTTTGTCTTGGGATATCATTTTCTTCCTTCTTTAGAGAGTGAAACCCATGCGCATGTCAGAGAAATGATTCGTAAGTAAATATTTGCCTGCCCTGTCCTATCATATCAACTCGTAACCCAGGGTCGTAGGAGGTACCACATTGGATGCTTCAGCACCCTGTCCTCCAGTAATATCTATCTTTCCTACACTGTTCTCATCCTTCTTCTTTTTTTTCAGCGTTCATTCTCAAACTCCTGCTGGATCTCTCTTGAAGCAGGACAATGGTCTCACTATATTTCAAGCATATGTAGTCCAGAGAATGGAAATACGCTGTCGCCATTTTATTTGCACTAATGTCCCGATACATACGTATTCGACAAGTGTTCCCATCCAAATCTCATCATTTAGCATTTTACCTTATCATTTAATATTTAAACTATTTCTTAATCAGCTTATCAGAAATGTTTGTAATAGATTTCCTTCTTTTCCCCACGTATCACCATGTTGTTAACTTTACTCCCGGGGTTTACTGCATTCTAATACGACTGGAAGATGTAAGAAACTTAATTCTTTTGTTGGAATAGTGAATTGTATGGCTACAATTTGAATAACTCGATTACAAAACAAAGTTATTTTCATTATGGGCATATATTTTAATTAGCAATTGAAATACATGGGACAGTGCTGTACTTTAGGTTTAATTGAAAAGAAACACTCCTTACACTTTCAATCAATTATTCTCTGTCTCAACGAAATCTACATTTGCCTAGCTATCCACAACTGACTGTACAGTCACTTCAAATAACTGGGTTTTTTTGTGTGCCACCCCCATTGTGTTATTGAAAAACCACACAGCTTTTTTTATGTGAAGTTGATATCGAAGTTGACAATGCGGATACTATTATTTTAATTTAAAATTGCCAATCTTAATTTATTTTTAAAAAACTGGAGCTGTCCATGTAGTATTACTATATGTGATTGTTGTCCGTGTAGTATTACTGTATGTGATCGTTGTCCATGTAGTATTACTATATGTGATCGTTGTCCATGTAGTATTACTATATTTGTGATCGTTGTCCATGTAGTATTACTGTATGTGATCGTTGTCCATGTAGTATTACTGTATGTGATCGTTGTCCATGTAGTATTACTATATGTGATCGTTTTCTATGATTATCATATTGTCTAACATTGTCAGCTATTTATGTTTATGAGTTTAAAGTGTGATAATAGTATCAGTGTTAGTCGTCAGATCATTATCAGGATATGTCCATACGTGCTCCAATCTCATATTCAGTATAAATAAGAATCCTAGGAATATCGCTAAGAGACAGAGTGAGAAATGAGGACATTAGACAAAGAACCGGCACCGCCCAAATCTTGGAATATATTAAGAGCCAATAGATCAAATGGTTTGCACACATCATCAGACTACCACCAGACAGTATACCACAGCAAGCTATACTACACAGATACAGTGAAGGCAAACCTAGAGGCCGACCTCGAAAACGATGGACCACCGAAATAAAAGAGGCGATAAATTGCACAATATACTCAGCACACACGAGTGCCATCTCCACTCTTCTACCCTGACGCTGAAAGACAAAAAGAGTTTAGCGAATAGATAGATAGATAGATTCATCATATGTACTCCAAAGATTCATCATATGTACTCCAATCTCATATTCAGTATGTCATTCAGCGTGTGGTAACTTTTAACAACACTTGTTTTCACTCCTAGACCTTGCCATCTGGTCATGAACACATATGACACATACCCTACATCAACATCACATGAACACAAATAACACGCTTAATATCAGTACAAAGGCATAAACACCATCGGAATGACGAAAGTCATTCAAGTGTGGACTATTCGTGTCTATTATATAGCACAAAATGCAAACTCTAGCATACCACAGAATGAATGACTGGGACGCGAACGTCGACCGTAAAGACCGCTGTACAGACAGTAAATAAAACTTCATTCCTAATGTGTTTAATTAATCTCGAGATTTCTGTTGGTCACTATGTATATACCTAGAGTCACATGCCAAAAAATAGCTAAGACCTATCGTTGAAATTGTACGGAAATAATATTTTTTTAAAAAATCAGCCTTTCATCCGTGTTTACTTTCTGTACCGAGGTCTTTACTGTCGCCGGTCGCGGCTGGACACGTACTATAAAACTTCCTGTGTTTACTAAATATAAGTGGGCTGACTCCAAGAGCTTGTACTTCTTCATTATGTTGTTTACAATTGTGTTTCTTGTCAATTATGTTAGTGCGTTGTGTTCTGCTTAAAATGTCTTCGTCGTAACCCACATCTAACTATAAAACCCATCCAGGATTGTAACCAGACTGCCATGTATGTGTGGGGCATTCATATTGCACATGTAATGGATTTTTCCTATATGTTGTATGTAATGTAAATTCGATTTTAGAAATATGTGATTACTACTTCTTCTATGTGTCTCATACTCTTGCATATTAGCAGGGTGATGATGATGAGGTAATCATCCTTATTTAGTTGTGAACAGGTATCCAGAACAGCTCTGAGCCTTTCTGGCATAAACGTAGGTTCTCATCGGTTGTTAACCGGGGTGAAATTGAAACGCATCCTATTCTATAAACCACCAGGCTCGTGGAGGTACCACATGTGATGCTTCAGCACACAGAATCCTCTAGTGATTTATATCTTCAACCATGCGGATGAGTAAGGAAAAATATTGTCTTATCTATTCCTTGATGTTGTCTGTCCATGCTTATATTACTTCCTCTTATTTTTCCACCTTCGACAGCTCCCTTAAAATTTTTTTTGTGTGTGCCAAGTATACGTTGTGCTGTCTCGGCGGAGGCAAGGTTAGGAGTTAGAGGTGGGCGTTGTGGGTGAATGTTTAGTCCCAGAAGGGAGGCGTTCCAGTGCGGTCGTATCACAGGATCATCATGAGATGCCAGGAGTGCGGCATACATGTCTGGGTCAACTTGTTCATCATTCTTTCCTGAGATCTGTTGACCCATCTGCAGTCATGGCACAGCTATCATTTCCCGTCACCTACGAGTCAGCCACAAAATGACTACGGTAAACTGTCCGCTGGCCTGCATCTCCTCGTCATTAATTAGTACCATTTGACAGAAGATTAATAAAACAAATCGAGACAAGAAGTGTAGTGACAATGGTGAATTTTTTTTTGATCACCCAACTTTACTTAGTTACCTCCTACGATAATGCCTGGAAAGAAGGCAGTGACCATATTCTTTGCACCCCGAACTAGAAGTTCAGATCCGTGCCCCAAAACTAGAAGTTCATAAATGTGTTGTGTCAGGGTTTACAGTTTTGCTGTGATATCACTTTTAAACATGAGATACAGCTGAATTAACACTTTTCAGGATGATATCCAGCTGAATTAACACTTTTATAACTAAGGAGGGTGCTCTCAGAAACAAGAAAATTAGTTCAAGATCGGCAGAAATTTCGACAAACTTTGATGACAGCTACATCCTTTCTGGGATATGCTACCTGATGATGTAGATATGGATGACCAATGTTATGTACCGTCGTTTCTTCCGTACACTGACATCCCAGTCTGGTGTTCTGATGTTCAGTTTCCAGTTTAACTATAAATATTTTTAAATGCCCACATCACTCCTAAGATGTGCAATTGGTCAATAAGAAATACGTCCCTAACACCCTATTCTCTAATATACCTCAAGCCGGGTAATACAACTTTTACTGTTTTATCTCATTCAGCATCTGGTGTATATTCCTCAAATATTGGCTCCATATTTTCGATTTTAATCTGTCACTTTTTTTCCTGCTAACCCCATGGCCTCGTTAGTCTAGTTATCATCAACATGTTTTGCTGTAGTATGGAATGCTTGTTGAATATCTAGATTATGTCTTCTTTTTCAGCGTTCATTTTCAAATTCCCACTGGATCTCTCTTTTAGCAGGATCATTATCCTACCAGATTTCCAGCAGGATGTAATCCTGAGAATGGAAATACGCTGTGTCGCCGTTTTATTTGCGCCAATAGCCCGACACATCCGTCTTCGACAGTAGATTATGTCTAGCATTCATGTTATATATCCGTCCCAGTGCTGCTGACTCCGTGACCTCTTTAATCTAGTTAATATCAACGTTATGCGACAGAGTGTGAAATGTTTGTTGAATGTATATATATTTCTAGCATTCAGGTTATATGTCCGTCCCTGTTTTATTACAAATTTAAGCTGTAACTAGCCTCATGAAAAATACATTATAACAGGAGTGCGATAAATATGGTTCTTGAGCTAAATTCAACCCGCCATAACATTTTTTCTGGCACTCCATCAGTGGCGTAAATATGATTACTTCAAAGAGGGAGTTTTACCTAAGAAAAACACAACAGACATGCGTCCGTTTTCATGTGTTAATTTTACTGACGGAAAATTGAAAGATTTTTGTGTGGAAAAAGTCGCCACGTAATGTGATTGTACAGATCTTTTGATAATGTTCCAAGTACTAGAAGCTATGTTCAGATTTGCTACGGGGGCGGCATTCCAAACACCCTCTTGTCTACGGGGGCGTGCCTCCACGTTGATTTAGAGGCACTATGTGCACTGTCACCGAGTCCAGAAAATATACAGTCACAAACATTCTGAGGCGCGTGTATGTCCACTTCCATTAAAACTTCAATCAAAGAACTAAACACAGGTCTTGTCCCATCTCATGGGAGTTATACTCAATTCTGTCCCATCCCACGGGAGATATGCTCAATTTTGTGTCCCACCTTACAGGAGTTAGGCTCAATTATGTGATGCGCAAAGATTGCCCAGCACTACTCTCTAATCACCATAAACTACCTTTTTTGGTGTGAATACGTGACCAAATATTCATCGCCTGAGATCTGGACAGACATCGAACCTTCAAACCAGATAATTTCCTGTTTAAATAATCTTATAACCTGTTACTGGTAAAATTGATTCAAATGGGCGTATCGGTCCTCTGTTTGTTTTAATGGTTCTCGACAATAGTTAATTTATTCATGTCTAGCTATTTTTAAAGCCTACAGCAGCTGGTTGAATAAAGCATTTTATGGCTACCAGTCGACCATGTATTGGCAATATAAGAACTTTTAGGTTAAATATGGAATCATCATTTTAGCATGACTCATTTGACTTTCCCTGCCATTTCCATTGGATGGCGACACACAAGTGTCCAATGAAAATCATTGGTATAGTCAAATATGTAACTTTAGAAGAATGATTCCGGATGAGTAAGCAGGACTCAACGAATTAAACGGTGTATGTCGGCGCGGAGCACACATTATGTTTGTTTTTAGGGTTGAGTATTTTAACACGGCTATGTAGTCACATACGTTTTATGATTTTCGTAAACAGCGAAAATGGCCTGTACGTTTCATCGGTGAAAGATATGCCTCACTCTTGACATAATCTATTTTATGCCCCAAAATAGTTTAACGTGCTGTGGTCATCTGAAACAGCTCGGACTGAGAAGCTCCACGGCCTTGTCTGATGACCAAAGTACAGTTCATTGATGAAATTAATATCTGACTTCGACTATAGAACGAAGAAAATGTGTTGCTTTCACGAACGTCATTTGAAAGAGACAAAAACAATATCTAAATATAGGACACAATGTAAGAGGTTTGTTGCAGACCATAAGCTTCATAAGGAGCTAAAAGCTTTATATGTCTTTTTTTTACGTATTATCTTCCCTAACCAAACTACTATTCATATACTGAGACCAATGACGGTCTTCCAACCTGTCAAGTAGTTGCATGTCGACTGTGTTCTATAAATCAGTTTATCGTCTACTGTACCTTCGATACTGAAGTTACAATTTTCTGAGAGATGATCCATTGTTGTGGTAATGGTGCCTTATTTCTGATAATGCAGACATAACTTGCATTCTGTATGTCCATCAAGTTCAGTGACATTGCCACTACTATAATCTCCACTTCATGCTTCTTGTAGTCACAGTGCTAGATCCACTTTCCTTTCCGAGATGGTGTTGTACACATAATTAGCTCCACTTTCCTCTTCCAGAAGATGTTGTCAACATAACAGCTCCACTTTCCTCTTCCAGAAGATGTTGTCAACATAATGTCAGCTGCATACTTTCCAAATTTGTTCTATTGCCAGTTTACTGAATTAGGGTCTGCCTGTAAGTCTTAAGAAAAGGCTGAGAATCAATCCATGGACCACCGGTTTTGGAAACCAGTATACTAATCACTGTCGTGCCTCTGCTAACTGTATAGACCAGGGGCGAGCAACCATTTTTTTGTCGTCGGACCAAATTCAGTGTTGTTCATCGATGAGTCTAGAAATTTTTTTTTTTAAAGTCCATTGAATTTTCAAAGACTCTCTCAACCGCGAAATTTTTCGCAGAAGCCAAAGCGTTTGTCGTACCCAATGTCGAATATTTTCGTGATTTCTCATTCGCTGTCAACACAAAGTGACCAATGAAAATCACGTGAAAAGTAAAATGAGTCACATTATAAGGCTGATATCCACCGAAGGCGGATGTGTCGGGCCATTGGCACAAAGAAAACGGCGACACAACGCATTTCCATGCTCTGGACTGCATCCTGCTGGAAATCTAGTAGGACCATGGTCCTGCTACATGAGAAATTCAGCAGGAGTTTGAGAATAAACGCTGAAGAAGAAGTCTGATCTTCAACCAACCAACATCTTACATTTTGTTGACGATTGATCAAGAATCTAGCAACAATCTAGACCTCAGAGTAATAACCTTGCGGGTGTCTGTACGCATGTGTCAAAACATATTATCCTATAATTGCACTCAGCACGTGCAAGTTATAAAATCACAGTGCCATCCATAATTTACTGACATCCGTTTGTGAGTCTCAGTTTTCTGGTGCGCCTGTCTAACCTATACAAGCCAATATCACAACCATATTTTTTTCTCTGTTATCATGTCTGATTGATGACCATATTCAGGTTGGCATTTGTAAAATTATGTGCGACTCTCAATCCATGATCCACAAGTGGATGGACATGAGTGGATGGGGTGAATATATTAGGGTTTCGCACTTGTATGGACATGTGTGGAAATTTTGCTCTGGTCATCCTGTTCAGGGTATGTGGACTGACCAGCTTCAGGAGAGTAGGTGTCAGGCTGGAGCAAACGAAAATAAGACATGCGGACTTATTAGAAAACATCCGTCTAAAGTGACTACTTTGAATTACCCGATATTTTAATTGACTGTTGACACAGAGTATATAAAAAGTAGTGACCAATGAAAATCACGGGAAAATTCAAATGAGTCACTTCATAAGGCTATTTTGCTATTTTTAAATGAGCCAATGATGGATCTTATATTGTCGATTAGTCAGGTGTCAGGATGAGAAGGGAGGGGTGGGCGGGTATTTTGAATGCACCATCCGTGTGCCTTTTGGACGAGGGCACAGTAGATTAGAGGGGGGACTACTATTCAGTTATATAAGAAGTTTGGACGAGGATTTCGTAGTGGGGAAGATACTATTCAGAGATTGAAATTGCTTGTGATAATAGTGATTGGGTGGGGGGGGGGATTGATTAGTAGCGTGCAGCGGACTCCCGGAATTATCAGCATATATATATATATATATATATATATATATATATATACTCATCACCATTTGCTGATATAATGTATGGGGATGTCTGGAGTGTACAGCTGTCGTTTAAAGAAAATCACCGAGGACGCATATTCACAGCGGGTGTACAGTAGTTCACAGACTATAAAATGCGCACTGCAACCATTACTAGAATTTGCCTAGAGATGCATCAACTGTGAACTTAGTGACTAGAACTGCATGTACTGTCAACTTAGTGACTAGACGAAACAACCTATTCTGTTCTCCGGATTATATCCTGCTAGCCAGCAGGAGTTAGAGAACACTCGCAGGAGACGACGAATGTTTCATCACAAGAGCCAAATTGTTGTCTGAAATGTATGCTAGTCATTTAGAAACAGTTGGTTTCAATACGGGGAGTTGTACCTACATTCCAACATTTTATCAAACCTTGTTGTCACAATGATTAATTTAATCGGAGATTTTTACAAAGTCTCTCGGACTGCTTTTGGGTGCATCGATCTGCGTACTGGAAGCCCCCGTCACCCAGTCTCATCCATTCTCAGTGAGTAGCGCACAGATCGATGCATCTGGCGACTATAAAATGCGTCTTTGTCGATATTTCATTTTGTTAAATAATTAAATTATTTGTTTCGTTAAAACGTAGGCACTCCTCCCCGTATTGTACCAACAATTGTAATACTAGAGAATACATTTCAGGACTGTGCATCCCAGGATAGTACCACAAACACGCCTGACTCGTTTAACAAACAGCAGGTCATGTTTACTCGACATTCCAACAGTCAGAATTGTACTAATCTCACTGCTGATAAGATCAAGTGTTATATTCGCTAGTGTCGTAATGATTTTTTAATCTTGTTTGAGTAATGTCGAGATAAAATCTGTTTCATCACCAACTACTACCATGGAAACAAACACAACATTGCGTTATAACATTGAAACACACACAGCATTGCGTTATAACATTGAAACACACACAACATTGCGTTATAACATTGAAACACACACAACATTGCGTTATAACATTGAAACAAACACAACATTGCGTTATAACATTGAAACACACACAACATTGCGATATAACATTGAAACACACACAACATTGCGTTATATTCTTCTACATCTTCGTAAATAATACAGTGGAATTCCCTTATAACAAATTTCCCTATATAACAACATTTTTCACAATTCCCAATTATATTTATGCTATATTGTTTGTACTGTATATAGCGAGTTTCTGTTATTACATACATATTTTGTCGGCCCGGACCGAGTTGTTATAACGGGATACCACTGTACAAGAGTTCGCTTGTGTTTTAGATTTGTCGTCAAGGCTTGTCTTATTTCTAACGGGTTACTGTTTATTCTTGTGAGTGATGCGTCGTGAATGACACTTGTGTATTCTAAAATTAATGGTAGGAAATGAGTTCATCTTTAATAAATCTCATTCTATTTGACCAAAGGATTGTTTTTATATTTGATAATGATATATCACTAGGATTGTTTACTGCCCTGAATGTTGCCGTGTTGGATGGGAGTCAAAGTAAATCTGGCCACATTACTACCATTATTAACATTACAGTGTTTTCTGTCAACTTTGTCGCGTTCCTGTGTTACCTGACTCCGGAAATGAAAACAAAGAATAATTATTTTTTCTTTTTGCTTTATGCCTTTCAGCGTCAGGGGTAGAAGAGTTCTCTGTTGATTACCGTTTTGTGTGCCTCAGATATATTTGTTTTTTATTGATTTTTATTATTTCTGTAATCCATATTTTGCGAGATCAGGAAGCATGTGAAAACCACTTAAATCTGCTGTCTTCTAATGTAATCCAGGATTTGAATTGTGTTTGTTAGTCTTCTGATGTTTTCATTTCTAATTCTATCTCTTATTGTTACTCCAAGAAGTCTACGTAGACAGGTCATTTCTGTTGTAATAAGTTTTCTTTTGCAGACGTTATACTACACGATCAATGTTAGCACCAACTTTATTTTCGATCTTATTTGGATAGCCGGACCAATCATATAATTAACCTCGACAACTGCGAACTGTTAGGGAGGGCATAGATGGTTTTCACGAAATTCATGTCCATGAAAGGAAGTTGTGTGTCGAGCTCAGATGAATTTATGGATAACCCATTATAACTTACTGTGATTTTCTTGTTTCTTGCTCAGATGATGTTGTATTTGACAGTCAAAACAATGTGTTGGCACAATATATATACATCATGGATGTGTTCACCCTGTTCTCATAATGATGTTATATGTTGAGGTTTCAGCTACCATCTATGTATATACTTACCTACCCACCCATCTCTCTTGTGTGTATGTTTGGATTACATCGAAACTGATTTTCTCTGCCTGTCGCCTATATTTCGATTTCAATGTCAGCCTTCCATCTTCTGTAATTATGATTGCTGTGTGTTTCAGTTCTGAGATGTTTGAGAACTTGCTTGACATGGATGTTAAGTGGGTCTGGAGGTCAGCTGATCTCGTATAACTTACATCTTTTCTCAATTTACTATCCCTGTTGTCTTCTACATACACGAATATGTCGTCGCTTCAGTGTATATTTTGTTACTGGTCTTTTTCTTTGTTTATGATTATTTTCAAGAAAGAAGATAGTGTAAACTTAGAAGAAACAGAGATGTGGTTACGAGTATATAGAAGAATGCAGAGAGTAGTGGGAACTACTAGAAAAACAAACAAGGTATTGATCATGGAGAAGTACTTGCTTTGTTTTAGCAATATTAGTGAGAATTGATTCAAAACGGGAATTTTCAAAGAAAATACACCCTTAGTGTGACGTGTGCTTAATCCTTGTAATGTAATATGTCCGTGAGTAATTTTGACACGCGGCCGCTTTATGATATAGACGGAGTAGATGTGTGATCGAGGATAATGGAGTCAATCCTTTACGTCGTGTATTTGTTAAAATATACTGTCAATAGCTGTTGATCATATCAACCAGCCCCCATAATAATTGTTTGCCAGCGACCTTGAACTCATACAAACAAAATGTGTGTTGACGTGTTGTCATACTAGAATTGATCGCTATGGAGTTGCACCTATCAGCTACGATCATAAATAGAGCGAACCTGTTTGTTTTTTAATAACAAGATTCTAGAAATAAGTAGAAATAATAGATTCTTCTCATTTTATGTGATTCATCGATCGTTTTGTTAATATTAGGCACCTAAATATTTATGATATGATAATTGTGTGACAAAGGATGAGTGAGATGTTTAAATTGTCCCAAAGGACGCGAATATGTTTGAGGTTTCGAAGCCGGGCGTAGATCAAGCCGTTTCACTTAGCTCTAGCTAAGTTAATCATGTATATTTAAAGCGATGCCCGTGTATACAATAATAGTTAAAATGTGATATTACGGATTCAAGATATCTTGTAATGTCCCGCATTCAAGATATCATACGATATCATACATTCAAGATATAATGCAATGTCATGCATTCAAGATATCATGCAATGTCATGCATTCACGATATCATGCAATGTCATGCATTCACGATATCATGCAATGTCATACATTCAAGATGTCATACATTCAAGATATAATGCAATGCATACATTCAAGATATCATGCAATGTCATACATTCAAGATATAATGCAATGTCATGCATTCAAGATATCATGCAATGTCATACAGTCAAGATATCATGCAATGTCATACATTCAAGATATAATGCAATGCATACATTCAAGATATAATGCAATGTCATACATTCAAGATATAATGCAATGTCATACATTCAAGATATCATGCAATGTCATACATTCAAGATATCATGCAATGTCATACATTCAAGATATAATGCAATGTCATACATTCAAGATATCATGCAATGTCATACATTCAAGATATCATGCAATGTCATACATTCAAGATATCATGCAATGTCATACATTCAAGATATCATGCAATGTCATACATTCAAGATATCATGCAATGTCATGCATTCAAGATATCATGCAATGTCATACATTCAAGATATCATGCAATGTCATACATTCAAGATATAATGCAATGTCATACATTCAAGATATCATGCAATGTCATACATTCAAGATATCATGCAATGTCATGCATTCAAGATATAATGCAATGTCATACATTCAAGATATCATGCAATGTCATACATTCAAGATATCATGCAATGTCATACATTCAAGATATCATGCAATTTCATACATTCAAGATATAATGCAATGTCATACATTCAAGATATCATGCAATGTCATACATTCAAGATATCATGCAATGTCATACATTCAAGATATCATGCAATGTCATGCATTCAAGATATCATGCAATGTCATGCATTCAAGATATCATGCAATGTCATACATTCAAGATATCATGCAATGTCATACATTCAAGATATAATGCAATGTCATACATTCAAGATATCATGCAATGTCATACATTCAAGATATCATGCAATGTCATACATTCAAGATATCATGCAATGTCATACATTCAAGATATCATACAATGTCATACATTCAAGATATAATGCAATGTCATACATTCAAGATAACATACAATGTCATACATTCAAGATATACAATATCATACATTCAAGATATACAATATCATACATTCAAGATATCATACAATGTCATACATTCAAGATATCATACAATGTCATACATTCAAGATATCATGCAATGTCATACAGTCAAGATATAATGCAATGTCATACATTCAAGATATCATACAATGTCATACATTCAAGATATCATACAATGTCATACATTCAAGATATCATGCAATGTCATACAGTCAAGATATCATGCAATGTCATACATTCAAGATATCATGCAATGTCATACAGTCAAGATATCATGCAATGTCATACAGTCAAGATATCATGCAATGTCATACATTCAAGATATCATGCAATGTCATACATTCAAGATATCATGCAATGTCATACATTCAAGATATCATGCAATGTCATACATTCAAGATATCATGCACTGTCATACATTCAAGATATCATGCAATGTCATACAGTCAAGATATCATGCAATGTCATACAGTCAAGATATCATGCAATTTCATACATTCAAGATATCATGCAATGTCATGCATTCAAGATATAATGCAATGTCATACATTCAAGATATCATGCAATGTCATACATTCAAGATATAATGCAATGTCATACATTCAAGATATCATGCAATGTCATGCATTCAAGATATCATGCAATGTCATACAGTCAAGATATCATGCAATGTCATGCATTCATGATATCATGCAATGTCATACAGTCAAGATATCATGCAATGTCATACATTCAAGATATCATGCAATGTCATACATTCAAGATATCATGCAATGTCATACATTCAAGATATCATGCAATGTCATACACTCAAGATATCATGCAATGTCATACAGTCAAGATATCATGCAATGTCATACATTCAAGATATCATGCAATGTCATACAGTCAAGATATCATGCAATGTCATACAGTCAAGATATCATGCAATGTCATACATTCAAGATATCATGCAATGTCATACATTCAAGATATCATGCAATGTCATACATTCAAGATATCATGCAATGTCATACAGTCAAGATATCATGCAATGTCATACAGTCAAGATATCATGCAATGTCATACATTCAAGATATCATGCAATGTCATACAGTCAAGATATCATGCAATGTCATACATTCAAGATATCATACAATATCATACATTCAAGATATCATGCATTCAAGATATCATACAATGTCATGCATTCAAGATATCATGCAATGTCATGCATTCAAGATATCGCGCGACTAGCGAACTGGTTTCTGCCACACGCTCCGTATTCGGCGCTGAAGGAACATAGATAGAAATGCACACATATTATGCTTCATTTCTCACACTGAATGTAACGGTTCCTGTTTCACTCTGTTGAGGCATGTAGATTTCACTGGTGTATCGGTTAATCCGCTCGTCTTGTTTTGTGAAGTGAAGTTTTCCCGAGATCTCTGGGTATTATCGCTTGAAGCTACAGAGTTACGTGCTATGAGTGGTACTCTCGACAGGTGGTGTGCCTTTTCACTAAGATGGGACAAACTGAATACAATGAAGTCAATCCTCTACGCACGTTCAACCAATCGTTATGTGGATTAAATAAAATTTGCCTCTTGTGGTGAGGTATGGTCTTTTCAACAACTGATGTTAGTAGGTTATATCCTCCGAAGACGGATGTGTCGGGCCATTGGCGCAAAAATGGTGACACAACGCATTTCCATTCTCTGGATTACATCCTGCTGGAAATCTAATAGGACAATGATCCTGTTAAAAGAGAGATCCAGCGGGAGTTTGAGAATGAACGCTGAAGAAGAATAAAAAAGAATAGCAGAGCTTTACAACCATCAAAAATAGTGGTCGCGGTTCTGGTAATCCTGTCATCACAACCCCCCGGAAAGGGTTATCAACCATTCGTTGAGGTGTATTTGAAATAAGGATTAATATTAGTCTTGTTACTGAGATGTCTCGTGTTCTCATTTTCTTATTATGACCGTTTGTGGTATATACATCTCCGTGATATAGTGGTTATTTGCAGGGCCGGCCCTAACGATTGAGGGGCCCAATGCGAAACGGATTGCGCGGGGCCCAGTCTGGGTAGGGAAGAGGATAATAAAATAAATTCTAATATTAATTTATGGGCCTATGAAGTGCGGGGCCCAATGCGGCCGCATAGGTTGCAATGGCCTAAGACCGGCCCTGGTTATTTGTCATCATCAGGTAGCATATCATGAACAGGATGTAACAGTCATCACAGCCTTCTGTCTATCTTTACTTATCATGTTTATGGTTGGTTGGTGATCCAGCGGTCCATAGGCTCATGCCCTTTGACCTAATGTAGTTAAATGGAATTATATTGCTAGGAAGTCTGTGGATTTTAGGCGCACCCCGGCTTATGGTGTGTGGTGACTTCAACAGCCACTCTCAGAGCTGGGGCTACGATCATATCGACAAGAGAGGTGAGGAACTTGAGAGCTGGCAGGATGACAATCTCATCCTTATTAACCAGCCAGCAGACTCACTAACCTTCTACTCGAGAGCATGGCACACCACCTCTACACCAGACCTGGCATTCCACTCACCAGGCTTGGAATGGAACATCACACGTGTTGTTGGAAAGCAGCATGGAGGTAGTGACCACAGACCAGTATTTCTGGAAATCCACAATGAATTTACCAAGGACAGCAGCACGCTCACTAGGTGGAACTATAAAAGGGCAGACTGGAAAATGTACCAGCATTTAACCAGTGTTCTAACTAAGGAAATGAACTTGGACAAAGACATCAATAGAGCAGTGAGTGAATTTAATAGATGTATACTACATGCTGCTAGTAAAACCATACCCAGGGGGGCACGCAAAAACTACAAACCCTACTGGAATGATGAACTGGAAAAGCTGCAAAATGAGATGGAAACATCTAGACAGCAGGCTGAGAACAGATCTAGCCAAGAACATCACAACAAATATCAGCAAACAAAGGCTAAATTTCAAAGAGCCAAGTTACAAGCCAGACGGAGCAGCTGGAAAGAAAAAACAGAGTCGCTGAACCTAGAAAGAGATACTAGGAAATTATGGAAACTTGTAAAACAACTAAATGATGAAGGTACAGGGAGAAATACCAGGATCGCACTTTATAAAGATAGAAACATTTTAACAGGTAAACATGCAGTTGATTACTTTGCAGATTCCTTTGCAGAAGACAATAACGTCAAAGTCAGCCCAGACAAACAACAGGAGGTTCGAGAGAACCAGCAAAACATTGGACAAGGTGAACCTATACCTGAAGTCATGGAGGCACCAATCACAATGAGAGAACTGGAGCATGCAATATCCAAATTAAAAATGAAAAAGTCCCCTGGAGCTGATGGAGTGTCCAATGAAATGAATAGAAACCTGGGAATTGCAGCAAGAGCAAAGCTACTGCAGATCTTTAACACAAGCTGGTCCACAGGTAATGTACCACAGGCGTGGAGAGAAGCAATAATGATACCACTCCTCAAATCAGGAAAAGATGGCAACACAGTCTCCAACTACAGGCCCATCAGCCTCACAAGCTGTCTATGTAAAACAATGGAATGCATTATCAATCTTAGGATGCAGTGGTACCTTGAAAGTGAAAACCTTCTGGTATCACAGCAAGCAGGTTTCAGACAGTGCTACTCTACTGAAGATCAGGCAACCTACCTCTCCCAAGAGATTGAGGATGCCTTCCAAGAAAAGAAACTGGTACTAGCAGCATGGATAGACCTCAGGAAAGCATTTGATAAGGTCTGGAAAGAAGGGCTCCTAAAGAAATTGCGAAATTGCAGGGTTAGCTCAAAAATGTACAAATGGGTAAAAGCATACCTGCATAATAGAAGAGCCAGGGTACAATTAGATGGTCGCAAGAGCAAGAAAGTTCTACTGCGTCATGGAGTCCCCCAGGGAGGAGTCCTGTCACCCACACTTTTCTTGGTTTACATCAATGACCTAGTTGCTGAACTACCACATGGGATCAAAGTGGCAATGTATGCTGACGACCTGGTGATCTGGTGCACAGAAGAACATGCAACAGTGGCCACTAAACAAATACAAAGAGTTATCGATGCCCTAACCTTATGGGCAAATAGATGGTGCGTCAGCATTAACACAGATAAGTGCAGCACTACACTCTTTACCCTCTCACCAAAACAAAAAGCTGGTCATATCAAGATAGATGGAGAGCTCTTGAAAGAAGACAAACAACCCACATACCTCGGAGTTACTTTTGATGATAAGCTGACATGGAAGCAGCACATAAACAAAGCAACAACAAAAGCCAGGAGGAAGCTAGCTATCCTGAGAAAACTAAGTGGAACCACATGGGGAGCCAGTGGAAATATACTCAGTAAAGTTTACCAGCAAGGCATAAGACCACACCTGGAATATGGTTCAGCAGCGTGGTGTCCTGCATCAAACACCATATTACAAGATCTAGATAAAGTGCAAAACCAGGCACTTAGAATAATGTTGGGAGCAATGAAATCAACACCCATAGCAGAGATGCAGAAAATGGGAAGAATGCAAACACTTGGCGAACGCAGAGACACAAAAGTAATAATTCAAGCAGAAAAGTTTCAGTGTATGACAAGTCATCCAATGAAGGAAAGATTCCAAAATCTAGCAATGGGGCGACTGAAAAGGAGCAGCTTTATCCATCAAGCTAAACGACTCCGTAGACAACTTACAGACCTACCTGAAGTTGACAACCCCTTAAGGTCTGTACCAGAACAAACCCCGTGGAGTGAAAGCCATGGAATGCCAATATACATTCAGACCCATGTGAAAGGAATACTAAGCGAGGACGAACAGAACAGTGTGCAGCGAATGACAGTCACCCTCAGTTTCCTGGATGAGGAATATCCACAAGATATATGGGTCAGAGTGTACACAGATGGGTCAGCACAGAATGCTGTGAGGAATGGAGGTGCAGGTGTATATATAGAATATCCACACAAGCCTAGAGATACAATCAGAACACCAACAGGAAAATTCTGCAATAATTATGATGCAGAAATCCAGGCAATTAGTGTGGCAGCTAAAAAACTGCTGAACTCCAACTCTGGCCTACAGCCTGTAGTATTCCTGACAGATGCAAGGTCAGTGCTTCAAGCTCTCCAGTCTGGAAAACTAACAGACTTAAAAAAAACTACTTAGCGAATTGTCTTACCAGTATAGGGTAACTATGCAGTGGATACCCTCTCACTGTGGAATACCAGGAAATGAAAAAGCAGACCAACTGGCTAAGGAAGGTGCTGCCGAAGACCAACCAGATATACCAATCACCTACCATCAGAAAAAACAGATGATAAAGTCAATAAGAAAGCCACAAACACCAATACAAGATGACTATCACATTATGAACAGATCAGAACAAGTTATAATTCTACGTCTCAGAACAGGACACAACCGACTCCGCAGTCACATGTATACAAAGTTCAAGATTGGCAACACGGCCATGTGTACATGTGGACAGTCAGCACAGAGTGCCAAACATATACTTCAAGAGTGTTCTGAGCATGAAACGCTGAGGCAGACATATTGGCCTGAGGAAACAACACTGGAATCAAAGCTCTATGGGACACTGTATGAACTACAAAAGACAGTGAGTTTTATTAAGGAGACAGAATTACAGATATAGACATGTTTCAAGTGAACGAAAGAAGATGAAGAAGAAAGGCGCACCCCGGAACAGAGAATAACTATCACACCTCCAGGAAGGTAGATTTCAACCTATGTACTGCTCCTAGCCACTGTAGCCAAGATATGGTTCACTGTGCTCATTCCCCGCCACCAATTGACTACTGGTTATGCCGAACTTCTCTATTGCTCCAGACATGCAACCAAATATTCCAGTCAAAAGGATTGTCACGTCCTGAGTCACTGTGCCTTTATGATGGGTTTCAGCCATCAAACAGTAGACGTACTACTGTTTCATCTGTCAGCAGGGCTACACGTCGAGCTGCTGGTTGTTTTATCTTGTACATATACGTTTGTTTTATGTATTATTTAAAAAAAAAACCCACATTTGTAACCACGTTAGTGGAAAATCTCAGTAAGGGCTTAACAAAGAACCACAGGGCTACTTAGCCACGTGGCTATCGACAGATTACTGCAAGCCTTCAAGCTGAATTAATGATGACCCCGTTCGTAGCGTTTTTAATTATTGTTAGCAGTTTGATTGGTCGCTATTTACATGGAGTCGCATGTCAAAAATAACCACGGCCAACCAATAGATTTCACGCAAATCAGAAACTAGTTCATATTTTCGTTTTAGTTGACTGGTCCCCTATACACCCAACGATCTCGCTTAGCCAGTACACTAATTACAATACTTGAGATTGCATACTGCCATTTCTCTTAACATCAAACCCAAGAGCAGAGTCAAACATTAATGCACGGCTGTCCTACTTGAACTTGGCGACACGCCATACTTGTTTGCTAGACAGTTTTGCTGTACCCGGATGTCAGAATGTTAATTCTATAATGTCTTGGTTTGTTTCTATTTGTGGTACTCTCGAATAGAAATGTCATTGATGATCCCGGTACGTGAAGTTGTTTGTGTATTGAACATTGAAAACCTAGTTAATTATTTGTGATTGTTTGGATATTTGATTTAGCTAAAGACTAAGTAAATAGAATCATACATCTTCTGGTCCGGCTCTGTTGCGATGAAGTACATAACACGTCTGTGACGGCCAAGGTAGCGGGTTCAAATTCCGTCTCGGTAGCTAGCTATACATGGGGCCAGTTCAGAAATCAATGGTAAATTACTAATGCTAGATTGCTTATAGAACATCCCGAATATGATGTTATCAATTATTTGTTAGAACTGTGATGTAATGTTATATATCATATATAACTAGAGTTTTTACAACCAGAAACTATCCAGAAGATGTAGATACCTATAAACGGTGGCACGGATTCAAGCCACATTGGATAATCCTTCTAGGTTGCCTTTAACTGCTTCTGCTACATTTGAGGACTGACACAGGTAGAAGTCAACTTCTACAATGATGACTCACAGAGGTAGAAGTCAACTTCTACATTGATGACTCTCACAGAGGTAGAAGTCAACTTCTACATTGATGACTCTGACAAAGGTAGCATTCAAAATTTACAATGATGACTCACAGAGGTAGAAGTCAACTTCTACATTGATGACTCTCACAGAGGTAGAAGTCAACTTCTACATTGGTGACTCTGACAATGGTAGAAGTCAACATTCACATTGATGACTCTAACAAAGGTTGCATTCAAAATTTACAATGATGACTCACAGAGGTAGAAGTCAACTTCTACATTGATGACTCTCACAGAGGTAGAAGTCAACTTCTACATTGGTGACTCTGACAATGGTAGAAGTCAACATTCACATTGATGACTCTGACAAAGGTAGCATTCAAAATTTACAATGATGACTCTGACAAAGGTAGCAATCAACTTCTACATTGATGACACTGACAAAGGTAACAGTCTCCGTGTTGTTCATTGTCAAGAAATGACACAGGGCATGGCTGAGTGGTCTCCGTTCTCCGTCGTATGTTGGACAGGTCAGCAACAAGTCTTCTGCTGTCGTAGTGATGGTGTCACAGGTGCAAATGTCTGTTGTGCCGATCTGATATAGGTGGTGTTGCAGTCTGTTATGTCCTGTTCGTAGTCGGAATATGATCATTTGGTCCATTCTGGCGAGCTGATGGTTGGCGTCATTTTCTTACGTGACCTGTGCGTTAGGATTTCCACTTTGATTTGAGAGTGACTTTAATAGTTGGTTTGGCAAGTTCAGTTCCCTATTAAAATGAGATATAAAGCAACCTAAGAACGAGATACAGAGACGGACGACGTTTCGACTGAAAAGCCTTCATCAAGGTACTATGCCACTTTGTTGCAATGCCCCACCCTTGTTAGGCGAGTTCAACTTCATTTCCCGGGATTCTTCAATGTATTAGTATCCCATCGATTGTGCAACTCTTGTAATAATGGGCTAACTTTTCAAGTGAGTCTACCAGTGCACATAAGCCGCTGATTTTCTGGCTTCATATGGTTTCTATTACTGTGTCTCTGTGATAATGATTTCTTTTGTCCGAGCTTTACATTCAATGAAGACGTTTGCTGCATGTTTCAAAGCTTCTACGTCTAAGCTATTGCAGTATTCCCCCCTTAACAACTGATACTGAGATGTCACAATCCTTCAGTTTTATCATTATGCCATCTACCCCCATTTCAACAGCATTTCTAACAGACCAGAACCATAATTGTTTACGTGTTTCCATAGTGATGGTGGATAGTTTCGGTCCAGGTACTTGGTTGCTATGAACTTTCTTGTTCAGATTGTATTATATATTTATTTTTAATAGATGAGATACAGTGGTTAAATTCTGAGAAGCTTTATGTTTTGGTTGAGTTCGAAAGAATAGACTTTACCAATTAATTGTTGTTGTTTTTGTGTGTGTGTGTGCACTAGCGCAAAGTACTCTGTTTCATTCTTCATTTTCCTAGATTCTTTATAACTTTAAGACAGTGTTTCTCAACTTTGTGAGACCGAGGCCATGTAAACAATGTTTTAAAAGGCCGGGACCAGTCGAAGCAAATTGTATATTAACATTATTTATAATGCTACAATCCAAGAAGCTCTCGCGGCACGTTAGAATCTTGCCGAGACCCACACGCACAAACGGATAAACATTCTTAATGTTTCTTATACTTCTATGTGAGCCTGTGTTTATTTGTTCATTTTCAAAATCTGGCACGTATTGATCTATGGTTAATTTGTTATGGTTATGAATGGGTTAATTTGTCTTCGATCTTTCTTTTTTTTTGGTTGGGGGGGGGGGTGTTAGGTAAGCCCCGCTAACTTGTACGAGTATTGAAACGAAAGCAAAGAAGAGGCTGTTGATGTAGATTGTCTGTAGATATTTACGATTGGAGCTTGCAGACTGTTTCTCAGTCGAGCCCGTAGATTGTTACGCGGTCGTGCCCGTAGATACTGGGGGGGGGGGGGACATCCTTTTTTAAAATTTAAATAAAAAAGAATAATCACTCCCTCTCCTTTTTTCATATTAAGAGTTGTTTTTTTCTTCAAAATCCTAGTCTTAAAATTTCCCTCAAAACAAAATGGATTATCTTTTATGTAAAATGTGCAGCCTCCTTACCAGTCACACCATCTACTGCCATTTGCGAATTGTCTATGTCTATGCCCACACAAAGAGCATACGCTATTTTGTTTAAATGGGGGGAAAATCTTATGGCGATATACGCTTCTTTCAACCGAAGACTTTCGTCTAATTTAATTATATTATTAGAGCGTTTTATGGTAAGAAAATAATGAAGTTTGTGTTGTGGCGAACAGCATGCAACATCCGAGGTAAGCAAAACTCGTGTAAGAGTTTCATATCAGCGAATACAGGACGTTAACAAAGTTGTTCTTCTACTCTTATATGAAGTATAGCAAGATATTTTTGCTGTAAAATTATATATAACGATTTAATATATATATATATATATTCACAGATATATATATTGAATCGTTAAATGTAATTTAACAGCAACAATATCTTGCTGTACTTCGTACAACAGTAGAAGAACAACTTCGTGAACGTCCTGGTCCTGTATTAGCCGATATGGAACGCTTACACGAGTTCTGTACGTTTGTTACATGTACGCACGGACATACGGCGTGCTCTATATCTTTGCTGACATCAACTACATTTTGTTTGTGAAGTTTATCATTGACGGACTTAGGATATCAATAAAAAGAAATTATCGTAGTCAAGAGGATTATCTAGTCCAGTGCTTCTCAAACCTTTTTTGACCTGTGGCCCCCACGTCTGGAACAAATTTTCCACAGATGCCCTTTCCCCCACCCTGGTGCATAAAAAGGCACCAAGTTTTTTTTGAGTCGTCTTGAAGCATAATTATGTGCACATTACATCTGTAGTTTGCCGTTGCTTTCAGGAAGAAATGCTATTTAACGAATAGCACACAAAGAAAACCATTCATTTTCTACGCCATATTTTACCGCAAGTCTAGATTTTTAGTTCGTGTGATGAGAAAAATAAAACTTGAACATTTAGTAACCACCGACAAGATCAAGGGGAGAAAAGACAGAGGAAGGCAGACATTTCTGGATGGGTTGTCACTGTGGCACAAAAAAAAAGTCACCAACTGAACATATTAACACAACAAGAGACAGAGAGTTGTGGAAAAGCATGATCTCCTACGCCACCCGTCATCACACTTAATTAAAGACTTTTATTTGCACTTTGTAGCTTTGTTTAATACTTAAGTAGTTACCTTCTGGTGCGCCCCCCCCCCCCCCATCCCAAGGGAGTTGCATATGGTCCACGTTGAAAATATCTATTGATATAGAGGTTGAGTTATGCTGTAATTATGCTCTCCCTGTTGTTATGTAAACATAAAATGTTTTGTTTTCATGTTCCTGTTGTAGGTAAGATCGTGTACTGTTCATGATTATTCTTTTCTGGGTATCTTCTCTAAGTTTTTATTTATAAATGATATTTTTTCTTACATAAGTTTATTTTTGTTTTAATCAATAATTCGTCAAATCAAAGATGTAATTGTCATTCCCTCAACGTAACGTTATTTTCAAATCAAAGATATCATTTTCGCAACAGCAATGAAATCAACACCCATATTAGTGATGCAGATTTTGGGAAGAATGCAAACACTTGACGAACGCAGAGATACAAAGTTACTAATTCAAGCAGAAAAGTTTCAGTGTATGCCAAGTCATCCAATGATGGAAAGATTTCAAAATCTAGCAATGGGGCGATTGAAAAGAAGCAGCTTTGTCAACGAAACGACCCCGCAGACCTCTTGTTCTTCTATTGTCTCGCTACTTTTAGTCTCTTCCTTCTATTCTCGCTATACCATATGGGAGTTTGTTGTTGGTTGGTGTCTTTTGTCCTAATGAAGGCTTTCGTATCGGAACGTCGTGTGATCCAGTGTTTTATTGCTTATTTATCGTGTCAAAAACAATGCTACAGCGAATCGTCGTAGGTGGAAGAGGCAGAGGACAAGTAAAAGCATGGACCAACGACATTAAGGAATGGACAAGACATGATATTTACATTGAAAATTCGTTGAAAATATAAATCGCTGGAACTCGATATGCCGAGATATCCAATGTGGTACCTCTACGACCTTGACGGAGAATAGAATAGGACAGAGGTGGGCAAACTTTTTGTCCAGAAGGCCACATTGAAAATTGTAAAGCTTTTGGAGGGCCGCATATAATATTATGTATATTTTTGTTTACAATTATCGGTTACAATTCTATCAATATTACTATTTAAATGATGTTAAATTGGGGGAAAATGGTGTATATTTAATATATAAGAAAGTCGAATTAAAATTCCAATGGATTTCTGCGTAATATTAATGGGAAAAAAATCATTTGTGTCGATCGTTCGTTTATTTAAAAATGTGTTTGAGGGCCGCATAATATCAAGTCGCGGGCCGTAGTTTGCCCACCCCTGGAATATGATATGGTTCCTGACACACGTAAATTCAAGTAGGAAGCAGTAGGATACATTAAATATTCTTGAGATTAAAATGTATCCTCTTGCTCGCTACTTGAATTTACATGTATAAGCAATTATTTGAAGCAAAATTGTACTGTCTGTATGTTATTTATGTTTACATGAAGACCTATTGACCCTTCTAGAACGAGTTCGGATATTATATGTTTGTGTTACTGAGGATACTTCAACACGTGTACGGGATGTTCGTTGTTATTGTAGTAATCCTTGTGTCCATTGGTTCGTTCTCGGTGATTTCAGTACACAGTTTGAATGTCTTAAGAAAATCGCATCTTTTATTGGAGTCAATTACGGAAAACCCCGTTTACTTGAGTTACCAGGCGAATCGGTGCCGTTAGAACGGACTGGTTCAATTTCCGTTAGTCTCGAGAGTTTCCTGATACGGGTCCATGTTGAGATAACATACTTGTTAACTCTTTGGGAAACCGCCTTTTAATTTGGCTCACTTGACATTTTCCGTAATTTTCGTTGGCTGTCCATATGTCTACACAAATTGACCAATGAAAATCATGGGAAAGATCAAATGAGTCATTTTAGACGTCTGTTTTCCAATGAGCCAGCAGGTTTTATATTGACGGTTAGTCACGCATCATCCTTACATTCCAAAGGCGAAATATTTCCAATATTTGGAACCAGGAAAAGTCTGTGAAGTACTGAATTTTGAAACAGCATTACGTACCGAGAACCAGTAGGTATAGATAGACCTGACAGCTGTATCACCAGGAGGGAGGAGGTCATCGTCTGGACAACGTTTGACAATTGTTGACAGAAGGGGTGTCAGAAATGGACACACATTTGCTGACATAATTTATTTGGATAGCTCCGTACAAGGAATTTGTGTTTTCATTAAAACAAGGCTACGCCTACTTAAATAAATGAATCCAGGTCAGTTAATATATGCTACAGCCGAACAAGCGGGCGTATGTAGGTCACGTAATCTGTCATATACCGTCACAAGCAGGGGCTGTTGACGGCATTTGACACGACCTTCTTAAGTTGACCCTAGCGGATGCACTAGGCCCTTGTTATGTGACCTGTAACCTTATTTATGAGTGTGTTGAGGAATATTACACAGAGATGTTTACACTTCACTATCTGACTCGTTTCTTGAATAACTCTGTTTTTATTTTATTTATTTTGTTGCTTTTCTCCATTGTCCCTATATTCGTTACCCACCTTACGTAATGTAATCTCTTGGAACCCTACTTCTTTTAGTGTTCTCAAACTCCTGTCGATTTGCAGTTTTTGTCCGGAGAAAATAATGCGTTTGCGCTTATTGGTTCAAGAATTCCGATTTCAGCACATTTTATGGTTACTATGACTTTCTACTAGAAAGGGTGGTCAAACGTTCATATGCTTCCAGACAACCATCAGATAGTGCCCCTAAAAAATTGCTACACAGACATGATAGATTCATAAATAAAAGTCAACGAAAACAATACATATATGAAGCACACACACACAAACGCCGTCTCTATTAACTCTTCTGCACCTGATTCTGCAGAGGATAAAGGGGTATAAAGTGAAAATAAAGAATTTTTATATGTCCCAAAAAGGCAAGTTTGCGTTTTTCGATAGTTTTGTTGAGATAATCTTTTATTTGCATTTCTTGGTTTTGCTAAGATAATCTTTTATATGAAAATCTTGGTTTTGATAAGATACTCTTCTATGCACATCTTGGTTTTGATAAGATCATCTTTTATGTGAAAATCTTGGTTTTGATAAGATCATCTTTTATGTGAAAATCTTGGTTTTGATAATATCATCTTCTATTTGCAAATCTTTGCGAACGTGTCTTCAGTCAGCAGCTGTAATTGCTAGTACACTCGGTTATCTTACTCGCAAGTGCAGGACTTGACCAGACTTTGCTTTAACCATCTTCTCGACAAGTAGCTGACATCGAGGGACACAGCAGATACCGCAGCCACATACAAACACAATTCAAGATTAACACCACAGTTATATGCGCATTTGAACAAGTTCTCAGGCTACAGATGATATACTTCAAGAATGCTGCGAATACGCGCGTAATCACGCTGTACAAGAGAAACAAACACAAATGTGAGTTACGAAACGGGGTACTATGATCGCAGTCCAACCTCCGTTTTCGTTCTTGTTTCCCATTAGTGCATATCTACGTATTTTGTGGTTAATTTATCTAAATATTATATCAGTAAATAATCAATAATTAATTGAAATATTCATTTTTAGGGTTGCGGTTAGGGTTAGTTATGTTTTACATAACTGACCCTAACCCTCAATATAATTATATTTACATTAATAAATGATAAACATGAACAGATAATAAACAAGGGAAATAATCACACATTTTGGCACTAATTGACGCGACGGAGGTTGATCTGCGATCATAGTACTCAAAACAGCAATAACAGAAGAACAACTGTATGGCACAGTGGACACTCTAAAACAGACAGCAGCATATATCATAGAATCTGGAGTCCCAACCTGACTGAGTAATGATCTATATCATAGAATCCGGAGTCCCAACCTGACTGAGTAATGATTTATATCATAGAATCCGGAGTCCCAACCTGACTGAGTAATGATTTATATCATAGAATCTAGTCCCAGTCTGACTGAGTGATGATCTATATCATAGAATCTAGTCCCAGTCTGACTGAGTAATGATTTATATCATAGAATCTAGTCCCAGTCTGACTGAGTAATGATTTATATCATAGAATCTAGTCCCAGTCTGACTGAGTAATGATCTATATCATAGAATCTAGTCCCAGTCTGACTGAGTAAGGATTTATATCATAGAATCTGGAGTCCCAAACTGACTGAGTAATGATCGCCGAAGAAGAAGAAGTAATGACAGAAGAGAGAAATGTTCAGAAATGGAGACATTTCGAGTTATTGAAAGATAGATAAGCTGTCGTATTTATTACCTTTACAATATGAAGGCAAACTGTTAGGGTCTTTGTTACCTCTAATAATTTATGGTAGTGCGTCCTGGTATAACGAAATTTGACTTTGTTGTCCGCCGGTTGAAAGAACGTGCCTCTCCAAAAGAGAGGTAAACTCCTAACTACCTACCTACCTGTAGTTATGTTTTACATAACTGACTTTATATCATAGCATCCAGTAACTGTATAAAGAGTGGATTATTGACGTTACCTCTGAAAGATAATATCTTTCTAAAGTATATTTTTGCTGCATATTTTGTGGGTAGTAACAGGGATATCACATGGAAGTGTAGCATGTTCAGTGGCGCAGCTCTCACGACATTTCTGATCTGATCGTGTTGTACTATTGAATTCTGTGTAACGACATTAATATTAATATCGTACGCCCTGGATTTCCAAGACTGTATTGATTTTTTTTTGTATAATATTATTGCCAGAGTGGCCGATTAGTAAATGCTGGATTTAACATTTTATATCGAGAAAATCGAATTTTAGATCCTGTTTTGAGATTTCAACCAATGATGTTATGAATGTGTCCGGTGATTTAACCAGCGCCAAATAATGGTTACCAGATAGGACCAAGAATCTGGCAATGTTGGGGGGGGGGGGGATCCTAAGGCGGTTCTTTACTGGTCGTTATATGATTATATTTTTGGAAAGCCGCTGGGGGAATGAAGACAGAGTAAGGTGACTTGTTCTTTAATACTAAATATTGTGTTTTATTTTCAGTAGTGGGTGGGTAGGTTCAACAACCATTACCAACCACCCCTTAATTTACTATACCTATCTGGCTCGGCACCAGGGCTCATGCTTCGGGAAGGTCGAAAAATGGCAACATTGCGTAGTCCGTGCTGAAGAAGATACTAGTCAAGATGTTTATGACCAGTCAGTTTGTGAACAGCTGAGCACGTTTTGGTAAAATCGCTTACGTTATCACTGATTCAAAGCCCAATAACCTTTACGTTTACCTGCATGACGTCCTCTGATGACGGTCTTTGTCCTAACCACCAAAAACGACTACCTGGACTTTAGCCTTCCTGATACAATTATTCAGAAAGTAGCACAACATCGCAGGTTTTATCATGACTGACCTGGCAGGTAAGTTCATATACACGCGCAAGATGGATGTATCAATGACAGTAGTGGTATAGGTGAGCCAGGTCGACGTGGCCAGTCACATCGGCTGCGTTAGGGGCCACTGCAAGCGTTAACGGTCACGTCACGCTGTGTAGGCCACGTCAAGACCCCTGGATTAAATGCCAAGATTTCAAGGAAATTAAGTATTAGACTACATAATGTAGGTAGTTATTTGAATGTTTTTATAGCGGTTTAAATAAGTTGTCTAGTCATACATGTATTATACTACATATTGTAGTTAGTTATATGAATGTTGTTATAGCGGGTTAAATAAGATTTCTAGTCATACAGGTATGAGATTACCTTATGTATTTAGGTATATGAATGATGTTTGCTTGATGGTGTGTATTTTTCCCATCTGAATATTTCTTAATTTTACAGATATGGAAGAAGATGCCAAGTAACGTGAACTGTTTGCAATGACCTGAGAGTTTTCGGATACAAATATCTGTGTTCTGTTGAATGTTGAAGGTAAGTTTGTGTATATGCTATATTTGCTTGAAAATGTCTCAGTCTGGTACAGTTATCAATGAACACACAAGTGTATCTACGGCCATTTATTTTGCTATCACGTGCAATGAATCTTACGAGCTTGTCATTTGTGGCGAGTATTTTTTTGTTGTTGCCAGGGTAGTCAGACCTGGTTTGACCCGAACAGCGCCGGTTTTGGATGTTTTAACCCGGTATCCCGAAAAACCAGTGTATCCCGGTGGAGAGCGTGGCCGTACGGCTCGGGTTCAATCCGCTGTTGGGACAAGGATTTTTATCTTTCTGAGGTGCAATAAAAAATTCTTCCTGTGCACGTCGCGGCGACAGCTTGGGCAAAGCGACCTTTATTTCCACAGCCTCCCTGCACTCCTTAACAGGAAAACATGCAGTAATGAAAGAAAAGTTTATCCCGAAGAATGTTATCGGGACGCAAAAATTCCCAGTTTATAATTATTGGTAGATTTTTCATAAGATTGGTTTTACTTTATGCCGATGTTGACTGTTTCTGTCATTGTCAATACTGCATGTTTCCCGATAAAGAGTTGTGGGGAGGTTGCGTGTGTTGTAAAGGCCCCTTGACGTCGCTATGTCATGTACAGGATGAGTTTTCAATTTTAACAACACCCCCCCCCCCTCCCAATCCGCAACCACCCCGCCCTCCCAGTTCCTACTGGACCTCACGGTTGTGAGACCAACGATTTAACATCTAAGCCATGCGCCCAACATTATGATGCACATAAATAGAAGAAAAAAAATTCTCATGGTTTGTAGTTTATAGTTCATTATTAGTTATTATTCACTTTCACAACATGACAAAAATAAATGAACAAATACCCGTGGTACAAGTATTTCGCTGACTCATTTTTTAGGGAATTTTGTCTCATTAACGGGTGTCGCGGTTTTTTATATCCAAAATCTGGTCATTCCGTTTTATTGGTTTTAAAAAATTGATCGGTAGCATATCCAATTCAGGGTGTAGACATCAACCGAGCATCTTTTGTGTGTCTGTAATGATTTTCTAAGCAATATAAACAAATTCAGTAGTTTCCCATTTCTTTATGAACGACCTGGATGCACAATTGCCTGCGGCGGAATTTGAGCCCAGTACAGCACCTTGTGTGAGGCCATCCACCACACCTTGTGTGAGGCGACCCACCACACCTTGTGTTAGGATACCCACCACACCTTGTGTGAGGAGACCCACCATACCTTGTGTGAGGGCCACCCACCACACCTTGTGTGAGGAGACCCACCACACCTTGTGTGAATCTACCTATCACACCTCGTGTCCTACCTCACCGTATATCAAAGCGAGAGCGGGTGGAAATGAAGACCAGATAACGTTTAAGTTACCTGACTACCTCTCTGTACCGCGCTTATGACGATCTTGTATCGATTGGATGCCAACATGTTCCAGATGATTGTACGAGGATTTATGTTCTTGCTGTCAGATTCCAAGATTAATCGATGCCGGTGACTGGAAGCATCTCTCCCTTCTCTCTCTCTCCCCCACCCCACTGGTAGTGAATGTGTTTATGTAAACGTGTTGACACTACTTGAATGAGTTTGTCCACAGTTTCACATTTATCACAAGGGTGCTTCAAATAAAAACCCTAAATGTGTTATTAAAAAATTAAAATAGCCATTCATTGCCTTTAACATGTTAGTATTGTTGTTACGGATTTGAAGTGTGCCCTGCACGTGTCATCTTGGTGCAGACAAACGTTACGTAATCTGGTCAGTTTAAACATGATTGTCTCACTACTAACATGCACAAACGAAGAGCAGCGTTCTGTTGTACGGTTTTTTTCGGTGATATGTGAAGGGTGGTATCTGTAGAAAATTAGTAGCTAATGAAGGTCCAGTATGATGAAGTATGTCTGTCAATCTAGCGAGTGTATGAGTAGAGTAGGACGTTTCCAAACGGTGAGAGTTCTATGGCACCGTTCACGATGGTTTGACAAACGACTTATTGACTGTGAGTGACATCGCCACACATGTAGATATCGGTCAAGGTTCAGCGTACATCATCCATGATGTGTTACTGTACCGCAAAGTGTACGCGTTGGGGGGGGGGAGATTGTAGCTTAACTTTCATGTCCGATGAAGACTACATCCAGTGATGCGTGAGTGGTTACAGACAGACATACGATTACACATATAAGTGTTATAGACGACTTCGATACACATTTTATAGAGTACGATACTTATATATGCAAGAAATACATGAAATGCACACTGGTCCCCAAGAATCATTGCTCTCAGTAGTTAAACGATGAAAACAAACTTTCGGTCGCAGTGATTCCACGTCAAAGGCAATCACAAAGAGAACAGTCGAAGGTGGAAGAAGCAGAGGAAGCCCCATAAAGTTCGGGACAGACTGTACTGGCCATGTAGTTTTCCTTCTCCTCCGCATCGCTGAATATATACATTGCTAGGGGACTCCGTGCTATAATGCATCCAATGCAGTGCCATCAACATGAGTGTTGACGCATCAAACGTTGTACTATAATACTGAGTGTTGATGCATCAAACGTTGTACTATAATACTGAGTGTTGATGCATCAAACGTTGTACTATAATACTGAGTGTTGATGCATCAAACGTTGTACTATAATACTGAGTGTTGATGCATCAAACGTTGTACTATAATACTGAGTGTTGATGCATCAAACGTTGTACTATAATACTGAGTGTTGATGCATCAAACGTTGTACTATAATACTGAGTGTTGATGCATCAAACGTTGTACTATAATACTGAGTGCTGATGCATCCAACTTCTTTGTTTGCCTCTTGTTCCTCTCCCTGGCATCATCCCCTCCATTATGATCTTCTCTAAGCTATCAAGGCGTTTAATGTGGCCAAAATATTGTAGTTGTCTGGAAAGAACCATGCAGTTTAGCCAGTTTTCTTTTACATTCATCTTTCTCAAGATGGGAGCCATCTTGGTATTGGTATTTGTGGTCCATGGTATTCTGAGGATTTTTCTGTAACATTTTATTTCCTATGTTGCTATTTTATTTTCACTTTGTTGGTGGTTGTCCAGGATTCACACCCATATATTGCCACTGGAAATATGCAAATTCTTAAGAATGTTAGTGTTATTTTGTTTTGAAGCGGCTTAGCCATATGTTTTCTCGAGAATCTAGTCTTTGTTTATTTGCTTTCATTTGCTACGTTGTCTTCATTCTATTTATGATCTTTCTCCGCTGAGGCCCATGGCATTCTGTTGCCGTGACTCCATTTAATTGCTTATAACATAATATTCAGCCTTCTCACAACCTTGTAAAAAAAAAAGTAAAGTAACCCATAGCATTTATTAATGCCGTAGGGGTGTGAGATGTTAGCGATCTCACATTTCACAGGCTCTGCAAATGAGGGCGGTAGCCATCTCCTCTCCCTCGCAGTCTTTACTTCCTGGATTAATCCGGTACCCATTTAAGGCTGGGTCGACCTGGGAGCCGTTGCGATCTGAATACATTTCCGCCTCAACTGGGGAATGAACCCAGGACCACTCATATGCGAAGCCAGTGCGCTAACCACTGCGCTAACGCGGCTCCCAATTACGCGGCACAACCTTGTACTGAAGCATAAATTGCTCATGAAAGATACATATCAATTGTTAGTATCCCTAAATGAGGTGCCTTGTTTTTCTGCCATATCCCATTCCTCAGTGTATGTCCCAGCCATATCAGTATTCGTATTGGTAGAACTTTGATAATATCTGTTCTTTCCAGTATCACAGCGGTAGTATAATAATCATCACAAATACTAATAATATCAGTGAGTCTTTCTACAGACAATGTCCACAAGTATAACACACATTTTTTAAGTATAACACATATTTTTTAAGTATAACACACACATTTTTAGTATAACACACAATTACGTACAACACACATTGTTTTTAAGTATAGCACACATATTTAAAGTATAACACACACATTTAAGTATAACACACACATTTTTTAAAGTATAACGCACACACATTTAAATATCACACACACACATTTAAGTATAAGTCACACACATTTAAGTATAACACACGCACACATTTAAGAATACTCTTAGGAATGTAATAGAACTTCAACTGTTGCTTATCTATACGATTTACCCCGTTTCGTGACGTCATAATACCGTGTCATAACGTTGTCTATCTGAAAAGCCGTGGATGGTATTGCCCGCTGAGGCCAACCCACTTCCATGTGTGGTGCCATTGTACGGACGCAAGAAAAACTTGTCGGTTGAAAAAAATCGATACAATTCGGCTGATATGTAGGCAAGAAGTTACAGAAAGCAATTGATAAATGTCAACGACTAACACACTAGCGCCCAAATAAAGCATTAGGATATGAAGAATCCCCTACTCTGTGCATGCCCTGATGGCGATAGGAGAAAAATTGTAAGGATTTTCTTAACCACAAGATAGGTGAAGAAGAGAAGAGGCAGGAAGACAACAAAAGAGTTGGCGCATAAGCTATCGTCATGTCGTGAGATAATGCACGGTCATCTAGATATATATAAGGTCATGCCGCGGATATACAAAAAAGAGTCGGTTGTCAGGATGTCCAGTTATTGAACATTTTTTTCCCCCACAAGAATAGCAGGAAATGTGTATGATCCTCGTGTATAGAAAACACTTCTCTTGAATAATCCCTCGTGCTGATCTCACGCTGCCCTTACTTAATCTTTTCTTAACTGTCTTGTTTCTTCTTTTCATTCGCTGGCGATACAAAGTATACGCAACACTATTGATAATCATTCGCATCATCCAAGATGAGTGACACTGTGTAAGAACATCGCATAGGACCTGGTATAGGACATAGCACATAGGACCTGGTATAGGACATAGCACATAGGACCTGGTATAGGACATAGCACATAGGACCTGGTATAGGACATAGCACATATGACCTGGTATAGGACATAGCACATAGGACCTGGTATAGGACATAGCGCATATGACTCTGGTATAGGACATAGCGCATATGACTCTGGGAAAGGACGTGGTATTTACTGTAAGGAAAATCTCCTTTACGAAAACTGAAGTCTTCTGGGTATGAAAGAAAGCTGAGAAAACATACATTATTGCACATAGGAAGCAAGAGCTAATCGGTCACAATTCCTGGGGTTCTCAAACAAACAACATGACTGGACAATGTCATAAATTGAAACTAATAAGTACACACACGATAGAGGATCTTGTAGAGAAACATGATCGTTTTCGCAACCTGGCATGGCGCCGGTGGTTAAGCAAGGACGAAATAAACCGAGTAAATTATATGTTGTATATCTATCTCAAGAAATACATTACAACTCTATAAGTTATGGTTGACTATGTCGTGGTGGTGTACTGTGCGCCGTAGTGCTGGCTGCTGTATGCAGTTATGGATTAACAGTCGCAAAACGTCAGCCCTGACTATTGATTGTCAGTACCGTTGTTGACAACTTTTCTGGTCATGAAGTTAAAGTATGGATAATGTTTTCTCTGTCTCTCCCTCCTGGATGCTTCATGTTATTAAAAAAGCCGATCTGTTTGCCAATAGTCAGAGTAAATATAAAGGTAGATAAATTCATGTTGCTAACCTTACTTGAAGATAGTGTCGAGGGACAGAGTCCCATGGTAGCAACTTTCTGAGGGGAAGGGGGGGGGGGGTGAAGTTAACACTTCATGCGCTAAGACGCAGCAACTATTAGGTGGGGTGGCTAGTTCCCTTCCTTCAAATAAAGTGCGTGATTATTAATGACAGACGGACGATTTAGCTTTGGTTAATTGTAAAGAAAGACAATGATGCACTGTCTTACCCAGCCTATTTCACATCTACACAGAGATAATAATGCAATGTATTACTCAGCCTATTTCACATCTACACAGAGACAATAATGCACTGTACCACCCAGCCTATTTCACATCTATACAGAGACAATAATGCACTGTACCACTCAGCCTATTTCACATCTACACAGAGACAATAATGCACTGTATTACCCAGCCTATTTCACATCTACACAGAGACAATAATGCACTGTCTTACCCAGCCTATTTCACATCTACACAGAGACAATAATGCACTGTATTACTCAGCCTATTTCACATCTACACAGAGACAATAATGCACTGTACCACCCAGCCTATTTCACATCTACACAGAGACAATAATGCACTGTACCACTCAGCCTATTTCACATCTACACAGAGACAATAATGCACTGTATTACCCAGCCTATTTCACATCTACACAGAGACAATAATGCACTGTCTTACCCAGCCTATTTCACATCTACACAGAGACAATAATGCACTGTACTACCCAGCCTATTTCACATCTACACAGAGACAATAATGCACTGTATTACCCAGTCTATTTCACGTCTACACAGAGACAATAATGCACTGTATTACCCAGCCTATTTCACGTCAACACAGAGACAATAATGCACTGTCTTACCCAGCCTATTTCACATCTACACAGAGACAATAATGCACTGTACCACTCAGCCTATTTCACATCTACACAGAGACAATAATGCACTGTACTACCCAGCCTATTTCACATCTACACAGAGACAATAATGCACTGTACCACTCAGCCTATTTCACATCTACACAGAGACAATAATGCACTGTACCACTCAGCCTATTTCACATCTACACAGAGACAATAATGCACTGTACCACTCAGCCTATTTCACATCTACATAGAGACAATTTGTAAACATATAGAATGAAATCCTGGATCTTTGTGGATATAACGCATCTACGATATTGCGGTGGTATATTCTTCTTGTCTAGAAAGTGAACATGCCCTACGCGGAGACCCTACTTGAAGGTAATTTCGAGGGGCAGATATATAAGTGGAGACCCTACTTGAAGGTAATTTCGAGGGGCAGATATATAAGTGAGGACCTTACTTGAAGGTAATGTCGAGGGGCAGAAATATAAGTGGAAACCCTACTTGAAGGTAATTTCGAGGGGCAGATATATAAGTGGAGACCCTACTTGAAGGTAATTTCGAGGGGCAGATATATAAGTGAGGACCTTACTTGAAGGTAATGTCGAGGGGCAGAAATATAAGTGAGGACCTTACTTGAAGGTAATGTCGATGGGCAGAAATATAAGTGGAGATCTTACTTGAAGGTAATGTCGAGGGGCGGATATATAAGTGGAGACCCTACTTGAAGGTAATTTCGAGGGGCAGATATATAAGTGGGGACCCTACTTGAAAGGTAATTTCGAGGGGGCAGATATATAAGTGGGGACCCTACTTGAAGGTAATGTCGAGGGGCAGATATATAAGTGGAGACCCTACTCGAAGGTAATGTCGAGGGGCAGAAATATAAGTGGGGACCTTACTTAAAGGTAATGTCGAGGGGCAGAAATATAAGTGGGGACCTTACTTGAAGGTAATGTCGAGGGGAAGAAATATAAGTGGGGAAGTCTACCTGGCCGCGAAATTTTCTCTTTGAATTTTTAAGTTACTGGGGTATGTATGATTACCGGTATATAAAATGTATTTGGAGCGAACTGTGATCTTACACAGTTTTTTTTTTTTTTACCGAGGCCGCAGTCTCACAACGGTTGAGAAGCACCGATCTAGTTACAGACGGACTAACTTATGCGTGTCACTCTAAATAATTAGGATCATCTACGCCCGTGTGTTGCCGGGTCCCGAAAGGGTAGCAAAGAATAGCAACACTATTTACCTCCCACGTTGTAAAAGGCGTTAAGGAGGTTATGGGATGGAGTTGGCTGTCCCATCCCATATTGGGTCAGTGACCCAAAGTCGTGCTGAAGTCGGATATGTCAGACCGAAAGGCGCAGATATCGCAGCGATACTGTAAACCATGACAACGCATTCCGTTCTCCGGACTACATCCTGCTAATCTGCAGGAGTATGAGAACGAACGCAGAAGAAGAAGAAGAAGGATCATCTAAAATATTTGTGTCCGAACTACTTTTAAAAAACACTCTCCTACACTGCAACCTTGACTTTGCACACGGGTTGAAATTGGAATAACATATATGCAACAATATTTATCTGCAAACAGGTAGATAATAGGGGATTAGGTTGGGAGTTTAAACGTCCCACCTCCTGAGGAAAGCGGAAAAGGACATTTTGTACTGTAAAGCAAAATAAACACTGGATAAGACCCACCCTCGTCCCTTTTAATGCCCCCCCCCTCAAGTCACAAAAACTATGGAAAAATAATGAACGGGCCATGGAAAAATAATGAACGGGCCATGGAAAAATAATGAACAAGGTGTCTACGGGCCATGGAAAAATAATGAACAAGGTGTCTACGGGCCATGGAAAAATACTGAACAAGGTGTCTACGGGCCATGGAAAAATAATGAACAAGGTGTCTACGGGCCATGGAAAAATAATGAACAAGGTGTCTACGGGCCATGGAAAAATAATGAACAAGGTGTCTACGGGCCATGGAAAAATAATGAACAAGGTGTCTACGGGCCATGGAAAAATAATGAACAAGGTGTCTACGGGCCATAGAAAAATAATGAACAAGGTGTCTACGGGCCAAAAAAAATTGGGTATCACTGCTCTAAACGAAATGCAATTTTCCTTATGTGCACGAATGCGTGTTTTCCTCTCTTACGCGCGCGTGGCAGGTCTCCGCCAATTGCAGAGTGTACAACCCTGCTTATTCTTTTGAGTGAACAGTACCCTCATCCCACGTCCCAAGTTGCGCACCACGCCCTTGCACGTATAGCCGTGTCTGTCACCTGTCTCGGTGGAGCAGAACGTTACGCAGATCGATAGCGGGGACGCTGATTATGTAGCACTAGTTCTTTGCCAGAGACATCGGTCTACCAGCCGTTGTAGACATGGATATATTGCCGAGTCCGTAGTGTAGTTACATTTATTGTAACATAAAGCATTCTTCAAGGTACATGACGTCAGGTAAGATCAGATTGTTGAATTTGTATAGTGCAGATTTCAGAATATCTTTATTGTTAATTAGATCTGGAGGCCCGTGTTGCATACATTTGTTGAAAATCTGTCATTTAGGATTTAGGTGTTTTTTTTTAAATGATCTGACTCCTTATGACATAAGTTATGTGTTCGCTCTCTGGTAACCAACACGAAATTCGTGTGATTTCCACAGTGGAGAGTCAAGTACGGTGTGCTGATAGTTTCACAACGACTTTTGGACCCAGCACATTCGTTTTCAGCGTAACTATGTTATTTGTTCTGTTATTTGATGTTATGTTGTGTCATTCGCAGGTTCTTTTAACGTGATACAAGTAAATATTTTTTTTTAATCTGTTGAAATACAGTTTTACACGTGAACTGAAATAAACAGTCGACTATTAGAATTTACTAGCATACCAACATCAGTAAATGGTTTGTTATTGGAACTGTTTAACTTATCAACGTCAGTAAACCGTCAATATATCCAGTCAATCGTGTCCATGTTTCTGAGCCATACATTAATATAGAATACTTGTAGAATTTTATAAATGAGAATTATAACATGCTACATCAATTCTATATTAATGTATGGCTCAGAAACATGGACACTAAACACACAATTAGAAGACGAATTAATGCCTTTGAGATTTGGATATATAAAAGAATAGAGAGAACATCATGGAAAGAGAACAAATACAGAGGTTCTAACATTACTTATGACGAAAGAATTATTATAGAAAATGAAGATCAGGTAAATAAAATATTTTGGACACATTAAAAGATATGACACCTTATTACGACCTTACTTGAGCGTAAATTCGAAAGAATCGAGCAAGGCAGAGGTACAAGTGGGAGAGTAACATCACAAGATGGATAGGTTACAGTCTAGCTGAGTGTACCACCAAAACAAGAGACAGAGGATGTTGGCGGTCTGTTGCAGCCAACCTTCGTTGCTGAGACGGCACTTGATGAAACCGTCAACCATTGAAACTGTTTAACATAAGAACACGGTAGTTAAACACACTGTTTAGCGTATGTATCAACGTAAGTAAACGATTGACATCTGACACTCAATTCTTAATGTGAACAGAAATAAACAGTCGGTCATTAGAAGTGTAGCATATCACACATATATATATGTAACATATATTTAGAGCACATCATACAAGAGGGAATAATGGAGGGAAGAGTACCCGGGAAGAGGAGAAGGGGCAGACCAAGAAGACGATGGACTGACGACATTAAAGATAACATGAATACATCGCTAGAAAATGCAAGCCACATCGCCCAAGACAGAGAGAGGTTCAGAGAGTTCATTGGGAAGACAACGTTCTGGAAGGAATACGTCACATGACACATACAAGAGACATTACATGATTACAACACGTCTATATCGATCGGAGTTCGCCCTATTTGCAACTTGCGTTTCGCTGATGATATTGATCTTATAGCTGGGTCAGAACAATCATTGCAAGAATTAACATCAAAGTTGGAAAAAGTTACCAGCAAGTACGGAGTGGAAATCAATACAGATAAGAGCAAAATCTTGGTAAACAGCAGAGACACAGAAAACCAGACTAATATCATTATGAATGGACATAAGCTTGAGGAGGTGAATACCTTCAAATGCCTCGGATCCGGTATATGCAGCGATGGTAAATGCAAAGCAGAACTAAACATAAGGCTGGAGATGGCTTTAGCGTCCTTGTCAAGGCGAACTGTGATTTGGAAAAGCAACATCAGTGTTGGAGTGAAAATCAAACTGTATAAGTCGCTGGTGCTTTCTGTTGTGTTGTATGGTTGTGAGAGTTGGACACTCACTGCGGACATGGAGAGAAGATTACAGGCTTTCGAGTACAAATGCTACAGAAGAATTCTACGAATTTCCTATAGGGAACATAAGACCAATGTGTACGTAAGAAATAAAGTAGAGATTTGTGCAGGTGTTCAGGGGCCATTTCTTTCAATAGTGAAACGAAGAAAACTAGCATGGTTCGGACATGTATGCAGGCACGATTCCTTGTCAAAAACAATACTGCAGGGAACTGTCGAGGGTGGAAGAAGCAGAGGAGGCCAAATAAAGACATGGACAGACAACATCATGAAATGGACAGGGCAAGATATTTCCACACTCATCCGAATCGCTGAGGATAGAATTCCGCTGGAGGACTCTGTGTGCTGAAGCATCCAATGTGGTACCCCTACGACCCTGAAGGGTTATGGGTTTATTGATTGATATCAAACATAAGGAAATGGTCGACCTGTGATGTTAAGTTCTGTATGTGAACAGAAACAGTCGATAGTTAGTGCTTAAGTTTACGTACCGACATTAGTGAACACAAATACTCTATTTTACATAGCAATATAAATAAACAATTAAATACTAGTACTCCATCAACAGAAATATATCCATCATAAATAAACAATTGAACACTTGCACTCTATATTTAAAAAAAATAAACAATAGAAAAATAGTACTCATATTAAAAAATAGACAGTACTCTATTTACATGAGTAAACAATTGAGCACTAACACTCTATATTCTTCTTCTTCAGCGTTCATTCTCAAACTCCCGCTGGATCTCCCTTGCAGCAGGACCATGGTCCTACTAGATTTCCAGCAGAAAGTAGTCCAGAGAATAGAAATGCGTTGTGTTGCCATTTTATTTGCGCCAATGGTCCGACACATCCCTATTCGGCGATACTCTATATTAAAAAAATTAACAGTTGAACACTAGCATTATATATTAAAAATCAATAGAATGAATACTAGCACTCTATATTCAAAAATAAACAGTTGAACACTAAATACTTTATTATTCAAAACTAGACAGCTGAACACTAGTACTCTATATTCAGTAATAAACAGTAGGACACTAGTAATTTATTCAAAAATAAACAGCTAAAGACTGGTACTCTATATACAGTAATAAACAGTAGAACACTAGTAGTATATTCAAAAATAAACTGCTAAAAACTGGTACTCTATATACAGAAAAGGAACCAGTTGTTCTCTGATATTCTGTATCCCGAAATAATGTTGACTACTGATCTTGGTGTTGTAGTCGCAGGTTCAAATCCAGCTTGTGAAGTCATGTTTATAATTTGATTTTTGTGTGGAATTTCCTGGCCATTATCTCTTGAGGCTACGTAGTTACTTGCTATGTGTTGTTCACTACAGAGTTACTTGCTATGTGTTGTTCACTACAGAGTTACTTGCTATGTGTTGTTCACTACAGAGTTACTTGCTATGTGTTGTTTACTATATAGTTACTTGCTATGTGTTGTTTACTATATAGTTGCTTGCTATGTGTTGTTCGAAAAGGATCACAATGCGTAGAGAGTTGATTTCGTTGTACTCGGTTCCCCCCATATGTAGTACTATGTCTCTCTCAACGAAGCGGCATGTAGTCTGCCGAGAGTAGCACTCATAGCACACAACTCCGTAGCTACAAGCGATAATCCTCAGGAATATAAAATAAATTGTTTGTAAACAGGGTGACATGAGTCGGTTTCGAACACGTGAGCTCTTGCGCACAAGGTAAAGGCTTAACGTCTACACTAATGAGATCACGCCCTATGAGTGGTACTCTGTGCAAGTCATGTGCCGCTTCAATGAGAGGAAAAGAGTGCACGAGGTAACCGAGTACAACAAAATCGATCTTCTCAGTCTTTACAATTGGTACTGTGTGTTACATATCAACATTTATCAAGCGCTGAACAATTATAACCGCAGAAGACGGATCTGTCGGGCCATTGACGCAAATAAAATTACGACACAACGCATTTCCATTTTCTGGAATACATCCTGCTTGAAATCTAGTTGGACCATTGTCCTGCTACAAGTGAGATCCAGTGGGAGTTTGAGAATAAACGCTGAAGAAGAAGAGCAAGAACTATGATAATCTATCAACAGAAATTAACAATGGGCCGTTTGTATTCAGCGTTGCATGTGAACAGTTTACATGTGTCCATTCATCGCCTAATGCAACTGTTTTATTTGTTAGCGGTCGCTAATGTTGTTCTTACTGTGTTAAGCTATGTGTGTCCCAGCATTAAATACATCCTTGTTTACTCGTGGATACAGCGTCCATGTATGTTCTCGTGTCCTTTCAGTGTCTCATCAGAGACATTACACCGGAAGTATTGACAGTGGTTTGGAAACACCCCCTCCCTTTTCACTTCGCGCAAAAAGTTCTGGTTCCAGTTTTCAGTTTCGTAGACTGTGATTGATAAAAGTAGTTTTCAGCTTTATACTCTCTTGATATTTTCAGCTGTATGACTCTTTAGTGATAGTTTCAGCCGTACAGACTCTCTGGTGATAGTTTCAGCCGTACAGACTCTCTGGTGATAGTTTCAGCCGTACAGACTCTGGTGATAGTTTCAGCCATACAGACTCTCTGGTGATAGTTTCAGCCGTACAGACGCTCTGGTGATAGTTTCAGCCGTAGAGACTCTTTAGTAATAGTTTCAGTTGTATAGACACTAGTGATAGTTTCAGTTATATAGACTCTTTCTATTGGTAGTTGTATAGATTCTCTATTGATCGTTTCAGCTTTATATGCAATAGTAATAGTCAGACTTGTCCATAGGAATGTTATTCCCATGGGATTCCCATGGGAAACGTCCCATGGGATGGGATGGGACATCACATATTTGTATTTCCCATGGCCGGATTGTTGTTGAGTAAGTTACGAAAACGGATGTCACCAACTCTCGTTATAAACTCTGTGTACATCAGATTTGCATGTAAGATGAACATTGTGGAAATGGTTCATGGATTTCCCGAATTAACTGAATTAGTAGAAGCAGTCGATCAGCGGGAAATTGATAATGTGCTGAATGAGCAGAGTGACTCAGAAATGGTCTAATAAAATGAGAGTGTCAGAATGATACTGAATTGTCATAAAGTTAATAAATGTTGTCGTTTTGCATGTCTCTTTGTATATGTAGTCCTATTTAGTAGACACTAAACCTAAACTTTCATAAATAATTTTATTTTAAATGTATTCCATATTAATATTATAATAGTAATCCCATGGGATAAATTGCATAAATTACCATGGGATGGGATGGGACAGAAAAATATGTCCCATGGACCATGCTGGTAATAGTTTCAGCTGTATTTATAGACTGTTTATTGAGTTTCAGTCGTATAGACTCTCTATTCATAGTTTAATCTGTATAGACTCTCTCTATTGATAGTTTCATCTGTATTGACTCTCTCTATTGATAGTTTCATTCGCTGTGTAGACTTTCTATTGATAGTTTCAGCTGTATAGACTTTATATTTTCAGTCGTATACGCACTGTTGTCATTTTGAGCTGTGTTGAATATGTTATTGACAGCTTTCAGTTGTTTATGTGATTGTTTTAATTTGTGTGGAACGTAGATTGACAGTGTTGATTTGTCTATACTAAATTATTAATAGTTTTAATTTGTTTAGAGTAGTCAGCATTATCGACAATTTGCATCATTATTGTTTGTTTAGTTGTTCATGGCAACACGTCAGATATTTTGAGCAGGATTTCACGTATCCATGACTGTTTAGTTTATTTGAATTATTGAAGCAGCCATCAGTACGGTGGTCACATGCCATGATTACATCCCAACAACAGAAATGTTGTCGTGGTCCCTACTGTGTGAACTGTTTATACCGCCTAATCGAACATATGTACTCACTGCGCAAAACAGAAATCCAACAGGTAAAACGTGAAACGAGGTAATAAAGTTTTGCTTAAAGTTTTGCCCCACCTAAGTCTTTCTAAAATTTCTGATTTCCCCTTTTAACTTATACATATTTTTTAATGTTAAAAAATTGAAGTATTCCCTAAACGAAGTCTAATTACAACTTGTTCGAATTACCCCCATGAACAGTCAAATTGTCCAAGTTCTTTTCTACACTCTCGTTGGTAGTTCTTTTCTACACTCTTGTTGTCAATTCTCTTCTATACTCTCGTTGGCAGTTCTTTTTTTACAGACAATAAGTTTTTTTCTACACTTTCGTTGAATTATTTTCTACACTTTCGATGGCTGTTCTTTCCTAGACTCTCAACGACAGTTCCTCAATTTCGTTGACAGTTCCATTAAGTTTCGGTGACAGTTCGTTTTCTCACTCTTCTGGACAATTACTTTCCTTACTCTCGTTGATAATTCGATACAGGTTAAGGAAATGTGGCCTCTTTTTAACGAAACAAATACGTACATTATTTAACGAAACAATATGTCGATAAAGATGTATTTCAGGGAAGCTAAGTCTACTTGCGGATCCATTGATCTGCCCGCTACACACTGAGAACCTCCCCCTGTTCTGTGTGTAATGCGCAGTTTGAAGCATACCTGACCACTTTTTAATCCGAGGTCAGCTAGGTCACGAAATCTGAATGAAACTGAGCGTAATATTAAAAAGTTCGAACACTATAAATCATGCACTCCTCTTAAAAACCAATAAAATCAACGCACCAAATAAATCTTCAATAGACTGGTGTCTGTGATCTATAGAAAACATAGTTTAAACGTTATATCACGACCTACATTATAGGACTTTCCAAAAATGACGTTATATCGTTTACTTTCGCGGTTATCCGAGTAGGTATGACCTTCCATTCCTCATTTTTGTTAGCAGTTCTTTTCTACACTTTCGGTGAGTTGTTTTCCTCATTCTCATGGATAGTTAATTTCCTTTTTGTTAATAGTTCCCATCCGCACTCTCGTTACAGTTACATTCTTTACTCTCGTTGACAGTTATTTTCTTAATGACACGTCATTTAGTTGTTCCATAGTTTGTTTGTTTCGTGTCACATGTATGCAGTCATTTTTGTTTATTCCTTGTCCGGTGTCGTCTCACCTCTTCCGGTCAATCTACATTACACATGCCAATGTGAACGTCCATATCCTTATTGTCCGTTTTCTGTTATTTTAATTTTGTTTTAATTTTTTGTCTTGATAAAGGCCTTTTGGTCTAAACATCGACGTGTGTACGTTATTATGTGTGTCTCTAGTCATTAGCAAAACGTCACTACCCTATTCCTGGATTTACCTGTTGGGGTTTAGTTTTACGCAATAAATGCATTTTAATGTAAGTTTAGGTGAGTTTTGTTTTTCAGCAGTTTTGCTATTATGTGCATTTCAGCTACACTGTCATTTTCTTGTCCATCTTTATACTATTTCACATTTATTAGCATTTCAGCTTTTAAATGAGTATAAGACTTGTTTAGTTTCCTTGTAAATATTTTAAAGTCCTTCGTTTATTTGATGTCAAATCCACTGAACGTCAAGTTAGATGACAGTAGCGGGCCTTAAGGAGACATTACTGGTACTGTTTATAGCACACACTGTTAGTAGTCTGGCCGTGTTGCAATATGGACAGAAGGAGATGGAGACATTACAGTGTCTGTAGCACACACTGTTAGTAGTCTGGTTGGGATGCAATATGGACAGAAGGCGATGAAACCGGCTTGTAAATCACAATGTCGAAAGGCGATTGTTACTAAAAATAGCCGGATTTTTACGTACAATATTTGCCAAGTTTTTCAGAATACTCAAGCGTACTCAATCGTCACTCCTTGACCGATGCGACTGACCATTGGTCACTTTGAGTATACTTTGTGTCGCGAGCCATAGAAAAGCACGAGAAAGTTGGATATATCAGGATAAGCGGCGTTGAATGAGATGAGCGTGAAAAGCTATATCCTAGAGAAGTAAAGGGGATAAATGTTCCAGTGGAGGGTAACAACCCTAAACAGGAAGTAGGTGGCTTTAGTAATATGTTGATAAAAGAGAAGTACTTGTTTTCTAACGTGTACTAGTGAGAAACGGGTCGACACGAGAAATCCTGAAGCAAATACCAATTCAGTGTAATGCGTGTGTCTAGTCGTTATATCTGGATGTCTATAATTGAATCCATGCAGTTATGCCGGAGGCGAGCAACCTTGTAGAGTTGGCAGACCGTGATCGAATGTTTCCCTCGAGCTTTTATGATATTCGTCTAGAAGCTTATTTTTAGTGCTTTAAAAGTTCCGAGTACTGTTTTCTTAACTCTATGTGCGGCGCATATAATGATTTTATATCAGCTTCGCATCGCGGGCAAGAGAAAGTGATTTAAAATTTAAGAAGGTCGGATTTTCTCACCGGAGTTAGATGGAGTGTGTTGTCACAAGTGGCTAATAGAAATACATCCGAATGGTTGTATGTTTTCACGTGATTATACGTATGAATACAAAATGATAAGTGTATCTACATACACACATATAACCCCTTGAAATAGGTGGCGTATTCTCAGAATATTGCATTCTTATGAGAGTTTGAAGCCATCTGTGCATGAAAGAAAGGGAAAAATACGCCCTCCCTAAAAAATGGCACATAGGAAATAGGAGTTCCATCGCTTGTAATTTCTGGGATAGAAACAAATATGGCTGTTAGTAGCCCACATGTTGCTGTGACTAGTGGGGAATAACCGTGGACCACTGGTCTCGGGTAGGCTATCATTGGATTGTTTAATCTGGGGACGACCAGCAAGTCCTTCTCCAGAATGTGCATATGTACACCACTTTGCGTATATTTGGTGTCGTCAGCTTATGAAAAGCATGGAAAAAGATAAAAAGATGGATGAGCCAAAATAATTGACACTATTTGAGATGTTGGCAGGACAATTCTGGAGAAGGACTTAGACTAGCTGTGCCCCTTGCATATTTTGTGTGCATAACGAGAGACTGACGAGCCAAGCGATGGTTTCAAGAAGCTACGAGAGACTGACGAGCCAAGCGATGGTTTCAAGAAGCTATCAGATACACCTTCAGACATTGCATGTATATTTATGAAATATATACATATGTATGTATGTTTTAATATTACTTTAACTGACTAATCAGCTATCGACGTGGGTAGATTATAATACCCACAACAAATAGGCATTGCCTGCAGCAGAAGGTCTCATCAGTTGCACACCAGACGATCTATCATGCAATAAAAACGTCAAGTACACTGAGAAAGAAAATCACATTGGAAGAATGTCATAATCAAAATGTAACGATCAATCCAGCATGTGTTGACTGTAGTAATTTTCTATGTAACGATCAATCCTACATGTGTTGACTGTAGTAATTTTCTATGTAACGATCAATCCTACATGTGTTGACTGTAGTAATTTTCTATGTAACGATCAATCCTACATGTGTTGACTGTAGTAATTTTCTATGTAACGATCAATCCTACATGTGTTGACTGTAGTAATTTTCTATGTAACGATCAATCCAGCATGTGTTGACTGTAGTAATTTTCTATGTAACGATCAATCCAGCATGTGTTGACTGTAGTAATTTTCTATGTAACAATCAATCCAGTATGTGTTGACTGTAGTAATTTTCTATGTAACGATCAATCCAGCATGTGTTGACTGTAGTAATTTTCTATGTAACAATCAATCCAGTATGTATTGACTGTAGTAATTTTCTATGTAACGATCAATCCAGCATGTGTTGACTGTAGTAATTTTCTATGTAACGAACAATCCTACATGTGTTGACTAGTAATTTTCTATGTAACGATCAATCCAGCATGTGTTGACTGTAGTAATTTTCTATGTAACGATCAATCCTACATGTGTTGACTGTAGTAATTTTCTATGTAACGATCAATCCAGCATGTGTTGACTGTAGTAATTTTCTATGTAACGATCAATCCAGCATGTGTTGACTTTAGTAATTTTCTATGTAACGATCAATCCAGCATGTGTTGACTGTAGTAATTTTCTATGTAACGATCAATCCAGCATGTGTTGACTGTAGTAATTTTCTATGTAACGATCAATCTTGACTGTAGTAATTTTCTATGTAACGATCAATCCAGCATGTGTTGACTGTAGTAATTTTCTATGTAACGATCAATCCATCATGTATTGACTGTAGTAATTTTCTATGTAACGATCAATCCAGCATGTGTTGACTGTAGTAATTTTCTATGTAACGAACAATCCAGCATGTGTTGACTAGTAATTTTCTATGTAACGAACAATCCAGCATGTGTTGACTGTAGTAATTTTCTATGTAACGATCAATCCTACATGTGTTGACTGTAGTAATTTTCTATGTAACGATCAATCCTACATGTGTTGACTGTAGTAATTTTCTATGTAACGATCAATCCAGCATGTGTTGACTGTAGTAATTTTCTATGTAACGATCAATCCAGCATGTGTTGACTGTAGTAATTTTCTATGTTACAATCAATCCAGTATGTGTTGACTGTAGTAATTTTCTATGTAACGATCAATCCAGCATGTGTTGACTGTAGTAATTTTCTATGTAACAATCAATCCAGTATGTATTGACTGTAGTAATTTTCTATGTAACGATCAATCCAGCATGTGTTGACTGTAGTAATTTTCTATGTAACGAACAATCCTACATGTGTTGACTGTAGTAATTTTCTATGTAACGATCAATCCAGCATGTGTTGACTGTAGTAATTTTCTATGTAACGATCAATCCTACATGTGTTGACTGTAGTAATTTTCTATGTAACGATCAATCCAGCATGTGTTGACTGTAGTAATTTTCTATGTAACGATCAATCCAGCATGTGTTGACTGTAGTAATTTTCTATGTAACGATCAATCCAGCATGTGTTGACTGTAGTAATTTTCTATGTAACGATCAATCCAGCATGTGTTGACTGTAGTAATTTTCTATGTAACGATCAATCCATCATGTATTGACTGTAGTAATTTTCTATGTAACGATCAATCCAGCATGTGTTGACTGTAGTAATTTTCTATGTAACGAACAATCCAGCATGTGTTGACTAGTAATTTTCTATGTAACGAACAATCCAGCATGTGTTGACTGTAGTAATTTTCTATGTAACGAACAATCCAGCATGTGTTGACTGTAATTTTCTATGTAACGAACAATCCAGCATGTGTTGACTGTAGTAATTTTCTATGTAACGAACAATCCAGCATGTGTTGACTGTAATTTTCTATGTAACGATCAATCCAGCATGTGTTGACTGTAGTAATTTTCTATGTAACGATCAATCCAGCATGTGTTGACTGTAGTAATTTTCTATGTAACGAACAATCCAGCATGTGTTGACTAGTAATTTTCTATGTAACGAACAATCCAGTATGTGTTGACTGTAGTAATTTTCTATGTAACGATCAATCCAGCATGTGTTGACTAGTAATTTTCTATGTAACGATCAATCCAGTATGTGTTGACTAGTAATTTTCTATGTAACGAACAATCCAGCATGTGTTGACTGTAGTAATATTTGTATGAATTACTTAACGTTCATTATATTTTATTTTAAAGTAAACCTGATGCCTACTGCTGAAATTGAACAAAATACCTTTTCCACACTAGCACTCGGGCAATAGGATCTGATCCTAGTAGATGACATATATAGTTAGGCTTTAATATTCTACTCTAGAGATGACATTACTGTAATCTTCTACTCTAGATACGATATTGCTGTAATCTTCTAGAGATGACATTACTGTAATCTTCCACTCTAGAGAGGATATTGCTGTAATCTTCTACTCTAGAGAGTGTATTGCTATGATATTCTACTCTAGGGAGGCTATTGCTGTAACTTTCTTATAATCTCGAGGATGCAGAATAAATGAGATTGCAGTATAACAGTTGCTATAAATGGCGAGACAGGATGCAAATACATGGGTCAATTCCCTCCCAGTATCTAGGTATAAATCTTCAGCTTGTTTCATACTATCAGAGATCATATAATGTCATCCCAACCTTCTTTGTCATCTCTAATGGTATACACGTCAGGCAGCAGTGTTACTATTCTTTGCCACTCTATCTTTCTTAACATCCAGATATGTAATCCCGCCGAAGACTGATGTGTCGGGCCATCATCACAAATAAAACAGCTACACAACACATTTTCATTCTCTGAACTACACCCTGCTGGAAATCTAGGTTCAAGTGAGATTCAGTGGGAGTTTGAGAATGAACGCTGAAGAAGAAAAAGACATGTAATGGTAAAAATCTGATGCCTTGCCTTGCAAATCTTATGCTTTATTCGGAGCCCCCCCCCCCCTTCCCAAGTGCGAAAAGGTTGACAAGCACTTCTCTTTGATCTCCTGTCCCTACATCCTGGATCTTGTTCTATGAGCACAAGCTAAGGACAACACGTTGTTGTTTGATCGCAGACTTTATGTCCAACAATCATTGGCAACATCCTAAAGCAAGTCGCCTTCATGTGTGAGCTATTTGTGTGTTTACTTTGCGGTGGGTCAGTTGGTTTATTTGTTGACTAGTACACAGTCCTGGTAGTGTCCGGTCAGTATGTTCCGGTCGCTGCGAATCATCTTTTCTTCTGTCATTCTTTCTCTTTTTCATATCGTTACTCTTTCACTCATACTTCATTATTGTCTTGTCACCCTCACCCTCAGTTTGTCGTTGAGATACACGCCTATGCACATAGGTATATAAGCGCACGCACGCACGCACACACACAGATATATATATGCAGTTAAATATTAAATATATATATATATATATGTAACAAGATTATCTTAAGAAAGTACAACAAAAAGATTTGTCGTCATGTCTTGCATGAAGTATACAATCTTGCTGGCTCATCATAGATCATCATTCTAAATTGACACATTTGACTTTTCCCCGTGATTTTCGTTGGTCAATGTGTATACTGTGTGCCGATAGCCAATGACAATCACGGGAAAGTCTAATGAGTCACGTTAGGCGGGTGATTTCGAATTGAGCCCATAAGTCTTGTGTTGTCAATATTCACGTTTTCTCATGTAGCTATGACGATAATAGAACACGATGTGTTCCATGCAAACAAATTATTGACGGAATATTTGAAGTGGTTAATACCATCATGCTCTGAGGTTAGTTTGCCCGGCTCACAAACACAACTCGGTCGAACTTGCTGGTGGTTCGAAATCAGTCTACATTGTACTAGTTTTGTGATTAAAATTATAGAATAATTGAAAAAAGTAACGTTCTATATAGGAACTACTTCAAGCATACCACACGAAACGGCTACAATAATTTAAAAATTCTTGAGACTAACGGGAATTGAACCAGTCCGTTCTACGGCACCAAGTCGCCTAGCAACAATTGCACACGCGTTTTTCAGTACTTGACTAACCGCATCTCCAAAAAAGATGCGATTTCATCAAGCCATTCAAATCGTGCACACAAAGTCACCCGAACGGACCAATCGAGACAAGGACTATTACAACAACAACAAACATCCCGTACAGGTATTGAAATATCCTCAGTAACAACAAACACATAACATCGTAATATCCGTATTAGTTATACAAGGGCCGATAGGTCTTCTTGTAAACATGGATAACATATATAGACAATACATTTTTGCTTCAAATAATTGTTTATACAAGTAAATTTAAGTAGGAAGCCAGAGGACAATTTTTAAAAATTCTTGAGACTAACGGGAATTGAACCAGTCCGTTCTACGGCACCAAGTCGCCTAGCAACAATTGCACACGCGTTTTTCAGTACTTGACTAACCGCATCTCCAAAAAAGATGCGATTTCATCAAGCCATTCAAATCGTGCACACAAAGTCACTCGAACGGACCAATCGAGACAAGGACTATTACAACAACAACAAACATCCCGTACAGGTATTGAAATATCCTCAGTAACAACAAACACATAACATAATATCCGTATTAGTTATACAAGGGCCGATAGGTCTTCTTGTAAACATGGATAACATATATAGAATGGCTTGATGAAATCGCATCTTTTTTGGAGATGCGGTTAGTCAAGTACTGAAAAACGCGTGTGCAATTGTTGCTAGGCGACTTGGTGCCGTAGAACGGACTGGTTCAATTCCCGTTAGTCTCAAGAATTTTTAAAAATTGTCCTCTGGCTTCCTACTTAAATTTACTTGTATATACAATAATTTATAATTGACGTACTATATAGGAACTACTTCAAGTATTCCAAATGAAACATTTATAGTAATTGAAAAAGGCGCGTCCTATATAGAAACAACTTTAGATACACCAAATGAAACGACTACACTAATTGAAAAAGGGACGTCCTATAAAGGAACTACTTCAAGTATTCCAAGTGAAACGAATGCCATATATGAGGCATATAATAGGGTTGCACCAGAAACCTCTTTTCTAATTGTCGCTGAAAGGCAAAACAGAAAACTAAACAAGAAGGCGAAGTAACGTATCATGTAGCAAGTTGTCACTTTATATAAATTGTGTTGTCATTTAGTCATAGTTGTTTTGTTATTTTTACTTGATATAAATTGTGTTGTTAGTTAAGTCATTGTTAAGTCATTGTTATTGTTGCTTGATCTTAGTCACGAATGTTTTGTTATTGTTACTTGATATAAGTAGAGTTGTTATTTAGGTACAGTTGTTTTGTTATTGTTACTTGATATAAGTAGAGTTGTTATTTAGGTACAGTTGTTTTGTTATTGTTACTTGATCTTCTTCTTCTTCTGCATTCGTTCTCAAACTCCTGCAGATTAGCAGGATATAGTCCGGAGAACGGAATGCGTTGTGTCATGGTTTACAGCACTGCTGCGATATCTGCACCTTTCGGCCTGACACATCCGACTTCAGCATGGCTTTGGGTCACTGACCCTATATGGAGTGGGACAGCCAACTCCATCCCATAACCTCCTTAGTCGCCTTTTACGACGTGTGGAAGGTAAACAGTGTTGCTATTCTTTGCTCCCCTTTCGGGCCCTGATAACACACGGGCAGTTACTTGATCTAAATTGTGTTGTCATTTAGTCACAGTTTTTTGTTACTTTTGTTACTAATTGTGTTGACATTGTTCCAGCAGTAAAGACAATCTTGTCCATGTGCACTGGGATTGTTTCGTTGTTCTTACCTCAGTTTCCATGCTTATCTGTTTAGATTGTTTATCTTTAATCAAACTCTTATACATCTTAATTCTGGGGGCTTATGGCATGTCAGTTATATTTTTGTTTAATTAACCGTGTTACCTCGGATGACATGCCTAATCGAGTCTCGGTCACTCTTTGCTGTATATGTCATCGTTCGTGCTTAGTGAAATTTACAACAGGTAGAAATGTATCAGAACTTGGATCCAACAAACGAAATTGAAAACACAGGGTAATACAGTTTTGATAGTCACTGGAAGCACACACACCAATCGACGTTTCGATCAAACTGTCTTTGTTCTTGATAACGACCGTTTAGTAAAGATATCGATGTACAATGCTTTCCGGTGATTCACAAAACCTTATTGCCCGGTGTTTTCTATTTTACTTTAAAGAAAGAAATGCAAATGTTTACTGCCATAGAATGTTCACGGACTCCCATAATACATGAAGTGTGAGTTACCGACAACGTGAACATGCATTTTCTTGACATTCTCTAATGTCCAGCATCATGTACACGAATAGACACACATATTCTTAATTTGCTGTTCTTAGTGTGGTGTCATTGATGACATATCTGTATTTTTTATGCGGTTAATGTATTGTTAGCATCTTATTTCTCCTTGTGAGCATAGCATAAGTTGTACCGTTAACGTTAGACTCGCCTTGCTACTGGAGATATACGTTTGGCCTATAATTTCCAAAGTAATTGAATAGTAATGGAGTATACAGGATATTCTTTAATAATAGTACAGTGAAATGCCGTTTTAATAACTTGGTCCGGACCGACAAAATATGTATGTCATCATCATCATCATCATCATCATCATCATCATCATCACCACGTGACATATTCTTTCGAGAACGTTGTCTTTGCAATTGATGTCCTGAACCCGACTTTATCCTGTGCCAATCTGCTAGCCTCCTCCATTGATATCTTCATAGTCTTTGATGTCATCTGTCCATGTGTCTGTATGTGGTAACTGTGACAAGTTACTCTTCGACTTTTATTCTCAAAATCCTGCTAGTAAACATTCAAATTCCAGTTAACTTTGCTGATGGAAGGGACTTCAAGATCCACATCATACCATCTAGTTTGCAGTCAACGTCTAGTTAACTTTGGTCGATGGAAGGGACACCCAATTTTCAAACTTTGAGTTAGCAGTCAACATCAAGATAACTTTCATCTATGAAAGGGGCATCAAACTGCTACTCAAACTTTCTTACTCGCCTATACAGTATTTCCACTGCACATGTTTACTCCTACAACATGCTTGTTAGGTCACTGTATAATATATTTTCTGTTCCCCTTCTGACCACGGTTACACATGGGCGATATCAGAAAACTACTCTGAACTCTCCCCATTGACAAATGAAGCACTATAGCCACTCTAGCGCAGTATCAATTATCTTAGAACATTTTGTGTTTGTGACTTGAGGTTAAATGTGAGAAACTCGGCTAATTAAGACATCTAGGTTTGTTTATGTTTTTTCTTCTCTTGACATGTAACACGCAACCTCTAATCAAGCCCTTCTTCTTAATAGTCATGCGCGCAGATTCCACACAGCTTCACTTATTTTAATATTCTACTTTTTCGGTGCTCTTCATTGGCTGGCGACACACAGTATACGCAAAGTAACGAATGATTAATCGCATTAGCAAAGATAGTGACGCTGCTCGGCATCTGGCCGCATGATTATACTGAGAAGGATTTGCTAGAATGAAACAAGATCCCGCCGAAGACGGATGTGTCGGGCCATTGGCGCAAATAAAACGGCGGCACAACGCATTTCCATTTTCTGGACTACATCCTGCTGGAAATCTAGCAGGACCATGATCCAGCTAGATCCAGTTGGAGTTTGAGAATGAACGCAGAAGAAGAAAGAAGAATAAACAAGACAACATTATCAATTGTGTACATTTCTCTAAAGCGGTGTTGCCATTGTAGTTCGAGTTGCGATATTCTGACCGAATAAATTCAACTTGATATTTCTACGTGATTTGAAAATTACCATTAGGGTATTGAAGATCTGTAGGCCTTGATTTATTGGATATTGACATTATTTCTTCATATACGATTGAATATTGAAGTCCTTATCGTGTTTATTCTCTTAATAGTATTATTTACAATGGTGTAAATTGTCCTGGCTATATACGTATGTTTATTTGCCATGCGTGCCTGACGCCAGTGCGCTCTTTGGCGCAACTACGGTTTAGCTTTTCACTGTGACCTTTGTTTTAGTTTCGAGGTATTACCTAACCATTGCAGTGTGAATAGTAGAATTTGTATTTAAAATTAAGGTATATTAATTGAAAATGAATATTAATTGGTAATTAGTATTTAGATTAGCGTTAAGGATTATCGTTAGAATTAATTATAAATTTAAAAATAAATTACTTTTAAAAATGAATATTTATTCGGTAGTAACTAGCCATGCGCGCTCTGGAGAAATCCATGTATTTATAGCACAGTGAAGAGTTAATCCGTAGTTTTATCCACTCTTTTAACTCTTAGATGATTTTATATTGTTGTTATCAATGTTTGACGTACGTCGCATATACAATTTCCCGCTCCAAATGTTTTCTTGTCTATACTATATTAGATTCTGAATTTTCCTCTTGAGTTCTGTAATAGAAGTTTCTCTGGACTAAATCGTCTCAAGAAAAACACACTACTCCTGTTATTTTGTCGTGACTAAATCGTCTCAAGAAAAACACACTACTCCTGTTATTTTGTCGTGACTAAATCGTCTCAAGAAAAACACACTATCCCTGCTATTTTGTCGTGACTAAATCGTCTCAATAAAAAAACACTATCCCTGCTATTTTGTCGTGACTAAATCGTCTCAAGAAAAACACACTACTCCTGTTATTTTGTCGTGACTAAATCGTCTCAAGAAAAACACACTACTCCTGTTATTTTGTCGTGACTAAATCGCCTCAAGAAAAACACACTATCCCTGCTATTTTGTCGTGACTAAATCGTCTCAAGAAAAACACACTACTCCTGTTATTTTGTCGTGACTAAATCGTCTCAATAAAAACACACTACTCCTGTTATTTTGTCGTGACTAAATCGTCTCAATAAAAACACACTACTCCTGCTATTTTGTCGTGACTAAATCGTCTCAATAAAAACACACTATCCATGCTATTTTGTCGTGACTAAATCGTCTCAAGAAAAACACACTACTCCTGTTATTTTGTCGTGACTAAATCGTCTCAATAAAAACACACTACTCCTGTTATTTTGTCGTGACTAAATCGTCTCAATAAAAACACACTATCCCTGCTATTTTGTAATTACACAGTTCTGAGAGGCCACCGATTACTTTATTGATTATCTGCAGCCTTTTCTTCATTCCAAACTGTGTGGAGGAGGGGGTAAGTAAAACAGTTTTAAGGTTAAGCATCACACAAGCAATAACCATACAGAAGCAATATCCATACAGCAACTTTGTTCAGAAACGTTCATACAGCAACAATGTTCAGTTACAAATATATACAGAAACAATGTTCAGTTACAGATATATACAGAAACAATGTTCAGTTACAGATATATCCTTTAGCAAGCCAGATTTTAAAAAAACGAAACGTCTCCCTGCCACCGGATTCTTTTTTGAAAATTTGCGTTATTGATGGTGACTATTTTGAAAATGTGATAATTTTTTGGTTGTTAGAGATATTTAAATAATATTTGCACATATAAATAAAGAATTGAATTATGCATATATTGGTGTAATTTATGTACGTGTGTGTGTGCCGGGGTTGATATAGGCTTGGTGAAGGATATACAACAACAATATTCATTTACAGATATATACAGAAACAATGTTCATACAGCAGTAATTTTCAGAAATATTTATACAACATCAATTTATTTTAGCAATACTCCTACAGTACAAATGCTCAGAAACATGCACAGCTGTGTTCGCTAACAAATACATGCATCAGCGCACAGCAGCAATACTCATATAACACCAGTATTCAACAAAATTCATGCGACAGAAATATTCAACAACATTAATACAACAGAAATATTCAACAACATTTATGCAACAGAAATATTCAACAACATTCATGCAACAGAAATATTCAACAACATTCATGCAACAGAAATATTCAACAACATTCATGCAACAGAAATATTCAACAACATTTATGCAACAGAAATATTCAACAACATTCATGCAACAGAAATACTCAACAACATTCATGCAACAGAAATACTCAACAACATTCATGCAACAGAAATATTCAAAAACATTCATGCAACAGAAATATTCAACAATATTCATGTAACAAATATTCGACAACATTCATGCAACAGAAATATATTCAACAACATTCATGCAACAGAAATATTCAACAACATTCATACAAAAGAAATATTCAACAACGTTCATACAACAGAAATATTCAACAACATTCATGCAACAGAAATATTCAACAACATTTATGCAACAGAAATATTCAACAACATTCATGCAACAGAAATATTCAACAACATTCATGCAACAGAAATATTCAACAACATTCATGCAACAGAAATATTCAACAACATTCATGCAACAGAAATATTCAACAACATTCATGCAACAGAAATACTCAACAACATTCATGCAACAGAAATATTCAACAACATTCATGCAACAGAAATATTCAACAACATTCATGCGACAGAAATATTCAACAACATTAATACAACAGAAATATTCAACAACATTTATGGAACAGAAATATTCAACAACATTAATACAACAGAAATATTCAACAACGTTCATACAACAGAAATATTCAACAACGTTCATACAACAGAAATATTCAACAACGTTCATACAACAGAAATATTCAACAACGTTCATACAACAGAAATATTCAACAACATTCATACAACAGAAATATTCAACAATATTCATGTAACAAATATTCAACAACGTTCATACAACAGAAATATTCAACAACGTTCATACAACAGAAATATTCAACAACGTTCATACAACAGAAATATTCAACAACGTTCATACAACAGAAATATTCAACAACGTTCATACAACAGAAATATTCAACAACGTTCATACAACAGAAATATTCAACAACGTTCATACAACAGAAATATTCAACAACATTCATACAACAGAAATATTCAACAATATTCATGTAACAAATATTCAACAACGTTCATACAACAGAAATATTCAACAACGTTCATACAACAGAAATATTCAACAACGTTCATACAACAGAAATATTCAACAACGTTCATACAACAGAAATATTCAACAACGTTCATACAACAGAAATATTCAACAACGTTCATACAACAGAAATATTCATACAGCATTCATACAACAGAAATATTCAACAACGTTCATACAACAGAAATATTCAACAACGTTCATGCAACAGCAATATTCTAACCTATTACCCGTCGACATTTTTAAACTGTTATGGCTGTCTTCTGTGTCGAAGACAAACACACACCAAAAAAAAAACCCTCACAGAAAAACCAAGTGAAAAATTCCAAGAAGAAATCGATCTCTGGCGACACTTACCCAATATAAATCATGTTGATTGCCACCACTCCCACGGGTTTTGCTCTATTTCTTGCAAGACTTGTTTGTTCCGCGTCATTTGTTTCCAACTGAATTTTTGCCATAATGTAATATGTAGTGTGTATGGATGGGTGGATGGTTTTGTTGTAGTCCCGCTATTCTTTGCGTGTTTCATGTCGTAAGTATTGGCATATAGACTGATTGCTTTCATTATGCTTGAAGCGTTTCATTTCTAGGAGAGAGATAGAGTGTGTTAGGGTTTTTTTTTTATTAGTTCATTGGAGAGAGATAGACTGTGTTGGTTTTTTTATTATATTAGTTCTAGGAGATAGAGTGTGTTGGGGGTTTTTTGGATTAGTTCTAGGAGAGAGATAGAGTGTGTTGGTTTTTTTATTATATTAGTTCTCGGAGAGAGATAGATTGTGTTGGGGATTTTTTGGAATTAGTTCTAGGAGATAAAGTGTGTTGGTCTGTTTTTTTTTGGATTAGTTCTAGGAGAGAGAGTTTGTTGGGTTTTTTTTAATTAGTTCTAAGAGAGAGAGTGTGTTGGGTTTTTTTAAAATTAGTTCTAGGAGAGAGATAGAGTGTGTTGGGTTTGCCAGGTTGTACACTAATGAGACTGACCGCTAGTTGGCATGTAAAGTCAAGCTCATATCCTCAATATTTAATTATTTTCTTGCTTTGGTTTTCAAATAAAGAAGCAAGTATTGAAAAACAACCCTTTTGCACTGATATGTAGAGACAAAAGAGAGTAAAACCGATGCCCTTGTCAATTACACAGTCCTGTTGACATCGTATATCATCCTTCCAATATTACGCTCTCTGACTTTTTCCTACAAATGTGCTCTCTGACTTTTTCCTACAAATGTGCAGTGAGAACATCAGAAGGATAATAGGTATCGCATCATGCATCGCATATATAGAGAAACAGCAGATAACATGATTTGGACATCTTGTGAAGATTAACAATCAACTTCCCATAAGAGCTTATAACAAGATGGAATCAGGATACAGAGCCAATGGCTGAACTAGGAAAAGGCAACATCTAGACCATCCTGAATAATCATGACACCTCAACCAGAGCAACGCACTTGGCTCTGGAACGCTGACTACATCTCCTTCACAAACCCCCTACACTCAGCGGCAAGTGTGGATGTTTACAACACCACCACATGGGGATAGACAATACTCATTTTCTTTGATTTTCATTATTAACTTTGTGTATACTCTGTGCCCCCAATCAGTGAAAATCACGGGAAAAGTGAAAGAAATAGCTTCAGAAGAATGAATCCTTATGAGTTCAAAGTATTTTACAATTGACAAGGAACTCGGATAAACCCGAATTAAAATTGCTTTTACATCGATATATATACACACACATAATTTACTGTTTCAGATGACCTCATAGAAAACGCGTTCTAACCACCATTGGGGATCTCCCTCTAACCACCATTGGGGATCTCCCTCTAACCACCATTGGGGATCTCCCTCTAACCACCATTGGGGATGTGGGAACCTGTGATCTAGTGCGTCTTGTAATTGCTAAAAAAAATCACGACAAAGTTTCTCTCCCTCTCTCCCCACCCACCACCACCTGGAGCTGAAAACCGAGTGAATAATTCTGTTGATTATTCCTTGCATGTCTATAGGAATATATTTATCCTTGTTCTAATCTCGATCTCTATTGCTAAGCGATACGTCACATGACAACTGAAAAGACTGCGCATATTTGAAGTACGGCTCCGTTCATAATCAATTTACCAGTTGCTGAAACTTAATTGGTTGACACCTCCCACTCTTTTCTGAGCTTTCCTATACACCTCTGGGCACACAGTTGATCTTGTTGAATTGGATATTATTATTTTTGAAATGTCACATTCTCCCTGACATTTGCAGAGTTCCTGTTTGAGACTTGGTTCTGCATATTTTAATGGGTTTGTTTCCTGTATGTACCTGACTATTTGACATAATTGCCTACCTGCAGTGTCTTATTAAAAGCGAGTTGTGCTGATATATCTGTGTCACTTTCCTAAGATACTAGCGACGATTTGTGGAATAGTAGTTCTCAACTGGAACCATATGAACCCCTAAATGGGTCACAGGGTCTTGATGGGAGACCATAAAGAAAAAGAATTGATATTGCGAGAGCATCGACTCGCCTGAAGTGACTGGCAGCCATGGGTAGGTCAATATCCGAAATTATTTACACAATATGTACTAAGATTTTTTTTTTAAATTCTCAACAGCGCAGGGGACTACCGTCATTGTACTTGTGGTCTCCAAAATGTACTTAGTCCCTCTCAACGAAGTTGCATGACGCCTGCCGATGGTAACGTTTATAACGTAAATCTGTCGCTTCAAGCGATAATCTCCCCTGATATCTCCGAAACAATTAAATTTCTAAACAAAATGTCGTTAGGCTGTTTTGAATGCACGACGTCTTCAGCACAAAGCGAATGACTTAACCACTACGCCATGGAGATTCCTATGTAATAATATGCATGTTAGTGAAACATGATTTTAACCTGTACACTTTGAGTACACAAAAAGGTCTTTGAGCAACGACAAAGGAATTATATGTCATTTGGTCCACGAAGACACATTTCACAGGATAGAGGACTTCGGGGGAGGGGGGAAGAGTACTGGGAACCACTGATGCATATACTAGATCAGGAGCTGTCAAACATTTCGGACAGCGAGCACATGCCACACTTAATACTGAGTGTGAGAGTGTGATAGTATCTGGTTACGGAACCCTTCACAAGCAGGAGGTCTTACAGTAAGAAGTGAGAACCCTTCACAGATAGCGAGAATTTGACGGTGTAGAATGCGACACATTGCATGATCTGTTCTCGTGCAAATGTTGTCACTACGGACACTGCTGACAAGCAATGCAGAGGTATGTTTATCTAAGAACATGTCAGATAATAGACAGACGGGAATCATACCAAGTAGAAGCGTTCTGGTTGGTCTGAAGTTGGTCGTAAGACCAGATTATTGAATCCTGATTAGTCAGAGGTTTTCCTCTGGGGAAATGAAAGCATTTGATTGGTTTCGGAAGTTTGGAGGAACTTGGGAGTTGAGAAATTGGAAGCATTGGATTATTGACTGCCGAGCCGGGCGGTCGCATTTCGCTCCTGGGGAAATAGTTCCGAAACTGCACATGCGGTTGTCGTGGAACCCACGCGTAAAATCATAGGTCTGTCTAGCACTAGTATTGGAAAAAGTGAGATTAGAGTTGAATGAGATGTATTATTATTCTCCTTAAGTTTATACCGTAACATGTGCTTATTCATTTGTAAGTGTTAGAGTCGTTTCATTAATGTTTTAACGTTGTACATTTCATATTCATGATCTGATGTTCGTCTCGGAGATTGTGGTTACTCCGGAATTTGATGTTCATATTAAAAGTCGTTCTTATATTGAGAAAAGAAGTTTCTTTGTGATTATTTGATGTCAAGAAGAGTTCCACAGGTTTAGACCTGGCCGCAGCACCAGAGGTTTCAGAAAGGGTCTTATCTAAGACGCTTGACAAGCATCTTGTTTTATTGTCACGCTTATTTGTGACGATGCTGCGGATTGTTCTATAGTCACACTAAAGTGACGACACTAGCATTGTCACTTGTTATTCTGTCAACGAAGTGCAGATCTTTTCATGTCACACTAGCACCAAAATATTTAATAGGATGAAAGGGAAAGTGAACGTGAAAACTAGCGAAACTTTTTTTTACATAGCACCGCAAACCCTTCTTCCCTTTTTACTCCCATAGTCGCGAATAGTTACACTGTTTCAGTTTTTAAACAACAAAGTTTACATTGTAAAAGTATGATCGTTAGTGCTCTGAGTGGTTTTTTTATAGCTGCATGACACGAGCAATGCGTCGCTCTGGAGGTTGCACCAGGTTGAAAACACATGTACTCGTTTTTATTTTGGGTTCGTACGTCAGGTTAGATTCTGATTTGAAGCTGGCCGTGCTTTATGTGACTATAGCTGCCCCGGACATTTCTTGTTTCTTAATGTACACCTGTCATAGTGTCATTAAAATGTGTTACTGTTTACTAAGTTATCTTCAGATGTGTTATCCATTATGGGATGCATCTCCAGACGTGTAGTCTGTAATGTAATAGGCCTATAGACTATATTCTCAGATATACGTGTAGTACATTATGAGATGGGATGATCCATCATGTAATGTGTAATTGATTATGTCAGTCACTTCCTGCCGTGTCACATACATATTATGACATTCACTTCCTGCCATGTCACATATTATGTCCGTCATTTCCTGCTGCGTCACATACATACATATTATGTCAGTCACTTCCTGCCTTGTCACATAATGTCAGTCACTTCCTGCCGTGTCATATACATATTATGACAGTCGCTTCCTGCTGTGTCACATACATATTATGTCAGTCAGTAATTTCCAGCCGTATCACATACATATTATGTCAGTCAATAATTTCCTGCCTTGTCACATACATATTATGTCAGTCAGTAATTTCCTGCCTTGTCACATACATAGTATGTCAGTCAGTAATTTCCTGCCGTGTCACATACATATCATTCATGACAGACATATCATGTGTATTGCATTATGACGACACCCCCCCCCCCAGACTACAATAATGTTTATTACACACCCAAACGTGTAATGACACAATACATTAGCCTCCAGATTTGACCTTATATTTTCAAATTATGAAGCTATAAGTTATCACACAGCTACAAATTCCATCCCTGGAAACATGCAGTATTTGACAGAAGCCATACGTTAAATGTCCACACACACACACACACAAACACATAGATTACTGTACATTTACACTTGTCTAGAACGGACAATCTATATTTTGAGCTGTTCTATTATGTTGTGATGGTGTGTTATTTGTGATTTGGGCGCATACATTGTACACTCATGTTACAGACACCATGTATCGGTTGTCATCTTGTGTAAACTCAGTGAATGGTATCCGTGTAAACACACAGGAAACATTATCAGATCTTCCCAGCTGGGTGCTAATTTGTTTCATACAGATCCTATTAGATCTTGAGCGTTCATGATTCGCCCAGTCTTCAGCAGCCTATGATTATGCTGAATATATTCATACGTGTACAGGTATTTTTCAGCTAATCAGCTTACAGTTGTTTATATTTCTTACTATTGTCTAGTCGTAGATTTGAGTAAAGTTTTGCCTGGTTCGGTGAGGATGAATATCTTCTTGTATATTTGGTTTTATTTATTTTAGTCTCAAAATACGCGACGTATAACACGCCAAGAGGAACGTTACCATTATCTTGGACAAATAATGGTACATGTGGTACATACGCACGAGACTCATAACGCCTGAACTATAAGAATAAGTTTAATCAGTTTCAGTTATAAATTGCCAAATTGCCCAGTTATTTTTTAATGGTGCTGCAATCGTTTAGTACACTTGGCTTCCGAGTCTGGTGATGTTAGATTCAATTTTTAGGTCAAACCATCCTAATGAAATATGAATTATCCATGTCGTTGGTCAATACAGTTACGGACGTAATACTTCTTCTTCTTCTTCAGCGTTCATTCTCAAACTCCCGCCAGATCTCTCTTGTAGCAGAACAATGGCCGTACTAGATTTCCAGCAGGATGTAGTCCAGAGAATGGAAATGCGTTGTGTCGCCGTTTTATTTGCGCCAATGGCCCGACACATCCGTCTTCGGCGGGAGGACGTAATACAGTATTCCACAATACGCCCCCGTGGGATAATTTCAAACCAATCTAATCAAATATGAATTATCCAGGTTGTTTGTCAATACAGTTACGGACGTAATACAGTATTCCACAATACGCCTTCGTGGGATCATTTATTTCGCGAATGTGGTTGATACATTTAGTACAGGTTATAACTTGATCATCCTGTTTAATAATCAATTGATTATAACTTGATTCTCCAGTTCAATTATCAATTGATTATCCAGTTTGTCTTTGTTAATGCAGTTATGTTAGTATATTCATTTATTAATTATTCGTGGTTCCATCGTTCTCAAACTCCCGCTGCTTTTTAAACTGTGGTATGTAGAAGGGAATGCGCTGTGACGTAGTTTACAACTTGGTAGCGATATCTTGGTTTCGGCATGACAACTACCTTCAGCATAAATTTTGGTTTACGTTGACCTATAGGGTATGACAGACATTTCCACCGGTATTCATGGCAGGTCACTGTGTTGATGTTATTTGCTTCCCTTGCGGGCTTCGACAACGAGCGAACTGAATTAATTTTCTGTGGTCGGTTCCGAAATTGGTACCCCACTTTGCGTTCAAATAAGTTCTTCTTCTTCTTCTGCGTTTGTTCTCAAACTCCTGCAGATTAGCAGGATGTAGTCCGGATAACGGAATGCGTTGTGCCGTGAATTACAGCATTGCTGCGATATCTGTGTCTTTCGGCCGGACACATCCGACTTCAGCATGGCTTTGGATAACCGACCCTATATGGGATGGGACAGCCAACTCCATCCCATAACCTCCTTAGTCGCCTTTTACGACATGTGTGGAAGGTAAACAGTGTTGCTATTCTTTGCTCCCCTTTCGGGCTCCGGCAACACACGGCCGCAAATAAGTTCTGTTTTTGAAGATATTTCAAAATACAAAAATACGTTGTAATAGCATTAAAATATGTTAATAACCATGTCGTGGAGACTGATAAGGATCGATTTATTTGTATGCTACCACCCCATGCTTAATAATTAATGTGACCCCCCAGTATATGTCGCTTCTATATGCCTATCTCAGCTTAAATATGTTGAAGAGTAGTCAATGAATGTTCATATCACGACAGATCTCGTAACCGAAATGTTACTAGTGACATTCTCTGCTTCCCCTGCGACACATTTTGTAACATTTTTTAGTCTCAGAATTGCTTGAACCATATATTTCTATTCGTATTTTGTCAGATAATCATATTTCATGAAGATTTTCATATCAATTCTTTTCACGTGAGATCACATTGTGACATTTTTGTCAGCCGGAGATTATTGCGCTTGTTCGCTCTCAAATAACCAAAACGGATTTTCTTGCGAGTTCCGTCAGAGAGCGTGAAGTACATTGTGTGCCGTTTGATTTGCGGGGTGTAGATCTAGCACATCCGATTTTGGCATGTTTTTATTTCAGGTTAGCTTTCCTAGACTGTGACATGCGTTCTATTTGTTGACAGGTATCGAGCATATTATCTCTTTGCCATGATGGTTTATCACACGCTGTTCCGTGTACTTTGCAGGCCAAAACATGTCATTCTGTGGCATTTTTAAAGAAAATAGGCTGAGAAAGGCTGTTAGGCCAGCAACAGCAAATGTCACAGCCAAGCTATTTACCAGAGCAAAACACATTCTCTTCTCCAGACCACAGTCTGCTAACCAGCAGGAGTGTGAGAACGAACGCAGGAGAACTGTATAAAATAATCCACATAACTGCACAGAACGCAGGAGAACTGTATAAAATAATGCACACAGCTGGCCAGATGAAAGAAAATGTTCCGAATAATTAAGCAATAAACGTAGCAATAACTTCAGAATTTTAAATGATAAAATCATGTTATTGCCAAGACCTGGCAATGACACCCAATGATGTTTGCGGCAAACATTTTCAAAGGAACCGTGATCATCGACAAATTAACACCGTTGTCTCATTTAAAATCATCCTTCTAAAGTAACGCATTTGACTTATTCCCGTGATTTTTATTGGCCATTTTGTGTATACTTTGTATAGACAGCCAATAAAAACCCGGGAAAAGAAATGTGTCATTACAAAGATGACTACCAATTTAGTCAGTAGGTCTGATATTTCTTAATGGTTACAAACGAACTATATTAAAACAGCAAATGCAATCCACATACAGCCGTTCACCTGACATAAGCACAACTCCGACACAGAAAATAATTTTTTGTGAAGCTTCAAGGCCAGCAAAAATAATGATAAATCTCCAAACACATTCCAATGTAGAAACGTATCTATAATTATTTTTCTCCCCGCTGTTTGTTATTTATGTTTCCACTGAGCTTCAATGCAAGTCTAGCATTTGGTTCGATATCCGTGTTTAATTACTAAGAGAAAAAGAAATTTGCTGATATAATAAAACTGAAATTCTCTTTGGTTGATGGTTCTATGGCCAGCTTAGCTTAACGTTTTACAACCACAAATTGCTCCCGGCTTCACTCAGTCTCAAAAAGGCGTACCGAATAAATATGGGAAGAATAAAGCCAGTTGAAGTGGTTGGTCACACCACTCCTGGCATCCCGTTAGTCAAAGAAAATACTGATCTAAAATTGTATTCCCATCCCATACGACTCACTAGAATAAAACGAGGAATACCTACTTTGTTCAGAGAGAAAGCACGTCCAATTGGCATCGTTAGTTTCGGGAGACAATGGAGTGTGCCCCTGTGTGGGGTCTTAATTAAAACCTGTTTCCCTGTTTATGTTTCATTTTTGTTCTTTAGTGTCGGCCATCTTCCACAATCTGGTTTCTCCAGTAGACTATGTATAGCCTGCTTTCAAGCTTAATCTGTCTTTTGCCCGCCGTATTCATACCTGGAGCGTAACTGGAAACACCTGTACTTCAGTATTATTGCGACCTGATAGTAAAAATCGATCTACGTCATTCATCTTGGATGATCCAGTTTTTGTTTTGTTTTTTATTGACCACTTTGCATACACTGTGTTTCGCCCGCCAATGAAAAGCACAAACCGATCAAAGGTCAGCAACTAGTGTGATCAGTAAGGTCCTAAATAAAGCTGTGGTATAGCTTCTAAGCTTGGTCTGTCTTTGGTGAGGTCCTCCCATCCCACTATATTCGTGCCTTGGGGCGTTTCAGAGAGTTACTGATATGTCAAATAACTTTTGATGAAGAACAGCAGTCATAGATGAAAAAACAATACAGTAATAAACCTAAAAAAAAACAGAGCATAAATTCTACTCATCGACACCACAGTTAGGCAGTGAATAACTCGAACGGCTCAGTGTCCGAGGCCATTGGCGGAAATATCTCTTCTAATTACCGGAGACAAGTTCACAGACAACAAAACACATCATACGAGATAGACGTAGTCGATCGAAGTCCAAATCCCTGCTTATTAATATTTATGTTCCACTATTCTTCCCAATAAAAATTGTGACTTTTTTCCTGTTTTTATCCCTAATGAAATTCTTTTTCTGCGACTTCATTACATACCACCATAAACTAATTGTGACATTTTTACCTGTGACTTTTTTCCTTGTGAAATGTGTGACTTTTTTCATTATCTTTTTTACCTGCGACTTTATTACCGTTTACCGAAAATATCGCATAACATGGATCTACAATACTCAAATGATAAAACACAAGAAAAGACATGCACACTTTGCCCAATTGCACACGAAAATTAATGAAGATAATGAAAATATATCGATTATAGGATACTTATGTATTTTGCTGTTTATATAGTTATTGTGAGACACAATGAGGATATTTAATAAGGATTCAATGTTATTTTTTATTACGTAAGTAAGTGTGATTACAGTCAAATTCTTTTATAACAACTAGGTCGGGACCGACATAATATTTATGTAATAACAAAAATTATCTATATACAGTACACATAATAAATACAATTGTGGATTTAAAGTGTTCTTAAATAAGAAATTTGTTATAAAAGGATACGCTATATGCGATTCTACTATGTGAGACTGTGCTATACCCGTGGACAGACTTTATAACCATAATCACACGAGACAGAAGGCTGTGTGACCGGACCTTATAACCATCATCGCACGAGACAGAAGGTTGTGTGAACAGACCTTATAACCATCATCGCACGAGACAGAAGGTTGTGTGACCGGACCTTATAACCATCATCGCACGAGACAGAAGGTTGTGTGAACAGACCTTATAACCATCATCGCACGAGACAGAAGGTTGTGTGACCGGACCTTATAACCATCATCGCACGAGACAGAAGGTTGTGTGACCGGACCTTATAACCATCATCGCACGAGACAGAAGATTGTGTGAACAGACCTTATAACCAGCGTCGCACGGGATAGATGGAGGAAATCAGTGACCTAATTTTAACAAAGCAAATCATATATTATTTAACGAAACGCTAAAGACTCATAAACCGCGCAACGCACTGAGAGCCCTCCAAATCACGCTGAGAGTGGTGGAATCTCAGTGCTTTGCGCACAGATCGATTCTTACGCAGCAGAATTTGCGGCTTTTAAATTTAGTCAATGAAGCTGTATGAAATTACGCATAATATTAAAAATTTGGAATGGGAACACGTGATGTGGCCACTGATTTCCATAATGAACCGAAAAATGTTTCATTTGCGCGTCAAAATCACATCAGACGATCTGATTTATTCTTGTACACGAGAATTAGGTCTACCGTCCACTGGACCAGACTACAAGACCACGCGAGTACACGCGTGACTGGTCCAAATGCAAAGGGTGATAAAGAACCACCGCCTTTGTAAGAGTAATAAATCGGCTTGTTCAATGTCGCTTGCAAATGACGTTGTTCCGTAGCATCCTTCTCATTTGTATCAGTCGCGTTGTACGTCCGCAATCACGTCTTGTTGTATTCGTTTAAAGTTGCTTCCCCATTATGTTTTGTTTTTGTCTTATTATTTAATATTGTCATCAAACATTCACAACGTGTTGAACTAATCTAAACCGAGAGTCGAGAAAGTTTAACAAATGGAGCGAGTGCTGCAGAGTCGTGTTCGTTGGCTAACCTTGTCGAGAGCTTTGATAAACTTAGTCGAACGAACAGAACATATCCAATCAACAATCTATGCAGAGTCGTTGAATAAAGCGTGCTCTGCAGATTCGTGTACGTTAATAAGAAGTAGTGGAACTACCTGAATAATCGGAGAACGGTTCAAGTTGGAAAAATAGTGAACCGGACAAATTAAACAGACTGCGAGTAAGTCTAGTTCAGCAAACTGAGAGTCAATCGAGTGAAATAGTGAAAACGAAAATCCAGGAAGCAGTACAAAATATGAGTCGATGAATCTGTAGAGTTGAACCGAGTGTGGCGAAACTAAAACATATCATTTAGTGAAACTGTTTCTTTCTAAGTACTTGTAACAGCCATCACTCGTTCATACAGTGTGTTCCCAATAACGGTAGCCATATGTAGAACTGTCAAGCATAAACTCATAATTGCCACATCTTCCACGTTTAAGGAAATCGCTCACTTATCTACCCTAGTCTCCTCCCCCCCCCCTCTCTGCGGCGCTGTATAAACTATAGACACTCACTTAACAGCAAATTATATATCATTTATTCATGTTATTGTAACTCGTGACAAGTGAAGAAAAACGTCAATGCAAGTCCGTGTGTCAGAAGCGAGCGATACATGGAATATTGGCTACCTCGTTTATGTGTCGGGTCAATTGAAATATGCAATTATGTTACCCCCCCCCCCCCCATCACTTTCAGCTCCTTGTGACATCGTGTAGCTGAGTGGTCTCCTTCAGGCGAGCCACGGAATCTTTAGATACAAGGATATGATGATATGATTTTAACGTCATTGTGGTGGTTGTAAACAAACATTGAAGGGAGTTCTTTTACTGTACTACCAGTTTTCAGAATGTTTTTTAGTTGTGCTGGTGACATCTTGTCCAACTAGTTAACATCCTTGAGACGGTTTTCACCGTGTCGCTCGTCAATTACAGTCCTGTTGACTCATATGGAATAATCCTTCTGAAGTTACGTTAATTGAATTTTTGTGTGATTTTCATTGGGCCCTTTGTGTATACTTTATGCCAACAGTCAATAATATCACGGAAAAGTCAACGTCACTTTAGAATGCTGATTCCTCATGAGTCCACAGGACTAATTGACTAGAGACTGTTTCAAAAGTATAGTACACAGTGTACATACTGTAATAGAACTCTCAGCAAGGGTTGTGCGTGACCTCCAACGGTACTCTATAAAATTACCGTAAATAATTAATTAGGGCTTCATCCGTTACGTTTTTTAAAATTATTGTCGTGGTTTCCTTTGGTAACTATTTATATACTTGAAGTCGCCATGGCTATTTTTGGCATGCGATAATGACATGACAATAATTTAAAAAAGGAACGAATGAAGGCCTAATTTAATTCTGTGCAGAGGTCTTCTACAGACGGCCATGGTGTGTGTTTACAACCAACAGTTATCGTGATGTAACAAATCTCTTAGTATATCCTTGTACATAGAGTTACGTGGGTCAACTAAAAATGTACAGTACAGTTTATGCGTGTGTGATTATTGCAATGTATGTGTGTCAGCTGCGGGTGTGTAGTTTTGCTTATGTGAGTATTGTATGTGTGCGTTACTAGTAGGCGAAAAGATATGGTATTTCGCCTTTTATGGCTGGAATGTAGGACCTAGGAGTCTTCTCCTTCTTCAGCGTTCATTCTCAAACTCCCGCTGGATCTCCCTTGTAGCAGGACCACTGTCCTACTAGATTTCCAGCAGGATGTATTCCAGAGAATGGAAATGCGTAGTGTCACAGTTGTATTTGCACCAATGGCCCGGCACATATGTCTTTCTGCGGTGAATCGTGGTATTGCAAGAAACGAGTGGTATATAGGAAGCGAAGAGTTACCACCAACAAACACAGAATCGGAATAGCAAGTTTGGTGATAACTTTTGGTGATAACTTTTGGTGATAGTGACAGAATTTGCGTAGTAGCGTACACAAAATGCTACCAATGTCAACAAAAAAAACAAACATCTTATCCAAAGTATCTTCATTCCAACCCTGTGCTACCAATGTCAAACATGGACCTTAACAACAAAACATAAGAGACAACTGGTTACAACAGAGATGAGATGTCCGAGAAAAGCCACAGGAGTGACCAGAAGACACAGAATTAGAAACGATGTCATAAGAGAAAGAGTGGGTGTCATATCAATTCTACAATACATACAAAACCAACAGATACAATGGTTTGGTCATCTGGAAAGAATGCCGTGTGATTCATTATTTTATAAAACATATACGAAGAGAGGAGAAGCAGAAAGAAGAGCCAATGGTAGACCTAGAGTACGCTGGATCGACAACATCAAAGAGACATTACACGAACACCAGGTAACATTATCTGAAGCTGCCAGAAAAGCGAGAACAAGAACATTGTATCTCCCTGGACACCCGTAAAGGGTAAAAGAGGAAGGAAAGAAGAAGAAGAGGACTTTTGTTCGAAACGTAGTTATGTTGCTATTTCCACATCTGAGAATTTTATGTATAGTTTAACAGATGTCTTTCATATAAAAATATCGTAACTCTCCTCTTTCATTCTCTCGTATTTAAAACTGTTTTCCCCTCAGACTTTCCTTTCAAACTCTCTTCTGTCTTTTCTCAAACTTCTCTCTCGAACTCCCCCTTCTCTCATACGCCATCCCCTCAATTCTCTATCAAAACTGTTTTCCTTCAGACTTTCTTTTCTGAATATCTCTTCTCCCTTACACTATTCTCTACGGGATTTTGTAAGGAGCTCATTGAAAGAACACATGCAATGAAATATTTAGGATTGCGATTTCATAGAAGCCGGACTTTGAATGAATACGTACACCAAGTGCTAGATAAAGGCAGGAAACGTCTGCAGAAAACTAAGCAAAGTCACCTCTTTTTCTTGTACCAAGGTCTGGTGCTGTCTATCAGTGAACAGACACCATCAAATACATAACCCTTCAGGTTGATAGGGGTGTCACTCTGCAAACATTAACATAAAAATATTATCGTACCTCTCTGTTGTTAGTTCTTTGTTTGAGTGTGGCGATACTTGAACCTGTCCAGTTTTTAATATTATCATTCCATATGTCCTCTGACCTCCTCTTCTTCAATCTTCAGCGGTCATTGAATACGCTCTGTAGACCCTAACTCAGCAATACGCAAATGGAACGAAATACTTGAGAGGGTCAGAATGAGGCAATGCGCATCATACTTGAATGAATTAAGCGTGTTAACACCTCAACTCTCTCAACACTTTAAATAATCTGCTCAAACCTGTATAATATAGCATGAAATTCCTATAATCTTTCCTCTCAAACTCTTATAATATCAACTCTTATTCGCGTTCGTTGAAAGAAAAAAATAACAACACTGGATATCGCTGTATAAATATAATGGTCCTACTATATAGATTAGAGAATGGAAGTTAGGTTTTTTAAATTTTGTTTTTTAATTCGTATATTCGTTTTATTTGTGTCCATGGCCCGGCACAATCCACTTCGGCGTTATTTCCCCAAAGCCTTACAATATCACATTTTCTCTCAAATTATACTGTCAAAAACAAAATCGTAGAAACTGCTCAAATGCGACATGTTACCTGTTAGGGAGTTGAAAAAAAGGGGGAGGGGGTTTGCAGAGGTGTGATAAAGGCCGCATGTCCTTGTTGTCGCCACGACATGTGCAGGGTGAGTTATTTACCCTTACTGTACTGTCTTCAAATTCCAATTGTATTTTATTGTCTTCTCTTCTTCCACCCACAACTTTGGTTACTCTATCGTGTGAATACAATTATCTGGTATAACGTGATTTCGTTTCCTGATTAGGGGTCGACGATGATAGCGCTGTGCTCCACATTTAGTTTATGCTACATTGATAAGATTGTCTCCTCAGTCTGGCCACTTTTGGTCAACTTGTCAATTATTTTTCAGGGCCAGAATCTCATTTCTGTTGATCGTGTTTGAAGCAGCAGTGATAGTTCAATCTGGTTAGTTAGACGGCAATAACATCAAAATGAAATTGGGGGGGGGGGGGGGAGAAGAGAAAAATAAATGAGCCGAACGGACAATTCCATTTTTTTTACACCATCACTCTAATATTTGGTGGTACTAATGTCTAGTGATCGTAATGTACGTGAATACATGGGTGTAGTGTATACTGTTCTTCCTCTTTGACGATCTTTCTCGACGCTTGCATGTCAACAGGAATTGTACAGACAACAGAATTGTTGTATTTTGGTTTACAGCTTAACTGACATATCTTCACATTTCGATCCGACACCTCCAACTTCATAGCATGTTTGGGTCACTGCTCTTCTACGGTTTACTTCAGTCTTCTGTCAATTTATTAAAATTATCAGAGCGACTTTAAAAATAGCTGGTAGGGAAAACGTGGCCGTATGGATAGAAAAGCCGGTCTCATAACGTTGAGCTCTCAGGTTCAAACCAAGGCTGGGACTGGATTTTTTGTCTTTCTGAAGTACAATACAATCTTTCCTATACACGTCGTGGTGACTGCTGTGGCAAAGCGGTATTATTTCCCACGTCTTATGAAGTATTTCCTGCGCTCCTTAACAAGAATACATCTATAAAATAAAGTTCTGGAAGATATATACAGGTAACACTGTTTCCCATTGCAGACTGTTGGGTTACCTTTACCGACTGAGGATCTCATACACAGATGAATGTCCGTTGTGGATCCGTAACCCAGACTCCGCAATGCATACTTCAGGACTGCCCAAAATACACATAGCATAGACACCGGATCTGGCCAGAGGATACAGGTTTGAGGCACAAGCTATGGGGCAGCCGCTCTGACCTGGAGAAGACAGTGGACTTCGTCCTGACGACTGGCCTGACAATATAACATGACCACAGAGGCTCAACGCAGAAAATATAAAATGAACGTTAAATTCAGACAGTGTATACTTGGTCATGACACAGATTTCTAGAACTTTGCTTGTGTTTAGTCTTGGAAACCTGCACACAACCATTACTTTACAGCGATCCATATGTAAAATGTGTTTGAAACTAGTGTTATATGCAGGTATAATAACCTGGCCACACACTGAGGCGGAATGGTAAAGAACAAGTATAGGATTCAATCATGTTCAATCTCTGTATCATTACCAGGTTCAATCCCCGTCACAGACGGTAGTGCATTGGAGCCGTTTAGAAAGCATTGTCAACCTACTGAAGATATTTACATTGCCGAGAAAATACTACCGCCAAAAAATGTTGGGACTACATCTTAAATAGGATATGCTATTTGTTATATAATGACCAGAATTTCGGTGAAGAACAAACAGGTGGATTGGGGGGGGGGATAGCACTAAGTAACTGAAATAAGATGGTAGCATCATATGGCAATGAAGGAGTGCGTCCCTTCGCAAAATAAGTAATGAGTAAATTATAATATAATCTAAATAGTAAAGCACAGAGTCGACGTTACTGTCTTAATGACCTTTCTCATGAAATACAGCACGCTGTGATTCAAGTTACGGTTAAACAGTCGTTGTCTGACAAGCTTATTTATGTTGATACAATTATATTGTAGAGGAATTCTATTTCAAGCTTCCATATTTTCCGTTATTTTTCTGTTATGTTAGCTGATAAATTTGTTAGTGTTTAGTTTGCAATTGATGGTTGGTAATTTTAATAGTTGTCTGAAAGAAGTATACACTACCAAGATGCAGTATAATGATCAATGATACAGCGTGAAACAAAGTAGATAAAGTCAAATATCTGTGGCACCATTTTAACATCATATGGCTGGTGATCCATTGGAATAATGAGCAGGATAACACCAGTAAAATGGAGATTTAAGAAAAGGAGAAACCTTCTGGTGAAGTAGAACATTATCAATGCATATGCGAATTGGTTATGTTTTATGTGGTGGTTCTATGACGATGTGGTAAAGCGCGCGTCTGTGACGGATAAGGTACTGGGTTCTAATGTCCTAGCAGGAAATTGTACATATGGACTGTTCAGAAATCAAGAAAATCACTACAGTAAAATCAAATGCTTGGGCGGGTACAATCCTGAGTAGGGCATGACAAAATATTCCTTTAGTATTATAAAAAATGCTTAATCCATGATTTTTATCGACGAACGCACTTCGCGGTGTATACAAATCTGAAGAGCTTTTTGTTAGGTCCTGACCGCGGAAACAACTTTCGCCTGAACATAGGCCCCGAGAAAGAACAGGTTGAGAACTAGCGTCTTAGGCCATGATATCATTTTTTGGTGACGATGATTGGCTACAGAATAATGACCCTGTGTCACAATATTCTTAATTTGGTTATTTTTAGTCAGATTATCGTGTTCTTCGTCCTTTAAGACTTGACAAGGTGACCCCCAGAACTAGAACCTCTAGGGGCAAACCTGATTGAGGGTTGGTAAAGTCTCATTAAGATTGTTACCTTACAACGGTATCCATTGTGCTAAAAGATTTCATTGACATTGACCTTGTCTTTCGCAGATTCCGGGTACTACAGAGGAGTTTGTGTTTTATAAGCAAAGATTATGTCAAAATTAAAGAGGATTTGGTTTATATCTGGAATGTTCATATTCAGGTTAGTTGTCTGTAATGTATATGTGTTTGAGAGAAATAGACAGATTGTAGGTGTGCGAACCTCTGAAGATGGATGTGTCGGGCCATTTGCGCAAATAAAACGACGACACAACGCATTTCCATTCTCAGGACTACATCCTGCTGGAAATCTGCTACAAGGGAGATCCGGCGGGAGTTTGATGAATGAACGCTGAAGAAGAAGAAGTATGTGTGCGCGAGAAAGATAGTGTGTTGGTGTGTGCACGTTCGTGTGATGATAATATAAAGCAGAGGCGTTGTGACATGCAGCTGAAACACGGTCTGATATAACCAGAATAGATTTATGTGTAAGGTTGAAAGGTCGTGCATTAGCTAAGAGGCTGTAATCCCCCAATTAACAAACAAAAAAACAGCCGAAATGCTATTTTTTTTAAAATGTATCAAACCGTTGTAGTGTTTTCTGAGGAGCGAGGTGTAGCCTAGTTGGTAGTGAGTACTTGCTATCACTGAGCTTGAGCGTGCCAGGTTCGAAACCACATCTAGGCACACAAAAATCCGTGTTGTGATTTCTCGCTTGACACGACCACACCTCCAGTCGGCTCTGCTGTAAATGAGTACATGACATGAGTTAAGTGCATGGGTTAGGGGAGGTAAAGACAGCGAGGAAGGGAACTGGCCATCCCACTTAATTGCTGCTGGTGCTTAGTACATGAAGAGCTATCTTCATCCCCGACGTGAATTTAGTGTTTTCGGAGTTAAGGGGCCATCACAAAGTTATTTTAGATCATCCAGCAAAGTTATTTTCTATCTTCCAGCTCGTATAGTTATTTTAGAACAGCGAGGCGGGTCAGAGGAAAAAAAATGGTTTGGCTGGAGGTCGATAAATCGTTTGGAAATTTGACGTTAAATAAAAGAAAACATGTATTGTTCTTGTCGCTGTGTTTGTTCACTGTTGAAAGACTAGCTGCTTTATTTTTGTGTTTTTTCGAGTATGTGTACAACATATGTCATGCACAACATGACCATACGATGGTAGGCGTGAATATCGGATGCCTCTTCATACAAAACAAGTCTGCATACGTGATTTTGATTATGAGAGGGGAGCAAAAGAATAGCAACGCTGTTTACCTTCCATGCATGTCGTAAAGGGCGACTAAGGAGGTTATGGGATGGAGTTGGCTGTCCCATCCCATATAGGGCCAGTGACCCAAAGCCATGCTGAAGTCGGATGTGTCAGGACAAAAGGCGCAGATATCGCAGCAGTGCTGTAACCCGTGACACAACGCATTCCGTTCTCCGGACTACAGCCTGCTAATCTGTAGGAGTTTGAGAACGAACGCAAAGAAGAAGTTGGTCACTATTTATATACTTTTTGTCTCCTGTCAACGCCGACTAATGAAATGCACGGGAATAATCGAAAACATGACGTTATGAAGGCATGGTTTGAATCTACTTGTATGCATTTGCTGTCCGTAGCCACAGAACATGGGATGATGGTGTCCCTGTTGTGCGTATCCGACGACATATATAGAAGACCTAACTGCTAAACGTAAACATGTCTTCATTCGGTACGTTTTTGATTATTGTTTGGGTACTCATTGGCGTCGCCCGCCAAAAATAACCAAAGCCGACCAATGAAACTCAGGGCAATAATCATAAACGACCTTCTAGGTCTATCAGTCCACAAGTCGTAACTTGATTCTGGATGACAAATAACGTGAATACATTTTGCTACAGTTATACTCACGGCATTTGGCCTAGCACATATGTATTAGACTCCTATATCTTTACGTATGGGAGTCGCGTAGAGCAGTGGTTAGCGAAATGGCTTCGCATATAAGTGGTCCTGGGTTCATTCCTCAGTTGAGGCGGAAATGTTTTTCAGATCGCAACAGCTCCCGAGTCGACCCAGTCTTAAATGGGTGCCGGATTCATCCGGGGAGTAAAGATTGCGAGGGAGAGGAGATAGCTACCGCCCTCATTTGCAGAGCCACTGAAATGTGATATCGCTAACATATCACACCTCTACGGCGTTAATAAATGCTATGGGGTAACTTTATTTTTATGTTTACGTAGATTACAATAGTCATCCAATCTGTCAAGGATTCACTCAATTCCGACCACTATTTGTCTAGTTCCCGGTCGGTTTGGTCTTTGTCTTTATTCATTTTGTTCCGTCATTTACGTCAACTTTTTGTTAGTTTCGTTTCCACCTACATCTTCTTTTTTTATGTACTTCCTGTCGCTATTCTTCCGACATCTCACATCCATATTTCGTTCGGACACTTTTGTTCTGTGTGGTCTTTTCTACTCGTCGTCTTTTGATATGTGCTTATCGTGATAAAGGACTTGTGATCGAAACGTTGATATGTCTTGTGTATTGTTGTGTGTATTATTTCTCGTGAGCATCTGATATTGATAGTGTGTTAGTCGTCGTTCAGTAAGACGTCATTACATGTTTCCTACTTAAATACTAACTAGATACTATAACAGCCCTTATAAAATGAGCATTAGAGGGGGACATTGGAGAGAGGTGCAGTATTAGCCCCAACCTCTATCTTCCTACTGAAATTGGTAGTGTATCCTATTCATGACTTCGACACCAATCCAGAATACTTGGCTGTAGTGAAATTCTAGGCAGTATAAATACGTTATATATTTTGCCATTGCTTTATGAACGGTCCAGATGCACAATTGCTCGTGACGGGATTGGAACCCTGTCACATATGCTCTCTGTACCACGCCACCACAGAGCCGGGCTGGAATCATGTGTCTTAAGGTTGTCGATCACTTTATCTCTTGCACTTGTTATGAAGCTCCCGCGATTTTTCACATTGACGGAAACACATAACTAAGATTATTCAACTCAAATATTAAATCTACTATTGCAAATTTCTAAAACTTGAAGGACTACAACAAGAAACAGAGAACTATCAACATTCATCAGTCAATATGCTTGTCTAGAATGTCATGTGACGCATTCCTTCCAGAACGTTGTCTTCCCAATGAACTCTCTGAACCCCTCTGTACCCCTCTGTCTTGGGCGACACAGCTTGCATTTTCTAGCGTTGTATTCATGTTATCTTTAATGTTGTCAGTCCAGCGTCTTCTTGGTCGGACCTGAAATTTCAAATGGATTAAGCCTGTGTCGAATAGGTTTGAAATATGATCAGACCTCCAATGTGACTTATGCAATGAAGTAAACAAACTTAAGTGGAGGAACTAAATAAACGGTTCTGGGAATGAATGGGGCGAGACCGCTACGGCATAGACCTGTTTTTGGATTTAATATGTACCCCATTCGTTACGTTTTTTATTATTGTTTAGCAACCAGTTGGTCACTATTTTTATACTTGACTTTAAAAAACAATTGCATGCGATTACAATTATATAAATATTGACTAACCGGACGCCCAGCATGAGGCCCCATCTGTTCACTTGACAATTCTAGATAACAGATCTGCAGTACTCTGTCGATGGTCACGGATAGGTCAAGAAGACCAATGGAAAGAAATGTTATACAGGCATTGCGAACAATGCAATCCCCGCCACCGAACCAGACATATGTTGGGATTAGTTAGTTATTTCTCTACGGTCATAGGTCGGATGTCACAGCGTTCCATTGCAATTTGTTTTCGGTCTTCATTGTTTCTGATACCGATGGTGAAGCGCTCTATTGTAATAGTTCTACGTAAGGTCTCTCTTGGTCTTCCTCGTTGTCTCATGTCCCTTGGTAACCACATCAAAGCTTGACAGGGGAATCTTTTGGTATCCATTCGCAGCGCGTGTCCGATATAATTCCAGCGACGCCTTCTAATATTGGTGGATACATTGTTGGAATTAGTCACGGATTCATAGATAGAAAGATCTGAACTTTCTTTCTGGATCCAGAGAAAAAAAAAGAGGAAGACCAAGAAACACCTTGATAAAATTATTATTATCAGACACAACAGCTATGTGGGGTATATGAAGAGTTGTCAGCGATAGTTAGATAGAAGATTGATGAGGTTTATTTAGCAGTTATACTCAGAGGGGTGGTAAAATTTGTATGGATAGACCCATGCTAGTACTTGCCGTGGAAGTCTATTATCATTCAATATAAATGCATGACCTATATAAGTCCACCTTTTCTCTCTCTCTCTCTCTCTCTCTCTCTCTTTCTCTCTCTCTCTCTTATTGTTATAGAAATATATTGTTGTTTGGTGTCCTCATTTATTCGCTTATTTGATATTTTCCCCATCCAATAATAAATAGGTTGCTTTAATTTATGATTTGAAGTATTGCTTGATATTCGCGGCTGATACAAAACTGTTATGAGTCAATTGAAGATACGAAACTTAAAACAGAAATAGTTTGAGGTAGCCTGGTGCATGTTTAGCTTTATAAGTATTGATTGTGGAAATTTTTGTTTTAAATACAAAGCTTTGTTTCATACCATATGACCGAGTGATAAATCCCATTTTTTAAAATTTATATTTTTGTTCCTGGTTATTTTCATGAGAATAATTACATATAGTAGATTGTAATTTATTTATTTTTTGACGGTTCGGGTGCACTATTTCCTGCGACAGAAATTAAACCCAGTTACTTTTTTTGTACGTGACCATCGGCAATATATATTAATATATAGTGCTTCATTTGGCTTTTCATTTGATTGTCTTTGACTGCCACACAAAGTATAGTCCTATATTGTAGATGGACATTGTCTGTATCTCTCGGTCACGGATTTATAGATATAAGGATCCGACCTTTCCTGTACTTTCTTTCGGATGGTGATACGAAATACTCAGCGACCAATAAACTATCGCATCAACCAGGTGAAGCTGTTGAAATCTGCGCAGGACTGTTATGAGGATGGACTTTATTGGAATGTACTTTATCATAATTATTCCTCGCCCCCCCCCCCCGGCGTTATATCCACAGTTTATATGACTAATACAATTTCTCTACTGTTAACTTTATGATAATGCTGTAGCCGAGTCTGGTGAAGCACAAAATGGATCGATTGTTTTGTCCTTCAGAGTCGAGAATATGTGCCAAAATTCCCGTTATTCTACGCGGGTTGGTAGTATGTGAGAAAAGTCATATGCACATTTCATGGTGACTTGATCGTGTCACGTCACGTTATGTAGAGCTGTAACTTGTAGCTTGAACAATTTCATTATGCTTTGATATAATGAACCAGGGATGAGAGTTTCGGAATTTTTGACATAATTTAGCAGGGATGAGGGTTTCGGAATTCTTGATATAATTTAGTAGGGATGAGGGTTTCGGATTTCTTGAGACATAATTTAGCAGGGATGAGGGCTTCGGAAATCTTGACATACTTTAGCAGGGATGATGGTTTCGGAATCGGAATTCTTGACGTAATTAAGCAGGGATGAGGGTTTCGGAATTATTGGCAGTTGTTGCTTTCAAAAATTGGGGAGTGGGGAATTTTTAGGTAATTTTTGGACGGCCCCTATACAAATAACTAGTACTATAATGAGAGATGCCCTTATATAAATCACTAGTACTATGATAAGAGATACCCCTGTACAAATCACTAGTAATGTGATAAGAAATACCCCTATACTTCTTCTTTCGTTCACTAGTAATGTCTATATTGCAGTGTTGTTTCTTGTATAAATTGGACAGCTTTCCATTTCGTGTTTTTATTACAGAGTTAAAAATTATTAGGTGTATAAGATGGCCAGTACGTGCAGCGTAATGTGTCTTAGTTTGCACATTCTTGGAGAATATATTTTGAAGTCTGGTTGGCTTGCTCGCATGTACACTTTTCTGTTGTGCCAATTTTAAATTTTGGATACATATTACTGTTTAGTCTATTGTGTCTAGTTCTTATTCGAAATATGATGACCTGTTTTTGTCTGTTAAGTAGGTGGTAGTCGTGAAGGTAAGTTAGGTTTTCGCTGTGCCTTTATCATGAATTTTTTTCTTGATAGCTGATTGGTACATTCGGTTGTTGCATGTTAGAACCCTCCTTTGTCTGTTGATCAGCTCTCTCATTTCCAGCTATTGCACAGTGTGATGGAATTCATTGCAGCATAATTCTACACCGATGTTGCACTATGGACAATACCTCTTTTAACTCTGGTAGTTTAATGAATTGTAGTGCATCTAGTTCCAGAACAATGTGGATTTGTAGAAGGCAAGGGCACCAACAATGCGATTTATATATTGAGAACACTAATAGTGAGGTCTATAGAGGTAAAAATAGATCTGTACCTCTGTTTTATAGACTACACTAAAGCTTTTGACAAAGTTAAACATAGCGAAATTATACACATGCTAGAGAATCTGAACATTGACAGCAAGGATTTAAGAATAATCAAGAACATGTACTGGCAACAAACAGCAGCAATAAGAGTAGGAAAGCAATTTGGCCCTTTATAACAAATAAAACAAGGAGTCAGACAGGGATGCGTGCTTTCACTAGACCTGTTATCTCTATACAGTGAAAACATATTGCGTGCAATAGTAGATATCCCAGGAATATCAGTGGGAGGACATAACATAAATAATTTGAGATATGCGGATGACACTGTTCTGATTGCAAAAAGTGAGGAAGACCTTCAAGATTTAATTAATGTAGTAGTCACAGAAGTAAAGAGAAAGGCCTCTTCCTAAATATCAAGAAAACAGAAGTAATGGTTATTTCAAAGAAATAAAATAACACACCTTGCAAGATCAAAGTGAATGATATAGTATTAAAACATGTCCACCAATTCAAATATTTAGGTACATCAATTACAGCAGATGGAAGAAATTCAACAGAAATAAGAAGCAGGTTAGGACAGGCAAAAACAACATTCAGAAAAATGAAAAATATACTGTGTAATATGACCTTGTCATTAGAGGTGAGAAAGAGAGTTCTGCAGTGCTATATAACCCCTATACTAACATATGGGTGCGAGTCTTGGGCAATAAACAAACTGGAAAGTGGGAGATTGGAGGCAACAGAGATGTGGTTCTACAGAAGAATGCTGAGAATACCATGGACTGCCAGAAAAACTAATGTAGAGGTGTTAAAAGAGTTAAATGCGAAACGGACCTTAATCAATAATATAAGAAAAAGGCAATCTTCTTTTTTTGGCCACTTCATGAGACAGGCAGGTTTAGAGAACATAATCACAACAGGCAAGATTGAAGGCACCAGAGACAGAGGGCGACAACGTGAGAAATTAGACAGTTTGACAACTTGGCACGGCAAAGAAACAACAACGACTTTGATACATAATACTGTGGACAGAGAGCTGTGGAGAGCCATGACCGCCTACGCCACCCGGCATGGCACCTGATGATGATGATGGGTGCATCTAGTACTGATCTTGCATCTGTAAGTATTACAATAGGGTGTGAGGTCCTGTCCGATGTTAACAGTCTCTCTGCAGCTGCACAAATAGCTTTGATTTCAGAGTCATAGTTGTTGCAGTAATTCCCCGTTGGTATATATGTATCAGTGGTGCCATCTGGATATTCCACATATACACCACTTCCCCTATTTCTTACTGCATTATGTGCTGATCCAACCATATACACTCCGATAAGCTCGATTCTTGATCAGAAACTGGCCTCACGGCACGTGGGGCATCCCATAAGCCATTCGACTCGATGGTGTTTCGAGTCTAATGTTGCCGAAACAGACGTCGATATCAGGACACAACTCTTGCCCTTGCGACAAGTTTCTTTGTTGTTCCGCCCAGCCACGCCGTGCCCGTAACTAGTTCAAGCACAACGTCGGCCTGTCGGAACAACATGGTAACTGTTATCGAAGGTTACGACTTCGGGATTGTATAGATGACGTGCCATGAAGCTTCTATAAGAAGATAACCTCAATATAAAGGCATGTCATCTACTAAGTTTTTCTGTTGCATGTTTGGTTTGTCTAGTGAGCCATTGGTGAGACCCACAGACGCATGCGCAAAGTAAGCTTAGAGCTGCTACCCTTTTATGCAGGCTATTCTGCTGTTCATCTCCATACACACCTATTATTGTTGTTTGGATGGTCACTTGTAGGTATGTCTGTTTTCCCCATGGGGTGTGTACAGGTTGAGACATCAGTGGTATTGTTACCGCTGGAAGATCCGATACCTGTCTACGTAGACACTTGGCCTGGTGTGTAAAGTTGTTTCTTTTAAGCCGTCCTTGTGACAAATTCTGGAATCTTAATTGATTCCCTTCATATTTGTAGAATTTCCCCAGTATCCAGTTAATATTTAAGATATCCAATAGTTTCCTTTTTGCTGTTGTTCCTAGATTCTTAATCATTTCATTTGATATTTCACCTATACCTGGGGACTTGTTTAGCTTTAGTTCAGAGACAGCTAATTCCAATTCACTATATGTGAACAATGTATCCATAATTTCATCGGTGTTGTTTTCATCACTGATTCTAGTCTGAGCATGTTCCATTTCACTTTGTTGGTTGCTCCGCACTGTACGCTGTTTGTCTGGACTAATTTAAATATTACAGTCTTGAGCGAATATCCTCCTGTCGAAGACGGATGTTCGGGCCATTGGCGCAAATAAAACGGCGCTACAACGCATTTCCATTCTCTGGACTGCATCCTGCTGGAGATCTAGTAGTACTGCTACAGGAGAGATCCAGCAGGAGTTTGAGAATGAACGTTGAAGAAGAAGAGCGAATAGCCTAGCGAAATTATCTACTGCTTGCTTTCCTGTAATCATTTTGCCATTCTGTACGAGTGTTATGTTTGTGCTTCTTCCTGTTCCTTCATCGTTTAGCTGTTTGACCAGTTTTTACAGTTTTCTTTAATCCTTATCAAAATTTAAGGATTCTCTTTTCTCTTTCCAGCTTTTTCTAGCTTCTAGTATGACTCTTTGTAATTTAGCTTTTGCATGTTGATGCTTGTTAGGGGTTCCTGGCTTAGGTTATTTTCCACTTTCGTCCGTGCTTTTTCTTCTTCTTCTTGCAGTAGTTCTAGTTGTTCACTCCAGTATGGCTTGTTTTGTTTGCGTGCTCCTCTTGGTATTGCTTCCTTGGCAGCTTGATGAATACATTTATTGAACTTTGACTATGGCATTTATGTCTTTTCCTTCCATATCTATTTATCCAGCTAAAATACTACTGCGGTGTTTAAATAGTCCCCAATTTGCTTTTTTATAATTTCATCTTGGGAGGGTACATGCATTCCCTTGTTGGTTCATTTTTAATACTAATGAGGACTGGTAGGGGGTCACTACCTCCAAATTGCTTCCCCACTTTTCTGTTGATTTCCCATGCTAGGTCTGCTGAAGACAATGCCAAGTCTGGCGTAACAGTGGTTTGCCGTGCTCTTGAGTAGTATGTTGGAGGATTTTTTTTGGCTTATTAAGCAATAGAAGACATTTCTCGTCTTGCCAGCTTTCAAGCTCTTCTCCTCTTTTATCCATGTGGTCATAACCCCAGCTTTGTGAGTTACAATTTAAAAACTCCACATACTATCAGTCTTCCTCTGTAAGGTAGTGTGTCCAAGGAAAGGGGTTGCTCATTTGGACAATAGTAATGTAGTAGGTGGAAGTCTGTGTTTTTGTCTGTAGTTGGACCTGGTATTGCGCTCCTTCTGTGTATAGTTTAGTTTGATGTGCATTGATATTATTTTTGACTAGTGTAAGTATACCTCCTTTTATTCTGTCTATTCGATCGGCTCTAAAGCACTGACAATCTGTAATTTTAAAGGCCACATCTTTGCTGAGACCTGTCTCGTGTATGCAGCAAATTATGACCTGTTCCTTGAGAAGAGTGTTTTCTAATTTCTTGCTAAACCCATCTTTTGTTTGCTATTTACACCCTCAGCATTCCAGTGCATTATTGTAAGTAGTATCTCATTGATTGGTAACATTTGTTGGTCAGTGATGTTGCTCTTGTGCCTCCTGGCTCCACAAGGCAATCGAAGAGGACCTCAATCGCACGGGGTGTGCCCTTTCGAGGTATAGGGCCAAATGCTAGTCCTGCCTGGTTAGTCGTCACAGGGTTAGCACCATTACGGAGTAATACAGATGTGCGATAATTCATAATACATTTATGTGCGATAACGTATGACACTCTGGTTGTTGTGGTGCGCCTTCTGGACAAATGTCGCTGACTTCAGCACCTTTACTTGTTAGACAAAAATGTGGTCCTGTCCGAATGTGACAGGCCCGGCCTGTCTTCGTTTCCAGCCTCTGCTGGTATCCGCATTCAACAGGCGCACATGAAGAAGTTTCAGCACATTCATCTTCATCATTATCATCAGGCGACATATTCTTTCCAGAACGTAGCCTTCCCTAAGGCTCTCTTGAATTCTCCGCGGTTTTGAACAAGTTGTCTTGCCACTTTTAGTGATATACGCATGTATTCTTTAATGTCTTTTTTTCCAACGGCGTCTTATGCGGCCTTTTCCCATGTTGCCTTCTATCATCCAGTAACACTATCTCGAGTGCCGTAGTATCTCTTAATGTGTTCGGAAAAAAACTAGCTTTTTTCATTAATATGGTGTTCAGAAGTCAGCATTCCTGGACATTAATTGTTCTTAACACCTCCTGGTTTGTTTTCCTAGCTGTCAATGATATTCTCAGAACTCTTCTATAGCACTTTAATTCAATTATTATTCTCTTGGCCACTGTTGTATTTAGTGTCCATGCTTCACATCCATATGTTGCCACAGGAAACACATGTTCGTAGTAAACACAACGTGGTTCGTATGTTAGTGCCCTGCCATAGTTTACATCCATCTTATCCATTGTTAATGCTCATCTATTGGAGCCTGGAATTCAAGTCTATCTGCTATCTCATTACCACGAACATCGGCCTGTTCTGGGCAGTGAATCCATGTTATGTCTTGGGGGTTGGATGTAGCTGACTATAGACGCCGCCCACTCATATCTATCTATCTATCTATCTATCTATCTATCTATCTATCTATCTATCTATCTATCTATCTGTCTGTCTGTCTATTCGCTTAAATATTTAATGGCCGTTCAGTGTCAGGGGTAAAAGAAATTTCTGGAGACGGCCCTCTTGTATGCTGAGTATATTGTGGAATTTGTCGCCTCTTGTATTTCGGTGGTCCGTCGTTTTCGTGGTGGGCCTGTAGGTCTGCCTTCATTGTATCTGTGCAGCATATCGATATCGACCATTTTGGATTTTTCACAACATGGACTGAGATTCTAACAGAATAACTGCTTTGGTGATTGAGGTTCCAGAGTTGCATTTTAGGGCAGTAGTGGAGGTCTGGACATTCATTCTCATGCTGGAAAGATGGAAACTATGAAAATATGCAGAACGCCGAGCCCACTAAACATACAGATAAACAACATAGGAGCAAAACAAGTAACAGACTTCAAATGTCTCGGTAGTATTTTTACAGAAAATGGTAGCCTCGATAGAGAAATAGAGACGAGATGTAAAAAGGCAAATGCAGTAACATACCAACTGTCCCCACTACTTCTTCACCCCAAGATCGAGATGGAAGTTAAGAGACAAATGATCTACAGTATATTCCTACCAACACTGTGTTACCAGTGCCAAACCTGGTCTCTCTTATATTCACACATTACAAAAAGATAGTGACATGTGAGATGAAATGCTTGAGGAAATCCTGGGGTCACCAGGCTTGATAGATTACAAAATGAAGACATCAGGGAAAGAATAGGTATAATACCTTGCACAGGTTACATGGGCAGCAGATCAATTGGTTTGGCCACATTATGAGAATGCATCACAAGTTGCCCGTACAGGCATATAACAAATGAGATCAGGGTACAACGCCAGAGGAAGACCACGGAAAAGATGAATAGAAAACGTCAGGGACAACCTGAATAAACACGGTCATAGCACAGCCGAGGCTACATATCTGGCTTTAATACGCGAGTTCGAGCTCTAACCACCGCTACGCTTAACGGCAAGAGTGGATAACAAACCACCTGGAGAAAGACAATAGACTGGATGTAGTTATTGCACATACTCGCTGCTCTCAGCAAGGACTCTACCAACAATATATCTTGACCAAGTTGTAACATACAATTCATTCATTCATTTTCCTTTTGCGCTGAAGTTAGCGCATAGGGCAGAGATCAGATCTCTCCAATTATGTCTGTTCAAAGCTATTCTGTGCAGTTCTTGAATAGTATGAAATTGGTTATTTTACTTTCTCTAAGTATTGTTCTTCTGAGTGTTTCTTTTGGTCTACCCCTTGCTCGTTTGCCTGTAGGTATCCATTCAAGAGATTGGTAGTGTATTGTTACAAAATGCTCAACAATAATCGGAACTGTATTTTGTACACATTATCATAACTTGTTTTGTACATTGTATTAGAACTCCGTATTGTACATTGTAGCTAATCATGTGCACTGTAACATAACTCTGTTTTGTACATCTTATAAGAACTGTTATTTTTTGCATTGTATTATAACTGTTGTGTATAATGTGCCTCAAATGTGTTTTCTATCATGTAACGTAACAGTGTTTTGTATCATGTATCGTAACAGTGTTTTGTATCATGTATCGTAACAGTGTTTTGTATCATGTATCGTAACAGTGTTTTCTATCATGTAACGTAACAGTGTTTTCTATCATGTATCGTAACAGTGTTTTCTATCATGTATCGTAAGTGTTTTGTATCATGTATCGTAACAGTGTTTTCTATCATGTATCGTAACAGTGTTTTCTATCATGTAACGTCAATCTTATGCGTATCACTTCTTACATTATTTTTGTGCCACGTTGTTCTTAATCCCATGTTGTCATGTATATTAAACACATTCCTTATATAGTTGTGTTATGCTGTATCGCATGCACTCGCTGACAATGCGTTTACCTACCAACATTAGCACTGTATTTTCAACTATAACCTGACATTTGGGGTGAGATTAGGGTCGTTTCCTCGACCAGAATATCTGGTTTAGCTTCGTATTGCAGCTATATTCTATTGTTTAAAGTTTCACACTGCGCATACTCGGAAGTTGTATAAGTACGTGAGTTCAGATATAACAAGGGTCAGCGTAAGCACTATTGCTATAGTTGTGTCTAGCGATGTGTATTAAGCTTATATTGAGTTCAAAACTAGCACCGTGTAGTAAGGTTATAATGCAAGCACTATTGCTATAGGTATGTCTAGCAATGTGTATTGAGCTTACATTGAGTCAAAAACTAGCACCGTGTAGTAAGGTTATAATGCAAGCACTATTGCTATAGTTGTGTCTAGCGATGTGTATTTAGCTTATATTGAGTAAAAAAACTAGCACTGTGCAGTAACATTGCTGCTACCGTGTGTATTGACATATTCATTCATTCATTTTCCTTTTGCGCTGAAGTTAGCGCATAGGGCAGAGGTCAGATCTCTCCAATTCTGTCTGTTCAAAGCTATTCTGTGCATTTATAGAATAGTATGAATATTGATTGTTTTACTTTCTCTAAGTATTGTTCTTCTGAGTGTTTCTTTTGGTCTACCCCTTGCTCTTTTGCCTGTAGGTATCCATTCAAGAGATTGGTGGTGTATTCTGTTGGTGTCTGCGCGTAGACGTGCCCGATGTAGGACCATCGGCGTTTTCTGATGACATATGTGATGAAATTTTGATGTGTCTCTTCTCTGATTTTATCATTCGATTTGAATTCACTCCAATGGGTGTTAATTATCCTACGAAGACATTTGTTCTCGAAACTCAGTAATTTCTTTTCTGAAGATAAAGAGCTTTTCCAGCTCTCACATCCATATGATAGCACCGGAATAACGCAGGAATTAAATAAGCGCATTTTCGTGCGTGTGCTGATTGACTTTGACTTCCAGATATTACACAGTCTGTTAAATGCACTTGATGATAGGGCAATACGAGTTGTAATTTCTGGCATGACATCACCTTCGAATGTTAATTTGCTTCCTAGATAGAAGAATTTCTCTACTTTTTCAAGTTGTTGTCCATTTAAAGTAATTTCATTAGGTGAATTGGTGAAGTCCATAGTATTGACATTGGGTCGTTAATATTAGTAGGGATTGACATTGTGTCGTTACTGTTAGTATGAATGGATATTTGGCATGATAGTCACGTGTAGGTGACATTTGTGTAATTACTATTCTTCTGTGTTGTCATTACATTGAGTCATTACAATTCGCATGTATTGAGGTTACATTTTGAATAGTTACTAGCAGTGTGAATTGATTTTACACGGAGTCATTATTAGCCATATGTTGTCATGTGACGTATTCTTTCCAGAACGTAGTCTTTCTTATGAATCTCCTGAAATCCCCATGGTCTCTGGCAAGTTGTTCCACATCTTCTAGCGATATGTGCAAGCATTCCTGAATATCTCTTGTCCAACGACGTCTTGGTCGTCCTCTACCTCTACTGCCTTCTATCGCCCCCTCCAACAACACTCTTTCCACGCCATCGTTTCTCTTCCCATGGCCGAAAATATCCAACTTCCTTCTTAATATGGTGTTTAAAAGCCAGCCATCTTGAACGTTGATTTTTCTTAGCACGTCTTGGTTGGTCTTTCTTACTGCCCATGGTATTCTCAGGACTCCTCTATAGCACTTCATTTCGAAAACTTTTTTCTCTTGGCCGTAATTTTATTTATTATCCATGTACGCAGCCGTAGGTCGCCACTGGGAATATACGTTTTTGTGTTGCATATAGCATGTATATATGCAGTCCGTATGTATTAAAGTTATCCTGAGTCATTGCTAGCCGTATGTATTGAGTTTACATTGAGTCATTCCGTATATCTTCTTATTCAGTGTTCATTCTCAAACTCCCGCTGGATCTCCCTTGTAGCAGGACCATGATCCTACTAGATTTCCAGCAGGATGTAGTCCAGAGAATGGAAATGCGTTGTGTCACCGTTTTATTTGCGCCAATGACCTGAAACATCCGTCATCGGTGGGATTACGTATATAAGGAGGTTAAATTGAGTCATTATGTGCCGTATAAATGGAGGTTACATTAATTCATTACTAGCCGTATGTATTTAAGTTGCATTGTTTCATTACTTGCCGTATGTATGGAAGTTATATTGAGTCATTACCCGCCGTGTATATGCAGGTTATATTAACTCATTACTAGCTGCCTGCATTAAATTTACATTTTAGGCGAGTGTATTAGGTTAATTGGCGAGCAACAAGAGCATACACCATGAAAATGGAAAGAGGCGGAGGAAGACCAAGAAGTAGGTAGATTGAAGAAGTTACCAACATTTCGCCGTCACAATACTTCTACATATCAAGCGACAAAACGTGCCATAGCCGAAAACCGATCGTCATTCAATCCTGCGACACCATACAGCAATAGCAGAGGAAAGACAATAGATACAGAGATAGTTGAGGTTAAATTGATTCACTTTACGTATATTGGATGTGCAGTGAATTTACACGACATGGTGGCTAAGTAATTTGTTTACGGAATGTTCAGTGGATCTACGTGGTATTGTCTCTATTATGTGCAGTGAATTTACGTGACATGGTGGCTAAGTAATTTGTTTACGGAATGTTCAGTGGATCTACTTGGCATTGTCGCTATTATGTGCAGTGAATTTACGTGACATGGTGGCTAAGTAATTTGTTTACGGAATGTTCAGTGGATCTACGTGGCATTGTCGCTAAGATGTGCAGTGAATTTACACGACATGGTGGCTAAGTAATTTGTTTACTGAATGTTCAGTGGATCTATATGACATTGCAGCTAAGTAATTTGTTTACTGAATGTTCAGTGGATCTACATGACATTGCAGCTAAGTAATTTGTTTACTGAATGTTCAGTGGATCTACATGACATTGCAGCTAAGTAATTTGTTTACTGGGTGTACAGTGGATCTACGTTACATTGTGGCTAAATGATTTGCATTGTCTTCACGGGTAGCGAGTTTGATACCGTACCGTGATGTCCAGTTCACATGTGCATTTTTTGGCGATCCTTGTGGATTAGCGCTTGAAGGTACGGAGTTGTGTACCGTAAGCAGTACAGTCATGTGTGTGTGGTTATGCTGTGTTGAGATAGTAGGAATTAGTCATGTACGCAGATCTCGGATCATAAGTGACGCTATTTGACCTTTTCCGTGCTTTTCATTGGATCTCGACACATTGTATACCCAAAGTGACCAATAAACAATCGCGCCAGCCTAGATGAATGACTCAGCACGTACTGAAGGGCGATTCCATATGGGTAAACATACTTACTTAACAATGAGGCCAATCCGCTGAATGACAAATACAACATTGAGGGTGTATTTAATCTGGACTGACTAACCATGGGTATTGTGAGTGCGTTGATTCAAGATTTGCCGTGTGCATTTGATTATTTTGGTATCTATGTATCTGTATATATATATATATGTCTGCATATCTATCTTATCTTTATCTTTATCTATCTATCTATCTATCTATCTATCTATATCTATCTAATCTAATCTCTATCTATCTATCTATCTATCTATCTGTCTATCTATCTAACTATCATAGACATAATTCCATGGCAAGAATGGGAAAATTAATGATCTACGATGTGCGGATGACAGAGATTTCCGGACAGGAAGTGAACAGGAGCTACAAAGACTAATTAATAGATAAGTACACAAAGTACGATTTTCCGGTTCCGGTTCAAGATGGAAGTAGTTGTGTTCTTCGTATTTGCTATGGTCGGTTGATCTGTGTCCTAATAAACGCAATCGTAAAACACCCATTAATCCTGAAACATGGGGTTTATTGATTCTTTATGTTATGGAGAACCGTTTTAATCTCGTAGGATGTAAACAGTGTTCAAAAATTGATTACTGGGTCGTTCGAACTTATGGCCCAGACCGGGAAGACCGCCCAAGTGTGTAGAGAAATGAAAAAGTGTTGTCCCATTATTAACGTATGGAAGTGAAAGCTGGAAATCAACTCAAGCAACAGACCAAAAATTAAACAGCTTCGAAAACAAATGTCTCCGGAAACTGATGAACATACAATGGAGTGATTTCGTCACAAATAGTGATTTAAGAAACAAAAAATACCAAGAAAATATTTCAAACGTCGATGGAAATACATGGGTCACGTTTTAAGACTAAATGAAGACAGAATAAATGAACAGGTCCTTATGTGGACACCTGAGGGTAAAAAAAAAACGAGGAAGGCCTAAAGCATACGTAAAGACATGGAAATAACTGGCTGCAAGACCATATAAGAACTAAAACTGCAGGCAGCGAATAGCAACACACGGAGAATCAGACAGAGATTATGAACAAATATATGAACATCCAGGAAACAAAAAAAAACATGATAATCATTAAAGCTAAACAAAAGCTAAAGATAAAATGATATGGAGCAATACTGCAACACGTAGACAGCTACCTACATCTTGGACACATAAACACACACAAAAAGATAGACGTGAAACAAAAGTTAAAAGGAGAATAGAAATGGCTAAAAGTGCTTTCATTTACATGAGAAAAATATTAACATCTGAACAAATTACAAACAAACTAAAATGAGAATGATATAATGCAACATCTATTCAACATAATGTATGGCGCAGAAGCATGGACAATGAAGAAACAAGAAGAATATTGATGCCTTTGAGATGTGACTATATAGAAGAGTTTGTAGAACTTCATGGATAAAGAAAACAAATAATTTCTAACAACTCTTCTTATGAAAAAGGAATGATAAAAAGAAATGAAAACCTGACAAATAAAAAATGTTCAGCATTAAAAGATATGACTCCTTGTAAAAGACTTTACGTAAATCTAGAGTCGATGACATGACTCCTTGTAGAAGAATTTACGTAAATGTAGAGCCGATGACATGACTCCTTGTAGAAGACTTTACGTAAATGTAGAGTCGATTTGCGGAGACACAAGTGAGAGGGAAACATCATGAGATGGACACTGTGGGTGCAGTCTGTTAGAGTGCAACACCAAGACAAGAAACAGATGATGTTGGAGATCCGTCGCAGACAACCTTCGGTACGTAGCTGGCATATGATGATGATTTATTCATCATCTATTTATCTATATGATTGTCTGTCTAATCCTTATAGTCTTTACATTTTATACCTATGTGTCTATTTTCTGTCTATTCCTTATAGTCTTTACATTTTATACCTATGAGTCTATTTTCTGTCTATTCCTTATAGTCTTTACATTTTATACCTATGTGTCTATATTCGCTAGCTGTGTAAATCTGCATACGGTGTTATATATATAGACTCCACCACCGCAGCTAGCATAAATTTAATCTTTTGAAACTGGTTTCGGCAAGGAAGAGTTCGAAGCATCCTGTTCCTAATCTGATCTCACAGATAGCCGTTTCCTGTAGAATGTCATGTGTGAAGCCATTATACGAAGTGGTGCCATAAAGTTCAAGAATAAGAGTAAAATAATGTCATACGGGATTTTACAAATTGGTAGCCATCAACCCAGCATTTTTAGCTGTAGTGATTTTCTAGGCAGTATAAATACTTCACTAGTTTGCTATTCCTTTCTGAAGACATGTGTACCACTCCGCCACAGATCTGGGTGGAATATACGAGATACATACTTTATTTACTGTTGCAATACGAATAATATAATGTGGCTGTGATAAAATTGACATACCTATATTAACTATATTTACTTTATGCTACAAAATGCATAAATAGTACAGTAGTAAAAAGTAAACTACTTGTATTTGCATTTTATAGCATAAAGTAAATATAGTGAATATTTGTCACGAACACCTACTACTACAAATAAAAGGAATGATAAAATATTTTATAACAGGAAATACCACGGGAATGCAATTTTTTTTAAATGTAAATACTTCGAGTCTCTGAAGTTAACATGTCCCGCTGGAATTTAACAGTATGCAAGTACGCACAGTTAGAACTGTGACATCATACAAGTACACACAGTAGGAACTGTGACATCATACAAGTACACCCAGTTGGAACTATGACATCATACAAGTACACGCAGTTAGAACTGTGACAGCATACAAGTACACGCAGTTGGAACTATGACATCATACAAGTACACGCAGTTAGAACTGTGACATCATACAAGTACACGCAGTTAGAACTGTGACATCATACAAGTACACGCAGTTAGAACTATGACATCATACAAGTACAAGCAGTTGGAACTATGACATCATACAAGTACACACAGTTAGAACTATGACATCATACAAGTACACACAGTTAGAACTATGACATCATACAAGTACACACAGTTAGAACTGTGACATCATACAAGTACACGCAGTTAGAACTGTGACATCATACAAGTACGCACAGTTAGAACTATGACATCATACAAGTACGCACAGTTAGAACTATGACATCATACAAGTACGCACAGTTAGAACTATGACATCATACAAGTACACACAGTTAGAACTGTGACATCATACAAGTACGCACAGTTAGAACTATGACATCATACAAGTACAAGCAGTTGGAACTATGACATCATACAAGTACACGCAGTTAGAACTATGACATCATACAAGTACACGCAGTTAGAACTATGACATCATACAAGTACAAGCAGTTAGAACTATGACATCATACAAGTACAAGCAGTTAGAACTGTGACATCATACAAGTACACGCAGTTAGAACTATGACATCATACAAGTACACGCAGTTAGAACTGTGACATCATACAAGTACACGCAGTTAGAACTGTGACATCATACAAGTACACGCAGTTAGAACTGTGACATCATACAAGTACACGCAGTTAGAACTGTGACATCATACAAGTACACGCAGTTAGAACTGTGACATCATACAAGTACACGCAGTTAGAACTGTGACATCATACAAGTACACGCAGTTAGAACTATGACATCATACAAGTACGCACAGTTAGAACTATGACATCATACAAGTACAAGCAGTTAGAACTGTGACATCATACAAGTACACGCAGTTAGAACTATGACATCATACAAGTACGCACAGTTAGAACTATGACATCATACAAGTACAAGCAGTTAGAACTGTGACATCATACAAGTACACGCAGTTAGAACTATGACATCATACAAGTACACACAGTTAGAACTATGACATCATACAAGTACAAGCAGTTAGAACTGTGACATCATACAAGTACAAGCAGTTATAACTGTGACATCATACAAGTACACACAGTTGGAACTATGACATCATACAAGTACACGCAGTTAGAACTATGACATCATACAAGTACACACAGTTAGAACTATGACATCATACAAGTACAAGCAGTTAGAACTGTGACATCATACAAGTACACGCAGTTAGAACTGTGACATCATACAAGTACACACAGTTGAAACTATGACATCATACAAGTACACGCAGTTAGAACTATGACATCATACAAGTACACACAGTTAGAACTATGACATCATACAAGTACAAGCAGTTAGAACTGTGACATCATACAAGTACACGCAGTTAGAACTGTGACATCATACAAGTACACACAGTTGGAACTATGACATCATACAAGTACACACAGTTAGAACTATGACATCATACAAGTACACGCAGTTAGAACTATGACATCATACAAGTACACACAGTTAGAACTATGACATCATACAAGTACACACAGTTAGAACTATGACATCATACAAGTACACGCAGTTAGAACTGTGACATCATACAAGTACAAGCAGTTATACTGCTGACATTTGTTCCAATGAGCATAGTCAACGTCTGCGAAAAAGTTGATGTAAAATATCAGCAGCTGCTGAACAAATTAGAAAAAACACGTTTTCTACGGTGACTCCACTGCCAGAGGTGGTATATCGCCAAAACAAACAAACAGGATGATGATCTGGAGGACGAGATGGTGGCTGCAAACTTGGTATATATATACCTGGTATATACCAAAAGAGGTTGAGAAACACTGCTATAGGAGATATAGAGGGCAATTATTATATCCAATCGCCAAATACGACCTAACAGCAGAATTAGCCTTCGTTTTTGGTTATTTCTGTTTTTGTTGGTAGCTATTTACATACTTGTGTCAGCCGGGTGTCGCCTGCCAACGCCGACCAACGAAATTCACTGGCCAAAATATCGGGCTAGCATCTCAGTCTGGCCGTTCAGGTGGGGCCATACATTTAGTGATGGTCTCTCCCGCTATGGCTCAAATATTTAACTGGAAAGTATAATGTTACACGGGGGTGATGATCGCACGTGCTCCATTCTGATTAAGAAAAATGAGAAAGAACAATGTCTGCACAGAGTAGATATTAATAAGCCGTGACCAGATATCACACTCTCGAACAGCCATTCTCAACGTGGACGCTACTGTCCCCCTGTGGGAGATGGCTAGGTCTAAGATGGACCAAAAGAGGTCAATAATCAATAATGTCACGAATGGGGTCCTAATTAGTTGGAAGGTCTTTATTGGAGACGGTTACGGATAAACGAACCACCACTTGCCACATTATTCCTGAACATACCTTTTATCAACGATAGATATGGGGGGCCTGACATCATATTAAATGTACCCATCAATGTTGTGGGGAAATTGGCTTCTATTTTTTTTTTAAATTATTTACTTTGTTAGGCATGGTATTATAATAGTGCATAGTCGGAGATATGATAGTAAAGTAACCTATATCATTTATTAATGGCGTAGGGGTGTGAGATGTTAGCGATCTGACATTTCAGTGGCTCTGCTATACGAGGGCGGTAGCCATCTTCTCTTCCTCTTAGTATTTACTTCCAGGATTGATCCGATACCCATTTAAGGCTGGGTCAACCCGGGAGCCGTTGCGATCTGAAAAACATTTCCGTCTCAACTAGGGAATGAACCCAGGACCACTCATATGCGAAGCAGTGTGCTATGCGCCCCTCACCTCCCTTATTTAATACTGAGTGTAAGAGCACCATAGGGTATAATATATAATAATAATAAGACCATAACCTGTTAGGGTCGTACGGGTGCCACACTGGATACATCAGCAAAAAAAAACCTCTATCCTCGGCCATTCAGATGAGTGTAAAAACATCACGCCCAAACCATTCCTTGATATTATCATTTCAGAATTTTCTCTAGCCTTCCGCTCGTCCTTCCACACTCGACTGTCCATTGCAAAATAATTTTAGAAAGTGAGTCGTTTCTAGATAGATCCAAGAAAAGGGTAATAAAGTTTTGCTAATACTTGATTAACACACATACTGACACACACACATCGACGTTTCGACTAAAAGGCCTTTATCAAAGCCTTTTGTTCGAAACGTCGATTTGTGTGTGTCAGTATGTGTGTTATCGAGTATTAGCAAAACTGTATTACCCTTTTTCTGGATCTACCTGTTGGATTTCAGTTTTGCGCAGCAAGTAAAATTTTTCGTTTCTAGATAGATGTCCGAACCAAACAAGTTTACTCCGTTTCACTACTGCCAAAAGTGGCTTTTGATAACCTGCAAGTTTGTTAATTTGCTGCTGGACAAATATATTTGTCTTGTGTTCTATATAGCTAATTCTTAACAAACGTCTGTAGCACTTGTTTTCAAAGGACTGAGTCCTTCTTTCTGTGTCTGCAAATGAGACATAACATATAATATGATGCAGAGAAAGTTAATTTGAAAACTGGCCATATAGCTGTCTATTGCACCGTAGACATCCCATCCATAATCGTGGATAGTAACACCCTTTGTTTCGGTTTGTGGAACAAAGTTTAACTTGTAAAGGGACCTATGATCGTTAGTGCTCGCGAGCACGTTTAATTCCATGGCGCGAACATCACATGATATTACTAGAGCACCATGATGCTCGCGAACTCACGGTTAAAACGCCTGGTGTACTTCACACATTTATAGCTGTTTGCGGAAGTGGTAGATAGAAATGTCAGTGGACATTACAGAGCGTCTGACATTGGTCTACAAATTCCAGGAAGGATAAATGTTATAGTACAGTTTTCTTAAATAAACCCACGACCGACTTTAGACTAAACGGGTTATGTGTGCTAACCAATGACAAGGCCACGATGATTGGCTGATTCGATTGATCCATTTGTTCATTGGTCACTTTTGTTCTTTTTTTTATAGCCAACCAATGGAAAAAAAATTATTGGATCAATATAGATATCAATATAGTGACTTGGTCATTAATTATATTTAGTGGGTGATTGCGATACCTTACCACACAGCTGATAGGATGCAGGCTCAACTAGTTAGTCATTTTCTGAACTGACTGATAAGCTTGTTCATTGTATATATTTACCGTCTGCCAAGATATGATTCCAAAGTTGTATCGTGATTAATGATTCGGCCATGTTGAATTATTGGAATTTTTTTTAAAATTTACCACCAGCTTGTAGACGACTGTCATATGCGGATAATTTTTTGGAATACGTCACGTGCTAGTTCACTCCGGCCGTACCATCGGCTTGCATAAAACGGGTTAGCTAATTGGAAAATATCTGTCTAAAATGACTCATATAAATGTTCCCACGAATTTATTGACTCATAGGTATAAACATAGTGGCAACTGTATCAGTATGTCTCTGTAGTAGCCTGTGCATGGATCACTAGATACGGTCGGTTTGTCATTGTCTCTGTAGTAGCCTGTGCATGGATCACTAGATACGGTCGGTATGTCATTGTCTCTGTAGTAGCCTGTGAATGGATCACTAGATACGGTCGGTATGTCATTGTCTCTGTAGTAGCCTGTGAATGGATCACTTGATACGGTCGGTATGTCATTGTCTCTGTAGTAGCCTGTGCATGGATCACTAGATACGGTCGGTATGCCATTGTCTCTGTAGTAGCCTGTGCATGGATCACTAGATACGGTCGGTATGCCATTGTCTCTGTAGTAGCCTGTGCATGGATCACTAGATACAGTCGGTATGTCATTGTCTCAAAAGTAGCCTGTGTACATGCACAAAAATGAAAGAAACTATCTTCAGCCGTAAATGCCTACCGACCGTAAATGCCTGCGAGCAGCTTACAAAGTCTTCATGCGTCATGTTTGTCGATTATTTCCATGCATTTCTTTGGTTGGCGTTGACAGCGACACAAACAATATACATAGTTACCACGAAAATCACGGAAATAATCTAATCATCACTTACGAAGGCTTGTTTATTTTTCTTGTAGGTCTTTACTGTCAGTAGCCACGCTTCATCACAGACTCGACGTAGTCAGACTTTCTAAGCATAATCGTAAAATCAGACGGAAAACCATAGATACTATCAAGCTCCCCTAGTCCTAATGAGTAGGACCATAAACTCGGAGGTCATATGTACATGCTATTAAGAACCCATGACAGTTTCAGAAATACTAGAACATTATAACGCATATTGATGTAGTTTACTGTTATATTTGCATCAGTATTTTTGATACATATTTCATGACATTAGTATCAAAATTAATATCGTTACTTTGCAAAATATTGTAATAAAATCGTTGTTTATGCAGTATAATAAAATCACAATCAAATCATTAATCGACACATATTTCATGACAGTCATGAAATGACAAGTTGAGATACGTCTATGGATGGATAACTTTGACATTTAAAAAAATTCATTTACAAAATTAAAGTAAATTATTATTTTAGAGGTTCCCTTAATTATTTTCGCCGACAAGGATGACGGTTTAAGAAATTGGCAGTGTGTGTATAATTATGAATTATAATATCTGAACGAGATATAAAACCAACGGCAAACTTATACGGTACTGGGTGTCCGGTCTATGTCAGTTTTAAAACACACTATATAAGTATGAGTCCGGCTCCGTGGCGAAGTGGTACAGACCGCGTCTGTGACGGACAAGGTACCGAGTTCGATCCCCGCCACATGTAATTGTGCATCCTGGCCGTTAAGAAAGCAATGGCAAACTACTGAACGTATTTATGTTGCCTAGAAAATCACCACAGCCAATAAATGCTGGGTTGATAGTTAAGTCCTGTAAAGGACATGCTACCAACATAAGTATACATACTCATCATTGTACTGGAAGCGACGGAGCATATGCATATAATATGTCGCCTCAGTTTAATCATGTGGGTTGTTTGTTTTTTTTAAAATTATTAATCATTATTTTATTCTTCTTTAGATTTCATTTGTCGGAGTGACAAGATTTTCACAGACCTCGGAGGTTGATTTGGAATAGAACACCTGTATCGACATATTCATTTATATCTAATTTAGACAATAATAAACGTCGGATAGTGTATATAATTCTCCACGTTTATTTATTCATAGTTCCAAAGTTTGTCATCTACATACAATTGAATGTTACATTTAAGGATACAGTTTTGTTTCCATCTAGTATTCAATATTTTACGGAGAAAGTTACTTTGGTTCACCAGTTTACCGTAGCAATAGATTTAGCAATAATATTCTGTTGGTAGATGTTGCCAAGCAACGAGCATTTGGACTTGACTCATTTAAAGACCAAACAAGATTCCTAATACGTTAGCAACTGAGTGTTACAACTGGACTATGCGACAATCACATTCGTTGATGCCTTCATACTTTCAGTGACCTTTTCCATGAATTTTCCAGATTTTTCTTTTTACATTTACGTCAGTGCAGGCATTTGTATTTCCGCTCATTGTGAATACAGCGAACAGCTTGCTTGTCGTCTGCCTGTCATAAAAATAAACCTGGATTAATGCACACCGTCTCAACATGGCGGTTGATCAGTCTCTAAATCTGTGACAGGTCAGCTTACTTAACCTGTCCATGCAAAGTCCACTTGTCAAACTAATCGCACTGCAGCAGCCAGAGTTGTCAAAGTAGTTTTTCATCTTGGGTCCATCGACAAAGTAGGAACATGCCAGGCAGTGACCTGTGGTCACATTTATGATGTCATTCATGTCAAAAAAGAAAAAATTCAAGTTCCAGGTAAGCATTGTTCTGTTGAAAATATGTGTTATTATTCTGTTAGTTCCAGGTAAGTATCGTTCTGTTGAAAATATGTTCTTATTATTCTGTTGTAATTATTTCATTTTTCAGAGGATTTGTACAAAACAGTTTTGTCATCTTGATCAGATGTAATGATTGAGATGACAAAATTAGGCATTTGTGTTGCCTGGGTCCGACAAAGGAGCACAGAATACCAACACTGTAACCTGCCATGCATGTTGTAAGAAGACTATTAAGTAATTGTGGGTGGGGTGGAGTTGGGTCACCCACCGCATGCATTGATCACAGTAATACAGATTCAATGCTAAAGTCGGATGGGTTCATTACGGGAAGAAGTGACCACATTCCAACATTTTAATAGTATGCGTTATTTCATACAACTTCCGTGACTTGGGGATTAAAACGACACAATTTCTGCAGCAGATGAATCGATCTGTGCGCAGCGAACTTGAGAGCAAGATGGAAGGAACACATCACAGTTAAGCTGTAAACCATAGCACAACACATTCTGTTCTTTGACTACGCCCTGGTAGCCAGTAGAAGTTTGAGAAGAAGCACTGAAGAAGATCATCTCAAAATTTCAAAGTCAAGGCCAATATACCAGAACTGACCTAGATAGTAATCCACCTTCACATGGTGGCCCTAATAACAGTCTGGGTCATTGTGATCTAGAGCAGTGGTTCACAGCCTTTTTAAAAAAAACTTTGATATCCTTTTTGGGACAATTGTTACCCCTCAGTCTTGATTCTTCATGATTCTTGATTTGAAAACTGGCCTCACAGCACATGGGGCATTCCCATAAGTGCTCCGCCCTCTGTTCCAGCAGCCATTCAACTCGATGGTGTTTCGAGTCCAATGCCGCCGAAACAGACATTGACATCAGGGCACAACTCTGGCGCTTGCAACAGGTTTCTTTGTTGTTCCGCCCACTCATGCCTTGCCTGCAACTAATTCAAGCACAACGTCTGCCTGTCGGAACAACATGGTAACTGTTATCGATTGTTACAACTACCCCCCAGTCTTCCTGGTGCTAACATAGATAGTTAACTTTCTTTACAGCTCAACAAGGTTTTTTTTACATTCAAAATAATTACCACACTGTGCCTGCACAATTTATAATTGTCATCTGGGCACCAGCAAGTCTCTGTCATTACAGAGGACTCCTCATAACTCACGTTCAGTACCATCTGTCTAAAGTGAGTTTGGATACATTGCACTACCAGTGCTCCTGTTCTCTGGGCTATTGGTCATGATGTGATTCTCAATGGAGCCAGGAATATTTTAGACCTTAAAGAGAAGAGTTATACATATAGTTGGATACATGGTTGTAATAGGTGATTGAGAAGGGTTGTACATATAGTTGGTTACATGGTTGTAATAGGTGATTGAGAAGGGTTGTACATATAGTTGGTTACATAACATGGTTGTAATAGGTGATTGAGAAGGATTGTACATATAGTTGGTTACATGACATGATTGTAAGTGATGATTAAGAAGGGTTGTACATATAGTTGGTTACATGACATGATTGTAAGTGATGATTGAGAAGGGTTGTACATATAGTTGGTTACATGACATGATTGTAAGTGATGATTGAGAAGGGTTGTACATATAGTTGGTTACATGACATGATTGTAAGTGATGATTGAGAAGGATTGTACATATAGTTGGTTACATGACATGATTGTAAGTGATGATTGAGAAGGGTTGTACATATAGTTGGTTACATGACATGATTGAGAAGGATTGGGCGTATAGTTGGTTACATTATCGTAAGTGATGTTTGTGAAGAGTTGGACATGTAGTTTTTTACTTGATTGTAAGTGGTGTCTGGCAAGAGTTGGATATATAGTTGGTTAAATTGAGGTTTGTCGCAGAAGATGGATGTGTCGGGACATTGGCGCAAATAAAACAATGACACAGCACATTTCCATTCTCTGGACTACATCCTACTGGAAATCTAGTAGGACCATAGTCTTGCTACAAGAGAAATCCAGCGGGAGTTTGAGAATGTATGCTGAATAAGAAATTTAGGTCTTTGTCAAAAGAGAGGAACCACACACAAAATATTGGGGTCTGCTTAGAATTCAGTACTCCTGGACAATTTTCCTAACCGCAAAAATAGATGAAGCGACTAATGAAAGTCTGGGGATGTGCTGGCAACCTTTCACCTGTAAAAAAAAGAATCACCTCTTGTCAAAATGTATTACCTGTATCTTCTATCAAACAATCCCCATAGATGTTGAAGAGATGCAGGCCAGTGGACACCCTTGTACTTTTTTGAGACTTCTAGGTGACAGGGAATGCAGGAGTTGTTCAACCATCGAGTTGAATGGCTGCTGGAACAGAGGGCGGAGCACTTATAGGAATGCCCCATGTGCTGTGAGGCTAGTTTTCTAATCAAGAACGCATCATCAGAATGAATCAATAAATCTGATAGAATGATGAGATAGTTGGTCCAGAAGTGTGTGCTCCTGGCAGGAGGTTGTAATCCTGGGATACTGGCACACTGGAATGGATCCATTTTGAAGTGAACATGCATCCATAACTCTCCCCTACACATCCATGCCGTTAAGACATTATAGGAATCTGGCTGTTGCTTCCGTTACATAAACTGAGAAGAACCTGTACTTTTGTCTGAAAGATGACTATGAGCTGGTTTAGCTAAAGCTGGTTTACCTGCTCACAGCTAAAGAGATTATTTCATCATCATGCATATTACAAGCCCGAACACTCAAACTGTTGTTTCCATCTTAATACAGGTTCACCTTGGCCTGGAAGAACTGGCATCTGTACCATTTGTAACCGGGATTATTTTTGCTAAGGTCAGACTTAATGATGGAGGAAGTTTCATGGATTTGTCATCCAGGTAAAACTATCTCCTTGATCCTGTTTTTAACCTGTTGTGTTGTAGATTGCAGTAGAACTGTATCATCATCATCATGTGTTATGCAAACTGGCATAGAAGATCATAGATCAAGTCATAGACAATATACTCTTAAAGAACATTAGTTTCCACTGATGGATAAACCAAATGGACATTCTTAGATTTTTTAGATGAAGGCATATGTACAATATGTAACGGTAAAGGTAGGTCCCATGGCATCTGCCGTCGGGGATGAAGATAACTCTTCATGTACTAAGCCGCAGCAACTATTAGGTGGGGTGGCCAGTTCCCTTCCTTGCTGTTTTTTTTTACCTTCCCTAACTCATGCGTCAGGTACTCATTTACAGCTGAGTCGACTGGAGGAGTGGTCGTGTCAAGTGAGAAATCACAACCCGGATTTTTTTTAAATGTCCGGACGTGGTTTCGAACCTGGCACGCTGTAACCAGATGATAGCAAGCAAGCTCACTATCCACTACGCTACCGCTCTCCTCCGTACAGTATGTATGTAAAAAAACTAGAGATGATAGAGAAAACTAGTGTCATTGTTGGAATCAGCAGGTAAATGTACCCAGGAGAAATATCTAACACCGAGGCACCCAAAAGTATGTTCATCATTATCATCCACAAATTTATACAATAAAAGGAAGTTTTAACAAATATACATATAAATCTCACAGAGGTCTGCCACATTTAACTCTTAAAGACCGAAATAACCCTCACTGCAAACATCCTTCCTGTCTGAAAACCCATAACAATGCTACCATTGTTGTTGTCATAGACATTACAATTTATTGCAGTATTAGTAGTTCTGATAGTTGTTCAAGAGGAAGTTACTTATTTCTTCTTCTTCAGCGTACATTCACAAACTCCTGCTGAATTCTCTTGTAGCAGGACATGTCCTACTAGATTTCCAGCAGAATGTAGTCCAGAGAATGGAAATGTGTTGTGTCGCCGTTTTATTTGCGCCAATGGCCCGACACATCCGTCTTCGGCGGAGTTACTTATTTAATAATAATAGTTACTAAAGTAATCTTCTTTTAAATTTCAAGCATGATTATGTTGTTTTCTATCACATTTCTTTGTAAAACAGTAAATTATAGCAGCATCCATTTGTTTGTACTAACATTGGTAATGTCGAGTTATTGGATATGAGTGACATTATTTGCGACATCCTAACCTTCAGGACAAGTTCAGACAGACAAGAAATGGTTCTAGATATTCAGGCAGTATTACAATCGATATCACGTTGGAGTAAAGAATCAAATGCGCTTTATAAATCCTAGGAGGACCATGGTCCTGCTACAAGGGAGATCCAGTGGGAGTTTGAGAATAAACACTGAAGAAGAAGACATTAATTTTTCTCACTAGTGTCTGTCAAAGTTCATGTCTGACATTGGTAACACAGAATTGGTGTAAAAATACTGTTTACAAATTGTTGGTTTGTAGCCATGTAGATTGATTATCTTCACAAATGGATGACCATTATTTTAACGGGTATTGGAGTACTCGAGAATATGTCTCAGTCTGTCTGCAAATGGTTGGCCAGTAATATTTGGATATTCATAAATTACATTTTTACACAAAAATTCTGGTAAATTTAGTCATATTTTAATGGGACATGAGCAAATACTAGAAAAATGTTATCAAATTCTTATTACATATTCATCTTCAATGTGATGTATTATAATAACAATAATAATAATTAGACTCATAACACGTCAGGGTTACATGAGTGCCAACAGGAGACATAGCAGGAAAAGCCCTCTGAGCATCTTTATCCTCAGCCATTCGGAGGAGTGTAGAAAAATCATGCCCAGACTGTTCCTTGATGTTATCAATCCAGAATTCTCTTGCCTATGTCTTCTCCTTCTGCCCTCGACTGTTCCTTGCAGAATAATTTTGGAAAGTTTGTTGTGTTTTATTACTTGTCCAATCGAACAAGTTTACACCATTTCACCACTGCCAAAAGTAGTTCTTGATAATTTTATTATATTTCTTGATAATGTTAGTTTATTTTCTGCCAGACGAATATATTTGTCTTGTGTTCCATATAAGTCTTAACAGACGTCTGTAGCATGTGATTATGACTATTATACATTATGTAACAATAAATATTGATTCCTATTATAAATGTGCTCATTTTCATTCCATCTATGAAGGGAGGAAGTCCATAACAACTGTGTTAAATGGAGAAACCAGTTTGAGTTCCCGTGTAAGATGACTGCCAGCATGTCCACTGGAGTCCTTGATCCCTGCTATGTGAGGATTTCGGTTAGAAAGGTGTGTTGTGTCCTTTTTTTAACAGACCATACTGTATATTGGTAACTTATGATACAAGACAGATTTAAAAAAAAAACAACTAGCTGTTATGGTTGGTAAATGCTTGAAGTCAAATATGAGTGAAAGAACTAGTTACAATTGATAGAGGCATGAGTCTAACATCTGCCAATAAAAGAACTATTTATTACAGCAGGTAGAGACTTGACATCTATCATACCTACCAATAAAAAAAACTATTTATTACAGCAGGTAGAGACTAGTCTATCATATCTTCCAACAAAAATATTATTTATTGTAGAAAGTAGAGACTTGAGTCCATAAAAAAAACTGGTTGCATAGCTATCAACCCATCAACAGGACATAGCTATCAACCCAGCATTTTTTGACTATGGTTATTTTCTAGGCAATAAAAATATGTTCAGTAGTTTATTATTGTTTCTGAACGGTCCGGATGCACAATTACCTGTTGTGGAGATCGAACTCTGTACCTTTGCCATCACAGATGTGATCTACACCACTCTGCCACAGAGCCATCATATCTGCCAATAAAAGAACTATTTATTGTAGAAGGTAGAGACTTTAGGCTATCATATCTACAAATAAAAGAACTATTTATTACAGCAGATAGAGGCGAGTTTATCATATGTACCAGTAAAATGACTAATTGTTACATCTGGAAGAGGCTTGAAATCAACCATAGTCCCTTTGAAAATGATGATGGCAGATTTCTATCCTTTTAGCTTATGTATCTTTGGTGATAATTGACTGTACAGGTGCTTGAACTACTGTCCACTGTGAACAAATTCAGCACACTGTGAGAACACCCACTAATAGAATATATTCAACAAAGGGATATGTATTGACATTCGTAACATTTCTTTCTTGTCTATCTGTGCAGGAACTAAAAGGAGGGAGGTCTAACCAGAAGCTTGGTTATGTAGACCTGAATCTGGCCCAATTTGCAGGTGGAGGAAGGATGTCTAAGCGATACCTCCTAGAGGGCTATGATGCCAAGCATCGGCAGGATAACTCTACAATCAAAATTAGTGTAGAGCTGTCACTTACCTCTGGGGATCCGGTGTTTAAAGTGTAAGTGTAATGTCATTAGTGTAGAGCTGTCACCTCTGGGGACCCAGTGTTTAGATGTAAGTGTAGAGTGCCATTAGTATAAAGCTGTCTATACTATTTTTATTTTGCATATAAACCTCTGGGGACCCGGAGTTTAAAGTGTCTAAAAATTGCAATACTCCCTGCATTCTTGTTTTATTTTTTCGTATTCACACATTTTTCTTATTCACAAAGCATATGGCATTACTTCTTACATTCAAAATCATACTCTTACTATTCTTCTTTTGCATTGATTCTCAAACTCCTGCAGATTAGCAGGATGTAGTCTGGAGAACAGAATGCATTGTGCCATGGTTTGCAATTCACTGCAATATCTATCTTTTAGCCTGATACATCCAACTTCAGCTTGAGATGGTTTTCCATGAGATGGGACAACAACTCCACATGAAAAACTTGAGTCACCTCTTACAACATGCATGGCAGGAGGCAATTCTTTGCTCCCCTTGCTAGGACTATTTTTTCATTCACAATAAGTAGTATTTTCTTGTTTTTAACACTAGACTTAAATTGCTAGAGTGTAAAAGTGCATAGACTTGCATAACTCATAGCTTAAAGAGATTGTACTTAGTTCAATTACCGGGTAAGTACTTTTTTTGTAGCAGAGTATAGGACAATGCACAGTACCTATCTTGTATGACTTAGAATTCTACTAATGTAAGGTACATCTAGACACAACTAGCTCATAACTAAAAGATTGCATTTTTTGTGGTTAAGCAATACCAAGTTATCGCTGTGCACAATAAATATCATGTTTTTAAAGGGCAGCTGAAGAATGGTAGTGGAATTAAAAACAAAAACCAGCAAGAAAACAGTACAACAGGAACCAAAATTAGACAACAAATAATGTGCAGGATTCATACACCAGTTTCCTTGCAGTGAACGAAAGAAGGAAGTTTGTTATTTTAAGGAATTCCTCTTCATTCGTTCTCAAACTTCTGCAGATTAGCAGGATGTAGTCTGGAGAGCAGAATGCAGTGTGTCATGGTTTACAGGTTGGCTGCGATATCTGTAACTTTTAACCTGACATATCAGACTTCAGCATGGTTTCTTGGTCAATTTGACCCACTATGGGATGGGACAGTAAACTTCACCCTGAACACCTACTTAGTCACTTCTTGCGAGGTCCATGGCGGGTAATAGTTTCACTATTCTATGCATCACTCTCATGCCTGGCAACGCACAGGTGTTATTAAGCAATGAAATTAGGTCAAATTAGTAGACATTTTGTAATTTTTTCTTTTTTGAATTGCAGGCCTTCAAACCACTCTGTAACCCAGAGTTCCTCTGTCATAGGTCATTCCAATGATCCGATTGACTTGCGACCCATGGACAACCGGAGTGAGGACAGTCTGGCCTCCAGTAGCAGTGGCTTTAGTAGTCTGACCCGCAGGGGCAAGATGGGGTCACTTATGTCAGGTAAGCTATTGATGATTGTGATAGTAAGTAAAGTAGCAACAGAAATACTATTGATAAACACATTCAACATAGAAACACCAATCAAATCAAGTTGTGTGCTAGCGCACTGGATGCTATTGCCAGGGTATAGATTTCAAAATGTATTCAACCTTAATATTGTTCCCAACATCCCAAGATGATCCACATGGCCTCTTTCACAAAGAGTTTTATAACAAATTCTGGTACAATTCCAGTAAATGTGTCTACCTTCAAACTATTTATAAAATCTGCACCAATCTAAAATTGTGTGATGTCACTGATTCCGGAGCTGTCCTAGATACAAATTAGCTAACATAAGTTTGTTGCGCTTACCTGTGCAATGTTACACAGCATCAACAGCGGAGGTAGAGTTTAAGGTAAATATGTGGTGGAGTAGAATACTTTTATGCGGGAGGTGTGAATTTACAGCGTAACACAACTGCCACGACATTGCATTGGAGAGAAGGGGGCAAGATCATGGAGGTTGACAAGAGCCTATTCACCAAGCAATAGGAAAATGGGGTCCAATTTTTACCTCATCTGTGGATATTTGGAGGTTTGTTTCATGAGAATTAAGAGGTCTTCCTGCTGCCGGTGCTTGTCATTTATTTCGTTTCACTTTCCACTAAAAAAAGGTAGACTTGTTTACTGAGATTGTTTTCAAAATCCTAAGAATATAATATTTTTAAACATTTACCTTAACATATTTAACATTCACTATGTTACTGTTTAATACTAATGAGTTCTTAAATTGTTCTAAATTTCTGCAGATGGTGTTGAGATGGATCAGGTCGATGGGTCAGGTCACTCGCGCAGTGCTAGCTATGCATCACAACATTCCCGTGGGTCTGGGTATGGATCTTTAACTCACAGTCGTCAGTCCAGTACTGGCAGTGAATTTTCTCTTGGTCACGCTAGGTGATGTGTATTGCTTTTAACGCTTCATTTTGTTCCTTTAACCCAAGCTTTCTCCCTCATTCTTCACACAACAAAGTTATAATATGTAATTTGAAACAAAACTTTCCTTGTGAAAAATAGCATTTTTATTGTAGATTTTAAAAGGTTTTGGAGATGGGATGGGCATCACCAAGCGAAAATATTGTCCACTGAAATTTTTCATTGGAACATCAGCACAATATAGCTCTAGATTGTCCTGCAATGAACAGTTGAGGGTGAAACAAGAAAAGCACGTCCAAAAGAGAATTTTGGTTTGGTAATATAGAGAAAGAATGATCAAGGTACAATTGTTCACACTCATCTGTATAACTGAAAACAGCAATATGTGGCTAGCTGTTTGTGCTGATGATTCCTATGTGGCACCATGATAGATTCTCAAAATATTTCATTATTATTAAATTCAAGGATGCTTAATCATCAATATACTTGGTTCTCTAACCACATTTCATATATACTCACACTTAGATATGCACAAGACCTTGGATATCACTTCAGCATTAATGTTTGCACAAAAAGCCTTTGGATGCGCTTCAAGATTAGTGTTTGCACAACAAGGCCTTGGATATCACTTTACGGTCAATATTTTCACACAAATGTCTTAGATAACACTTCCAGATCAGTGTTTGCATAGAACACCTTGGAGAAAACTTCCAGATCAGTGTTTGCATAGAACACCTTGGAGAAAACTTTCAGATCAGTGTTTTTGCAGCAATGCCTTTGTTAACACTTCCTTGAATACAAATTCAAGATCAGTGCTTGCACGACAATGCCTTAGATTACATTTCAGGGATTACAGTTTATGCTGCAGAAATTTGATCATACTTCAGTCTTCAGTTCAGCCCAATGATTACATTACAGGCTAAGGAGGACATTGCATGCCACGAATCACATTTTAGAACATAGTTCTTACTACAGAGCACACTGCACATCACATTTTACACTGATGGATCACTGCTCACACAGAACCATAGATCATCTATCACTTATTATAAATAAATATATGGAGACCACATTACCTCATAGAATAGGTTGTACTGCTGTCAGATACAGTATCTTCTTCTTCAGCATTCATTCTCAAACTCCCACTGGATCTCTCTTGTAACAGGACAATGGTCCATATAGATCTCCAGCAGGTTGCAGTCCAGAAAATGGAAATGTATTGTGTCGCCGTTCTATTTCTGCCAATGGCCCGACACATCAGTCTTCGGTTATAGTTACAGTACAATAGTAATAATTTATATCCTGCAATTTTGCATAAATTTAAATGAAAAAAAAGTGAGTAAACACAAATGTGTTCCTTGGAAGGAGCAGTGAATGGACATTACTTATACTGTGGGATTGCAGAGATCCAGTGAGTGTCTGCAGATAATTCATGCATGTGTCATAATGCGAATATCCATTAGCATCAAAATTAAGCAGTCACTCTCCATATCAAAATTAAGGAGTCCACTGTCACAAAAATCAAATTAAGGAGTCACTGGTCACAAAAATCAAATTAAAAAGACACTGTCCACAAGTTAAAACATCAAAGCTTACAAGCAGAAATGTTTAAGGGATTACTGTTCATTAACATCAATTAAGGAGTCATTGCTCACTAAACATCAGTTAAGGAGTCAATTAAAGGAGTCATTGCTCAGGAACATCAGTTAAGGAGTCACTGCTCAATAACATATAAATTAAGGAGTCATTGCTCACTAAACATCAGTTAAGGAGTCAATTAAAGGAGTCATTGCTCAGGAACATCAATTAAGAAGTCTGATAACTAACATCAATTAAGGAGTCATTGCTTAATAACATAAATTAAGGAGTCATTGCTCACTAAACATCAGTTAAGGAGTCACTGCTCACTAAACATCAATTAATGAGTCACTGCTCACTAAACATCAATTACGGAGTCACTGCTCACTAAACATCAATTAAGGAGTCACTGCTCACTTTACATCAGTTAAGGAGTCACTGCTCACTAAACATCAATTAATGAGTCACTGCTCACTTTACATCAGTTAAGGAGTCACTGCTCACTAAACATCAATTAAGGAGTCACTGCTCACTAAACATCAATTAATGAGTCACTGCTCACTAAACATCAATTACGGAGTCACTGCTCACTAAACATCAATTAAAGGAGTCATTGCTCAGTAACATCAAAGTTAAGGAGGCACAAACTAGAAGTTTATAAGTCACTACTTAACAGGAATTTCAACATAAAATATATCATTGTTGACAATCATCATCAAGGAGTTGCTACTTACAAACATAACATGCAAGGAGTTACTGCCCACAAACATCAACATTAATATCAAAGTAAAGACATCACTGCCCACAAACATCAACATTAATATCAAAGTAAAGACATCGCTGACCGCAAACATCAACATTAATATCAAAGTAAAGACATCGTTGCCCATCAACATTAATATCAAAGTAAAGACATCGCTGCCCATCAACATTAATATCAAAGTAAAGACATCGCTGCCCATCAACATTAATATCAAAGTAAAGACATCGCTGCCCATCAACATTAATATCAAAGTAAAGACATCGCTGCCCATCAACATTAATATCAAAGTAAAGACATCGCTGCCCATCAACATTAATATCAAAGTAAAGACATCGCTGCCCATCAACATTAATATCAAAGTAAAGACATCGCTGCCCATCAACATTAATATCAAAGTAAAGACATCGTTGCCCATCAACATTAATATCAAAGTAAAGACATCGCTGCCCACAAACATCAACATTAATATCAAAGTAAAGACATCGCTGCCCATCAACATTAATATCAAAGTAAAGACATCGCTGCCCATCAACATTAATATCAAAGTAAAGACATCGCTGCCCATCAACATTAATATCAAAGTAAAGACATCGCTGCCCACAAACATCAACATTAATATCAAAGTAAAGACATCGCTGCCCACAAACATCAACATTAATATCAAAGTAAAGACATCGCTGCCCACAAACATCAACATTAATATCAAAGTAAAGACATCGTTGCCCATCAACATTAATATCAAAGTAAAGACATCGTTGCCCATCAACATTAATATCAAAGTAAAGACATCGCTGCCCACAAACATCAACATTAATATCAAAGTAAAGACATCGCTGCCCATCAACATTAATATCAAAGTAAAGACATCGCTGCCCATCAACATTAATATCAAAGTAAAGACATCGCTGCCCACAAACATCAACATTAATATCAAAGTAAAGACATCGCTGCCCACAAACATCAACATTAATATCAAAGTAAAGACATCGTTGCCCATCAACATTAATATCAAAGTAAAGACATCGCTGCCCATCAACATTAATATCAAAGTAAAGACATCGCTGCCCATCAACATTAATATCAAAGTAAAGACATCGCTGCCCATCAACATTAATATCAAAGTAAAGACATCGCTGCCCATCAACATTAATATCAAAGTAAAGACATCGCTGCCCATCAACATTAATATCAAAGTAAAGACATCGCTGCCCACAAACATCAACATTAATATCAAAGTAAAGACATCGCTGCCCATCAACATTAATATCAAAGTAAAGACATCGCTGCCCATCAACATTAATATCAAAGTAAAGACATCGCTGCCCATCACCATTAATATCAAAGTAAAGACATCGCTGCCCATCAACATTAATATCAAAGTAAAGACATCGCTGCCCACAAACATCAACATTAATATCAAAGTAAAGACATCGCTGCCCACAAACATCAACATTAATATCAAAGTAAAGACATCGCTGCCCACAAACATCAACATTAATATCAAAGTAAAGACATCGCGGCCCACAAACATCAACATTAAAGGTAAACTATACATATTAGTTTCTTATTTGCTGAACTATTTTATTAAAAAAAAGAAACCATCAGTTTTAACTAAAAAAAACTCCAGGTTTAATTTTCACTGAACAAATTCTCTTCTATATAGCCTGACCTTGTCCAGAAATTTGGCTCCATGCAGCAGTTTCAGTTTGCCAGGACTTGCCAGAGGCATCCATTTTTTAATGTTCTCATTTTCCCCACAATACTGGCTTTCTTAAAGATGTTGTTGGTATATGTTCTTTGTGTACACTGCTCATACATTTTGATCGTATCCCATGTGGCATAGTGATTAGAGCTATGGCATTAAGTGTTAGAATTAGACGAATTTGTAAGGACTCCTGAAAAGTAATTTGAATGCATAACTCTAGAAATAATTTTTTTTAAGTTGATAACACTAAACATTTCATTCTGTAGCAGATGATATTAAACTACTAAACATCACATTTTGTAGTAGATGATACAGAACTTCACATTTTGTAGTAGATGATACAGAATTTCACATTTTACAATAGGTGATACAGAATTTCACATTTTACAGTAGATAATACAGAATTTTACATTTTATAGTAAATGATAAAGAATTTCACATTTTACAGTAGATGATACAGCAGAATTTCGACTTTTATATAGATAACAATGGCCACCACTCTTTACAATAGTTAACATGATGATATGAACATAACATTATAGAGTGTTCAAGATGGCAATGTAAACTATTGTCTATTGTCGATCCCCAAGTGAATGATGGTTCACACTTGCCGTCAAGCGTGGGGGTGGGAGCTTAAGCTGTTGTTCCAAGGCCATATGTGTCGCCATGATTGCATTTAGTCTATGTTTGTTTAAGGCTATCTTGATGTATTCTATCCACCGTTTTCTTGGTCTACCTTTGGCTTTACGCCCGGATATTCTTTTGTTATATGCTCTTACTGGTATTTGGTGTGGGTTCATTCTCATACGGTGACCGAACCATTTTACTTGCTGTCTTTCAATATGTTCAATACATGATATTAGACCAACTCTTTTCCTAATTTCTTTGCAATGTAAACAGTGTGATAAATTCAGATGAACAAGAAGAGATCATATGAGGAATGAAGTCACAAGAAGTGTTGGAACACCATGTGAGATCATTTATATTGGAAAACAGAAACTGAAATGGTTCGACTGCTTAATGAGAATGAACCCTTATTGGCCAGCGGCAAGAGCATACAACATAAAAGTGAAACAGCAATATACAGATTAATACCAAGAAGAAAATGGATGAAGGAGTTACCAACATCCTTAGACATCACAATATTACTTCATATCAAGCGACTAAACATGCCATAGCCCAAAAATCATTCGTCATTCATTCCTGCGATGCCTTAAAGCAAAAACAAAGAAAAGACAATAGAAAGATTATAGAGTAGATAATCAGATTTTGAAAGCTGTGTTAGATATGGCAAAGTTCTTTCCTGTAGCAGAAGATTTCCCAGTTAGTGATGATTCTTACACTGTCAGATGGAAATCGGCAGCCCTCTCAAGGATTAGAAAGTTCTCGAGAATTTTATTTCATCAAATCTCATCCACAACACATCAAGTTAAAAATAAAGCATACCCCCTCAATACTCATATAAAAAAAAAAAGAAATCTGTTTAAGTAATCTTTCTGCTCATTGGTCCATCACAGATGATTAAAGCCACTTGTTAAAAATGCTTACCGGCGGTCACAATTCTGCTACCCCGGCATTCAGTTGAGTACAACCAGAAGTGGGTTTATATTTGTGCTGATTGCGTGAAGAGGATTAATAGTAGTCAGAGTAGTTTTGGCCTGAAATCCGTATCAATATGGAAAATCCGTACTAATTAATACCTATGTGATAGTCACATGTTCCTGAGTCTGTATGTATTTTATTTTATAAATTAGGCCTATTGTTTTGTTGTCGAGTTTTTCAATAATTAGGCCTAAGTTTTATCTGAGACTTTCTTCTAATGTACTACATATTGTTGCTCTTCAAACAAGACAATGGACATATATTCTAGAAATAGCATTCATCAATCTACACATTTTGGTGCATAGTACATCACTGTACATTTACAAATAAATAAAATATTTTACACAGACTAAATTTAACTCGGAAAATCTTAGTTGTTTTTGTGCAAATTCTTCAACGTACATCAGCAAACACTGAAATCATCACAGAACTGTATGTGTACATATAAACATTTGAAACTTTCCCAATAGTTGCACAGACATACTATACAAAACAGCCAACTTTAGATGGTAGAGTTATATGTCTGATATTATAGATATTTTTTTGTTGAAATTTTTGATGTTGGAATTTTGTAATTGCTATGTTCTGTCAGAAATTTTCATCTAATATACAATATATTTCTGCTCTTCAAACAAGACAAAAGACACATATTCTGATAATATCATTCAATTCTGCACATGGTGGTGTATAGTGAGTAATATAAATATTGTACAAAGACTAAATGTAAACATATTCTTAATTTTGTTGCCTAGAAAGAGTGCGTAAAAATGTGAGTTTAGTTCAAGTATACTAGGAGTATATCAAGTCTGTTGCTTTGTTACTTTTATTAGAAGAGATAAGCATAAAAATAATATTTTAGATTTATTTATGTTTATTTTGTCATACTTCTAACTTTAGAACATAATTTATGAAACAAATTGCTTGATACTATCCACATCACCCCATAACATTGTAATAATCACCATAAAATATGAGCAAACATATTCTTCATTTATGTCATGGGTAGAGACTAGTATATACTATATAACATACATACGCAACATATTCAAGTCATTCTTACTGATATATACATCACAAAAATATAATATTTGCCTGCATTTTATTTTACCAATTAGATGAATAGGCAGATATTTTTTATATACTGTAACATAGTTATAACTTGAACTACATAATATACAAGTAGTGGCAAAAGTAGCATAGAATACTAATAGTTATAACTTAAACTACAAAATATACAAGTAGTGGCGAAAGTAGCATAGAATACTAATAGTTATAACTTGAACTACAAAATATACAAGTAGTGGCGAAAGTAGCATAGAATACTAATAAAATCATATGCTAAAGAGTGAAATATAAAACAATAAGTAAATGTAAGCTATACCAAATGTTGGTTTACCACTTGTTAGTTCATTGGTAGAGTGGTAAGTGGATGTATATATATATATATATATATATATATATATATATATATATATATATATATATATATATATATATATATATATATATATATATATATATATATATATATAGAATCTCATGATTCTGTCCACTAGCTCGTCGTTCAAAAGCTAATTGTCCACAATGTGCTGGTGATATGATTGGATGTATTAGTAGTGCATAACAATTCAAACATAGATGAATAGTAATGTCCTGTATAGGATATGTTTCAATTTATTTTATTTATTTGGTTAAGCTATATCAATTACAACGGGCTGAATCTAAGTTTTGAATCAATGGCCTTTATAAGAAACTATAGAAGATACATATAAGAGTTGATGCTGTAGGAAAACACATTACTGTGAGAACTAATATAATATGCTGAATTATGTACTCATTAGATTTCTATTCTGCTTTTTTTTAGATTACAAATTAACAGTAATGGAGACTACAAGACAAAAGTTAACATCAAGATTTAGTTATGAGATACCAAGCTCTCTTTTTACCCTTTCTTTCCATATTAGATCTGAATTACTTTCATGTATGCAATTTTTAATGTATTTCCTTTTCTGTAGAAGTGCATTTTTTCTATTTTCCTTCTGATTGTACTGGTGTTTACATATTATATTAGTGGTAGACAGGGTGACCACACATTCTGATTTTGGATTCATTGTGTCCCAAAAAACTTTATCGGGACGCAAGAATATCTGGGTTTTTTTTAATCAGTAAATTTCTCATAAGAGTATGAAGAATTTGTGCAGAAATTATATATGTTAACATATAAACAGAATTGATCAGAAAAGTCAATCACATCTTTGTTTTTTGGGAGAATACAAAGTTAAAAAACGTTTAATGTTCACACAAAAAATGTTACTGGTATTTCAACCTAAATATATTGGCTGCTCTGGCTTATTTGTGTGAAAATTGTATATCATTAATGGGTGTCCCAGTTTTTTAACTTCCAAAATCTGGTCACCCTGGTGGTAGAGCATGTGTCATTGTATGTTACTTACCAATATATACACACAATTTGTAAAATTATTCTAAATATGCAATGACTTACTGTCTCCATATAGTACCATTACTATTAGATTATTAGTATCATGACTATTGGTATTGTTACTATTAAGATATTTCTAGCGTTACTATTAGACTATTGTTGTCATTACTTTAGACTATTGGTATTACAACAAACTAGAAAACTTTCAACAAATGTCCATCATCATTGAGAGAGTAATAGTTTATTTTTAATTCAATATTTTTGCTCGCTTTGTTTCCTGATAAAGGCTTTTTAGTAGAATATTACAACAAACTAGAAAACTTTCACCAAATGTCCATCATCAGTGAGAGAGTAATAGTTTATTTTTAATTCAATATGACTACCCAAAATGGCTGCTCCCATGAGTTACAACGTTTAGCGGTATTTGGTGGCTAAAAGTTCTTAAAATCTCATTGGTTTTGTGCAAGTTTGCCTGTAAGATATAATCACCATAGCAGAAAATGTTGACCAACATTACAGCAGAGATGATTCTGATTCTTGGAGCGAACCTGAAGCTGAAAGTAATGTTTCATGCAGCAGTTTCGATAGCGGCGCCTAAATTAAATGTGAAAGACCCAATAATTACAATATAGTAATATAGTGAATATAATATACTGTATACAATTATAATTTGGACAATCACAGCATAAGACATTCAGGTGTTTTAGTAAATGTAACTAGGGTTGATACTGAAGGTAGACATGGTAGAATTGGCAGTGAAAGGACAAAACAATAATTGGGCATGCAGAAAGATTGCTAAAAACTAACTTATTGAGCGGAATACTCTTGCTATGAATACAAATACAGAACATAGGTTTATACAGACATTTGAGACATACTGAGTGAACAAGTAGTTTTCACGACAAGCACAGATGGATTTCAGTCAGTGCATCGATTTTTGTAAACATTTTTTCACTGCCATTCATCATATCACAGAAGAAGTGAATAGATATGGTGAAAAAAATCATCTAGTTGAGCACACATGCAGTGCTAAATTCCAAGAAGTTGTCTTGGAATAGAACAGGTACAGTTGAGATCTCTGCTTTCATTGGCCTACATTGCAATGGAAATGTGTTGCTAGCCAGCAGTTTCTGACAACTGGGGCAAGAACTATTGGTTAAACGTCACACTATATTCAAAAGCCATGAGTAGAAACAGATATCAACCATCACAGAAACCTACACTTCAATAATAATCTGGTTAGAATTCCAAGGGTACAGCCTGCCTATGATCCCCTGTTCAAGATCAGACCTCTTCGTGGCATCATTTTGTCATCATACACTCAACATTACACACCTGTCGTGAGTTGTCAATAGACGAATCAATGGTACAGTTCAAAGGACGTATATATTTCAAGTAAAACCTACCAGCCAAATCCACATCAAGCACACAATATTGCCTAAAAGTAGGACAAATATAGAAAATACATGAGAGGAGTTGACAACTTCAGCCAATTGAGAGTGGGCTATCAATACCCACACGAATCCTGTAACTGGTATCTGTTATACCATTATACCACTTCCTAGTTGAAACTACACTGGTAAATGGACATATCATCTACCACAGTGTTAATCCGGCTATCACTGCAAAGAAGTTCAGACACAATATCATCAGTCTTGCTCTTATAAATAAAACAAGCTGTTCTTCAGCGAAAAATGATATCAATTCCACAGCCTACTGTGTATGATAGACACAGCCTACTGTGTATGATAGACACAGCCTACTGTGTATGATAGACACAGCCTACTGTGTATGATAGACACAGCCTACTGTGTATGATAGACACAGCCTACTGTGTATGATGGGCACAGATTGTTGTATAACAGCAAGACTGATATTCTGGCTGAACTTCCTTCACACAGAAGGGGTTTAATGTTCACTCTGAGGTGTTATCATGCCTACTCCGCAGTGTTAATATGTTCACTCAGACGTGCCATCATGTTCGTTTGTAGCCCAAACGCTATCATGCTCACAGCAAAGTGTTAACATTTTTCACTCAGAAGTGCTATCATGTTCACCAAGAAGTGTTAACAGGTTCTTTGCAGTGATAGAAGGATTATCACTGGTAGATGATGTGTCCATTTGAAAATGCGGTTTCATCTAGGAAGTGCTATAATAGTAGATACCACTTATAGGATCTGTGTGTGTATTGATAGCCAGCTCTCATTTGGCCAAAATGGTCAATTCCTGTCATGTATTTGCTATATTTTTCTGCAAGAAAAGGTTTGTGAATTGTCCTACCTCTTATTCTAATGGTCTTGTCAATAACTGCACTGGAGTGGACAGTAGATATAAGGTCAACACTTTTTGTATCATGACAAGTGATGGTCAGCATATATTTATCTTCTGTGACACAAGAAACAGCATCATCTGCTTGTTTCAAATTTTTTTCCTTTAGATCTTCAAGAAATAGTTTGTTGTTCTCCACTACTGTCCCACATGCACCAATCTACATTCCTGTTAGTTCTTGTTCTCCACTATTGTCTCACATGCACCCAATCTGTATTCTTTTTAGTTCTTGAAATAATTCTGGAGAAGAATAAAAGCTGTCACAGTACAGAATCTGCCCTTTGTTAGAATACCCATCCAGAAGCTGCTTCACAACTTTAGAAGTTGCTCCAACAGAAGGCTCATCATTGTTTTTGCCAGTATATATAATTAATTGTAGGCAATATTGTGTGCTGGAATCAGCAAGCACAAATAGTTTAAGGAAGACTGTTGTAATGCAGATATTGAGATAAAAATTCAAGGTATTGACACATGCTGAAATCGGATGTGCTAGGCCTACAAGGCGCATAACGGTGGCACAATGTAATCACGCTCCCAACGAAAATCACACGGATATCTGTGATGGTTACAATGGAGCGAACGCAAAACACACAAAAAACCAAAAAATTCAATATTTTTGCTCGCTTTGTTTCCTTATACAGGCGTTTTAATAGAAGTAACATATTTTTAGGACAGGCAGAAGCGGCAATCATGAAAATGAAGAACATTCTGTGTAATATGTCCCTGCCAGTGGAGGTGAGGTAGAGAGTTCTTCAGAGTTACACAACTCACTGATTCTCATATATGGATGCGAGTCTTGGACAATAAACAAACAGAATAGTGGAAACATTTCAGGCAACAGAGATGTAGTTCTATAGAAGAATGCTGAGTGAATCATGAACAGCTGGAAAGACAATAAAGAGGGGATGAAGTGCAAGACGGATGTTACTTAATAATATCAGAAAGAAAAGAGACAATCTTTATTTTGTGGGCAGGTTATGAAACAGGTAGGTCTGGAGTACATAGTTACAACAGAAAAGATAGAATAAGGATGAGAAAATATTCAACAGTCTGACATTGTGACATGGCAAAGCGTCGACAGGATCTTGATAAAAGATAGTTGAAATAAAGAATTGTGAAGATCCATGATTGCCTATGCCATTCGACACTGCACCTGATGATGGTGAACATATTTTATCTTATCCTTACTGTCATCAATTCATGACAGTGTTACTGCAGCACTCTCCTCTGTGTCGGACATCCTCTGACACTTTGGTTATATACATATATGATTTAGTTGATCATTCATTGGCTTCTTGTAATATCATCTGTGAAATGTTGATGTTATGCCTTCAATATACAGAGCAGCTTTTTTTGTAGTGAAAGTAATAGTTGGTTTGATGTGCATTTCTTGACTGTATTAAAAAAACTAACATCTGCTTGTCTGAATGTAAAATCAAGTAAAGTTTTCCCTTTTTTTTCATGTCATTTGATGCGCTTGGAGAATACAGTATTATACATGTTGTTTTTTTAATGTGAGAAAACTAATTCTGTGAGATTTATGTCTTGATCTGAGTTGGAATGTAATAGTTTGAAAATTTTCTCAAGTGTTTGAAGGAGATCAAAGATTGGTAAACACTGAATTTCCATGCATATTGTAAGAGGCAAGTAAGGAGGTTTGACATGGGGGTTGGCTACCACATCCTGTGAGAGTTAAATTGATTCAACAAGTGCAGACATCGCAGTCAAGCAGTAAATACTGACAACAGATTGTGTTCTCTGGACTATATTCTGCTGACGGGCAGGAATTTGAAAATAAACAATTAAAAAGAAAGCTTTATGGTTAAACTTGAGCTAGATTTCACAAATAACTAAACAATTGCAGATACCATAGAGCAGCAGTTCTCAACTTGTTGGTCGCGACCCCCTTTGGAATCAAATGACTTTCACAGGGGTCTTCTAAGACCATCGGAAAACACATGAAGTAGCAACGAAAATAATTGTATGGTTGGGGGTCACTACAACATGAGGAACTGTATTAAAGGATTGCGGTATTAGGAAGATTGAGAACCACCGCCACAGAATAAAGGATCAAAGTGACTCCGAAGTCATGCTGAAGTTGGATGTGTTAGCTCAAAAGGCACCGATATCACAATCTAGCTGTAAACCATTCCATATATTTCTTTTTACTGGACTACATCCTGCTAACCTGCAGGAGTTTGTGAATGAACACAGTAGAAGAAGTAATCACAAAGATACTGAAGTTACTTGTAATATATTGATAAATTTTATGTTATTTGCAAAGTAATCTGACTTCATAATTTGATACTTGCTACTGCAAACAAGTGTGCCAAGAATGATAAAGAAACTTTACAAATTGATAACTCTGTAATGAAACTTGCCTAAAATATCTCTTTGATGTTCCCTCTAAGATGATAGTGTCTGTGAGCGAAAGTATGTCTCTGTGGGCTGATAAATTTTGAACAACACTTTTCTGGGCAAATATTCTACTGAAAAAAATAAAAAGCTAGTCTTTTTCAGCATATTCTGTTTACACCAGTTGAAGCTTTTATAAGAATATTTTGATTAATAAATTATTACAGATATTTATTTATGTAAGTATTGGGCACCAAAAAAATTAAAAAAAAGTGTGCTAGAAAATGGTAGCACAGCTTAGTGGGTAGAATGTCTGTGTTGATATGCTATTTTTTAATAATCTGATTACTGACTTGTTTTTTTTGTGCTTATTTTATTATTAGGACTCCCAGCAGTGTGTCATCAACGTTGGAGAGGAGAAGGGTGAGTCTATCTCTCTGTTTGGCTGTCTTTAAATTCAGTTTGCTAACATGGGGGGTTGTTACGTCAATTAGAATTATAGAATTATCTGTCATAATTATTTTCATTTATCCGCATGTTTCCTACTTGAATGTATTTGTGTTAGCTCAGTAAGTAGAGTGAGGACAAGGTAAGTCTTCATTTGGCTGTCTTTAAACTCACTGCTAAAATGAGGTTAGGTAACAAGGTAAAGTGAGGTTAAGTCTCTATGTTTGGCTGTATTTAACATGTTCTGTATATAGCAGATGTGAGCGACTTGAGGCCCCATCAAACATGGTAGTAAGTCGTTCACTGCGACATGGCAGAAGTACTTATTCAATTCAATAAAACCCGTAACCCTTCAGGGTCGTAGTGGTACCACATTGAATGCTTCAGCACACAGTCCTCCAGCAATTTCTATCCTCAGCAATGCGGGTGATCGAGGAAAAATCTTGTCCTGTCCATTCGTTGATGTTGTCTGTCCATGCCTTTATTTGCCCTCCTCTGCTTCTTCCCCCGTCGACAGCTCCCTGCATTATTATTTTTGACAAGGAATCATGTCTGCATACATGTCCAAACCATGCTAGTAGTACTGATAATGACATGTATAATGTACAAATCATTTAACAATAAGCAGCTCACTGCGACGTGACAGTAATACTGATGACACATGCATAATATACAAATCAAGGAAGTAAGCCACTCACTGTGTCGTGACAGCAATACTGATAATGACACATGCATAATATACAAATAATATTTTAAAACGCATGAAATTTTGAGTAATTGATGGAAGTTTTTCCGATAATATTGTGTGCTGTAAACATCGACAGATTAATTGTAATTTAATTGTTTGCACTTTCCAAGTTCATTCTCAAGTTTGTAGAAGTTTGTTTACTGTGATATCGAGTAATATTGTCATCAAAATTAAAAGATCATTTAAAGATCAAATAAACACTATATAGGTTCTACTTTTATATAAAGATCAAATAAACACTACATAGGTTATACTTTCACATAAAATATTATATAAAGTTAACACTATATAAAGTTCAAGTAAACACTATATAAAGTTCAAGTAAACACTACATAGGTTATATTTTCATTAATACAGTTGTCTGATACTTCCAATGGTGAGAAATTATAGGAAACAGCGTGGACATTAATATTTATAATATACAGTATAGTAGTGACATAAGCAGTAATGATTGTGAAGTTTGTCAGACCAAGTCATCAGAGGCTGCAAATATACAAGAACATTGATTCATATCAATATTATACACATTGTCCATTAGGTATAACCTCATCATCATCATCATCAGGTGCCTACCGGCTGGTGTAGGCGATCATGACTCTCCACAGCTGTCTATATCCAGCATAATGTGTCAAGATCGTTGTTGTTGCCCTGCCGTGCCAGGTTGTCAAACTGTCTAATATTTTCTCACGTTGTCACCCTCAGTCTCTGTTGTCTTCAGTATTGCCTGTTGGGACTATGTTCTTCAAACCTCCCTGTCTCGTGAAGTGGTCAAAAAATGAAGATTGTCATTAAGTATAGCCTAGTTACGTTATAGGTCTTTTATAAATAAGCTTCACAATTTGGAATTTGTTGTCTTTCTTTCACACTTATTGATTATATACATTCACTGCAGCACAACTAAAATCTAATATGTTATGTAAACTTTGAACAGTATAATGAAGTTTTGCTAATTGATGAAAACACATAATGACACAGACAAATTGACTTTTCTACCAAAAGATCTTTATCAAGAACATATTCACAATAAAAAACCATTGAGTAAGAACATGGTTTCATGCTTATGACAATTTTGTGTGAAATGGTGTAGTTATTGTTCCATATGTTGCTGACATCATAAACATTTATCTATGTATATGTTCGTGTGCTTCATTTATTCATAATTGGATATACTACCGGAAAATCATTACGTCTTATCGTGACTTAGATTTTTATTTTGCATTAAGTCGACATTGGGAACCTCTTTTTTGTGATATTTTTTTATCAATCAATTTATATTTTTTATTAAATATTAAAAAATTGACTGACAGAAAAGTACCTGTACTCTCATTTGACTCAAATTACACATAATTTGTCAAAATCTGTTATAAATTCAAAAAAATTACAGCTGAGTTTTTCGCTATTGTGATCATCTGTGGAGAAAATAAAACAAATTAATTATTTCACAGCCTGTATTTCAATACAATTGCCAATGTATTCAGTTAATGTTTGCTAGCATGGGGTTACATCAAATAGTAGAAAGATGTTATATGGGGTAGATAAATATAAGAACAGTGGGTACACATGTTTTTTTTTCCAGATGAATACTTCAGTCCAGTCTATGAACAGCATCACTGAGGACATTGTAATATATACCAAGTTTCATATTGTATTTCAGTTCCCATGTGTTTTTTCCCATGGACAGTTCATATTTGAGTTTTTATGTTACTTTTCATTTGATTTCTTGGGGGTATTATTTATTAGGTTTACTTATTTAGTTTTATCTTGTCTAAGTCTTTACTTCTTTAGTTTTGTCTTGTCTAGTCTTTACTTCTTTAGTTTTGTCTTGTCTAGTCTTGACTTCTTTAGTTTTATCTTGTCTAGTCTTTACTTATTTATTTTTATCTTGTCTAGTTTTTACTTCTTTAGTTTATCTTGTCTTTACTTCTTTAGTTTTATCTTGTCTAGTTTTTACTTCTTTAGTTTATCTTGTCTTTACTTCTTTAGTTTTATCTTGTCTAGTCTTCTTTAGTTTAATCTTGTCTAGTCTTTACTTATTTAGTTTTATCTTGTCTAGTTTTTACTTCTTTAGTTTATCTTGTCTTTACTTCTTTAGTTTATCTTGTCTTTACTTCTTTAGATTTATCTTGTCTAGTCTTCTTTAGTTTAATCTTGTCTAGTCTTTTTTAGTTTAATGTTGTCTAGCCTTCTTTATTTTTATCTTGTGTCTAATCTTTACTTCTTCAGTTTTATCTTGTCTAGTCTTCTTTATTTTTGTCTTGTCAAGTCTTTACTTTTTTAGTTTCATCTTGTCTAATCTTCTTTGTTTTATCTTGTCTAGTCTTATTGTCTTTAGTTTTATCTTGTCTAGTCTTTATTTCTTTAGTTTTATCTTGTCTAGTCTTTATTTCTTTAGTTTTATCTTGTCTAGTCTTATTGTCTTTAGTTTTATCTTGTCTAGTCTTTATTTCTTTAGTTTTATCTTGTCTAGTCTTTATTTCTTTAGTTTTATCTTGTTTATACTTTACTTCTTTAGTTTTGTGTTATCTATGGTAGCTTTTAGATGCACATCATCCATATTGGAAAGGGAGAATATAATACCTTTTTCCAGCTCTGAATCCGGCATGTACCACTAATGCTAAACGTCAAGGTTAGCTGAGTTATAAACCAGTGTCATAGCACACTTTATTCTTGGTTCTTGATTAGAAACTAACTTCACAACATGTGGGGCATTCCCATAAGTGCTCCACCCTCTGTTTCAGTAGCTATCCCAGTGTATGTAGACTCAGTCCCAGTCAGGTGTTGATTGCGTGATCTTCGGGGCCTTCCAAAAAAAATTACTTTTCCTTCCCTCTAGATACTCCCATTTCTAACATTCTCTGTATGTGTACGTTCTCAGCCTCATTGACATCATCTTCATCTGGAAGTGAATTTCCTACTGCCTTGATCAAGTCTGCTTTATCTCTTCTCAGCATTGTGCATTTTATCGCCACATTGTCTGTCAATAAGTTGGCTCTCTTGTTTCCTCTGACCCCAGCATGACCAGGGCAGTATATCCATGTAATGTTTTGGACATTTGAGTTGTTCAATAAGTCCCACCATCTTTTTCTCAGCATGTACTTTTCTATCTTGCACAGCATGCTTTGAAATTCTGTGAGTATAACCGAGCGTGTTGATGTCTCAGTTATCTGATAGCACACTCTTTTCCTATAAGTGCTCAGCTGCCTAGTCTGTGGTTGACCAGAAACCACCTGACGTGTCATTTGCTGAACTTTCTCAGTAGCAATGTCACTATTCCTCGAGCTTCCCAGAGTATGAGCCCTGGTCCCCTATTTCCTTGTGACTGCGTGAACGATACAAGTAATTTTTATTTAAAACTATAAACCCAAGTCTGCTGGTCAGCGAGCAAGTGATTTAACACTGCACTTAACTGTCGTACAACTTAATACACAACATGAACAGAATTCAACAACAATACGCTCCAGAGTGCTAGCTATGAAAACCTCTTCAAGAATCTGTTGACCACCGCCTCTTCAAATGTAAATCCTTAGGTTTATCGAGAAGAAACTTCTTCCTCCAAGACAAGAAAAATAGAACCCACTTATAATAGAGTGTACCTTATTCTATTTTTAATATTAGTTTTCATATCAGTTGTTTATATGAGCTGCCCAAAAGGAGAGAAAAATATAGTGACCAAAGACTAGATATGATAAGACTAGACAAAATAGATTAAACTATGTTGAGTAAGAATGGAGACTTCTGGTGCTTCTTCTTCATTGATCCAATGACCCCTAGGTTTTTGTTTTTGTTCTAATGTCATATAGTAATATCAGCTTGAATCTGTCCGCTGTTGCTTTGAAACAACACATAAAGGTGTAACTGTATCATTAAAAATGTATCTGTGTCATTAAATACATAGCTGTGTTTTTGAAATGTGTAACTGTGTTATTTTAGGTAGAGCTGTGTTATGAAAAATCGAGCTGTTATTTCAGGTGTAATTTTATCATTTCAGAAAATAGAGGAATCAGGCAAGGAAATTGTAGTAGGAGCATCACGGGTAGATGCTGAGGCTCTGGTTAATGAACTGATAGAAAGTACAGATCTTCACCCAACAGATGTTGATGGTAAGTAAAATAGACCATCAACATTAGGTAGCATATATCCTGGACATGATGTAGCAGTCATCTTAGCCTTTTGAAACTCCTGCTAATCTTGAGTTAATCTTCTCTGCTTCTGTGCATGTCATGCTCCTAGTCATCATATCTTGTTCTCTAAAAACATGAGGCATTGACAAATACTCTCCACCCAATTTGATCATCTGCCAGCCAGCTCAATCTCAGTTCATTCTTTGTATGTTCCGTCACTGTATTCTTTCTTAACAATTCTTCTCCATATTTCCTTGGACATTCTTCTTTTTTTCTACCTGCTAGGGTCCAGTTTAGAGCAATGTGTAAAAGTATTTTTACCTCGTTCATAATAGCAGCATTAACCTCCCCTAATTTTGTTTGTATTTACACGTATTTCATCTGTGATTTTTGTTGTGCCTGTCCATGTCTGCTGATCTATGTATTTTTCTTCTGTTCTCATAGCATGTGTAGAATTCACGTGGGTAAGCCTGTCTTATTCTTCTATGTTCATCCTCATACTGCTGATGGTTAGAAGAATCCAGTTCAGAGAATGAAATATGTTGATTTATTGTTTTACAGCTTGGCTGCGATATCTGTGCTTCTGGTCGGACACATCCGACTTCAGAACTGTGGTACACACTCGTGCGACCTAAATAGTGTGAATGATTACTTGTTTAATTAGATGTCCCAAGTTATTTGCTATCCAAGAGTTATGGGCTCTTTAAAAACGTTTTCTTCTTTCTTTCCATGATCTTCTGCCTCAAGCCTTCAATATTATGTATAAAACTTGCCGCCCATTAGAGATCATATTGTGTTATCTAGTTTGCATACAGATTTGGTGCCGGGTCTTCTTAGTGGGCAAGTTTGAAGGGAATGTTTTGGGGGCTGAGAGACTGTTTCACTATGCAATTCTTTTTTTTCCCTAATTAGTTTGGGAAGGGGGGGGGGGGGGACTTCTTCAGAATGTGTTTATTTCTCATACCAAGAAGACTGAGTAAACAAGAGATTGCAGAAATTGTGTGCCAAATGATAAATATAAACCAAAATATAAACCATACTATTAAAATTGGTTAAAATTCAATTTTATATTGAACAGATACACAGAATTCACACATGTTGCCAGGGTCTGAAAAGAGATCCAGAATTACAACATGTCATAAGACAGGAAGTTATGGGATGTTGCCAGGGTCTGAAAAGAGATCCAGAATTACAACATGTCATAAGACAGGAAGTTATGGGATGTTGCCAGGGTCTGAAAAGAGATCCAGAATTACAACATGTCATAAGACAGGAAGTTATGGGATGTTGCCAGGGTCTGAAAAGAGATCCAGAATTACAACATGTCATAAGACAGGAAGTTATGGGATGTTGCCAGGGTCTGAAAAGAGATCCAGAATTACAACATATCATAAGACAGGAAGTTATGGAATGTTGCCAGGGTCTGAAAAGAGATCCAGAATTACAACATGTCATAAGACAGGAAGTTATGGGATGTTGCCAGGGTCTGAAAAGAGATCCAGAATTACAACATATCATAAGACAGGAAGTTATGGGATGTTGCCAGGGTCTGAAAAGAGATCCAGAATTACAACATATCATAAGACAGGAAGTTATGGGATGTTGCCAGGGTCTGAAAAGAGATCCAGAATTACAACATGTCATAAGACAGGAAGTTATGGGATGTTGCCAGGGTCTGAAAAGAGATCCAGAATTACAACATATCATAAGACAGGAAGTTATGGGATGTTGCCAGGGTCTGAAAAGAGATCCAGAATTACAACATATCATAAGACAGGAAGTTATGGGATGTTGCCAGGGTCTGAAAAGAGATCCAGAATTACAACATGTCATAAGACAGGAAGTTATGGGATGTTGCCAGGGTCTGAAAAGAGATCCAGAATTACAACATGTCATAAGACAGGAAGTTATGGGATGTTGCCAGGGTCTGAAAAGAGATCCAGAATTACAACATGTCATAAGACAGGAAGTTATGGGATGTTGCCAGGGTCTGAAAAGAGATCCAGAATTACAACATGTCATAAGACAGGAAGTTATGGGATGAAGTTGGATGTACTATATCTTCAGTTTTTCCATATATGGTCACAGTGACCCAGAAGACATGCTAAAGTCGGATGTACAGGCTGAAAGGCACAGATATCACAGCAAAGCTGTAAACTGTGACTCAACAATTTCCAGACTACATCCTGCTAATCTGCAGGAATTTAAGAATAAACGCCAAAGAAGAAGAAACATACACAAAATCTTTATCAAGATAGGGGTAAACAAACAGAAAGAACAAAACACATTTCTGGAAGACAACTTAGAATTCTGTATTGGAAACTGACGACTTTTTCATATCTGAGATCTCATATCTTTCCACTTTCTTCACAACAATTCCTAGTTATCAAAATCTTTGAGAAAAAGTTTCATTACTTGTACCATGGAATCCCTCTATAGCGTATTCTTTTATAACAAATTTCCCTAGATAACTTTTCAAAATCCCCAGTTATATTTATTCTATATTATTTGTACTACATATAGCTAATTTCTGTTATTACATACATATTTTGATGGTCCGGACCAAGTTGTTATAATGGAACTCCACTGTATCCTCATACAAGTGACACAAAATGAAATGTCCATTCTATCCATAAGCAATAGACCTAGCAAAAATTCCCTTGAAGCGAGTATATCAACTCTGTCATTACCCTGTGCTCCAGCATGATCAAGGTAGTAAATTCATTCATTTATTCATTTTCCTTTTGCGCTGAAGTTAGCGCATAGGGCAGAGGTCAGATCTCTCCAATTCTGTCTGTTAAAAGCTATTCTGTGCAGTTCCTGAATAGTATGAATATTGGTTATTTTACTTCTCTAAGTATTGTTGTTCTGGGTGTTTCTTTTGGTCTACCCCTTGCTCTTTTGCCTGTAGGTATCCATTCAAGAGATTGGTGGTGTATTCTGTTGGTGTCTGCGCATAGGACATTCCCGATGTAGGACCAACAGCGTTTTCTGATAACATCTGTGATGAGATTTTGATGTCTCTTCTCTGATTTTATCATTCGATTTGAATTCACTCCAATGGGTGTTAGTTATCCTACGAAGACATTTGATCTCGAAACTTAGTCATTTCTTTTCTGAAGATAAAGAGCTTTTCCAGCTATCACATCCATAAGATAGCACCGGAATAACGCAGGAATTAAATAAGCGCATTTTCGTGCGTGTGCTGATTGACTTTGACTTCCAGATATTAGACAGTCTGTTAAAGGCACTTGATGTTAGTGCAATGCAAGTTGTAATTTCTGTCATGACATCACTGTCGAGAAGGTAGTAAATAACACAGTTATTAAATCTCTGCAGTTATTCAATTTTAATTGATTCCATTTATTTATGTCTATACATTTTTAATCATGGATGTGTGAATTGTTACAATAATTACCCTTACGATCTCCATTTCATCCGCCCATTTAGAGGATGCCATTACCACTTCACTATGCATTCTTAAACTTGCAAGTGCAGGATTTGTCAATAATTGAGATGCTAAATCTACCTTCATTTAGTGCATCTCAGAAGCAGGTATATTCCATGCTTTTGCAAATTACCGCTATGTTCAGTGAAAGTGGTCAACCTTGACTAGACAATTATTCCAATGACGCCATAAATTGTACACTTTACCACCTAGAAACCCAATCCTTTATGACAGACAATTTGTATTGTCACCAGAATGTTTTTGACCATTCCTTGTCTGTCAAATCTGTTAATGAGATGTAACACATCCCTACCTATCATTGTTAACATTCTAACACATCCCTACCTATCATTGTTAACATTCTAACACATCCCTACATATCATTGTTAACATTGTAACACATCCCTACCTATCATTGTTAGTATCACCTATTTGTGTTACTGTGGCCCACACTTGTTCATTGAATATATTCTGGGTATTAACTCTCTGAGCCAGCTCTGTAAGTTAGAATGTCATCAACAAAAGTCATTGTACATGTAGTATAGGTACAATGTTGTGTGTCATATAGGTAAGATGGTGTGTGGCGTAGGCAAGACGGTGCGTGTGGTGTAGGTAAGATGGTGCGTGAAGTATAGGTATGATGGTGTGTGAAGAGTAGGTGAGATTGTGTGTGGCATATAGGTATGATGGTGTGTGAAGTGTAGGTATGATGGTGTGTGACTTGCAGGTACGATGGTGTCAGAAGTGTGGGTATGGAGGTGTGCGACGCGTATGTTAGATGGTGTGGGAAGTATGGGTACGATGGTGTCAACGCATATGTAAGATGGTGTGGTAAGTGTAGGTACGGTGGTGTGCTTCATATATGTAAGATGGTGTAGAAAGTGTAGGTATGATGGTGTGGGAAGTGTAGATGCGATGGTGTGGAAAGTGTAGGTGCGATGGTATGGAAAGTGTAGGTATGATGGTGTGGAAAGTGTAGGTGCGATGGTATGGAAAGTGTAGGTGCGATGGTGTGTGACGTATAGATATGATGTTGTGGGAAATGTATGCATGATTGTGTGGAGTACGATGGTGTGGAACATGTAGTACGATGGTGTGGAACATGTAGTACGATGGTGTGTGAAGTGTAGTAACAAAGGGAGGATCACAAAACAATATGAATAACTATAACTAGAATATTTCTTTAAATACACTTACATACACAATATAACAAATTTTGTTGACGTATGTTCTAGCCCAAGTTTGGATTGTGTTTGTAACCCCTTATTCTATCATTTCTTTTCTTAAACAGCATCAGGACTGCAGCTGTTAGTTCAGAAAGATGGAACCATGGCACTCAGGTAATCGCTGATTATAGGCAAGCATTCGCATCATCATATAGCAGACCCATGAATGACATCAGCATTGCTGACATCACCAAGAATCTATCCTAGTGGATGAGTGTGCTTCAGTAATATCTTGATGTATGAGGTCATTGCTCACAACTTGTCATTTAGAGATGACGGAATTCTTGAGTAAAACTATTATCTAGAGATACCAGGATTCTTGACAATTTAAATGAAGACTGCCTGAATTCTTGAATGAAGCCTATATCTAGAGATACCAGGATTCTTGAATGAAGCCTATATCTAGAGATACCAGGATTCTTGAATGAAGCCTATATCTAGAGATACCAGGATTCTTGACAATTTAAATGAAGACTGCCTGAATTCTTGAATGAAGCCTATATCTAGAGATACCAGGATTCTTGAATGAAGCCTATATCTAGAGATACCAGGATTCTTGACAAGCTGTCATCTAAATATTTTTGGTTTAAACATCATTCAGAACTACATAGATTCATGACTGAAGCTGTTAACTAAATTCTCTTACTGTAAATGCCATATAGAGATTAGTGACTGAATGTCATCTAGACTATTCATGGCTGCTGCTGTCATTTGTAAATAGCAAAATTCTTGACACGCACTCTTGCAAGCCACGTTTACCATCACCATGGATTGTAACTTGTACTCGCTCTTATAGCACAACAATATCACTATCATCTGGAGAAATGGAAAGCTGCCAGCTTGACATACTATCATGCTTTATTGATTCTGGAACTGTCAATCATCATGTTATTGCAGATATACTCAGGGGGATATTGGATCACCTATGTGCAGTGATGAGGATTTCTTGACTAACTATATTCATTGTCTTGAGTTGCGAGAACCAGCATAAAGGACATGAAACATTTACATGGACAGCACTTTTGTTACTACCTAGTGTTTGATCCTGAAGAAAATGGATCTGAAAATAGCAGGAAAAATTACAGAGGCAGCTGTTAATTGTGGCTGTTCCTGGGTTGTAAACAAATGCAATATTATGGGTTTATGTTTGCTTGAAGGGCCTACATTTGTTTGCAAAAAGTGAAATGAAATAAGTTACAAGGAGCAGGCAAATCTGTGTTCTTTGTTTTTTTCAAAATTTTGTTTAAAAAAACAGCGATTTTCCATTGCATATAATTGTTGATCAGTGTAGAAAGGAGATATTTATTTAGGAGGGATATAGGAGTGAAACTCTCAATGGGTAGCGCACATCTATATCCGGCAGCAATTCTCGCACCTGTAACAAGTGTACTGTGGGTTGCAGGTAGGTTTAAATAACTTACAGAAGTCATTTTGTATCTAGAACTGAGCTGTCAGTAATGTCACAAAATTTCTGATCAGCGTAAATGTTATAAAAAGTTTGGAACGGTAGGCCCTTTATACAAACATGAACCATATTTTGTCTTGGGCTTTGTACTTTATTATTCTTTCAGAAGGTTTCTTTTTTATGTCATGAAATTATGTTCTGGAAAACCTGTTTGTTGTTGATATTACAACATGTGTGTATGTATGCCCAAGCATATGATTATGATTCTACAGGAGTACCAGCAGAGTTGCCTGTAGTCAGTTCTGATGTGAAACTCATTGATCTTGATAACTAGAAGCTTTGCCTGAATGAGTCAAAAATTATGCTTTTTTCCTTCCTGCTGAGTAATTTTCTTAAATTTTATCCAATTAGTTTACAGTTAAGAAGTTCCCTGGTCTATTGAATAGTTCCCTGAACAGTTGAGTAGTTCCCTGGACTATTGAGTAGTTCTCTGGACTGTTGAGTAGTTCTCTGATCAGTTGAGTAATCTTCACTAGGCTTTCAAAGAATGTTAAAAATCTACAGTTACTTAGTGAGTAAATATATGAAATGGGCAACAAGCAAAACACATGAAGATTACTTAGCATACAAGACAGCAAAGATTAACACCAAGAAAATCATCAAATCTGCAAAAACTAAGTCATGGCAAGAATATGGAGAAATGCTTAACAAGGATAGACAAAACACACCAAAGATGTTCTACAAGAAAGTACAAAACATAAGAAGTAAAAAAGATATGAACCAATAGAAAAAATCAACGATGAACACAGCAACACACTAGAAATCCAAGAAATCATGCAAAGATGAAAAAATTACTTAATCAACTATTAAACCTAAAGGAAGGAGAAGTGATTACAGTAATAAATACAATAGAAGAAGACCTAGAATCATACATACTGAAATCCGAAATTGAAGATGCAGTTAAACATGCATCAAATAACAAAGCACCAGGAATAGACTGCATACCTATAGAACTAATAAAAATGCTAACAGTGACATGTATAAAGTGGCTACATAGACTGTTCAATGTGATATAGAAGAAACAAAAGGCACCACAGGAGTGGAAAACAGTTCCCATCAGGTAGAAAAAAAGCAGTAAGAGGGACTGCACAAAGTATAGAGGTATATCACTTTAAAGCTACATAGGAAAAATCTTTACCAAGAAACTAGAGAGAAAGATGCGCGCTTATATAAAATCACAGCTCAACAAGACACAATTAGGCTTTCTGGAAAAATAAAAGCTGTACAGACACAATCTTCGCCGTCAAGCAACTTTCAGAAAGAGCAACAGAACATAACCAAGATTTATATCTGGCTTTCGTGGATCAAGAGAAAGCTTTTGACAGAGTGGATAGAGCACAACTATGAATAACACTACAGACATACAGAGTCCCCCAACATCTAATAAGCCTATGTCAGAGCATATACGTTAATAGTCAATGCTCAGTAAGAATGAGCACAGGTACATCGGTTAATTTCAAAATTTACTTGGGAGTATATTATCACCTCTATTGTTCATAATAGATCACATTTGCAAAATAGCAAAAACAACAGAAGAAAACAATTTGAAGGATAGCTTAAATGAATTGCTATTTGCAGACGACCAAGTACTAGTAGCATCATCAGAAGAGCAGCTACAAAGACAAGTAGACAGATTACATCAAGCATGCCAAAACTTTAGTATGAAGATAAATATAGAGAAGATCGAAGTAATGAAGATAGGAAGAAAAGAAAGAAACACCAATATATATATATATATATATATATATTGGAAACAAAAAACATATATTGTTATATGTTCTGTATGACAGAAAATTGTACAAATGCCATATCTAGATCGTGTAAGACTATGATGAATATATCTTTTTATGTGTTCATATAAGAATTCATATTCCAACATGATCTAGATATGGCTTTTTTACAATTTTTGTCATACAGAACATATAACAATAGATCTATCTACACATATATTACAAGTTATTTTCATTGAGAGGAAATAGTTTATTTTGGACTGAATATTTTCCAAGCGCGATTGATAAATTACCGATGACACAGACGATGTTGGCAAAACTAGCCGGCTTTCTCTCTTCTTGCAATCGTAATGAGTAAAGGAATTTGACCTTTAAACTGTGACGTATTCCTAGCTTCGTTTGGCGGGTTTTATACGTCACGGGATCATTACTTCGTGAAGTTTGGGAATTGGGCGATGTCCTATGTAGCGGGATTGCGCCCGCAGGCACAATGGAGCTGTGCCCATAGGCGCAATATTGCGACCGCAGAGTTGTAAAGGTTAATAACTATTTCTTATATGAGTAGATGCCACCACAAGAAAAATTAAAATTGCTTCGGAGACCTTTGTTAGTGGTTGTGCTTTGCTGTTGAAATCTTAAGTGTAAGGAAGATATCAGCGTACAAATGGATTTTGATTTGTGTTTGCCTGGAACATGCCTATGTCTGCAGGTTAGTCGCTTCTATAAGTTGGTAGTATATTCTTGTTCAGGATTCTTGATTAGTAACAAGCGTCACATCACTAGGGGCATTCCCATATATGCTATGCTTGCCGTTCCGTCAGCCATCTAAAAGTGTATACGCTCAGTGTCCCAGTCAGTTGCTGATTATGTGATCTTCTGATCTTTCTGGAGAGGGAGCACTTTCTCCCATCGCCTCTAGTCACTCCTATTTCTACCATTCTCTGAATATGTACATTGTCACATTCGACTTCCTCCTCGTCTTCTCGTAGGGCTTCCATGACTACTCTAATAAATTCAATCCTGTCTCTTCTTATCTCTGTGCCATTCACTAATGCTTTACCAACCAACACATCGGCTCTTTCATTCCCCTGACCCCAGCATGACCAGGACAGTAAATCCATGTAATGCTCTGCGCATTGTTGAGAAGAGTGACCCATTCAGTTCTGATCATACACTTTTCCATCTTACGCAGCATACTTTGAGTCAGATAGAATCACTGAGCCTGTTGGTGGTTGTGTCGCAAGACAAGTGAGAGCTGCTGTCACCGCTTCTATTTCCATACTCAATGTTGTAGCGGGGTAGGAAGCTGACATCTCAGCTAATTTCTAGCCATTTTGGTAGGCCATTTCTTGTTCAGGAAGTAGTGATCAATCCAGCATTTGTTGACAGTAGTTATTTTCATGCCAATTTACATACAGTGGGTTATCATTACGTCTGAACAGTCTGGATACACAAATGCCTGTGGTGGAAATTAAACTTGGTAACTTAGCCATTTAAATTGACCTGTGTATCTTTCTGCCACAGATCCTCATGTCTTCTATGAGCAGAACTGTACTCTGGTGTGCATACAAAGGTCTGTAGTGTTTTATTTGCTTCCAGTTTGGTTTCTCTGGGCCAGTGCGGTTGCTACTTATTTCATTTTTGGGTATTGACTAAAAGTGTCATGTGTATTTGTAACACCAAGTATCATGGTCACAGATTTAAGTGAATAATATTATGATGTGGGTATCCACCACTGACAAGTGATTTCTAGTTTAGCTTGTTTAGGCTGAGTGTGTGCTGAAGAAAACAGAGTTAACACTTCAGAACTGAGTACAGGCATTCAATGATATTATTTGTTAGGTGTGTCATGTCTGAACAATAGGACCAGTGTTTCAAGTTATGATATGTAAACATTGAATGTCATGTCTAAACAATAGGACCAGTGTTTAAAGTTATGATATGTAAACATTGAATGTCATGTCTAAACAATAGGACCAGTGTTTCAAGTTATGAGATCATGTAAACATTGAAATTGTAAATATGGTTATATTGAAAAATTGAATATTTTTGTGGATATTAACAGACTGAATACTAAATTTTGTAAGCACATGTTGGGGCACTGCCACCACATCATATGGGCATGGTAGCTATTCTGTGTCACTATGTTGTCATTATATTACAAATTACATGTTCATCCCAACATTACATGTCACCATAATCATCCAAAAATTACACCTCACCTTAGTCATCCTAACATTACACCTCACCATAGTCATCCTAACATTACACCTCACCATAGTCATCCTAACATTACACCTTACCTTAGTCATCCTAACATTACACCTCACCATAGTCATCCAAAAAATTACATTTCACCTTAGTCATCCTAACATTAAACCTTACCTTAGTCATCCTAACATTACTCCTTACCTTAGTCATCCTAATATTACACCTCACCATAGTCATCCAAAAAATTACATTTCACCATAGTCATCCTAACATTACACCTCACCATAATCATCCAAAAATTACACCTCACAATAGTCATCCTAACATTACACCTTACCTTAGTCATCCTAATATTACACCTCACCATAGTCATCCAAAAAATTGCATTTCACCGTAGTCATCCTAACATTACACCTCACCTTAGTCATCCTAACATTACACCTCACCTTAGTCATCCTAACATTACACCTCACCATAGTCATCCCAACATTACACCTCACCATAGTCATCCAAAAAATTGCATTTCACCTTAGTCATCCTAACATTACACCTCACCTTAGTCATCCTAACATTACACCTTACCATAGTCATCCTAACATTACACCTCACCTTAGTCATCCTAACATTACACCTCACCTTAGTCATCCTAACATTACACCTCACCATAGTCATCCTAACATTACACCTCACATTAGTCATCCTAACATTACACCTCACCATAGTCATCCCAACATTACACCTCACCATAGTCATCCAAAAAATTGCATTTCACCTTAGTCATCCTAACATTACACCTCACCTTAGTCATCCTAACATTACACCTCACCTTAGTCATCCTAACATTACACCTCACCATAGTCATCCTAACATTACACCTCACCTTAGTCATCCTAACATTACACCTCACCATAGTCATCCCAACATTACACCTCACCATAGTCATCCAAAAAATTGCATTTCACCTTAGTCATCCTAACATTACACCTCACCTTAGTCATCCTAACATTACACCTCACCTTAGTCATCCTAACATTACACCTCACCATAGTCATCCCAACATTACATGTCACCATAATCATCCAAAAATTACACCTCACCATAGTCATCCTAACATTACATCTTACCTTAGTCATCCTAACATTACACCTTACCTTAGTCCTAACATTACACATTACCTTAGTCATCCTAACATTACACCTTACCTTAGTCATCCTAACATTACACCTAACCTTAGTCATCCTAACATTATACCTTACCTTAGTCATCCTAACATTAAACCTTACCTTAGTCATCCTAACATTACTCCTTACCTTAGTCATCCTAACATTACACCTCACCATAGTCATCCTAACATTGCGCCTCAACATAGTCACCCTAACATTGCGCATCACCATAGTCATCCAAAAATTAAACCTCACCATAGTCATCCTAACATTACATCTTATCACATAGTCATCCACCAGAGTGCTATCGTGATGACCTGATGACGAACTAACATAGTAACCATATTTCAGCACACCACATAATCATCCTAATATTTTATCTCACTACAAGTAGACTATCCAATGAAATAAATGTATAATGTAATCATCCCGCCTGTGCATTTGTTCTAAGCATTATATTTGAGAATTGATCAAATTTGATGAATCTGCATTGGATAGAAACAAAACATACAACAGATCAAAAGTTTGAAAATCAAGCCTGTATTTGTATTTAAAATGGCATTTTTTTAATTGACTAGTTCATGATGAAGATATTGTACATTTGATGGAAATTAGTATTGTTCATTGTCATTTGCCTTATTGCCACTATTATCTCTGCAGATATAACTAGTTTTTGATTTACATAATGTTCTTTGCAAATTAATATATCTTTCATATTTTTTTTGTTGCTAATGTTATTTCTGTGACAATAATTAACTGATTCACTTCTTGGTGCCGATCCGTCAGTGAGACTATCTTCTCAAACTGTTATGAAGTCATCTGATTGACCTTCATCATACTCTATAAATATCTTTCTAATAGTCGAAAACGTTTCTAAGCACACTATATTTTAAAAAGGAAACAAATATTGTTTTATATACTATTAGAACTCTATGTCGGGGTGGACACTGAACAAAAGCATCTAGATGATGATGTACAACAGTATATATGTGTGTGTATGTTTATATATATATATATATATATATATATATATATATATATATATATATATATATATATATATATATATATATTGTTGTATCATCATCTTGCTGCTTGTTCAGTTTGACTAATATATTGAGATGACAAAAATAAATGAGTTATAGAGGAACGTTAGCTTCAGTGTTTGATGGACAAGCTCAGATATCAGATCTTCGCATTTAATACATCACAGTGTAGTGACTCACAATAAATGTGATAAATAGCAAAACAAAAGCTCTCTTCTACTTTCGTTGGTCTGGAATATGCCTATATCTGCTTATATCCTATAAACTTGTGTTTTGCAGCTCATGCAAGATGGCAGTCCATGGGAAGGTCAAAATGAAATGCAACAATAAAATTAGAGAAAAGAAATAATTGGAAATGTTCTTATATTTTGAACAAGCAATAACCAATGATGGAAGATGTCAAATTAAAATTAGGACAAAATTAGGAATAGTCAAAAAATTGGCACACAAATATGAGACATTATTAACTAACAGACAAATATGAGACATTATTAACTAACACACAAATATGAGACATTATTAACTAACAGACAAATATGAGACATTATTAACTAACAGACAAATATGAGACATTATTAACTAACAGACAAATAAATTTGATGAAACTGAATCGCCAAGCTATATACAAATTCCTCATTCTGACTCAACTATGTCTAGTCCTACTTGTCACAAATTCCCCCAATTACATCATTCTTCTTCTTCTTCAGCGTTCATTCTCATACTCCTGCTGGATCTCTCTTGTAGCAGGACCATGGTCCTATTAGATTTCCAGCAGGATGTAGTCCAGAGAATGTAAATGCATTGTATCGCCATCTTATTTGCATCGATGGCCTGACACATCCATCTTCGGTGGAGAAGCATCATCCAACACAGGGTTTTCATCCAGCAGGCTCTTGCGAAGCAACTACAGAACACTCCCCTTATCTATTTTTTATTTACCAATTACAAGTGCAGACCACTCTGTTAATCAACTTACACTACAACCGCACCATAGTGGTTATATAATATAGTCATACTAACATTGAAACCCTTCTCATGCACCACAAGATGATACTTATAATTATTGCTGATGGGGGGGGGGGGGGTAGACCACTGGTTCTCAACCTTTTTTTGGCAGTGGACCCCTTTAAGACAATTTTTCCTTTATCTCCCCCACAGGAGCCTTTAAAAAGTTTGTTGACCATGGCTTATTATAAATTTCATTAAATATTATTGGAATAGACACCTCTCTGTGGCCCCCTGAAAGGTCATAAAGCTCATGCTGAGATTCAATGGGGTAGACTATAGGAGCAGTACATACCAATGGTGAAAAAAAGCACAAAGTAAGATAATTTTGAAATATAACACTTATATCCTGCTTGTAAGATTTCACAAGTGTGCTGCTTGTAAGTAAAATTGTACACTTCTACTCCTTATAAGTCAGATTTCACAAGTAAGATTTCACAAGTCTAAAAAGTTGTAAGATTTCTCATGTCTATAGTTTTTAAGCCAAGATTTGGATGTGATTAATTTTTAACTTGAGATTGCAGATGACATTTTCTGATTTCCACAAGTGAGAACAATCTACAAAAAATTAATCAGCATAGTAGAATAAAGCAAAGACAGACCTTTTCATAAATAACAAGAAGTCAAAACAAATCCAAGTGAGTTTATTATAAGATTAGGAAAGCAGTACATCAGCAGTTATGTTATAATTAAGTCAAACAATTATTAGAGAACATGTTTCTACTTGGTGTCATCAGATTCAATTTTGCATCCAACTGTTTGAGTAGATTATGAATTCTGTCTGAGAAGGACTTTGTTTGCTCATTGAACCACTTGGTCAATGCTATCATGACAACGTCTTCTGTGTGGATTCGATGTCCTTTAGGAACTTTTTTTAACTCTCTATGTCCACCGATCCGCTAATATCTACATTTTGGAGACCCACTATGCCGAAAAGCCACTCAAATCTACATTTTAATATGAATTTACTATTGTGTTCGGCATAGCAGGAAAACCGTACGGAGACAAAGAGTTAAGAGTCTAAACAAATTAAAGCCACACGGTGATAGATCAGGCTGTAGAATAAGCATTCCATCTTGTCAGTGCTAACGCTTCCTGCACAACTTTGTGAGATGCGGACAAGCATTGTTGTGCAACAGACTATTACTGCGCAACAGCAAGCTGGGTTGTTTATTCCTGATGTCTGTATGCAACTTGTCTACTGTGTTCTTGTAACCGATGGTATTGATGTTCACACTAGGCTCTTTAAAGTCCACCAACAAGAATCCTTCCTTTGTAGTAAAAAAAATTACACTGAACATAACCCTGCTATGCAGAAATTTTCTTATTTGAATTTTTTGCTCTTTGGTGATCTAGGATGTTTCAATTGCATGCTGTCTGCATGGCTGACAGTGGTGACACCATTTATTTTGTCGCTTGCCACTATTCGCAACAGAAATGTATCATCCTCCACATAGTAACACTGCAAATGGTTCAAACTCTACCCCATTTGTTCTTCCTCATAGTAGTTAGACAATAACCATGGTATTCACTGAGAACACATCTTCTGAACAATCATTTGAACTGTCCCTAATGACACAGAAAATTCATTAGCTAGTCAACACAAATTCCAGTATGGGGTCAATCCATAGTGACAATGACTTCTTCTGTCACAACAACATGTGTGTCACCCAACCACGGAAAATCATTCGTTATCTGTCGTCCTTCCCGAAACATTCTTGCTGAATCTTTTACTATTGTCTTCGACATATTTTTCACCAGACACTGAAAATTCTTTTATAACTTGATTGGTTTCCTTAGGTTGTAAGAAACTGAATCTGTGCTTGTTAGGCCAATTTGGACGGATTAGTTATCACATGTACCATATTGTTCACTGCCTGCACCAGACACTAAGTATACACAGAGAATTGCCATTTGTGTGTGATTATTACATCAGTGACAATGTCCTAAACTCCCTCAGGTGCTTGCATAAATGACAAAGTACGGTGGGTTTCATTTGAACACACGTTATAAGAAACAAACACCCCCCCCCCCCCCCCCCATGCAAGATCAAAGTGAATGACTCAAATTAAAAGATTCACCAAATTAAATTCTCCACCAATTCAAATATTTGGTAATAGCTGTATTAGATGGAAGAAGTTGAACAGAGATAAGAAACAGAATATGGTGGGCAAAGGCAGCATTCCTAAAAATGATTAAACTGTAATATGTTCCTGTAATTAAATACTTTCTACATGACACTTTATTGAATATCTTACTTGAAGGTAGAGCCGAGGGGCTGAGAACAACAGGTAAGGCAGAGATACAAGTGGGAAGGGAACATGAGGTAGATAGAATGGTCTGTCATGGTGAACTTGAAGTAGATAGAATGGTCTGTCATGGTGAACTTGAAGGCAAGATGTTGGAGGTCCGTTGCAGCCAACTGTGATGCACAGATGGCACATGATAATGATTAGAGGCAACAAAGATGTGGTTCCATAGAAGAATGCTGAGAGTACCATGGTCAGATATAAAAACTAATGAGGGTGCACTGAAAGAGTCAAATTTGAGAAAGTGATTACTCAATAATATCAGGAGACAATCTTTATTTTTCTTTGGAGACATTATGACTTAGGTATCCCTGGAGAACAGTTACAACAGGCAAGATAGAAGTCAAGAGAGCTGGAGGATTACAGCATGAGAAAAAGATACAACAGGCAAGATAGTCTAGAGAGATCAAGGATAACAGTGTGAAAAAATATTAGATTGGCATCATGACATGACAAAGAATCAACTAAGATCCTGATTAAAGATAATGGAAATCCATTATCACCTGCGCCAGTCAGCATGGCACTTGATGTTGATTTAAGAACGAATCATAGTCTCCTCACCATCAGCACATGATGCTGATGTCTACTAATTGAAGAAATGATAAGAGGTTGTCTTATGATTGTGCTGTCCACACTGACCACTTAAGGAGATCAGCATCTTGTGTTGTTTTGTCTTGTGATCCTGCTGATATGGTTTACTTGACAATGTCGTATGAGCAAGTTATTTATGTAATGCAAATGTTCTGAACTATTGGCACACATAAAACACAATGCATCTCCATTCTCTGAACTATGTCCTGCTAGAAATCTATACTGTTAAAAAAAAAAAAGGATTGCAACATTATTTAAAATATGTACCAAAATATTTATTTCACTGAATTAATGTTTCAACTTTGGCATGAAGAAATTTCAGACTTAAACTAAACCAAACCTGTCTCCAGTCATTCCCAACAGCACATTGATAATGCTGGTTCTCCCACTGCATTCAGTTCTGGCCTAGCCTGTAAGAACAGGACCTCTGTAGGGTATACTAGCCCACATACCAGCATCATGCAGCCAGTTCTTGACCGCTTGATCTAAAATTCAATTACCGTAGCTTTTAGCATTCACTGGAATGTGGAGGACACATGCAAATCTATTCCTGAGGTGACGCAGCCGTATGAAGCAGTTTTTGGCAGGAGTTGTGACTCTGGATCTTCCATTGCGTGGCCAGTCTGCCACTGATCCAGTTTGTTGAAATTACTTCCAAAGGCGACTAATGATGCTTCTAACCACATTAAATTGTCTGGCCACTACACTTTGTGATTGTCCAGTCTGTAAGCATTCAATGATGATGTATCATTGCTCTGTAGTGAGATGAGCTATACTTGCGCATTAAATTTTTTACTGCATTTATTTGAGAACTGTCAATATTTTTATAGGCATTCGATAATATGATCAGAGAGTTTTGTGTTCAGTAAATTTCACGTTATTTTGAACTTTACCTTTTTCATGACCTCATGATGTGGTGAGCACAATTCAGGTAACCACGAAAAGTTAATGACCAGGTGAACACAGTCGATAGGTTGAATGATGTCTAATCAGAGAATATTATTTTTTAAAAGTCTTGTTTCTTTTATATACCCTGGTATATTGTTTGTGTTATCCCTACCAGCTACTTTCCCCTGCAAAGTTATATATCCTGTGATCTGTTGTACCAATGTCTTAAAGCCACTTGTGATAGGGACCGTTTCCTATTGTTTGTTTTGTGTGTTGGTTTATTTCTTTCATTGTCTTGGATGTTCACCCTTGGATACAGTCAAATCTTTGATGTGCACATTCTTAAAATTTCCTTACAGCCCATTTTTATGCATTCACATTCTAACATGAAATTATGTTTCTCTATATCAGAACTACATATAATTTCACAGTAAGTAACAATTGAGACATTTCTTCTGTATAATGTTGCTATTCAAATATTTTTAATGTTTATGAAGTTAATGTTTAGCGACAGTAATGTTTATGAAGTTAATGTTTAGCGACATGAATAATTTCAATCCTGTCTCTAGAATAATGTAGACAGTGAGATATTAAACTATGAGTTTGACTCCCCAGTTTAAGATGGCAGTATGATAAGCCATGCTTTCATATACTGTGATTGTGATTTACTTGGACTAGAACCCATCATTAACTTGATCATGTTTCACTGTGATGATGTTTTTACCGGTAAATTAAAAATTTCTAGAGGCAGGAAAGTCTATCCTCTCTAGAAGATCTGAACAACCTACAACAAACAACTGACTGGGACACTGATAAATTATATTCTCTAAGATGGCAAACAGAATGACAAGCAGAGAACTTATGGGAATGCCTCAGTTCCTAATCAAGAATCAACCACGAGCTAGTTTGACTGAGTTGTGTTTGTGAGGCACACTCTCTAGTCACCCTACCATCAAGCTGACCAGAACTACTTTTGGTAGCATATCCTATACAGTATGTACCAGCATTTTTACCCACCTTTTGGCTACATATCTAGCACTAAAATCATTACGGGAGGAGACCCACCTTTTGGCTACATATCTAGCACTATAATCATTACGGGAGGAGACCCACCTTTTGGCTACATATCTAGCACTATAATCATTACGGGAGGAGACCCACCTTTTGGCTACATATCTAGCACTATAATCATTACGGGAGGAGACCCACCTTTTGGCTACATATCTAGCACTATAATCATTACGGGAGGGGACCCACCTTTTGGCTACATATCTAGCACTATAATCATTACGGGAGGGGACCCACCTTTTGGCTACATATCTAGCACTATAATCATTACGGGAGGAGACCCACCTTTTGGCTAAAAAACTAGTACTAAAAGACATCTCATTATTTAACAGTCTAAGGCCCTCCCCCTCTTCATCTATGAGTTTAATAGTGCATACAATTAGAACTAAAATTATCTATATAACAACATAATAAGAATTACACGAGATAACAGTAAAGTTGGGAAAATTTACCAGCAAGTACGGAATGGAAATCAACACAGAAAAGAGCAAGATCTTGGTTAACAGCAGAGACACAGAAGAACAGACCATCATGATGAATGGAAATAAGCTTGAGGAGGTGAATACTTTGAAACACCTCGCAACCAGCATATGCAGCGGTAGAAAATACAAAGCAGAGTTAAAAATATGACTGGAGATGGCTTTAGCATCTATGTCAAGGTTAACTGTGATTTGGAAAAGCAACATCACTGTTGGAGTGAAAGTCAAACTGTATAAGTCACTGGTGTTGTATGGTTGTGAGAGTTGGACACTCACTGCAGACATGAAGAGACGATTACAGGTTTTCGAGTACAAATGCTACAAAAGAATTATATGAATTTCCTATAGAGAGCATAAGAGGAATTTGTACTTAAGAAATCAAATAGAAATGTATGCAGTTGTACAAGAACCATTGCTTTCAATAGTGCAACGGCGAAAACTGGCATGGTTTGGACATGTATGCAGACATGATTCCTTGTCAAATACAATACTGCAGAGAACCGTCGAAGGGGAGAGGAGAACAAATAAAGACATGGACAGACAACATCAAGGAATGGACAGTGCACAATTTTTCCTCACTCATCCGCATCGTTGAAGATAAAAATTGCTGGAGGACTCTGTGTGCTTTAGCATCCAATGTGGTAGTACCCCACAGGTTACGGGTTTATGGATATAACAAAACTCCTGTAAATCCTACATTAGTTTATTCTTTATTGTATATAGTTGTTTATAGTTAATTAAAACATACATACTTAGTCGGTCATGACTAATTTGTTATATAGGGATTTCACTGAACCTTTATTTCTGTGCAAGTTATAAACAGTTATAAAGTTGTCTGTAAATAATACATTTTTTAGAACACCACCTAATCTCTGAAGTCGTGATTACTGAATTAACTAGAACCACAACATCCACTACTTTTGATGGTGAAAAGCACTGATATAACCAAATTAGACTAATGTCTGCAGTGTATAAAGAAACGTACCTCCACCATAAGAGGTACCGGTACATCTTATTTCACCAATATTCTGCAGAACTGTCCCCAATGCGAATAATTGATAGAGGTGTACTGACCCACTGGTGTAAAGATATATGGAACCTGAGAAGAGCTTTAGACAATGGTAGAGTTCATCCATAAGACTTGACCGATAGTCTAGACAACAGGTAGCAAACATAAGACTTGACCGATAGTCTAGACAACAGGTAGCAAACATAAGACTTGACAGATGGTGTAGACAACAGGTAGCAAACATAAGACTTGACAGATGGTGTAGACAACAGGTAGCAAACATAAGACTTGACCGATGGTGTAGACAACAGGTAGCAAACATAAGACTTGACCGATAGTCTAGACAACAGGTAGCAAACATAAGACTTGACAGATGGTGTAGACAACAGGTAGCAAACATAAGACTTGACAGATGGTGTAGACAACAGATAGCAAACATAAGACTTGACAGATGGTGTAGACAACAGATAGCAAACATAAGACTTGACCAATGGTGTCAACAGGTATTGAACAAGAAAAAGAAAAAATACCTGTATATTTTTTCATATATTTGTCATATATATTTTGTCACAGAAAGTTACAGTAACTCTGTTTCTGCATTTACTTTTCAATAATCAAAAAAAAGTATGTCAGATCACTTGTGTTCTGAGTAACATTCAAACAAAGTGTGTGTTTGTCTGATCACTTGTGTCTACATTTCCTCTAGAAAATATCTACATGCACAGATCAGACAACTGTTTGAACAACAACAAAAATCATAAGTGCAAATTACTTTATAGATATTATTTAGAGGATCATTTGTTAGATCTGTAGACTAGATACACATTGTTCAATTCCGTACACTGCTTTTGTTGGCAAGGTATTCAAACATGCACATTATGAACAATTATTTTGAGAATAAGGAGAAATAGACTTTAGCTTGAACTATCTAGTAACATTTGACTTAGAATAATCTTCTGTTGTCTTCTTCTGATTTGCAGTTTAACATTTGTACACAGTTACGTCCAGTTTTCTTGATAAATGTTGTGTTTGAAAGCTCGACTCCTGTAGTTTTCTGTGGATGTCTATCTCTGTGGGCAAGTGCTCCGCCCTCAACTAGTTTAGTGTAATGCAGTCTTATAGACTGTTATCATAACGGGTTGCATGGTACCATGGTATCTCATGACCTGGTATCTCTGACTTCAGCACCTGTGCTTGTTTGGGCAAGACCATGGTCCTGCTTAATGTCTTAAAGGATTGCCCAACAAGTCTAAGTTTCCAGATCTATACTTCTCTTCTTCTGTTATAAAGTGATAATATATTTATATAACCATCCAGTTTATGTCAACATTGAATATATGCTCCGCCGAAGACGGATGTGTCGGGCCATTGGCGCAAATAAAACGGCGACACAACGCATTTCCATTTTCTGGACTACATCCTGCTGGAAATCTAGCAGGACCCTGATCCAGCTAGATCCAGTTGGAGTTTGAGAATGAACGCAGAAGAAGAAGAAGAATATATGCAGTTTGCAGGGTTTTACAAGTATATCCACTATCATATCACAGACAAAATTAGTACTAGACACAGGGTACAAAAAATGAATTTAAAGTTGATGTCTGAGTTTGATTGAAGAAGTAGGTGTGATGTGTTCACCTTCTTGAGTTATAAAATATGTTCATTCTCAAACTCCTGCAGATTAGCAGAATCTAGTGCATTGAACGGAATGTGTTGTGTCATGGTTTACAGCAGGGCTATTCAATTTGCAGCCCGCGGGCCAAATCCGGCTCTCGGAGGCCTAGTAAGTGACCTGAGGATCATTGCTAAAACAGTGAAATAAAGTTATAAAAAACCTAATTGTATAAAATCATTCAATGTGTTTTTTTTATAAATCTGGCCCTTGATGATCCCCCATTTTCTACATTTTGGCCCCTGAGTAAATAAAATTGAATAGCCCTGGTTTATAGCTTAGCTGCATATATGCGTCTTTTGACCTGACACATCTGACTTCAGCATAGTTTATGAGACACTGATTCTGTGGGATGGGACAGTCAACTTCATCCTCCAAATCTTCTTTGTCACCTCTTACAATATTTATAACAGGTAACAGTATTGCTGTTCTTTGCTCCCATTTTGGGCATTTTATAGCACACAAACAATGAAATAAAAGTTATTCATCAAATCATCATAATGGTACATCAATAAATGATCTGATGTCATTCAGTGTCATTCTGCTCAAGGTGACTGACTGTACTGTTTCTGTGTTGTTATATTGTTTTGAATCCTGTGTATTATTTATAACTTCTCACATTACTTGCAGTCTGGCTATAGACATATGAAATGATTAGTACATTTCTCTCCTGATGTCCACTTTGTGGCTATTTTGTGGTGGTTTTCATAGTGATATACCTACTTAGATTCTGCATATGGAAATTCCAAGAGCACACTGATGTTGGTTCTGCAAATCGATGATTCACTTAGATTCTCTCCTCTACTGTGAGATGTTGAGATTAAAAGAGATAACAACAAATGATTATACAGTGTCAGATGTTTTGTTGGTTTTTTTTGCTGGCCTAATCCCACTACAATTCTTCATCTTTCAAATACTAGTATCCTTCCATCTGAATCAGGTCTTTCTGTTGTCTAATCTTGTCTAATAATGGATCTAAGAAGATCTGATTCAGGGTCTTCTTGTGGTCCATCATCGGACTCAGGTATTCCTGCGGTCTGGATTTCTGGCTCTTTCATTAAAAAGTTGACAAATGAAGATTCTAGAAAGAAGACTCTAGAGAAGATTCTAGAAAGAAAACCTGCTCTTTGATAGAGAAAACATCTTAAACATCTAAGATGATTTGCTGTTCATTTTCAGTCGCAGCAGTTGTGCATTTGCACAATTCAGAACGCAATTACAACCTAAATATGTACTATAGCACATTTCACAAGCTTTACCCAACTATAAATGATGTATCTCAGTAAATATATAATGCATATAATAGAAATTTTGTGTTTGTTCTTCTTCTTCTTCTTTCGTTCACTTGAAACATGTCTATATCTGTAATTCTGTCTCCTTAATAAAACTCACTGTTTGTGAATTTGAAATTGTATAGACTCATTTATGAATTACATTCTTGATTAAAATACAGCCATTGGCTTCAATTTTTGTTTATTTTCAATCATTGAAAGTCTATTTGTCAACACACATCTCACGTATATTTTAGGTTGTTCCGTCAATTATAAGATGTCATTGACACATGGTTTGTTTATGATGCAACTGGCAATGATTTAAGCATGACATTTAATTATTTTGTACTTCGAACACAATGAGACGGTGTTTAAGGTTGTCATAAGATTGTGCATGATTAATACTCATAAAGATGTTTATAGACTATTTCATGGGTGCTTCCATTTTGGAACAATGTACTTAGCCGAGCGAACTATTTTTAGTAACAGCACTGATGTGTTTGCCGAATTTCTTAAATATAGTGGTTTCGACGATAGTTGAAGTTGGTTAACGAAGTATTATAATGGAAATTCGATGACAGTTGAAAATGGTCTGTAAAATTGTTAATATAAAATTGTTATTTCTAAAATAAGAAATATATTATACCTTAGATGCTCATTGGTTGCTGTGATTCAAATAAAAGATTTCTTCTTGATCTTCAGCGTTCATTCTCAAAACTCCTACTGGATATCTCTTGTAGCAGGACCATGGTCCTACTAGATTTCCAACAGGATAGTCCATGCATTGTGTCACCGTTTTATTTGTGCCAATGGCCAGAAACATCCTTATTCGACGGAAATAAAAGATTTGAAAAATAAGGAATAAATTAAGAAAAATTATCCAATAAAATGGCATGCTACTTGATGAAATAAATGTCTGAAAATGCAATTTGTCACGGTAAAGCTGCCAGCTTTGTGTTGTAACTAGATTGTTTATTTGCAGCCAAACTAAAGTCATGATGAATATAACATGTGAGAGAACTCAACTTTATGTAAATAAAAAATAATATGGTATTGTCACTTTTCACACCACTGATGAGTATATGAGATAGATTGTAAGATTCAGTCTCTATGACAGCAGAATGTGGTCAGCATTACCTGTATATTGGTCATCTTTACTTGTGCAAATTTGCTCTGGTACAAGAAGCTGAGATGATCCAAACCTATTTATGGTTTAAAACATTCCAACTTAATTGGGAATCCTAGAGTAGACCAGGGGTCTAAGAAACATTGACTATGATGTTAGTGAATCCTAGACGACAATCAATACAAGGTAACTGCGTGAAACGTAACAACAATAGGATTCATTGACAGTCACCTTCCGGCATCTCATTTCCGTTGATACGTTTGTTTGTTATAATAATTTTTCCATTCATCATGTTTTGTGTGTATCTTGATAAAGACCTTTTGGTTGAAATGTTGAAAATGATTTGTGTATTGTAATTTGTATGTTTTTTTGTGTGCACATCATGTCCCACTAGTTTTAGTTATAGTCTGTCATGTCTGAATGAAGCGATTATATAAACCTGTGTTTTACGTAAGTACAAATGAATCCTAGAATAGTCCATGGATCTAAGTAACATTGACTATGACTGGCAATGAATCCTAGAATGGACCATGAATCTAAGAAACATTGACTATGACTGGCAATGAATCCTAGAATGGACCATGAATCTAAGAAACATTGACTATGACTGGCAATGAATCCTAGAATGGACCATGAATCTAAGAAACATTGACTATGACTGGCAATGAATCCTAGAATGGACCATGAATCTAAGGACTGGCAATGAATCCTATAATGGACCATGAATCTAAGAAACATTGACTATGACTGGCAATGAATCCTAGAGTTGACCATGGATCTAAGAAACATTGACTATGACTGGCAATGAATCCTAGAGTTGACCATGGATCTAAGAAACATTGACTATGACTGGCAATGAATCCTAGAGTTGACCATGGATCTAAGAAACATTGACTATGACTGGCAATGAATCCTAGAGTTGACCATGGATCTAAGAAACATTGACTATGACTGGCAATGAATCCTAGAGTTGACCATGGATCTAAGAAACATTGACTATGACTGGCAATGAATCCATGGGTCTAAGATATAAACTTAATTTTAAAAATATATATATTGACTATAACTGTCAATGAACCCTAGAATGGATCATGGTCTATGAAACATGTCTGACTGTGAATCTTAGAGTGGACCTCAATGTTCATCCATCACTGTTGCTCTATCCATCACTATAGTTCTATCAATCATTGTGGTTATCATCAATAAGTGCCATTATCACAACAAAGGTTGACTAAATTTTCTCCAACATTCTCTGTCTCTTCTGACTTATCCATCTCATGATGTCCCTCCTCCCATATTTGTATCTCTGTCTACCTCTTTCTCATTCACCTTAATTGAAGATCTTCAACAAGGTGTCATGTCATAGACTTATATTTCCAAACTATTTTTTTTGATTCTTTTAGAATTGTGGTTCTATTCATCCCTATAGCTGTATGTAATAAAAGATAGCAGCAATATTTGAAATTAATACGTTCACCTGACTACAATCCACCTTGTAACTTGAGTTCGTATATTTTTCTAATTGAACTAATCCACATCCCTTTCTAAAAAAAGCTATGAATTTAGTTATAAATATGAACTGTTAGATCAAGACAGACAGAAACACACAGAGTACACAGTTCCTCGAAGATGACAAACACTTAAATTATCGCAGCCCATTAGATCTTCATGGAAATCTAGTACAAAGGCCTGATGGTTCATAAACCTTCATAAATCTCTGCCAAATGACATCGTAATAGTCAAAATCATGGGATCATGAAAAAAAATATTTTTGTATGATTTTAAGTGCATTAATCTAAGCTTGACAGTCTCCAACACTACTCAAATCAGATAGGCCTGAAAATCAACACATAAAAAACTCATATACTAGATTTCATGAGATCCAATGATGACATAAAAATTCAAAATGTTCCATTATTAAAAGTCAACAATTTAACATATTTAGGCACCATTCTAGCACTGGATTTAGACACATCAAAAGAAATTTTACACTGTATTACCCTTGCAGTGGGTGCTTTAAATAAACTACGTACCATCTGGACAGTCTCCAACACACTAAGAAACACCACAAAACTCAGGTTATTTAACTCCAACATTATCCCTATTCTATCATATTAATGTGAAAGTTGAAACGCCACAGATAAAGAGACTAGACACCTTTGAAAACAAATGTCTACGTACCATTCTGAATGTTAAGTGGAGTGCCTTTAAATCTAACACTACTACATGAGAGGAAAGCAAACAAACCCATATATCTTCCTTCATTAGACAAAGGCGATGGACTTATATCGACCATGTTCTTAGAATGAACAGCCTAAGAATTCCCCATCAGTCACTATATTGGGTATCACCGGGAGTAAGAAGAAGAGGGAGACCTAGAGAAACTCTACAAAGAACCATGAATAGAGAAGGCATGTTAATGAACCTGAACAACACCCAAGAACTGAAAGACCTGGCAACACAAAGACAAATGAAAAGCTATGGTTTCTGTCCTATGCGCCGATTATGACCCTGGGGGAACATAACATGATGTATTTTTAGTTAATAACTGCTGGCCAATATGACAGCATAACATATCTTACAAGATTTCCCCCAGTGTGCAGATCTGAGGTGAAATACATGGCCCACCTAAATCAGCTTCAAAGAGATGCTTTATGACAAAGATGAAATGACAGCAGAGACAACTCTGGTATGTCATAAAATCCCAAGCCTCAACCTGACAGAGATGATCACTAAACTTGATAGATGTGGAATACTAATTTGAATAAATGAATGGAGGAACATGTATTGAAGATGTGGCTACATTCATGTCTTACATATGCTACATTGTATTATTACGTAGCCTTTTGTGCACACATTTTTTTTTTGTGTGCGCGACTGTGCATACTCATATATACATACACACAGTGAAATCCCATTATAACATTTCGTTCGCACTGATAAAATAATGATAAAATATGGAAGTAATAACAGAAATTTGCTATACTATAGATGTCAACTTATTTTTTTTAATCTGTATCTTTAATAATTTATTACCGTATTTCAATAAAAACGTTTGGATTTAGCACCAGAAAAAAAGAAAAAATTTCCCCACTAAATTTATTTTTGTTATAATTTTTTTTGCCCTTCATTATGAGATAAAAATGTACACCTTTGTAATAATTACTAGGAAATTTAACACCAAGTGATCTATTTTTTTTTAAATTTTTTAATTAGGGTAATTCAGAAAATCCGTACTAGTTGGCACCAGTGCTATACACGGTTCAAATAATAAAGTATAAATATTATTGGGAATTTTGAGAAGAGTTGTTATATAGGGAAATATGTTATAAAAAATATGGTATAAAGGGATTCCATTGTGTGCGTGTGTGTTTTAAAAAAATATACTAATGCATTGTTTAATATATTAAAAACTTAGGGAGAGAACTTCAACAAATATGTTTTTGCATATCTTTCTCATGCTTTGTCAAATGCATTGTGCCAACAACAGGCATAGAGCAATCTCTCCACTATTTTCTGTTTTAAGATTAGTTAATTAGAGGAAAATGTCTTAGAATTTGTCTGTTTGATGAGGCATGTTTATATACATGTTTATATTGTTTGTCAGTAAAATCAGTTATGAGAAAATTTGATTTGAAATACCACTGCAACTTGGAGTTGGTTTGTTGTATGGTAGTTTTGTTGGTTGTTGAATGATAGTTTGCTCATTCTAATTTGCTGAAAATTCTCATTTACCTATAACAGATCTTATAAACATGTCTTAGGTTCAAACCATGATTGGGACTGGATTTTTTTGTCATTCTGGGTGCAACAGAAATCCTTTCTGTACACGTGGCAACTGCAGCTATTTCCACTAACTATAAAAAGCCTCTTTTACTTCAAAATATGCAGTGACAAAATTTTTCAGTTAATAGGAAAGTTTACAAAATTCTTCTAAGAATTTATACTGTTCAAAAATATAAACATATTATTTTAAAGGTGTACCAACATTTTATTTTACTTAATTAATGTTTCAACCTTGGCATGAATAAACTTTCAGACATTAGCTAAACAAAACCCTACTCCAGTCATTCCCAACAGTCCATTGATGATGCTGGTTCGTCTACTGCAGTTGGTTCTGGCAATGCCAGTCCGTAAGAACAGGACTTCTGTAGGGTCTTCTAGCCCAAAGACCAGCATCGTGCAGCTGGTTCCTGACAGTTGATCTGAAAATTGACAAGCTGCTGGCATTAACTGGATTGTGGAGGACGCAGATGAAAATCGATTTCTGAGGTGAAGAAGCTGTATGATGCAAATCGATTTCTGAGGTGAAGAAGCTGTATGATGCGTTCTGCGACAGTAGCTGTGACTCAGGGTCATCCACTAGCCGGCCGGTGTGCCACTGAGCCAGTTTCTTGAAATCACCTCTAGAGGTGACTAATGATGCTTCTAACCACATTAAATTGTCTGGCCACTACAATTTGGGATTGTTCAGTCTGTAAGCGTCCAATGACGATGTATCGTTGTTCTGTGACGAGATGGTCCACTTGAGCATTTAATTTTCAACTGTATATTTTTGAGGACTGTCAATCTTTTATTCGGCATTCAATAATATGGTCAGAGAGTTTTGTGTTCAGTAAGGTTCACAGGATTCTCATGAACCTGTCTCATGTTAGTGCCAAAAATATTGTTTTGACCATGACCTCACGAATAATGAGGTAAGTACAATTCAAGTAAACCACGAGAAGTTAATGACCAGGTGGACAAAGTCGATAGGCTGAATTATGTCCAATCAGCGAATATCTATTATGAAAGTTACTCCAAAAAAGTTGTGTTTCTTTTTTTGAACAGTACAGTGACAAACCATTGACTGCGCAGTTTAGATTAGGAGAGTAGCAATGGTGCTGTCAAAATTAAAACCACTAAATAAACTATGGCAGGGTACTAATGTAAGAACCAAGTTGTGTTTACTATGAACATGTGTGTTTCCTGTGACGACATATGAATGTGAAGCATGGACACTAAATAAAATAGTGGCCAAGAGAATAACATCATTTGAATTAAAGTGCTATAGAAGAGTTCTGAGAATACCATGAACAGCAAGGAAAACAAACCAGGTGTTAAGAACAATTAACATCCAGGAAGGCTGGCTTCTGAACACCATATTAAAGAAAAAGCTATGTTTTTTTTTTGTCACTTTAAGAGACAGCAGCATAATTACTGAAGAAAGTATTACTGGAGGGGATGATAGAAGGCAACAGGGGCAAAGGTTGCCCAAGATGTTGTTGGACATAAGACATGTCACTGAAATAGGCAGGGCAACTTGCTCAAGACCGCGGAAAATTCAAGAGATCCATAGGGAAGACTACGTTCTGGAAAGAATATATCACCTGATGATGATAGTGACAAACAAGATTTGAACTTGCTCCAATCCACTACCATATCACTATGAAAGTGAGGGGAGAATTTACTGAACCTAATGGCATCCACAAAAAACAGATGCTGTTTTAACTAAGTCATTTAATTAATCATGTCTGTATCTGCAACTATGCAATTTGTCAATAGACAGATGCACACCATCACCATTATTTCTCAACATGGACCCAGATAACATGGTGATTCCATGTGTTCTCTGTTGATAATCTCAGGGACTTCTTTGATGATGATATATTTTTGGACTGTAAATTGGCTCATAAAATCCACAATGCATTTCTATCTTTTGGGCATCATTGGGGAGAATATTTTGTTGGTGATACAGCTGTTTTGATATGTGAAGAAAAAGCTAATTCTAATCAATCTATTTTGTTGTATGTGTAGCTGTCTCATTTGGGGTGCATGGTTTGGCATGCGAAGAATTTTATGTCTGTGTAAGAGTACTCTTTCTGTGCATCTGTTTTCTTAGTCTGCAACACCAATGCATATAACAATAGACAACACCAAAGTGAAACAAAGTAAAGAATTTAAATATCATGGTAATATGTTTTTGGAAAATGGAGGAATAGACAGAGAAATAGAAACAAGGTGCCAGAAAGCATGCACAGTGTCTTACTAACTCTAAACATTACTTCATCACCCAAAGATCAAGATGGAAATCAAAAGAATGATACTGCCGAAGATGGATGTGTAGGACCATATGCACAAATAAAATGGCAACACAGCCATTTCCATTCTCTGGACTACATCCTGCTGGAAATCTAGTAGGGCCACTATCCTGCTACAAGAGATATCCAGCGGGAGTTTGAGAATGAACGCTGAAGAAGAAAGACAGATTAATATCTACAATTTTTATACCAACACTCTGCTACCAATGTCAGACATGGTCTCTAACATTTTTGCAGCAAAGGAAAATCATCACATGAAATACAGCATCTAAGATAAGCGGCAGTGGTTGCTAAACTAGATAAAATCAGAAATGAAGAAATTAGGAAAAGACTTTGTATATTATCATATATTGAAAGACAACAAGTAAAATGGTTCTGTCACCTTATGAGAATGAATCCAAACCAAATACCAATAAGAGCATATAACAAAAGAATATCCAGACATAAAGCCAAAGTAGACCAAGAAAATGGTGGAGATAAAAGCGTCAAGAAAACCGTCAAGATAATCTTGAATAAACATGGACTCAACACAACCAAGGTGAAACATCTAGCCCTGGAATGAAAACTGAGGTTATTACTTCTACGCTTAACAGCAAGTGTGAATATGTTCAACCCATTCAGCTAGGGACAGACAACAGAGCTGATTATCTTTCTACAAACTCGTAGACAAGAACATACATCTGAATTTCATAAATTAGATGTAACAAAATGGTCAACATCGGTTGTGATGAACAAACACCCTGCATTCAGCATATAAAATGGTTGATTTTATACTAAGAATAAGTCTATATAAATAAATTTATATAATAATATAAATAATAAATAAATTTAGTTACGTGCTATGAGTGGTACTCTCGGCAGGCGGCGTGCCGCTTCGTTGAGAGGGACGGAGTACATATGGGAAACCAAGTACAGTGAAGTCATAACCAGCTATCAATAAGAGCAACAAAATAATATCTGTATACAGAGACAAAAGAAGGTGAGAAGATAGAAAAAAATGGACAGACATCAAGATAAATCTGATCGCACATGGACTCTGCGATACCAAAGACAGCAAACCTGGCACTTTGGAGCAACAGGTAAAGATCCCACATGTGCAAGTGTGTATCCAACTTCCACCTAGAAAATGACTAGTATATCAAGAACTGTATTAAATGTGCAACTAATGATTCCACATTGTGCTGTTGCAAATCATGATTTATGTAGCTGTGACTGCATATGCTGCATCTGATCTTGGGCATAGAAAGGTCATTTATATATAACATGTATAGAACATGAAATGTTATTCAATATAACATTGTATTTTTCAAGCTGATCAAGTCAAGAAAATCAAGTCAAATATAACAAAATAGCTATTCTCTTCTTTTTCTTGTTCGGAGTTTGACATGTCTACACAGCAAGTCCTGTTTTCTTAATAAATGCTGCTGTATTTGAAAGCTCCTCAGTGCTCCCATACAGCTTTCTGTGGATATCCATCTCTGTGGGCCAGTGTTCTTCCCTTAACTGGTTCAGTGGTCTGTGCTGCCTGCCCACAAGGACAGTGATGATGGGACCAATCTTAGTCTATTTAAGTGGCTGTTTAATCTGTTGTGTCCTGTTCTGAGGTGGAAGATAATAACCTGCTCTGCTCTGTTGAGATAGTGGTAATTGTCTTTTGGATGGTCGACTTTGATAAGGCTTTGATGAGGGTCTTCTTTTCTTGGTAGGTGATTTCTTGGTATTTTTGTTCCTGTGTTGCTCCATCCTTTGCCAGTCTGTCTGCCTCTTCATTTCCTGGTATGCCACTGTGGGATGGTATCCACTGTAGTACTACCCTTCTTTGGATGCTCACTTCTCGAATGGCTTTCTTCAGGTCTAGCAGCTTATCGCTGTCAAGGGCTTGTAGGACAGACATAGCATAAGTAAGAAATACCACCTGCTGGCATTGGCTTGTTGAGTTTTAATTATTTCTGCAGCCATGTCTGTACTTCTGCAGAGTAGTTGGAGCAGAATATTCCAGTTGGTGAACATGTGGATTCATTTTCTTTTTCTTGATATTTTATGTACACGCCAGGACCTCCATTCTTCACTGCTCTGGTTGCTGATCCGTCAGTATATACTTGTATCCATGCTTCTCTGGGGTACATATCTTCAATCATGTTGCATACTATTGTTTTCTTTTGAAGATTATTCAGTTCTATCATAGTGTGGTATTTGTTTATGATGGTTCTGATAGTGAGATTTTGGTATTGCTCCCACGGAATTGGAAAATGTGTTGGTGATATCTCTCTTGTTATGTTTGGTGTCCGGCTCTGTGGCACATAGTGCGTCTGTGATGGCAAAGGTACAGAGTTCGATCCTCACCACAGGCAATTGTGCATCCGGACTGTTCAGAAAGCAATGGCAACCTACTGAACGTATTTATATTGCCTAGATAACCACCACAGCCAACAAATGCTGGGTTGATAGCTACGTCCTGGATAGGATATGCTACCAAATTATGTTTGGTAGTTCATCCGTATATTTTCTGTTTAGTTTTTTGGATCGGTGCATAAAACTGCTCCTCTTCAGTCTTCCACTGGCTAGGTCACTGTGTCTGGCCCTCATTGGATGTGCTAGCATGCTCTTGTACTTTTCTGCATGTACCATGGTCTTAGTTTCTCGCCTGTATGGTAAGGGGGTGATGCCTGTAATTTTTTCCATTTCACTTATGGGAGAGGTCTTCATGGCACCTGTGCTAAGGCGAAGTGCTTGATTTTGTACCTTGTTCAGGGCTTGTAGATGGGAGTTGGCTGCTGAAGTCCATGCTGTTGATCCATATTCTAGTACTGGTCTAATTGCACCAGTATATACCTTCTTTAAAGTTGCCTCATTGGCCCCCCCAGTTTGTTCCTGCCAATTTCCTCAGGAAGGCAAGTTTCTTTCTTGCCTTTGCTTCTATTTTCTCAATGTGAGGCCTCCATGTCAGTCTCTTATCTAGCGTAGTGCCCAAGTACACCGGCTCGTCTTCTGTTTGGATATTACATTTCCGAGTGTTGTTGAAGACTTTTCAGCATTTATCTTTACCATCCATTTATCTGTCCATGCTGCTATGTTGTCTGCTTCCTTTTGTATTTTTTTGTTGGCGATCTTAAGATGTTCTTCTACACACCACACCACCAAGTCATCAGCGTACATTGCAGCTCTTACACCTTGTGGCAATTCACAAATTATATCATTTATGAAGACAAGAAACAGAGTTGGAGACAATACTGAGCCTTGAGGAACTCCATGTTTTAAGAAAACTTTTTTGCTGTTGTCTTCCATGGTGACTCTTGCGTAGGAAAGAATGGATCCACTTGCTCATGTTGCCCCTTATTCCGTTTCTTTGCAGCTTTATTATCAGTCCATCTTTCCAGACCTTGTCAAAAATTTTTTGAAGATCTATCCATAGGGTGAAAACTTTTTTTCTTTTCTTGAAATGCGTCTTCTATGATCTGGGACAGGAATGTTATTTGCTGTTACACTCTCTAAACCCAGCTTGTTCTGGCACCAATAGCTTCTCAGATTCTAGGTATCACTTTAGTCTTCTGTTGACCATCCTTTTCATTGTCTTGCAGACACAACTTGTTAGACTTATTGATCTATAACTGTCTGGCTTCTGTTTGTCCTTGCCTTTTTTAATAATAGGACACATAAACGCTTCTCTCCACGACTGTGGTACATTGCCTGATTACCAACTATAGTTGTATTTCTGTAATAATTTGTACATTGCTGCCTGTCCTAGGTTCCTAAGTATTTCATTGGTGACACTGTCCGGTCCTGGTGATTTTCTATCCTTTAATTTCCCTATAGATGCCTTTAATTCTTCTATTGTGAATAGTTTGGATGTGACGTCTGGGCAGTTTGTGTTGTTCTTATCATTATTCATTTCTTGACAAATGCTTCGTTGTCTACATGTATTGATGGTAATTGTACTTTATTTTCTGTAAGATTCACAAGAACGTCTGCTGCTTGTTTGCCAGAGTGGAATTTACCTGAATCTTCCAGCGTAACTTTTTGTCGCCGGGTATTGCTATAATCATTTATTTGCTTGGTTAGTTTCCACAGCTTTCTCCCTTCCTTTTCAAAATTTTATTTTTGAGTTTTTTCCCTCCAACTTCTTCTCTGTGTTTCTATCTTTTCTTTAGTGAACTTTGCTTTGGTTTTTTGTAGAGCGATGTGGTTCTGTTGTGATGGTTGCTTCTCTGCCGTACTACGTGCTTCAGTCAGTTTTTCCTGTAGTTTTTGAAGTGTATTGGTCCAATATGGTACATAATTCTTCCTTCTCCTCTTGGTATTGTCTCCTTAGCTGCCTGAAGTATTCCTTTATTAAACTCCATGATAATAGTGTTGATGTCTCTGTCTGTTAATTTTATGTCTTTTGTAAGTAGGTTTGCTCTATGTTTATACATGTGCCAGTTTACTTTCTTGTAGCTCCATCTTGGCTTAGTTGGTCTTGTAATTGATTTGTTCACTTGGATGATAACTGGACGGTGATCACTGCCACCAAGTTGTTCACCTATTGTTCTTTCCATTATTCCAGCCAGTTCTGAGGTGCAGAATGCCAGGTCTGGGGTTGAGGTGCTATGCCATCTTCTTGAGTAGAAAGTTGGTGGATCCTGTGTATTGTTCAGGAGGATTAGGTTTTTATCATCTTGCCAACTTACTATCTCTTCTCCCCTTCTGTCTAAATTGTTATATCCCCAGCTTTGGGAGTGGCTGTTAAAGTCTCCTACTGCCAGAAAGTGTTTGTTCGGGATGTTAATACTAGTCATGTTTAGTGGGATGTCATTTGGGCAGTAGAAGTTTAGTATGTCCAGTTCAAGGGAGTTGTCTTTTATGTGAATCATCTGGTATTCGGCACCTTCCTCTTGTGTTTTCATTTCTATGGAGTTGATGTTATCCTTGACCAGAGTTGGTATGCCGCCTTTCCTCCGATCTTTCCTGTCTACTCTAAAGCATTGGTACCCTTGTATTTTGAATGTTATTTTTTCATTGAGATGGGTTTCCTGTATGCAGCAAATACTAATTTCTTTCTGGTGCAAGGTGTTTCCTAGTTCGGTTTTTTTATTTCTAAATCCTTCTGCATTCCAGTGTATAATATTCAGAGGGGTTTTCATCCTGTCTGGTTGGCCAGTCGCTTTCCTCTTCTGCCTCCTGGCTCCACGAGGTAGATTAGAGAGACCTCCAGTAGCTGGGGGTGGATTCTGTTGAGGTTCAGAATCCGGCACTGCTCCTGCCTGAGGGAACTTCACAGGGCGAGCACCATGACGATTTTTATAATTTTGTCATGGAGACATGTCAACTATTTGGTTTGCATGATACCATGGTTGCTGGTGCGCCTCTCGGCCTGGCATCTCTGACTTCAGCACCTGTGCTTGCTTTGGCAGGATTGTGACCCTGCTCGATATTGGGTTGGCCCGACCAATCTTAGTTTCCAGCCTCTGTTGGCTGAACTAAGCCCATCTCCACGTCAAGGAGTTGGCCTCGATGGGGAATAGCTATTCTACAACAGATCACACATATGATTTCTCCACGACCAAAGTTGGCTGTAGTGGGTCTCCAACATCTTGTCTCTTGTCTTGATGGTGAAACTTGACTGTGGGGAAATTATTCTCTTGATAGACACATAACACAAAAAGCACTTGAAGAGATCAATAATTTTATTTGACAGATTCTGTGCCAGTCTTGTCTAGATACATGCAGTAAAGCACCATGGGATGATAAAAAATCTCGTTGTTTGACCATGTTGTACAAGTTTGTTGCGAGTCAGCCCATTCTGTATTAGTACAGTGGAATCCCTGTATATCACATTCTTTTATAACATGTTTTCCTATATAACAACAATTTCCAAATTATTTATTCCCAATTACATTTATTCTATATTGTTTGTACTGTATATAGCGAATTTCTGTTAGTACATACATATTTTGCTGTTATAAAGGGATTCCACTGTATTTCTTTGGTGCTGTTTACTCTCATCTGTTGCCTTAGCCTTCATCATGTTTTCAGATCAGATCTTCATTTCTGTAAATGCATATTGGTAACTAATTTTACTTCTTCTAGCACATTCTCAAAGCTCTTGTTAATTAACATGGTGTAGTTTGCAATTCATTGCATCATGCATCTTGGCTGACACATCAGACTTCACAAGGCATTGCTGGGTTACTTTGTCCACAAGTTAGGATAGCCAACCCAACACCCACCGCTCTTCAGTCATCTCTTACGACATGTACGATAGGTGACAGTGTTATGTTCTTTGCTCCAATTTTGGTTCAGGTAACCAGGTTTTGTTCTTTTTAAGATGATCACAACATAACAGTCCTATTTCATGGGCACTAAAACACACACACACACAAAATGGTTACAAAATGTTAACACAGGTAAACTAAGTACAGTAGTCACAGGTAAGATTATTGATCACTCTTTGAACCCAACATCCGAAAATTGTGATCCATACATATACAATCATATTCTCCTGCAGACCAATAAACTGATCTTACAAATGCCTCATGGACTCTACATTGAATGAATCCTGATATGTATGATGTAACAAAGTATGTTATAAAGTACTGGATGTAACAAAGTATGCTACAAAGTACTGGGTGTAACAAAGTATGTTACAAAGTACTGGATGTAACAAAGTATGCTACAAAGTACTGGGTGTAACAAAGTACTGGATGTAACACAGTATGCTACAAAGTACTGGGTGTAACAAAGTATGTTACAAAGTACTGGATGTAACAAAGTATGTTACAAAGTACTGGATGTAACAAAGTATGTTACAAAGTACTGGATATAACAAAGTATGCTACAAAGTACTGGGTGTAACAAAGTACTGGATGTAACAAAGTATGTTACAAAGTACTGGATGTAACAAAGTATGTTACAAAGTACTGGATGTAACAAAGTATGCTACAAAGTACTGGGTGTAACAAAGTACTGGATGTAACAAAGTATGTTACAAAGTACTGGATGTAACAAAGTATGTTACAAAGTACTGGATGTAACAAAGTATGTTACAAAGTACTGGATGTAACAAAGTATGTTACAAAGTACTGGATGTAACAAAGTATGTTACAAAGTACTGGATGTAACAAAGTATGTTACAAAGTACTGGATGTAACAAAGTATGTTACAAAGTACTGGATATAACAAAGTACGCACACATTGTGGGGAACTACCCGGGTGTATTCAAATAATGCTATCCATAAAAATTGTGAATATAGTGCAGCTGTTGTTTTTATAATGAAACGAAGTTGATAATGTGGAGTATTTGTTCTTAAAAGACTAACAGCGAAGCAAGATATGGAACTTTTGTTGTTTGATGAGGAGATGGATTTAGACCAGAAGCTAGCATGCCGAAATCGGATGTGCTAGGCCTACAAGGCGCATAACGGTGGCACAACGTAATCACGCTCCCCGCGGAAATCGCATGAATATCCATGCTGGTTACAATGGAGTGAACGCAAAACAAACAAACAAACCAGAAGCTAGCAATCTTTGTGGGTCAATGTGAGTTTTTTTTAATGAGGAATGGGGTCAAGAAGTTTTTTAAAAATATTCCTTTAGGCTCCAATTACTCTGTAGTTCTTTTTATATGAGCAATAAACCAGTGCATTTTGGACTATTGGATCAATACATGGGGGGGGGGGGACGCGCGGCTCAGAAAATATGACATGAAGGGCCAGATTTGGCTTGCATGCTGTCTGTATTTTGCATACCCATGATTTAGATGGTGAATAGTCTATATAAATTGAGACTAAATCTAGCAATCATTTGAGCAGTTATTTTTTTGCAGGGGTGCTATAGTGTTTGTTCTTAAACTCCAACTGTATCTCTCTTGCAGCATACAATGACCCTTCTGGATTTCCAACAGGATATGTCGTATTGTGGTTTATTTACACCAATGGTCAGACACATCCTACTTTGGCAGTGATATGTATAGGTTCAGTGATTTTTTTTTAATTTAAATATCTGTGACCATATTGGTAGTAGACTAGTCTGTGTGCCTCAATTTATTCATCAGCTTGTACAGCACATTTTTTTGGTCGCCCATCCTAATTGTGGCCATGGTAATCATTGCGTTTTATTTGTTTTGCAGCTGGCATGGTCACTGTGAACTTTACCATATGTGACAACATATTTTAGTATCAAAGGTGTGTGAATCTGTAAAAACTAATATCAATAGATGTTGTCTTATTTCTAATCAATCATTCTACCACTCAGAGACTGAAAATTGGCGTATTCTGCATAGTATATCAAGTAAATTTAATACAGGTTAGTCTCCTGCTAATGTAATTAGAATCAAGTGTACTGCAAACACAACTAAGGTAAACAATCTATTCTACATTTGTGGTTGCATCTGTGGGTCTCACCAATGACCCACTAGACATACCACACACGCAACAGAAAACCTTAAAAGATGACATGCCATTATATTGAGGTTATCTACTTAGAGAAGCTTCATGGCACGTCATCTATACAATTATGCTTTTATTTTGTTGAAATGTGTTTCACCTGAATATATATGTATGCACCCTCTGTGGTTGGGAGGGAGCCAGAGATGTACTGTGCAGCCCTGGGGAGGAGGAAACTGACAGCACTGTTTTTTTCTATGGCTGAAACCCATCATAGAGGCACAGTGACTCAGGATGTGACAATCCTTTTGACTTGAACATTTGGTTGCATGCCTGGAGCAATAGAGAAGTTCGGCATAACCAGTAGTCAATTGGTGGCGCGGAATGAGCACTGTGAACCCTATATTGGCTACAGTGGCTAGGAGCAGTGCATAGATTGAAATCTACCTTCCTGGAGGTGTGATACTTATTCTCTGGCTCTCTCCCGGGTGGGTCAAAAATCCACAGACTTCCCAGCAATATAATGTCATTTAATGGCATTAGATCAAAGGGCATGCATGAGCCCATGGACCGCTGGATCAGCAACCAACCAACCATTTGTTCTCCCTGCTGATGAGCAGGTTGTAGTCCTGAGAATGGAATACATTGTGTTATAGTTTACAGCTCAGCTGCAATATTTGCACATTTCGGACAGACACATATGACTTCAGCATGGCTTCTGGGTCACTTTGACCTTATGGTATGGGACAGGCAACTCCACCCAAAAATCTCCTTAATCACCTCTTACAACATGCTTGGCAGGTAACATGTCACTATTCTTTGTTCCCATTCAAATTCTTCCCCATCCCCCAAACATATGGGTAAGCAATTACATCTGTACTGTGCATTTAGACAACATGCTCGTGGCATCCCCTACAATGACAGACCACTAAAAAAAACTCATAAAAAATGTGTATGTAAACATTGTGCAAGTTATCTGTGCCTAACTGAAGAGGACATTTCAGGAGGACATGATAAGTAAGAATATTGGGGATTATCATACCTGATAATTACTTATAACTAAATAAAATACCTGCTGAGGGTACTCATTCTAAATACAGCATTATGCACACACACATTCTAAATAATAGCATGATTTCATGTGCTAACATATGATTTCATGTGCTAACATATGATTTCATGTGCTAACATATGATTTCATGATTTTCTGTGAGGTTTTTTTTTAAATGAGCTCATTTGTGAAAGAACTATGCCTGCAACAACAAATTTTCAATAACTTATTTGCCATCTCGATGACAGCAAATCTGCTATCCAGTGTCTTCAAGAACAATGAATTTTACATGTCTTTTGGATGTTTGACCTTGACACTTCGCTACCATAAGATCCTTTCAACACCATCCTTCAAGGCATTGCCCAGCTACACAACAGCCTTGACACTAACCCTAAAAGCTCATTCTATAACTAATGATAATAAAACTCATAACCTGTCAGGGCCGTGGGCGTGTCACTCACATTGAAACATTTGATACAGAAAGATCTCCACCATTTACCATCATGATCAGTTTTGAAATTTCACACCCTGTCCAGTCCTTGATATTATCCAGCACGTCTATTGGTAGCCCCCCCCCCCCAGCTTGATTCTTGATTAGAAACTGGCCTCACAACACGTGGGGAGTTCCCATAAGTGCTCCGCCCTCTGTTTCAGTAGCCATCCGACTCAATGATGTTTCGAGTCTAATGCAGCTGAAACAGATGTCGACATCAAGGCACAACTCTGGCCCTTAGTTATCGAAGGTTATGACTACGGGATTGTATAGATGACGTGCCATGAAGCTTCTATAAGAAGATAACCTAAATATAAAGGCATGTACTGTACTAAGGTTTTCTGTTGCATGGTTGGTTTGCCCCCCCCCCCCCAGCTACCAATTTCAAACATCTCATTTCAAATATTTTCATATTCTTTTTCCCTCCCCTTTATTTTTCTTATTCTTCTCCCCCCATATCTTTACCAGATATTTGATCTGGTATATTACCTATTATTTCATTACCCCTGGCAATTGTCCATTGATATTTCTGTCTATCAATAATGCGCAAACATATTAAACGCATGTAATTCATAATTTATCAGATATGCTTGGCATGTGTTTACTTGGAAATGTTTTGTGATGAGAAAAACATGTCCAAGTCCTCACAGTTTTAAACATTTTTATGGTTTTGTGTGTTTTTGTTTACTGTTATGTGTTTCATGAGAAAGGTCCCTGTTAGGCCGTAACGTGGAAAAATGTCCTTGTTACTTCGTTTATTGCCAATTATTTATTTTTAATATTGTTAGTTAGGATTTAACAGTAACCTTTGTACTTTATGAAGTATTTAATACATATTTAATGATTCTGGGAATAGGCAACATGCTATATTGCAGAATTGTGTCAAGGAAAAGTTATGGTGGCAACAATATCTCAAATGTTCAGCATGAAACTGGCTGAAGTGTTGGTAAAGATAGTATAGAACACATCACACAAGTCAGAACAAAATATCTGAGAGCAAAACATCTCACTGTCATAGTCCCCACTCAAAACAGGAGCTATGCTTCAGGTACTGGCTGTGTCAAACTAGAGGAGGTAATTCGGAGCATGAAAATAAGCTTTGAATATAGATTCCTATAGAGGAATGATTCATTGACTGTGAAGTGTGTCATCCAAAGATAGATGAATGATTCACCGGCTGTGAAGTCTGTCATCCAAAGATAGATGAATGATTCACCGGCTGTGAAGTGTCTCATCCAAAGATAGATGAATGATTCACCAGCTGTGAAGTGTCTCATCCAAAGATAGATTAATGACCCAGTCAAAATACCAGCTCTTCTTGTATGCTTTTGTTAATTCAATCCATTCTACCATTGTTTAGATATATTTTTTGCTTTTGTTAATTCAATCCATTCTACCATTGTTTAGATATATTTTTTGCTTTTGTTAATTCAATCCATTCTACCATTGTTTAGATATATTTTAACAATCTGTCTATTTCCTTGCAAGGAATCAACATCTCTCTTGTTCAGATTGTTGATCCTTTTATTGAAAACTTTAAGCAATATTCTTCTTCTATGTGACATGTCCTTAACAAACATTGTGACTGCCAATCTGTAAGCTCTCAATTATGTACAAGCTGTCCTGACTGCCACTCTGTAAGCTCTCAGTTATGTACAAGCTGTCCTGACTACCACTCTGTAAGCTCTCAGTTATGTACAAGCTATCCTGACTACCACTCTGTAAGCTCTCAGTTATGTACAAGCTGTCCTGACTGCCACTCTGTAAGCTCTCAGTTATGTACAAGCTGTCCTGACTACCACTCTGTAAACTCTCAGTTATGTACAAGCTGTCCTGACTACCACTTTGTAAACTCTCAGTTATGTACAAGCTGTCCTGACTACCACTCTGTAAACTCTCAGTTATGTACAAGCTGTCCTGACTGTCACTTTGTAAGCTCTCAGTTATGTACAAGCTTCCTGACTGCCACTCTGTAAGCTCTCAGTTATGTACAAGCTGTCCTGACTACCACTCTGTAAACTCTCAGTTATGTACAATTTGTCCTGACTACCACTCTGTAAACTCTCAGTTATGTACAAGCTGTCCTGACTACCACTCTGTAAACTCTCAGTTATGTACAAGCTGTCCTGACTGTCACTTTGTAAGCTCTCAGTTATTTACAAGCTATCCTGAATGCCACTCTGTTATATACAAGCTGTCCTGACTGTTTCTAATGTCATATTTAGCACTTTGCTGACTAACAATCCAAAACATACTTATCTCCTCTTACCAAAGATGCTTGCAAATTTTTGAAAAAATGTCAGAGCTGTCTTCAAAAATGTATTTGAAAAACTAAATATGTGAGATTACTCTTTGAAATGTTCCGAAGTGTCATAATGATTTGTTTGTGTTATCTGTACAATTTGTACGCCCCAGCTATATTCCAAGAGTCAGAATCCTATGTTTTATAATGCTGGTCATCATTATACATCAAACAACCTCACTTTAAAAAATTCTAAATTATTCAAGGATTCACCAGCAAACAACAATATTCATTTCCCAGTAAACTACAGCAAAAGCACTACATTCATTCACCAGCAACAGTCATATTGAAATGACATAGTATCCCAGATAAGCTATTTTAGTAATGATATTGCAACAGTTGCTGTATACTATAGTATCATAGAGAATTTGAAGATCATTGTGATTGGTCACCAAGGGTATATACCAGAAAGTGTATGAACAAAGAGGTTCTCAATACTTCTCATTACAAAGAGGTTTTCAGTGCTTCTGATTACAAAGAGGTTCTCAATACTTTTCATTACAATGAGGTTCTTAATACCTCTCATTACAAAGATGTTCTCAGTGCTTCTCATTACAAAGAGATTCTCAATACTTTTTATTACAATTACAAAGAGATTCTCAATACTTCTCATTACAAATAGGTTCTCAATACTTTTTATTACAATTACAAAGAGATTCTCAATACTTCTCATTACAAAGAGGTTCTCAATACTTCTCATTACAAAGAGGTTCTCAATACTTCTCATTACAAAGAGGTTCTCAATGCTTCTCATTACAAAGAGGTTCTCAATACTTTTTATTACAATTACAAAGAGGTTCTCAATACTTTTTATTACAATTACAAAGAGGTTCTCAATACTTCTCATTACAAAGAGGTTCTCAATACTTCTCATTACAAAGAGGTTCTCAATACTTCTCATTACAAAGAGGTTCTCAATACCCTGTGTCAGTCTACGTTTTCGGCTGCTTCTATTTCTCTTTCCTGGAACCTACCCTTTCAATGTTAGTCTAAACCGTTATATCTTTTTATATGATTAAAAAGCATGAGTATTCTTATAAAAGCAATGACAAAATGATAAAACAATATTTTACACTGTCTCCATTTTAAAAATCTTGGGTTTTCCTGACCAAGAAAGTCAATGTATATACACTTGTAAGAATATCAAGGAACCAATATAACATGATTGTTAGAATTTGTCTAAGGGTCTATCACAAATACAAACTACCTTTGTGTCAGATCTAAAATACCAAAACAACATGGATTCCCTGAAAACACTTTATATTTATAGTAAGCTGCTGCCATCTAGGAAATTATGACAAGATTTTCACATACAGAAACCATATAAGATCTACGTGTCAGTTTGACTGAACAAACTTGGCACTGTAATGCAACGCACACAAGCAAACAATACATCAGATTGTATGAAATAAATAATGCAATATTTCATTGTCCAACATGCCTTGTCAAATAGATAACATTTTTTTTATAAAATGACAACATATAAGTTCGGTAGCTTTATCAAACAAACAGTTTTACAAAGTGAGCCAAGCCTCTTTTCAAACTGTATAGGCAATACATTGTCTCCTGCATTTTACTTTTGCTATTAGCGAGCTCAGTTATAAAGTCAGCATGTGTTTGTACTTCCCAGATTTGTTTTGGTAGCTAACTTCCTGAGCAGAATTTGTTATTCTTGTTCCACCTGAACTGATGATCAGGATTCTTATTTCACCTGAACTCGGGGATTGAACCATGGACCTATGGATAAGGAAGCTAGATTACTTCTTTTCTGTTAATTCTCAAACTCTTACAAATTAATCAATAAGAGGTAATCCCGTGCATGGAATGTGCTGTGTCACGGCTTACAGTTTAGCTGCAATACCTGTATCTTTGACCTTGACACATCTGATTTTATCATGTTTTCCGGGTCACTCTTACCCTCTATGGGATGGTACAGACAATGCCTCCTTTTAAGACCTCCTTAGTCGCCTCTTATTACATGCATGGCAGGTCACAGTGTGCTATTCTTTACTCCCCTTTTGAACTGCACCAGCACATTAACCGCTGTACTAACATGACTGCCAATTTTACAAAGTACTGTACAAAAGACAAAAATCAACATCTCAAACCTTACCCACCCCCCCCCCCCCAAAAACATCTTTTATTCTGTTGCTATACTTCTATCAAACTGTCTAACCCCCATGTTCTCTCACATTTCACAGTCTAGCATTACAGCTTTATCTGTAATGTTTTTCCCTCATCACCCAATACCTCTCTGCAAGCAGCCAAGATGAGCTGAATACTTTCAATATTAACAACATGAATATAATTTAACTACATAACTAAGGCTGTAAGTATATGTATTCAGTAACAAGATGCCAACAGAAAATGACATACTTTCAACACAATGTTCAAACATTAAAAAAAAAATTACAATAGCAATATAAAGTTACAAAAATGTTACAGAATGTTACAACCCGCCAAAAGAAAATTACAAATCACCAATAATATGATAAACTATCAACATATAGTTACAAAAATCAAAGAACTTTACAAACGTGTAATATAATGTTATAAACCTCCAATAGAATGTTACAAACCTCTGAAAGAAAGTTACAAACTTTAAAAATTCAATTAAAAATTCTCAATAGAAAGTTATAGAATAACCAAGTTGCCAGAGAGTATCAGATAGAGAGGCGTGGGCCACAGTAATTCAAATAGATAGTGGTAATAACAAGAATAAGTAGTTATAGGTTACAATTATTAAATATCTAACTAATAAATAAGTACACATAGTAATAAGTATAAATGAACATCAATGATTTCTACATTGCAACAAAAGGTTCCATATCAACAAACAATAACAAAAACACAATGAAAATGTAAATGAAAAAATAAATGCTTTCATAAAATGCAAATCAAGTATAAATGAAACAATACAGTCAAGAGCAAAAAGTTATTGATGCAATATAAGAAATGACTAGTATACTTAAATCTATGTTGACCTCCAACTGAAACTAACAAGCTTTTAATATCAAAGCGATAAACCTTCAACAGAAAGTGTTGAATTTTCAGCAGATTTTGACAAGATTTGCGCAAACATGACAAACTTTGAGCAGAAAATGATAATATTTCAGCAGAAAATGACAGAAACATCCAGACAAAAATTACTTCAAGCAATAACAGACAGTCTTCTAACAGACAGTAATAAACTCATAGCATAAACTGACAAACTTCAAACAGGAAGTAATAAAATCCCAGTATAAACTGAAAAAAATTTGAACTGACAGTAATAAACTCCAAGCCCAGCATCATATATACAGTGGCACAATGCTTTTCCATTCTCTGGACTATATCCTGCTGGAAATCTAGTATGACCATTGTCCTGTTACAAGAGAGAACCAGTGGGAGTATAAGAATGAACGCTGAATAAGGAATAAATGACAAGTAATAAACTCCTATGCATAAAGTGAAACGCTGCATGAGAAAGTAATAAACTCCCACCATAAAGTGAAACACTGCATGATAATAGCTGATATTATCACACATTCATAGCTGACATTATCACACATCCATAGCTGACATTATACATCCATAGCTGACATTATCCCACATCCATAGCTGACATTATCACATATCCGTATCTGAAATGAGCATACATCCATAGCTGACATTATCATACATCTATAGCTGACAGTATTGCACATCCATAGCCGACATTATCACACATCCATAGCTGACATTATCACACATCCATAGCTGACATTATCACACATCCATAGCTGACATTATCACACATCCATATCTGAAATGAGCATACATCCATATCTGAAATGAGCATACATCCATAGCTGACAGTATCACACATCCATAGCTGACATCACACATCCATAGCTGACATCACACATCCATAGCTGACATGATCATACATCCATAGCTGACATGAACATATGTCTATAGCTGACATTATCAGTCATACAATTTGTGTAAGCATATAAAACATTTTGCCCTACTTCCCATAGAGTGAAACAATAAAACTGATACCATTAACCCATTTTTATAACAGAAAATGCTACAATTCTAACTACAACTAATTTCAAAACTTAGAAATCACATTTTCAATTATTTCACTTTGTTTTGTATGTAATTCCATAGAATACTTTTCAAGTCCAGGATGAGAATCGAATGAACAAGGTCAAGTTTGTGTGTGTATAAAGACAAGCTCTGGCAGCGATGAACCAATCGACGTAGGGATACTTTGATCATCTTAGGTGCATCAAAAAGTAAATAGTCTTCAACAATATCACAGACCACCGCAACCGTTGGTCTGATGATCTTACCAGTGCATTGTCTAATGCTGTAATCACATGTTGTCTGACACTGTGGAGTAAGAGTGCAGTCATGTGCATAATGACATGTGATGTTTGAAAGTCTGTTGTGTATCTGCTGACTTGATAGAAGCATGGTATCCTCACCGATAACAACTTCAAAACTTTTTTGGTGATAGAGTGATAAGCCATTGACATTGCATAGGTGATACCTGCCAATGAGAATAAATACTGTATACTATGGGAATCATTTTATGTGCATTTCTATTGATCTTCAAAACAGATGTAATATTCAATATTTCTATTGATCTTCAAAACAGATGTAATATTCAATATTTCTATTGATCTTCAAAATAGATGTAATATTCAACATTTTCCCCTGCATGCATTTGAGAATATGTCTCCCAGAGCTTTCTTTCATACCCAGTAGCATACTCCAGTTGATATATATCGAACATCTACTTAGAATGAATGAAAATAGGCTTACACAACAAGCATTATACCAGATGACAAAAGAAAGCGAAGAAGACAAAGGGAAACTCTTTGCAGAACAACCATCAAAGAGGGTTTGACTATGAGTCTCGACAGCGTGCAAGAGCTACACACAGTAGCACCACATCACTCAAACTACAGACAACTAGTTTCTACCCTATGCACTGTATTCAGTGCTGATGGGTGGATACAAACTCTAGCTCTCTCAAGTTTGCAATGCTTTGAGAAGGTTTACAAAATATATCATTATCAGAAGGCCAGAGAAGATCTGAAAATCTGGCATGGGTTATAGTAACACATACAAAAATAAATATTATATAAATAAATTAGGATGTGTTACAAAAAACACCTGATGATGATAAGAGAATGAAAGTAATGATAATAAGGACAACATAAATTGACATTTTCGTATAAAATCTTCTTGAGAACAATAACAACACAATAATATATGGGGAAAAACATATATTGATTAAAAAATATTATTGAAAATATAGATACTACTGCAATACATTAAAACTAGCAATCTTCCACAGGAAAGATGAATAGTCATGTACCCCACAAAATGGTGTCATAACTATTATTGGAAAGAGACTAATGACACAAAAAGAATTTTGTATTTTGTTAATGTACATGTATTAAGCTTATGTACAGACAGTATTTATTACCCACTGTACCCTTGGGGGCTTCAGCATTAAGGGAGACTGGTTTAAAATGAGAGAACGCTCCTCAGTAAGAATTGAATTTGGGTAAATGATGTCTCCTCTGAAAAGGCATATTCTTCTTCTTCAGTGTTCATTCTCAAACTCCTGCTTTAATTCTCTCATAGCAAGATCATGGTCCTACTAGATTTCCAGCAAAATATAGTCCAAATAATGGAAATGCGTTGTGTTGCTGTTTTATTTGCGCCAATGGCCCAACACATCCATCTTCGGTGGAGAAAAGGTATATAATAACCATGAAGCAAGAGAATATCTGGCAGGTGGCACAAAATTGGTACTGCCATATCACTCTGAAAAGATAATTACTTCATGAAATAGTCTCGTAGTTCAAGCCTGAGTTTCATGCTTTCATGGATAAGTTCACAAACAAACTAATAGGTTAGAAAGGAAAGTTTTATTTTAAATTAAAGCTTTAATGAAAGTAAAGTTTTATTGAATGTGAAGTTTCATTGAAAGTGAATCTTTATTAAAAGTAAAATTTTATTGAAAGTAAACTTTTATTGAAAGTGAAGCTTTATAGAAAGCAAAGCTGTATATTGAAAGCAAAGTTTTATTAAAAGTCAAGTTTTATTGAAAATAAAGCATTACTGAAAGTGAAGATTTATTGAAAGTTAGTTTTATTGAAAATTGAACGAATTAAGGGGCATAAAAAAGGTGGACGGTAATTGCTACTTTGTGAGTAAAGGATGGAAGACAAAACAGTGCAATTCTATTGAAAGGATTAGAGTTCTGCCTGGTGCCAGAGTTGCAACCAGAGACTTTTACTTCAGGGTGCAAAGAATCAATGCCTTCAATCCACACATGCCATAGGATGAGACTAAGCAAAGTTGGGGGGGATATGCCGAAGACATGTCACCTGTAAAAACAAGAAAAATCATTGATTCTGCATGAATTATCTCAATTTCTTCCTTTGTTTTCTGTCAAATGGTCCTATGGATGATGAGATGCAGGATAGCAGACATTACAAGTTTGTCTCTTAGTTATGTCTTTATGTTGCACTTAATAGACAAGATAATTACTAGTCTGGACTGCCGGGTTGTCGTGTCAGAAAACTAATTAAAGAGTGAATAGTGAGAAAGTCTTCAGAGAAGTTACCTAAGTATTGTCTATTGAATACACATGAAGGTAGCACAGCACAGAGCAGTGTCATGTGCAAGAACAAGTGAGAAATGGAGACCATATGAAAGCAATGTTTGTCCTCAAGCTTTCAGCTGCCTTTGTATATATCACCCTAGCCCACAAAAAAAACTGTGTGCAAAAACCCACACGAGGAGTTCATTCTGCTGGTGAGCAAAACCTCAGCTAAGAGAGCAAACCAGACCTAGCCCAACTCTACGGTAGAGCATTTCCCAAACCAGAATCATGCTCATAGATGAGAAAGGTTCAGTACCCAAGGGCACAGGGACCAATGGATTGTTTAATTACATGAGACAAGTTCACTGCAACAGAACACCTTGTAAGAGACAGACGAAGTAGAAAAAGTATAAATCTCTGCTCAGAAACTGTCACCCAGAGATGTGTTGTGGCCAGTAAAGTCCAAGCACACTTTGGAAGATAACCTGTAATGGCATAGAGCTGATATACATTTGTTGACAGATAAGAACAACAGATATGAAGTCTGTCACAGGCCAAGGACACTCACGAAATTTAAAAACATGCTGAAATTGGATGTGCTAGGCCTATAATGCGCAGATCAAATGGTTGTACAGAATATCGTGATGGTTATCATAGAGCATATGCAGAAGAAAAAGAAAGAAGTTTAGACAATATAGCTTACCCTCCCTGAGTAGGTTTCTCCTGAAACATAGCATACAGCTGAGAGTTGGAATCTAATGGGTATGAAATCAAGCTCTGGAGAAATCTCTCCATTGCACAATATATACAAGAACTCTATTACTCACAATTTCTAGGGATTGAAACACACCAAACAAAATACCACAAAAGATCATGTTCTGAAATTTTTTTCAAAAATTTTTTTTTTCAAATCCTCAGATAGTTTGTTTACATAGATAGTAGTCAATACATGGGAGCAAACATCAGCAGGAGACTGCATGGCAGAAATAAGGAAGAGATTGTCAATGGCATATTGTAAAATAACATGGTTGAAAAACATTTGGTAAAACAACACCATAGAAAGGAAACTGCTAGTGCTACTAACTTTTATTTTTCCGGTTGCAATATACGGCTGTGAAACATGGACCCTAAGTAAAACAGCGGCAAAGAAGATCAATGCCTTTGAGATGAAATGCTACAGAAGGATACTTAGAATATCATGGAAGGAAAAAAAGAGAAACTCAGATATTATAAACATATTGAAGATTCCAGAGTGTCGGTTACTAAACACAATAACAAAAAGAAAACTACACCTGTTTGGTCATATAAAGAGATACAACTGTTTGGAAAGACAAATAATGGAGGGAAGAACACCTGGGTGGAGGAGGAAAAGCAGACCAAGAAGATGATGGACTGACGACCTTAAAGATAACATTAATACATCGTTGGAAAATGCAAGCCGCATCTCCTAAGACAGAGAAGGGTTCAGGGAGTTCATTGGGAAGACAATGTTCTGGAGAGAATACATCACATGACACTGAGATAGTAGTCTGGAAAAAAAATATGATAAATTGGCAAAAATCCCTAAGATCAGTATACCTCAACACTTCAGATAAGTAAAATCTCTGTTAAAATCATCTATCCGACTTCAATGGAGAGAGCTAAACAGAACCTATAGCCCCGAACAAGACAAAATTAACACATTAAAAAAAATGAACTAGTCATGATATTTCGACTGAGATCGTGATGCTGCTGTCTAAAATCACACTTGGTATGAATGGGTATCTGTAACTCTGCAGCCAGCATCTGTGGAGAAGCAACACAGAAACTAAAACACATACTACAGCCTAGTTTCACTGGTCACAGAATGACAATCCGGCCAACAGGAGCTTCTTGGCAAAACAATTTGTGGGTAACCCAAGATGACCTAAAACAAACCGCATTATACATGGCCAATATTGGACTGAATGTTTAACAATTGAATCACAGAAGAAGAAAAAGAATTTTCTTAATAAGCACAACAAATGGGTACAAATATTCTCACCTGACACCATTTTTCTCATACAGTTCTTCTGCCAGTTCTACCAAACTAAGCATGACTTTGGCTCTCAAAGACCAATTTGGCAATGTCCAACGATAGATGTTACTTGTGAAAAGACTGAATGGCCATGGGGTACTTCTTCTATACAAAGTGGAGCCTTGCACCAAGTGTACATAGTTCCACACACTGATACCTCCGCATGTACCATTTAGATGAGGTACAGAAATGCTATCCTTTAACAGAAAATAGTTACATATAAATTTATATATATTGTTGGCTCAATATGATATTTGTAGGACAGACTGCAATCAAGTTAGCCCAAGATAAGTCTACCATGTTATTCAATGTTTTGTCCATCTAAATTGTAATGCCACGACCCTTTAATACAGTTCCAGATGGTGTGGTAACCCCCAACCATAGAATTAGTTTCATTGCTACTTCATCCCCATCGAGACCAGCACCGTGCAGAGGTGATGGGGCTTAGTTCAGCCATCAGGGGCTGGAAACTAAGACTGGTCGGGCAGTCCCACTCGAGCAGGACCATAGTCCTGCCCTAGTAAGCAGAGTGCTGAAGACGGAGGCATCCAGCCAAAAGGCGCACAGATAATCAGGATGCCACGTGCAAAACACAATGGAAACATGTCTACATCTATAAATAGTTATGGTGCCTGCCCTGTGGCGGACGTTCAGGCAGGGACGGTGCCGGGCCCTATACCTCGAAAGGGCCCAACCTCAGTTACTGGAAGTCCTTCTCAATTGCCTCGAGGAGCCAGGAGGCAAGGGAATAGAGCTACTGGCCAAACAAACAAACGACCAATAAAAATAATGCACTGGAATGCTGAGGGTGTCAACAGTAAAAGAGATGGATACAGCAAAAAATTGGAACTTGAAAATGTCCTCAGTGAAGAACAAGTTAACATATGCTGTATCCAAGAAACACACCTCAGCAGTGACATAGCCTTCAAAATCAGAGGCTACCAGTGCTACCGATCTGACCGAAAGGACAGGCGAAAGGGTGGAATTCTGACACTTGTTAAAAACAATATCAGCGCATGTCAGCTGGAAGTATATATGGAAGGGGCAGAATACCAGATGCTCCACCTAAAAACAGACAGTGCAGAATTCCATCTCCTGAACTACTACTGCCCAAATGATAAACCAATGGCACTAGACACAATTCCAGACAAAGAGAAACTCATGGTGTGTGGTGACTTCAACAGCCACTCTCAGAGCTGGGGCTACGATCATATCGACAAGAGAGGTGAGGAACTTGAGAGCTGGCAGGATGAAAATAATCTCATCCTTATTAACCAGCCAGCAGACTCGCCAACCTTCTACTCGAGAGCATGGCACACCACCTCTACACCAGACCTGGCATTCCACTCACCAGGCTTGGAATGGAACATCACACGTGTTGTTGGAAAGCAGCTTGGAGGTAGTGACCACAGACCAGTATTTCTGGAAATCCACAATGAATTCACCAAGGACAGCAGCACGCTCACTAGGTGGAACTATAAAAGGGCAGACTGGAAAATGTACCAGCATTTAACCAGTGTTCTAGCTAAGGACATGAACTTGGACAAAGACATCAATAGAGCAGTGAGTGAATTTAATAGATGTATACTACATGCTGCTAGTAAAACCATACCCAGGGGGGCACGCAAAAACTACAAACCCTACTGGAATGATGAACTGGAAAAGCTGCAAAATGAGATGGAAACATCTAGAAAGCAGGCTGAGAACAGACCTAGCCAAGAACATCACAACAAATATCAGCAAACAAAGGCTAAATTTCAAAGAGCCAAGTTACAAGCCAGACGGAGCAGCTGGAAAGAAAAAACAGAGTCGCTGAACCTAGAAAGAGATACTAGGAAATTATGGAAACTTGTAAAACAACTAAATGATGAAGGTACAGGGAGAAATACCAGGATCACACTTTATAAAGATAGAAACATTTTAACAGGTAAACATGCAGCTGATTACTTTGCAGATTCCTTTGCAGAAGACAATAACGTCAAAGTCAGCCCAGACAAACAACAGGAGGTTCGAGAGAACCAGCAAAACATTGGACAAGGTGAACCTATACCTGAAGTCATGGAGGCACCAATCACAATGAGAGAACTGGAGCAATATCCAAATTGAAAATGAAAAAGTCCCCTGGAGCTGATGGAGTGTCCAATGAAATGATTAGAAACCTGGGAATTGCAGCAAGAGCAAAGCTACTGCAGATCTTTAACACAAGCTGGTCCACAGGTAATGTACCACAGGCGTGGAGAGAAGCAATAATGATACCACTCCTCAAATCAGGAAAAGATGGCAACACAGTCTCCAACTACAGGCCCATCAGCCTCACAAGCTGTCTATGTAAAACAATGGAATGCATTATCAATCTTAGGATGCAGTGGTACCTTGAAAGTGAAAACCTTCTGGTATCACAGCAAGCAGGTTTCAGACAGTGCTACTCTACTGAAGATCAGGCAACCTACCTCTCCCAAGAGATTGAGGATGCCTTCCAAGAAAAGAAACTGGTACTAGCAGCATGGATAGACCTCAGGAAAGCATTTGATAAGGTCTGGAAAGAAGGGCTCCTAAAGAAATTGCGAAATTGCAGGGTTAGCTCAAGAATGTACAAATGGGTTAAAGCATACCTGCATAATAGAAGAGCCAGGGTACAATTAGATGGTCGCAAGAGCAAGAAAGTTCTACTGCGTCATGGAGTCCCCCAGGGAGGAGTCCTGTCACCCACACTTTTCTTGGTTTACATCAATGACCTAGTTGCTGAACTACCACACGGGATCAAAGTGGCAATGTATGTGATGACCTGGTGATCTGGTGCACGGAAGAACATGCAACAGTGGCCACTAAACAAATACAAAGAGCTATCGATGCCCTAACCTTATGGGCAAATAGATGGTGCGTCAGCATTAACACAGATAAGTGCAGCACTACACTCTTTACCCTCTCACCAAAACAAAAAGCGGGTCATATCAAGATAGATGGAGAGCTCTTGAAAGAAGACAAACAACCCACATACCTCGGAGTTACTTTTGATGATAAGCTGACATGGAAGCAGCACATAAACAAAGCAACAACAAAAGCCAGGAGGAAGCTAGCTATCCTGAGAAAACTAAGTGGAACCACATGGGGAGCCAGTGGAAATATACTCAGTAAAGTTTACCAGCAAGGCATAAGACCACACCTGGAATATGGTTCAGCTGCGTGGTGTCCTGCATCAAACACCACATTACAAGATCTAGATAAAGTGCAAAACCAGGCACTTAGAATAATGTTGGGAGCAATGAAATCAACACCCATAGCAGAGATGCAGAAAATGGGAAGAATGCAAACACTTGGCGAACGCAGAGACACAAAAGTACTAATTCAAGCAGAAAAGTTTCAGTGTATGCCAAGTCATCCAATGAAGGAAAGATTCCAAAATCTAGCAATGGGGTGACTGAAAAGGAGCAGCTTTATCCATCAAGCTAAACGACTCCGTAGACAACTTACAGACCTACCTGAAGTTGACAGCCCCTTAACGTCTGTACCAGAACAAACCCCGTGGAGTGAAAGACATGGAATGCCAATATACATTCAGACCCATGTGAAAGGAATACTAAGCGAGGACGAACAGAACAGTGTGCAGCGAATGACAGTCACCCTCAGTTTCCTGGATGAGGAATATCCACAAGATATATGGGTCAGAGTGTACACAGATGGGTCAGCACAGAATGCTGTGAGGAATGGAGGTGCAGGTGTATATATAGAATATCCACACAAGCCTAGAGATACAATCAGAACACCGACAGGAAAATTCTGCAATAATTATGATGCAGAAATCCAGGCAATTAGTGTGGCAGCTAAAAAACTGCTGAACTCCAACTCCGGCCTACAGCCTGTGGTATTCCTGACAGATGCAAGGTCAGTGCTTCAAGCTCTCCAGTCTGGAAAACTAACAGACTTAAAGAAACTACTTAGCGAATTGTCTTACCAGTATAGGGTAACCATGCAGTGGATACCCTCTCACTGTGGAATACCAGGAAATGAAAAAGCAGACCAACTGGCTAAGGAAGGTGCTGCCGAAGACCAACCAGATATACCAATCACCTACCATCAGAAAAAACAGATGATCAAGTCAATAAGAAAGCCACAAACACCAACACAAGATGACTATCACATTATGAACAGATCAGAACAAGTTATAATTCTACGTCTCAGAACAGGACACAACCGACTCCGCAGTCACATGTATACAAAGTTCAAGATTGGCAACACGGCCATGTGTACATGTGGACAGGCAGCACAGAGTGCCAAACATATACTTCAAGAGTGTTCTGAGCATGAAACTCTGAGGCATACATATTGGCCAGAGGAAACAACACTGGAATCAAAGCTCTATGGGACTTTTGTATGAACTACAAAAGACAGTGAGTTTTATTAAGGAGACAGAATTACAGATATAGACATGTTTCAAGTGAACGAAAGAAGAAGAAGAAGAAGAATTGCTACTTCATAACTATAATTTTGCTACTGTTATGAAATGTAATGTAAAATATCTGATAAGCAGGATGTATTCTCATTGTTACAAATTGAACATAATTAAAGCATGGTGATTAATCACAAAATAATATCTAAATATATTGTGAACTATTGATTTCTAATTACAAATACATGAAATTTTGTCTTGATGCAGGGTGTAGCATGGGTAACACTCGTAATATAACAACAGTAAACTACATTCGTAGAAAGCCAACGTCAGTGCGAAGGTTGAGATTGTTTCTTTCTCACCAGATCAGAAATTCTCTGGGCAGTCTTTGCAAGAGCACAACAAAGATCATCTTCCACAGAAAATCTACTTCTGTATTTAGACTATGACCAACAAGTTGGAAAACTCTGTTTCACAAATATATGTTATTGGAAATGGAAGAAGAAGGTGCAACACAGTATCAGACAGAACAGGATATGACTGCAAATACTCAAGAATTTTGTAACTGGCATCGTAAAGAAATCAGTTTTCGCTGCACCGCTGTAAATAAGTTCAATGAACTCTTGTGCTGTCTCAGGAACATCTTCAACTTTGACTGTGAATGGGCTTCTGGCAAATGCAAATTTGCAAGTCAGGTAGATTTGGAAAGTACGAAGAAATTTTGTCTGCAAGCATGTGCAAGTGTTCTTTCACATAAATTATCATTGTAATCCTTTTGTCTGGTTCAATGTCATGCTCCTCAAAGAAAGAAGATAAGTTAGGCAATATGTAAATTTTATTTTCATCCATATTTTTTTGGCCAAAGCTGAAATTTCATTTGGCATGATTGGATCTTTTCAGACAAATTGAGGCATATTACATTTGGTCTTTGCAGTGATAAATTTAACTCACTCAAGATAGCAAAGATGTTAACCAAGTAAGCTATTTTCTGCAGTCTTGCTTTCTGATTAAAAATAATTTAGAGTTCATCACGAAGCTTGAGAACATGTTTTAATACTTTTACTCTCAACTACGATCTCACTTTAGTGTGAGATAGCAGAGCATTGTTCGCCGCATCCAACTCATTGTACAATTCTGAAACAGTCAACTGTTTATAAAGTGCTCGCCTTTACAAAATTGGCCAAACTTATGACACCTTTCATTACTTCTTGTAACTCTTGTGGTAGCGTTTGTGCTGCTAATATTTGCCGATAAATTGTACAGTAAGTTCCAATGACTGTTGGTGACTCACTCAGTACCAGACATTGAAATCCAGATCGACATCCTAGCACAGCTGGAGCACCATCTGTGCAAACACCACAAACCTTTTTCTAAGAGATCTTATTCTCTTACAGAAATGAATCGTGTAAAATACATCGTGCTGTGGTTGTGATTTCAAGAGGTTTGTAAAAAAGAAACTCATCTTTAAAATCAGCATCATTAATATGTAAATCGTGAAACTGGGTAATAAAGTTGCTAATAATATTGAAACAAACATAGTCACACAAACAAATCCATGTTTCGACAGAAAGGCGTTTATCAAGGACTACATACAAATATTAATTAGAAAAAGGCAAGTAAAGACGACACAACTTGTGTTTACATGTCTAGTGGAATGGCCGAATAAAGAATAGAAATGAGGTCAAAAGAGACAAACAGGGAATGTCTAGAAATAGGAAGTATACAAAAACAGGCCTGAATACATGTGTGTGAAAACAAGACAGAGAAATAGGGGAACAACCCAATATTAAGCATATATCAATCATTCATTCATACCAAAAGGCTTCAGAGTGCCAAATTCGTATATATAGCGGTTCTCAAGAGCCAGACAGATCTGGTCATCGAAGAAGCACGCTTTGATGGCCGTCATCTGAATATCCTGTGTCCCAGATGGCCTGTGCCATTGAAATTAACACCCACAGCTTAGCCCAAATGGTGTTTAATGCTGTGTGGGTGCTCGCAGAAACAGTCAGCAAGCCTAATAATAGTTTCACCTGTGTACGTCATGATGCATCGGTTGCAGATGATGGCATAGATGACCTTCCGGGACACACAGGAGAAACTCTCTTCGATGGAGAAGGTGGCCTTGGGGAACGTGACGGACCGGATCTGGGTAACATACGGACAGGTGTAGCATCTAGGGCGATTGCAGCTAACAGTGCCAGAATGAAAGGGTACATCAGGCCTAAGATGACTCCGGACCAGTGGATCCCTGAGGTCCTGTCTGTACGCAACTAGACGGGGGGGTAGCAGAATGCTCCCCACATCTCAGGATCAGACTGTAGAAGGAGAAGGTGTCAGAGCAGAACATGACGAACAGCAGAATTCTTGGATTAGGCAGGACAGAGTCACTAACACTGGTGTATTGGAAAAAACATGCAATACTACAGTATTTTCTATACTCTGCGCAGACTTGGATGGGACATACAAGGAGGATGGATGATGGCAGAATACCGAAGTATCTACTTTATGGAGAATTAAAGTCTGAGAAAAGATCTCATGGCCAACATCTACTCCGGTACAAAGATGTGTGCAAAAGTGCAAAAAAATATACATGATACAGGAATTGATAAGGAATCATGGAAACAGAATGTCATGGATGATGTTTCATGGACAAGAAAGATCAGGAATGGTATAAAGACAGGAGAAAGTGATAGCAGATAGCTCCAGGGCTGCAAGCCTAAGAGGACACACAACAGCACAATATGGTGCAAGTGGACATGCGATTCCTTGTACAAGCTGGGTAAGACTCAGTCCGAGGCTCAGATTGGTCTTGTAAATCACATCCATCATTGCCCGTGATTGTAGATTGTATTTCTTACAGCACTGAGATAATACTAGAATCATCACCTAACATTCAAATCTGATCACAAATATACAAATCACCAACCTGAAGGATGTAGAAGTTAAGAAAGTTTGGCTGTATCAACACCCACCACATGTTCTGAGCCTCTCCAAGATTTATCTGCAAAGAATGATAAAATAAATCATGAAAGTAAATTTTGTAATAGAACATTACAACTAATGTTAATTTTAGATATCACTTAAGATTTCAAGAACATTACTAAATTCATGTCTTCTTCTTCTCCTACATTTATTCTAAAACTACTGGAGTTTACCAGGATGTAGTCCAAAGAACAGAATGTATTGGTTTACAACTTTGCTATGATATCTGCAACATTTGGCCTGATACATCTAACTTCAGCATGGTTTCTGGGTCACTGCGACCTTATTTGGGATGGGACAGCCAACTCCAATTTATCCTTACAACATGCATGGAAGGTATACATTGCTGCTATTCCTTGTTCCTCTTTCTGGCCCTGGAAACACATAGGCGTAATGTTATGAGAAATGGCATCTGCACTGCGCTTAAACAATGACCACATTTGTATGAGTTAAGATTGTGAGACCGTCTCATTAACCGTTACTCCAAAAATATATATACCGGTAGTACTCTAAACATCAGATATGCTGAAAAGGTTCATTTGCTACCCACAAAATTTGATACCAGTGTTTCTCAAACTGAGTTCCATGGAACCCTAGGGTTCTGAGAAAGAAAGAAGAGGTTCTGTGAGAAAGAGTGATATGCAAGCCAATCATATGTACTTAAATTACATACTTATGACAACTACGAGGTAGCTTCAAAACATTCCCAGAATTGGTGAATTATGTAGAATTAAGTAACAAAAATTAGGGACCAAACCTGAAATAAAGGAATGACAAAAACGGATGTGCTGGACCTCAGACCACATAGTGGCCATCCGAGGTGCAAATAACACAGTTCTACTGTGGAACCTGCAGCACAACGTACGTCATGCTCCCCGGCAGAAATCACACAATATATTCGTTGTGGTTATATGAGAGCGAATGCTGAAGAAGAAGAAGTAACAAAAGAATTATCTATACTACTTTTCATTCCAAGTAAAATATCCCAACTGGACATTTTCGCCAACATAGATACAGCTACTGGAAACATTCGTAGAACTTGTTCAGCTGTACATGTTGTGTGCAAAGTCCTAATGAAATTAAAGATAGGGTAAACCACAAGCTAATTCAAGAGAGTTGAATTCATGAGGTAGGTTCACTATCCACTCTCATTCAAGAAAGTTGAGTTCATGAGGCGGGTACTCTATCCACTCTAAACATTTTGTTTACACATGGAGAATGTACAATGATGATAGTAACTTGAGTTACGAAGAATCACGGCATGCGGTTTTTACCTATAAGTGCTCAACTGCCAATGTACTAGATGTTATAATTATTTGATTGGTAAGTATCACCTTCAGTAGGTACTTGGACAAAATTTTCAAAACAGTGCTACATAATTACAAATAATATAGTTAGATAGCCCTTAAAAATTTCAATTTAACGATACTTCAATCAAGTCTGTACAGCAACCCTGAAAAAAAGTGATGAATTGTTTCCAAATTAATTTGACATCAAAATAATTTACATGACTCATATAGAAAAATATAAATAAAACTTGTGACCACAAAATGAGGTAAATGCAAATAAAGTAAATAGGTTACTATATCAATATAAAATAACAATAAATAAAATTCATAATAAATAATTAAAAATAAAAATGTCCATTCGTTATGGTTTTTTGTTCTTAACTGTTTTTGTTGTCTTTAAAGGTCCCAATTGGACCGACACGTTGACTATTGTATTTGTTCCTTTTATTTATTGTTATTTTCTATATTTTATATTGATATAGTAACCTATTTACTTTATTTTCATTTACCTCTATTTGTATGGTTACTGCGGCACTTCCTTTTTGTCTGTCATCCTCCGATAGTTGGGTTATTTATATGACCACAAAATGTAGACTCGCTGATAATTTCTGAATTATCTTAGTTATTTTCAATAATAAAATACACAAACTATACATTTTTGTGTTTGTGGAGATAAGACGCTTATGTTGATCACATTTCTGGAATTTTCAGATGGACACAGAACTAACTGATATTCAAAATGGTGGCTAATTAGCATAATTATAATGAAAATAAATTATATATCTATTAAATATACTAAAAAACCACAGAAATGATATATTTTTGATTTGTAAAAAGAAGACATATCTGTTGATCACATTGCTGTGATTCTCAGTTGCATGTACAACTAATTAATATTCAAAATGTTAGCTAATTTGCATAATTTAAACAAATGTTGATGTTTTAAAAAATTAGCTGCTGCTATGGGCAATGTCAGACACTTTTAAAAGTTACTAATATGAAAAGAAAATGGTTAAAGAACTTAATAAATCTAGTTTCAAACATGTCTAACGATGCCATCACTAAATGTAAACCCTGTCCAAGAAATTTATAGCATTAGCATAATTTTCCAAACACGATGATCCCAGATGTCTAAGTACCTACCTTCAGCATGCTTTCTGTGGCAGTGGTACCATTCATTTACATTCATAGAACATTAGCTGTGGCTGTGGTATCATTCATTTACTTTCATAGAACATTAGCTGTGGCATTGGTATCATTCATTTACTTTCATAGAACATTAAGAACATTAGCCTTGATACTAATTTTCTGGTTGCTAGATTGACCACTTGAGTGTTGTTTTTTTAAAGTTATTAGTGAATTCAAACACACAAGTTGTTTTATCAGTGAACGAGTGATTTAGCCACTACTCTACCTTGCCACCCACAATCACAAACACAGTGCCATTTTAAACAAAATATCCCATGCTTGAGTATACACACACACACACATATCCATATGATTGCATGAACTCATGAACAAACACACATACATACTTCCTCATGTATCTGATCACACCTGATAAATGCACATGTTAAATCTACCTTGCCATCCTGGTTGACATCAAAATCAAACACCAGCTGTTTCAGCAGTAAGTCAGTGTCTATGTGTCCCAGTTCATACTGCAACAAGTTATCGACCTGCTGGAGAAACTCTGCATGCTTTAAGCCTTCTTCCAGTCGTTCCTCCTTCCAAACCAAGCTCGGATTGTTGGCAACTTTCACTACAAGATCATTTACCACATAGCTCTAGAAATCAGGAAGGAACACAAATAACAACTTCATTAGTTCTAGGACTGCAGCTTCATTCTAAATAAATCAAGAGGTATGGAAAATAGAAAGAATATGTTTGTTTCAATCCCAAGGAATTACAAGTGTTGAAGCTCATTTCCTATGTACAATGGATGTGAGTGAGTCATGGCTTTCTTTCATACCAAGGAGACTCCAATTCTCAGAGGTATGAAATGTTTGAAAACTCCTACTTAGAGGAGAGTCTATGTGTGTCTACAGAAGTCATATTCTCCCATTTTGTATGCACACATCCAAACACATGAAACACTGCAACCATTTGTTGGTATCAACACCTGCCACTTTTGACTACACAGTCTAAATAACTGTATGGCTTCAATACATCTAATAGTATATGACATACTCAGACTAACAAGATTTAGGCTGATTAGACAGAAACTGTCAGTATACAGAAATGATTAAGACAGACAAAATTCAATCTGAATGACAGAACAGGTAGTCTTCCACTTGGATGGACTATGTTAGACGTTCAACTGCTTATTTGTGCCAGATTTATGCCATTTTTTAAAGGCTAATGCAATTTCGATGCTATACATTTGCGTACAATTTGCAGAAAGTACTGCTTGCCGTAGCGACCTTTGTATACACTTCATCATCAACGGTGGCAGTTTGTGATAGTGTACTACCTAGGTAACAAAATTAACAATAATAGTATAGTATAAAAATAATTACCAAAATAAGTCCATAAAACAACCTAACAACGAGACAGGCGACATTTAGACTAAAAATCCTTCATCTGGATAAACAAAAGACTAAGTAAAGAAATCTTACACAGAGACACACATGGTGGTGATAGGAAGAAAAAAAAGGGGGGTAAGGACAATAACAAAGGGACAATGGAGGAAGCAAAGATAGGATGGCATGACGGGAAAAGAGGGCGTGAGGGGAAGATAGAGGTGATAAGTAAGGAGGGGAAAGTGCACAGAAAAGTGTAAATAGATCAGATATAATGCAAGTAAAATCAAATAAACTTAAAATACTTAGCTCGATAGTAGCTGCCAGTGAAAAATAAATATGAGCTAGAGATATCAGATTAAATAGCACACAGTAGCCAGTTCCCATCCATTGAAGGACACGGAGGCGAGAATGACAACCTCTGGCAATAAAATCAGACAAAATTGGAATCAACAAGGATAGGGAGTTACGAAAACATGTGGCAAACAAGAACCTAAATGTAAGGCAGGGGCGTAGATGCCAAAAAAGTGGCAGGTATAAGTGTGATGGAAATGGGAGAGGGAAGATAGAGCATCCTCTCTGGAAAGATTCAAAGAAAGCACACCATCATCACAAAACCCACAACACTCTAGTGGTTGTAGGGGTGTCACTATAGAAACATCAACACAAAAATGTCGCCATACCACTCTGCTATCAGTTCTTTGTTTGGGTGTGAAAATCTTAATTAAAGCACAACCAACAACTGACTGAGATGGGTGAGCTTAATTCCCCTAAGATGGTTGATGGACTGGCAAGCTGAGCATTTATGACAATTCCTCCAGTGCTGTGAAGCTGGTTCCTAACAAATAATCAAGAAAATCTCTTATCAAGACCTCCTTAGTTGTCTATTATGACATAGATGGCAGTCACAGTACCAATATTCTGTGCTCCGCTTTCAAGTACTGGCTACACACTGGCGAGTTCTTGATCCACTTGTTTTTAGCTCTTTATCTTTGATATGCCCCTGTGATCTTCATTTAGATCCACCGCTACACCAGTATACCAATAATTTATCCAATTTTACAGGGTTGCTAGCATTCAGCAATATTTAAATGTCATTACATTAAATTTATGTTTCAGACATTTTTTTGGGGATCAATTTGAAAATATATTTCAAATGAAAAGTTTGGTCATTTTTTTATCATATTTTACCTTAGATTTGACTATAATCAATTTCAACTATCTGGCAATCATACATTTTATATTGACTTGTAAGTATATTATAACAGAGGCATAGAGTTAAATGACAGTTCCTTACCTTGACATTAGCCTTGAAGTGAAAACATGATTGCAAGTTCAGTTGTTTGCTGACACACAAGTCATGGCACAAGCTACCAGTAGTGTACTTGTCAGAATACTCTTGACACTGCCAGATAAGGAATTGAATATATCTGATTAGCTCATAGAAAATATAAGGTCATGTTGGTAGACGAGGAAAAAATCTTGATGTGGCTAGCATTCAGATTGGTTTGATTTGTGATTATGAGTTGATGTCACTGCACTCCAGACAAACCCACTGGTGTTCAGTCTACTCCAGCAAATATTAAAGTTTATGCATACTGATGGTTCCCATGGATCACTGGTTGAACACATTGCTCATTCTGCATCTCTGATGCAAAACCCTGGAGGTCTGTTTGCATGGAAGTCCTACTCAAACCACATTGTATACCTAATTCTCCAGATTCAAATTTCTGTAAACATAACTCCAGTAAGGAGTGTCCTTTGGTTTAGTAGGAATATTAATTACTAATGAGGAATTGGGGGGGGGGGGGGGGGTGTGTTTACATGAGTTTGTGTGTGTGTGTGCATGTATATTTGTGAAGCATTTCCCATCACCTTAGGAGTCTGCCACAAAAGGACAAAGGTGCAATGTTCTCTGGAATGCATCTTCTTATCATCCATGGAGATTATTTGATAGAAGACAGAGGATAGAAATTGAGACAAGATGTGACAATGATGATTTTTCACATGTGGCAGGTTGTCATCCTATCACCTAACTTTTCTTCGTCGTCTCCTATAACATGCCTGGAAAGAATACAGTGGCCTTACTCTTTGTACCCGAAACTTGAAGTCCAGAGCTCGGTTGTCAGATGGGCAGAAATTATTGATAAATTGTTATAATGACTTAAGTTATGGGTGTGAAACAAAATAAATGGGAGATAAAGAACTCAACAGGACATTTATGTGCAAATTTAGGGGAGTGTTACAACCAAGAGGCCATAAGGTACTAAATTGGCAGATATACTGCTTCTTAAGTGCACAATGAGATTTGTCATCTGAAAGTTACAATTTAATGGCAGTTAAATGAGTATCCCAAGCGCAAAGATGGTTCACTGCATTAATCATGCAGTGATGATGTGTTCATAGGCATTGTTGTCTTCTATTTGTTATGGGTTATATGTTGTTTTTAATAAAAGTCTTGTGGTCAAAACTGTTGCATACTTTTAGTGATTCATAAAACTTCATTACCCCATGATTCCACTTTTTTGTCTATTGAAAAAAAATATAGCAGATACCAGCAAAGAGAGGAATTTCAGAAATTATATTGAAGATGAATATGAAATACATTAAACGCCTGTGCGTTGCCTGGGCCCAAAAGGGGAGCAAAGAATAGCAACACTGTTTACCTTCCACGCATGTCGTAAAAGGCGAATATGGAGGGTATGGGATGGAGTTGGCTGTCCCATCCGATATAGGGTCAGTGACACAAAGCCATGCTGAAGTTGGATATGTCAGGCCAAAAGGCGCAGATATTGCAGCAATGCTGTAAACCATGACACAACGCATTCCGTTCTCCGGACTACATGCTGCTAATCTGTAGGAGTTTGAGAACGAATGCAGAAGAAGAAATACATTCAGAATATAAGCAGAAATCATTATAAGATAGGTACTGTTCTGGAATCTGCAGAAGAAAAGGAAGGATAAGAAATTCCTGGAGGAAGTGTTAGAACTGAATAAAAGAGGGAAGGATCGCTAAAGATTGGATAACATGGAAGATGTTTGTTGAGAACCTGTCTTTATAAGATCAATGATGTTTGCTGAGAACTTATGCATATAAAATGGAAGAGGTTTGTTGAGAGCCTGTCTGGATAAAACAGAAGAGGTTTAATGAGGACATTTATGAGTTGGTTGGCTGCGGATCCAACGGTCCATAGGCTCATGACCTTTGGCCTAATGCCATTAAATGGCATTATATTGCTGGGAAGTCTGTGGATTTTCGGCCCACCCTGGGACAGAGCCAGAGAATAACTATCACACCTCCAGGAAGGTAGGTTTCAACCTATGCACTGCTCCTTGCCACTGTAGCCAAGATAGGGTTCACTGTGCTCATTCCCCGCCACCAATTGACTACTGGTTATGCCGAACTTCTCTACTGCGTCAGGCATGCAACCAAATGTTCAAGTCAAAAGGATTGTCACATCCTGAGTCCCTGTGCCTCTATGATGGGTCTCAGTCATAGGAAAAAACAGTGCTGTCAGTTTCCTCCTCCCCAGTGCTGCAAAGTACATCTCTGGCTCCCTCCCAACCACAGAGGGTGCATACATATATATTCAGGTGAACATGAAACAAATTTCAACAACAAAATAAAAGTATAATTGTCTAGATGATGTGCCATGAAGCTTCTATAAGATAACCTCATTATAACGGCATGTCATCCACTAAGGTTTTCTGTTGCATGGATGATTTGTCTAGTGGGCCATTGGTGAGACCCACAGATGCAACCACATGTGTGACATGTATGAGTAAGATGGAAGAGGTTTAAGGAGTGCCTATCTAAATAAGATGGGCAGAATTTGCTGAGAACTTGTCTGGATAAGAGGTTTGTTGAGGACCTGTATGGATAAGATGGAAGAAAGGTTGATGAAAACATTTATGGATAATAATTAATAGATCTCGTTTGTTGAGGACCTGTCTGAGTAAAGATGGAAGAATTTTGCTGAAAATCTATCTGGATAACATGGAAGAGGTTTGTTGAGAACCTGTCTGGATATGGTGGAAGAGGCTTCTTAAGAATATTTTGATAAGATTGAAGAGGTTTGTTGATAACATTTCTGTAAAAGAGGTTTGTTGAGAAATGGATAAGATGGAATAGGCATGTTGAGAACTTGTTTTTGAATAGGATGGAACAGGTTTTGTTTTTGAGGACCTTTCTGATGACTATCTATAAGAAGAAATATCAGAGGGAATCACCTACCATTTGATCTACAGCCTGTTGTCCATCACATTCTGAGTTCTCTCCTGTATTCCACCACACAAGCAGCATAAGAAACATCACTCCCATCAAGATGTAGGCGTAGCGCTTGTACGTTCTGACCACAATCTATGAGAAACATAGCAATACTGTTTTATTTACAACATAAATTTTATTATCAACATGCTGTTCATTGGGTTTAATCTGTTTCACTAAAAGGCACAACAGTAACAGCGATTGCTATGAAGAAGTCAGAAGAAGGTTGGCTATCACGTCAAAGAAGCAGATACAAATGAAAAACATATGACTGAGCTGCTGCAAAACAACAAAACTAACATTCCTAAGAGCTTGCATATTCCTAATGGCTATATATGGGTATGAATCCTATGAATCCATGAATCCTGGACAATCACCAACAAAGTGAAAAATAAAATGGAAGAATTTGAAACAAAATGTTACAGAAAACTCCTCAGAATACCATGGACCAAAACGATCACCAATGTAGCCATCCTGAGAGGAATGAATGTAAAAAAATCTGGCTAAACAGCATGGTTCTTTCCAGAAAACTAAAATATTTTGGCCATATTAAACGCCATGACAGACTAGAGAAGACCATTATGGAAGGGTTGATGCCAGGGAGACGAGCAAGAGGCAGACCAAGAAGAAGATGGATGCAAGACATCCTAAACCACCTGAATATGACAATAACAGCTTTGCAGCCAGTGAGCTGTTAGTGTAGGAAGACTACAATATTTAGTCCATTACCACTCTTTGTGTCGCTAGTTACCAAATATAATTTCTTCCGTATGAGCTGTGTTGGGTAACAGCAATGGTCAAATTAGACTCAGGGTTGATAGTCCTTCCTAGAAGAGGTCTGTGAATTGACCTGTGCACTGGTCTGGGATTTGACCTGTGCATTTCTCGTCTCATCCGCTTGATATGGCCTCCCAATCCATCGATAGGCACAGTCTGTATATAGTGACTCTTTGCCATTGTGTATATTACCCATAATAGGTAGGTAAAATATAAATCTCAGACAAGGAGCTTCACAGTGGCCCTTGGGTACTGCACCAAATTTTCTCGAACCCAAAAATGTGCAGTGTTGGGCAACTGCCAGCAGTCAAGTTGGACTATGTTTGCAGTGTCCAGATTCCGAGTGTCAAGCCTCAAAACTGGACACTGCTTCGGTCAGACAATTGTTTCCCCATCAAGGCCAGCACCGTGCAGTGGTGATGGGGCTTAGTTCAGCCATCATGGACTGGAAACTAAGACTGGTCGGGCAGTCCCATAGTCCTGCCCAAGTAAGCAGAGTGCTGAAGACGGAGGCATCCAGCCAAAAGGCGCACAGATAATCAGGATGCCACGCACAAAACACAATGGAAATATGTCTGTATCTATAAAAAGTTATGGTGCCTGCCCTGTGGCGGACGTTCAGGCAGGGACGGTGCCGGGGCCCTATACCTCGAAAGGGCCCAACCTCAGTTACTGAAAGTCCTTCTCAATTGCCTCGAGGAGCCAGGAGGCAAGGGAATAGAGCTACTGGCCAAACAAACAAACAACCAATAAAAATAATGCACTGGAATGCTGAGGGTGTCAACAGTAAAAGAGATGGATACAGCAAAAAATTGGAACTTGAAAATGTCCTCAGCGAAGAACAAGTTAATATATGCTGTATCCAAGAAACACACCTCAGCAGCGACATAGCCTTCAAAATCAGAGGCTACCAGTGCTATCGATCTGACTGAAAGGACAGGCGAAAGGGTGGAATTCTGACACTTGTTAAAAACAATATCAGCGCATGTCAGCTGGAAGTATATATGGAAGGGGCAGAATACCAGATGCTCCACCTAAAAACAGACAGTGCAGAATTCCATCTCCTGAACTACTACTGCCCAAATGATAAACCATTGGCACTAGACACAATTCCAGATAAAGAGAGACTTATGGTGTGTGGTGACTTCAACAGCCACTCTCAGAGCTGGGGCTACGAACATATCGACAAGAGAGGTGAGGAACTTGAGAGCTGGCAGGATGAAAATAATCTCATCCTTATTAACCAGCCAGCAGACTCACCAACCTTCTACTCGAGAGCATGGCACACCACCTCTACACCAGATCTGGCATTCCATTCACCAGGCCTGGAATGGAACATTACAAGTGTCGTTGGAAAGCAGCTTGGGGGTAGTGACCACAGACCAGTATTTCTAGAAATCCACAATGAATTTACCAAGGACAGCAGCACGCTCACTAGGTGGAACTATAAGAGGGCAGACTGGAAAATGTACCAGCATTTAACCAGTGTTCTAGCTAGGACATGAACTTGGACAAAGACATCAATAGAGCAGTGAGTGAATTTAATAGATGTATACTACATGCTGCTAGTAAAACCATACCCAGGGGGGCACGCAAAAACTACAAACCCTACTGGAATGATGAACTGGAAAAGCTGCAAAATGAGATGGAAACATATAGACAGCAGGCTGAGAACAGACCTAGCCAAGACCATCACAACAAATATCAGCAAACAAAGGCTAAATTTCAAAGAGCCAAGTTACAAGCCAGATGGAGTAGCTGGAAAGAAAAAACAGAGTCACTGAACCTAGAAAGAGATACTAGGAAATTATGGAAACTTGTAAAACAACTAAATGATGAAGGTACAGGGAGAAATACCAGGATCACACTTTATAAAGATAGAAACATTTTAACAGGTAAACATGCAGCTGATTACTTTGCAGATTTCTTCGCAGAAGACAATAACATCAAAGTCAGCCCAGACAAACAACAGGAGGTTCGAGAGAACCAGCAAAACATTGGACAAGGCGAACCTATACCTGAAGTCATGGAGGCACCAATCACAATGAGAGAACTGGATCATGCAATATCCAAATTGAAAATGAAAAAGTCCCCTGGAGCTGATGGAGTGTCCAATGAAATTATTAGAAACCTGGGAATTGCAGCAAGAGCAAAGCTACTGCAGATCTTTAACACAAGCTGGTCCACTGGTAATGTACCACAGGCGTGGAGAGAAGCAATAATGATACCACTCCTCAAATCAGGAAAAGATGGCAACACAGTCAGGATGCAGTGGTACCTTGAAAGTGAAAACCTTCTGGTATCACAGCATGCAGGTTTCAGACAGTGCTACTCTACTGAAGATCAGGCAACCTACCTCTCCCAAGAGATTGAGGATGTCTTCCAAGATAAGAAACTGGTACTAGCAGCATGGATAGACCTCAGAAAAGCATTTGATAAGGTCTGGAAAGAAGGGCTCCTAAAGAAATTGCGAAATTGCAGGGTTAGCTCAAGAATGTACAAATGGGTAAAAGCATACCTGCATAATAGAAGAGCCAGGGTACAATTAGATGGTCACAAGAGCAAGAAAGTTCTACTGCGTCATGGAGTCCCCCAGGGAGGAGTCCTGTCACCCACACTTTTCATGGTTTACATCAATGACCTAGTTGCTGAACTACCACATGGGATCAAAGTGGCAATGTATGCTGACGACCTGGTGCATGGAAGAACATGCGACAGTGGCCACTAAACAAATACAAAGAGCTATCAATGCCCTAACCTTATGGGCCAATATATGGTGCGTTAGCATTAACACATAAGTGCAGCACTACACTCTTTACCCTCTCACCAAAACAAAAAGCCGGTCATATCAAAATAGATGGAGAGCTCTTGAAAGAAGACAAACAACCCACATACCTCGGAGTTACTTTTGATGATAAACTGACATGGAAGCAGCACATAAACAAAGCAACAACAAAAGCCAGGAGGAAGTTAGCTATCCTGAGAAAACTAAGTGGAATGACATGGGGAGCCAGTGGGAATATACTCAGTAAAGTTTACCAGCAAGGCATAAGACCACACCTGGAATATGGTTCAGCAGCGTGGTGTCCTGCATCAAACACCACATTACAAGATCTAGATAAAGTGCAAAACCAGGCACTTAGAATAATGTTGGGAGCAATGAAATCAACACCCATAGCAGAGATGCAGAAAATGGGAAGAATGCAAACACTTGGCGAACGCAGAGACACAAAAGTACTAATTCAGGCAGAAAAGTTTCAGTGTATGACAAGTCATCCAATGAAGGAAAGATTCCAAAATCTAGCAATGGGACGACTGAAAAGAAGCAGCTTTATCCATCAAGCTAAACGACTCAGTAGACAACTTACAGACCTACCTGAAATTGACAGCCCCTTAAGGTCTGTACCAGAACAAACCCCGTGGAGTGAAAGACATGGAATGCCAATATACATTCACCCATGTGAAAGGAATACTAAGCGAGGACAAACAGAACAGTGTGCAGCGAAGGACAGTCACCCTCAGTTTCCTGGATGAGGAATATCCACAAGATATATGGGTCATAGTATACACAGATGGGTCAGCACAGAATGCCGTGAGGAATGGAGGTGCATGTGTATATATAGAATATCCACACAAGCCTAGAGATACAATCAGAACACCAACAGGAAAATTCTGCAATAATTATGATGCTGAAATCCAGGCAATTAGTGTGGCAGCTAAAAAAACTGCTGAACTCCATCTCTGACCTACAGCCTGTGGTATTCCTGACAGATGCAAGGTCAGTGCTTCAAGCTCTCCAGTCTTTAAAACTAACAGACTTGAAAAAACTACTTAGCGAATTGTCTTACTAGTATAGGGTAACCATGCAGTGGATACCCTCTCACTGTGGAATACCAGGAAATGAGAAAGCAGACCAACTGGCTAAGGAAGGTGCTGCCGAAGACCAACCAGATATACCAATCACCTACCATCAGAAAAAACAGATGATCAAGTCAATAAGAAAGCCACAAACACCAACACAAGATGACTATCATATTATGAACAGACCAGAACAAGTTATAATTTTACGTCTCAAAACAGGACACAACGACTCCGCAGTCACATGTATACAAAGTTCAAGATTGGCAAAACAGCCATGTGTACATATGGACAGGCAGCACAGAGTGCCAAACATATACTTCAAGAGTGTTCTGAGCATGAAACGCTGAGGCAGACATATTGGCCAGAGGAAACAACACTGGAATCAAAACTCTATGGGACACTGTATGAACTACAAAAGACAGTGAGTTTTATTAAGGAGACAGAATTACAGATATAGACATGTTTCAAGTGAACGAAAGAAGAAGAAGACAATTGTTCAATGCTTATCCTGTGTGCAATGGGGAGCTGTATTCAAAGCTTTCTTCCATAACCAGGAGTGTATGTTCAAGTTGGTATATCCAATATCTGAGTCATGACTCCTACTTTGAATGGGGTCAATTGTGATGGGACATGTGGGCTTCTGTATGTTCTGGAGCATGAACAGCACTTCTGCCAGTCGGTCTCATGCTGGACCATTGTAGCCCCGTTGCCACTGAATCAACTCATGTACACGACACTGTCCTCTAGCGTGTTACCTTTTCCTGATTCAGTGTGTACTCATAAGAATGCTTCTGATCCTATTTTGAAAATTACAATTGAATGTACCGGCGTAGAGGTTTCTGATATTTCCTGTCTCTCTGCAAGCAATTTTCATTTAAACCTACAGCATCCACGAGCCTAAAATTATTCGCCAGGAATACAGCAAGAGTAGCTGTATTTCTGTTTCCAGGGTCCACCACGAGGAGGTACTTTTAGGATTTAGGTTATCTGCTAACCATGTGTCCACATGAGAGCAATGCGAGACTCTTTGCACCCCAGGAGATGAGATAGATATGAAAGAAGGAGGAAAATGAAACTGTCGCAAGAAGAAAAGTTGGAGTGGTTACTTACCAAGATGATGTAAACAAGTTTAAAGTAATTAGCACTAAAATGAAATTATTTGCTTATGCTTTGTTTTATTTCTGAGGCTAAAGTCTTTGTGGTAAGTCATCCAAGCTTAAATACTGGAAGAACTACCCCAGTAAACAAAAAGATGTGTAATTTGTTTGTATTTAGTGTAATGTGTGCATGTTGTATTTTTTCAAATTAAGTCCAATGCATGTCTCAGTTTAAATTTTCACAGCACATCTAGATTAAGTAGAAATCTGATTTGTGCAGAAAAATGTATAAGTTTCTTGCAGTTCTGCTTAGAACAGCTATTGAAGTTAATCTTACCACAGTAAAGGTCGAACCCAGGAAGAGGCAGTTCTTTATTGCATGTGGACATCGTACCCTGCAAATAAAAACAATGAAGAATTCAAAATACATGCACATGGCCTTCCTCTTCCCTAGTATCACCACCTAGATTACTCCTTACAATGTGAACAAGTCTGTAGATAGAAGGAGAGGATGTGTTTTTAGTTTTTGAAACCTCTCCCCCCCCCCAATTAAAAAAAAATAGGGCATGGCATTTAGCACTACGAAAAATGGAAAATAAAGAGAGTAACCACCCCTTTCCTTAACAGTTCCAGTTCTTCCTTTGTCTTCTTTTTCATCGTTCTTCAGTCAGATATCAGGTTACAGCGGCAATAGCTTCAATGAATTGTATGATTCACTTCAGATCATCCATGGAACCCCTCAAGTCTGGAAGTAGTGCCGTCTCAGTAGGCCACCCATATTTTGTCCCTCTCTTCTTGGTAGAGTTGACAAGCATGAAGAATGTGTTCTGCAGTCTCTGGGCTCAGTCCACAGGTCTGTCTCACCAATCTTCAGCTTTCAGAACATGTGACTTCTCAGTCTGTTGTGGCCAGTTCATAGTTTGAAGATGATGGTTTGTTCCTTGCGTGACATTTGATGGTAGGGGTCATTTGCTTCTGCAGTTGGGTTAGGGTTACTTCCACTTTTTCTTATATTCTGCTTTTGGATCACCAATAATCCATGACCTTTGACAACTACTATAAGCCCTCTGTACAGAATTAATTAGGACTTCATTCGTTACCTTTTTTCTATTATTATGGTATTTGTTGGTAACTATTTATATGCTTGGAATTGCATGTCAACGCCGACCAATGAAATTCATGGACATAATCCAAATCTGCCTTTCTGTTCATGTTTACATTTTCTGTACATAATTCTTGTATACAAGAGGTCATGAATAATACTACAGAAGTGAGGTGATTAGTTTGTTCTTTTTTGTTTTAGGTAAAACCCCTGCTTACTAAATTTATATTTATAGCCCTGACTTTGAACCATCTGAGAATAAACTAGTTGTACTAGTCTGCAGCCAAACTGAAATATTTGTGCCTAGCATATCTAACCCAGCAGATCTATGCAAGCTTTGATAGCTAGAGCCAGTGTAGCCATGTTTTAATTGGATACTAACAGCTTGTACAGATCCTATTGATTTTCTACAGAATATACTAAGCTATACAACATTTGTCTGGCTATGTGGTGACATTGTACAGTATGCCCCTGTGAAAAAAGGTATCGGTTTCGAATCTCATGACAGACAATTGTGCATCCGGACCATTCCGAAAGCAATGGCAAACTACTGACTATTTATATTGCCTGGAAATTCACTATAGCCAAAAAATACTGGGATGATGGCTACGTCCTGAATAGGATATATTACCAGTTTTATACAACATTTAAAGCCTCACCTGTGTGTTACTGGGCCCAAAAGGGGAGTAAAGAATGTGACACTGACTGTACCTGCCAGGAATGCTGTAAGAGGTGAGTAAGAAGGTTTGGGGCATGGAGTTGGTTATCCAATTCGATAAAGGGCTAAATGACCTATAGGTCATGCTGAAGAATAATATATCAGGCCAAAAGTCACAAATATTGCGGCTACGCTGTAAAAAAATTACACAGCACTTTCCGTTCTCTTGACTGAGTAGAAATCTAATCTGCTAATCTGTGGGTTTGAAAACTAACACAGAAGAAGCATTTAAAACCAAATGTTACAGAGGAATCCTCCAAATAAAATTGATCAAAATAATCACCAATAGGACCATCCTGAGAGAGAGAAACATAAAATAAAACATGCTAAACAACAAAGTTCTCTGCAGAAAATTACAATATTTTTGACATATTAAACAACATGACAATCTGGAAAAGACCAAAATGGAGGGATATTGACAGGACAACATAAAAGATGCAGACCACGAACATGATGGACACAAGATATCAACTACATGAACATGGCTGGTCAAAAGTGACATAAAAGCCACACTGATGTGTCAAGCTGAAAGAAGCAGCCATCACAGCTATGTTGCAAACCATGACACAATGCATTCCCTTCTCTGGTCTTTTACTAACCATCAGATGTTTAGGAACAAAACAAAAGAATACAGCTTAGATGAGACATCTGTACCTTTTGGCTCAACACATCCAACTTCAGCATGGCTTCTGGGTCATTTTTAACTATATGAGATGGGACAGCTAGCACCACCCACAGAAACTCCTTGGCTGCCTTTTATGACATGCATGGCAAGTGGCAGTGTTGTTATTCTTTGAAAAGAGCTGAGACGGTGCAGAGGATTGACGTTAATTGCACTCAAGTCTCCCCATATGTACTCCACCTCTAACAATGAAGTGACATGCTACAGGTCAAGAGGTACCACGCTATCTATATGCTGTGGCCCTTGTTTGCCTTGTGGTGTCAGGGGTGGAAGAGTTCTCTGGAGATGGCCTTCTTGTGTGCTGTTTGTAAGCTTGTTCCTGTGGCTTCTTTGATTTCTGTGATCCATCTTTTACATGGTCTGCCTCTGGCTTTATAACCGTTATGTCTATGTGTCATGTCATTTGTGACAGTCTATCTGTCAGTATTTTTTTATCAGCTATGGAGTAATGTGCTAATCTCTAGGGATCTCTTTTAAAAAGATCATCCCCTTTCTGGCCCCCTAAACACACATGTGATATTAAATACCAATATTTGCTCATGCTTTATAAATTCATCTCTATGTCATACAACACCTGTGACCATATTTAAGAAAAACTGAATACTCAGTAATCCCCTGCAGATATATAAAACAAGAAAAATAATTATTAACTGCACCTTCATTTGCATGAAATGGTTTGGCCATGTATGATTATCAACCCAATGATAAGTTATAATTACATACAGCATTAACCTGGAAACTAGCATAGAGAGATAAAGGACATGGAAAAGATGAATTGAGAGAGTGGCTCGCTCATGTGTTGAGTGGGCCTGAAAGTGGAGTACACAATAACAACACTGTGACCTGTCATACATGGAGTAAGAGACAGCTCAGAAGGTTTTGGAGCTTGGGTTGGCTGTTCTATCTCTTAAAGGGTCAAAGTGACAGTGAAGTGACATTAAAGTTGGATGTGTCAGGTTGCAAAGCACAGATACTGCAGCCAAGCTGTAAACTATGATACAATGCAGTCAAGAGAATTAAATCCGCCAATGATGGATGTGTTGGGCCATTGGGGCAAATGAAATGGCAACACAATACGTTTTCATTCTCTAGACTACATCCTGCTGGAAATCGAGTAGGATCATTGCCCTGCTAACTAAAGATCCAGTGGGAGTTTGAGAATGAATGATGAAGAAGAATGAATGACAATGAATGCAGAAGAAATAGAATAGTGACTGACATCATAAGACTCCATGAGATGCACAGGCATATTCATTACTCTCATGCAATCCCATGGTTAGCAGACAGCCAAGATTCTAAAAGTACCACCTTGTGTACACCCTGCTTTGAAGTTCACATGAAGCAGTCAGACCAAAATTGTATGGATTGTGTCCAGACAGTGTTGACTGAGATTAACTAGAATTGATTGCACAAGACAAACAAAAGGAGGACTGATTAACACACTTCAGCCCCCACTGACTAAATACTGTTGCAGCACAGTTTAAGACAACAGCTAGTCAGGACTGTTGGGTTGTCATGTCATAACTGGATGAGGTGCTCACGATGTCAGTGAACAAAACCTCAGCTAAAAGGGTGAACCAACCCTAGTCCAGCTTTACTATTTGAGAAATTTCCTATACCAGAACCAAGCTCACAGTAAAGATAAGGGTAAGTACACAAGGACATGGCGTCCAAATACATGAGACAAATATACCGGTGGAATATTGCGGCGGAATACCTCATAAGAGATAGACATAGTCGACCGAGGTCTAAATCCCAGCTCACCATCTCAAGAAACTGCCACTCAGGGACACATCTTGGCCTGCAAAGTCCAAGGGTGATACACAATGGGTGATTAAACCATTAGAAAATACAGCAGATGCTCACTCATTTGTCTGGCAATGGATAGGAAGGCTGTCACAATCTAGGGAAGATTACCTAAAACAAAAGTATGCTGAAATCAGATGTGCTGGGCTGGAAGATGCAACCATCTCTGCTGAAAACCAGCAGCACAGTGTACATCCAGCTCCCAAGAAGAAGCCACACAAAATTATGTGTTGGTAGAGCAAATGCAGAAGAAGAATTAGATTGCACAAAATAACTGTCTATATATTGTTTACTTTGTTTTGAGCCTAAGAAAGTATGAGCAAAAGAGCTTTGGTGGGTGGAGGATGAGTTCTCCAGAGCTTTATTTCATACTCAGATGACCCGAATTCTCAGTGTTGTGGAATGTTTAGAAAAACCTCCTGCTCATTGCCCACCCTACGCATGTGGTTGTGTCTGTGGGTCTCACCAATGGCCCACTAGACATTGCAGCTACAGAAAACCTTAGTGGATAACATGCTGTTATATTGAGGTTATCTTCTTATAGAAGCTTCATGGCATGTCATCTATACAGTTATGATTTTGTTTTGTTGTTGAAATGTTTTTCATGTTTGCCTGAATATATATGTATGCACCCCTGAGGAGGAGAAAACTGACATCACTGTTTTTCCTATGGCTGAGGTCCATCATAGAGGCACAGTGACTCAGGACATGACAATCCTTTTGACTTGAACATTTGGTTGCATGCCTGGAGCGATAGAGAAGTTCGGCATAACCAGTAGTCAATTGGTGGCGGGGAATGAGCACAGTGAACCCTATCTTGGCTACAGTGGCAAGGAGCAGTGCATAGGTTGAAACCTACCTTCCTGGAGGTGTGATAGTTATTCTCTGGCTTTGTCCCGGGGTGGGCCAAAAATCCACAGACTCCCCAGCAATATAATGCCATTAGGTCAAAGGGCATGAGCCCATGGACCGCTGGATCAGCAACCAACCATTGCCCACCCAATTTGGATCATATATTTAGATCCAAATTATTATGTGCAGTGAGGTGGTTTCTCAGAGCTTTCTTTCATACCAGACTTCAGCTTTCAGTTTAATGTAATGCCTATTGAAGAAGCCTTCTCAACTGCGCACACAACATGTAAAACTTAACAATCACCTGAACAGAATACAACCACAACACACTCCAGGGTGCCAACTGTGCACTCATCCCTATGAAACTGTTGACCACCATCTTTTTGAATGCCCAGCACTGGATGACATCAGGAAAATGTTTCTCCCTCCAGGGCCAGATAAATGGAACACATTATATGGAATAAAGCAACAGCTCACAAAAACACATGCATATATCACACAATCGCAGTGGGTCAAAGGGCATGAGCCCACGGACTGCTGGATCAGCAACCAACCAACCAAGAAGCATTCTACTCAGAGGGGTCTCTATGGGGATTTAACTCCTAACTTTGCGGGGATTGTGCCATTCCTTGCATTCTGCATTTTTCTGAATATTTTGCCTTGGTGTGTGTATATAATAATACATAGCCTTAGCATAACTTATTAGCAATATTATAGAAGTAAGAGTGACAAGATATAAGTGCATGACACTGATGATACCTTTCATAAAAACACCCATGTCCAGTGGTAAAAAAGTTCAATACATAAACAGGTTAATTCTGACCTTTTGACCTGCCACTGCTAAATGGTCATTTGTACTTCTGGAAGTCATAACTATTACTAATGATAACTATAACTAATCTATTAGGCTATATATAATAGTATAGCAACCATTTATCATTGCAAAGTGGCATGTGCCTTCAGGTCGATAAACCAGATGTCACATAATACCCCCCCCCTCCCAACTTACGAAATAGAAATTACAATTAATAAATACACTGATTTTAAGATAATTCTGATAATGGACATTGCTACAATTCTAATACTGAAAAACTATAACAAGCTATTTGTAATTCTCAGTCTAATGTCATTAATTTAAATTACTGAATTTCATTAATTAATGAAACGTAGTCTATGCCTAATTATTTAACCTACCGTACATAACAAACTTATTATATAACTCACACAGAGCTACTAACTTACCGATATAATAAGACTCTCATCCTTTCATGCCTACAAAGGCGCCATACTTATATCAGGACGTGTTTGTTTGTCTGATTCACTGATACAAATATTATATTACTCCGTTATTTCCATAGTGGAAACACACTCCTTGGACAAGAACTAGTGGACACAAGTTTACAGAAAGAACGTGAAAACTTTATACTTTAATCTTTATCCACTGACTAGTCTGTCTTTCGACTTTCGTTTGATCACAGTTCACACAGAACACAATCATCAACTTCACGTAAAGAAACAAAAACTTTAAAATAAAAATTAGATTAGGAATGCTAGAATCACATTCTAGCTTATCTGCGTTATAAATTGTATATCATTAAAATAATGCCACGTCGACATGAGCTTCTGACTAGGTGAGAAATTATTTATCATCTATAGGCCTATGCCTAATCGTTTGTTGCTGACTTGATCGACCAACGGCAGAACTCTTGCGAATATGAAGTAACGTTTGCTATCTTGGTTCACAGAAAGACAACTCTTAATATTTTGTATTGTTGTCACTGTTACCACACCTTGGCATTTTTTCCATATCTGGGCTATTCCTATCACGCCCGTGTGGCAACTATGGCCTGGACTTCTAAGTTCAAGGTGCAAAGAATATGGCCACTGTTTTCTTTCCAGGCACGTTGCAGGAAGTATCTAAATAAAGTTGGGGAAGAGGCTGACACACTGTCACCATTGATATAATAATTGTCACATCTTCTATCAATTTCTTACTTTTGTCTATATCAAATCTTCCCATGGATGATGAAGAGATGTGGGTGGTAGTTAATAAGTTTACCTCTCTTTTGGATAAGCATGCCTCTTTCAGCCAGCGAATAGCAAAGTATAATTAGGTTATATTATGAATCACTACCATAAAATTAGAGGTAACAAAGACCCAAAGTTGTATATAATAGGAGATGTGGGCCAGCGGACATAGCACCTTTTGTGGCAGATTCCTAGTTGGCGCAGAATGCTACGTGTGCCACCACTGCGGATAGGTAAACAGATCTGATGGCGGAATGATGAAATAGTTTATCCAGACGTGTATGATGATCTCCTGGCAGAACATGGTAATCATAGGATCCTGGCGCACTGGAATGCCTCCCTTCAGGGACTAAACATGCATCCATAAACATCCCTTATACATACATGCCTTTGAGATCTCATATTATTCCAGGTGTCGCCTCAGCTAAACAACTGAGAAGAGCATGCTATGGGCTAAGAATTACCTGCTGGCAGATAATGGGTTTATTTCATCATCTTTATCATCTTCTTTCCATGAATGTTGTAAGAGACGCAAATGAAAATTGGGGACATGCTGACAACCTGTGGCCTGTGGGGGAAAAAACATTGTTAATTTCTTACTTGTGTCTTCTATAAAATAATACACATGAATGAGGAAGAGGTGTATGCCAGAAACATTGCTCCTTTGTCCTTTCTTACAGACTTTTAAGTGAGGCGAAATGCTAGATGTTCCATCACTGTGGATAGATCAAAAGATTTGACAGAGTAATGACGAAATGGATTGACCAAAAGCATGTGCTGAGCTCCTGGCAGGACGAAGTAGTCCTGTGATGCTGCCGCACTAGAGTACTTCACTTCGGGGACTAAACATGCATCAATAAACTCTCCCTTACATAACCATGCCCTAGAGACAACTTTATATAGGCCCGGGTATTGTCTCAAATTATTAATATCTAAACAAATTACAAACAAGTTAAAATGAGAATTATAAAATGCTACATCTATTCCATATTAATGTATGGCTCAGAAACATGGACACTAAATAAACAAATAAGTAGAAGACAAAATTGATGCCTTTGAGATGTGGGTATATAGAAGAAGAATAGGGAGAACATCATGGAAAGAGAAGAAAAAAATAAAGAAGTGCTAAAGACACTTAATATGAAGAAAGAACTACTAAGAGAAATAAAGATCAGGCAAATAAAATACTTTGGACACATTAAAAGACATGGCACCCTATTGAAGACCTTACTTGAGGGTAAAGTCAAAGGGAAGCGAGCAAGAGGTAGGCAGAGATACAAGTGGGAGAGTAACATTACACGATGGACAGGTTACAGTCTAGCAGAGTACACCACCAAGACAAGAGACAGGAGATGTTGGAGATACGTTGCAGTCAACCTTCGTTGCGGAGACGGCACTTGATGATGATGATTGTCTCAGTTACACTACTGAGAAGAACCTCAGTGCGTTTGTCTGAAAGGCTACGAACTGGTCAAGAGCTACTTGCTCACAGCTAAATGTTCACAGCTAATTTCATAATAATCAAAACTGATATGTGAATTTTGAGATTTTCCAAACATCCTGGGATGTGTTATCCAATTGTGTAAAAGCATGAATCTGTATTAAATTATCGCTAATAACAAGTCGTTTGGCAATTATTTTATTTTTTGTCGCTTTTTTAGTTTTAGCTACTTTTCACCGCTTATTTTAAATTTGCTTTTTCGACCTTCCAGTATGTCAAAAACAGGTGGCTCTTAAAGCTACAGTACCATGTGCAATATGCAACAAAAATATCAATACTCACTCATCCGTGACATGTGTTTCTGAATCGATGTTTTAAAGTCTGCAAACTTTACAGCTGTATTATTTCTGTACTATGGTTTAATATGTTTGTACGTGTGTTTGTGCATACGTATGTGCATGCGTTTATTTAATATAATTATTAAGCTTATACAATACGAAAGAAATAATATTGTTGAATTATTGTGAAATCGCCATTATCAAGCCAATGTAAGAGGTGTAAAACACGATGAAGTTCGTGGTATAAGCAACAATTTTGTAGTGAATGACTACAGAATGAAGCTTTTAAAATTGGATAGAATCACGCCCGTGTATTGTCGGGGCCCGAAAGGGGAGCAAAGAATAGCAACACTATTTACGCATGTCGTGAAAGGCGACTAAGGAGGTTATGGGATGGAGTTGGCTGTCCCATCCTATTTAGGGTCAGTGACCCAAGGCCATGCTGAAGTTGGATGTGTTAGGCCGAAAGGCGCAGATATCGCAGCAATGCTGTAAACCATGACACAGCTCATTCCTTTCTCCGGACTACATCCTGCTAATCTGCAGGAGTTTGAGAACGAACGCAGAAGAAGGATAGAATCAGATCATAAAGACAGATACATTTTTCACTGCAAGATGCATTACATTAATTTTATAAATACAAACAAAGGTTCATTACTTTCTCACAAGTTGGCAAAAAAATATAGTCGTATTATTTGTTTACCTTTAAAGAATCAACATTGCAAGAAAATGTAGCAAATGCAACTTTTTTGTTGGCAGTATTTTTGTGGAAACATCATATGCCGCTTTAAAAGGGTGATCATGCGGGGGAAGGGGGGTTGTAATACCCCAAATCCTCCCTTATCCACGGACCTGAATAGATTTGCTGAGAAGGTAAGAACTGATGTATAATGCGCCATTTATAATCATGCAATGCCCAACCATTGGAGAATACACTGTGGACTAGCTACCACTGAAATATATAATATTTACACATAGCTTAGTCTGAGCAGCTATAAAAGGTGCTGTGTTTTGTCCAGTTTCCACAGACCTTATTTTAATCTTATCATATACCATTTCCAACGTTTGGAATCAGGTAGAGTATGTGGATTATCAAATTACTCACCAAACTCCATTTCACAGAGATCTGACAGTTAGTTATCCATGTATGATCTCACCAAACTCCATGTATGTCCTAGCTCATCAAACTCCATTTCACAGAGATCTGACAGTTAGTTATCCATGCAGGATCGTGTCCTCTAATGGGCTGTCCATAAATACGTTATTCTTTTTTTGCCAATGTTTAACAACACCCCCCACATAACGATTGTCAAAAAAGTAAGAAAAAAATACGTGACTCGTTTCACATTTTAAAGAAAATGTGTCAAATTCAAATAATTTAATTTGTGTATAAAAACAGAATTTTTGACATAAATTTTTGTCAACCCAATCTTCCCCTTCTCACAACTGTCAAATTTTTTCAGACATCCCACTTCAATTATTGACGTATTTTATGGACAGATTTTCTCATTCCCTCTCGCTCTCTCTCTCTCTCTCTCTCTCTCTCTCTCTCTCTCTCTCTCCCAGCCACTAAGTAAGAAATATAATCGTGATTTTCGTTTCCAAAACCCTGAACAATTTTCAAAAATCATCTCATATGAGTATCGATATTTTTTTAAAATTTATTTTTAGGGTATTTGCTGTTAACATTTTGTACAGGACCTGTATCTTTATTCTACTTAACTTTTATTAAAGTATTAATACATACCGTTGTGGTATTACAGTGATATTCTACAAGTTCGCATTTTAATTATATGTGAATTGTTTCTGCGATTTCCTTTATTCTGAGTGATTTAATGTTATGTTATGTTATTTTTTTCCATGGCCATGGGCGTAGGGCAGAAACCACAGCTTTCCATTTCTTTGTGTTTGTCTGGTCTTAATAAAAATTATCCAATGGTCCTAATTAATTATTTGAGGAGATCTTATGTACTGATGTCACGATTCAAGTCTCAAAATGTGGTTCGATTATTTTTATTAATTCAAACACTTGTTTGTGTGTCTCATGTTTGTAGATTATTTGTTAATATAACTATAGAACACTGGGTGAAAACATTCAAATCGTTCTGCCAATACCTTTGCATAAATAATGGAGGTATCATTTAAACAGTTCCATATGCATACCAGTCAGTAGGTAAACAAAAATCCAACTACTTCTTTCAAAAATTATTATACGATTATTATCTTCACTATCGACCAAAACAAAGTTATCTTGAGTTCCCGGTTGAGAACTTACTTTGAATTTGAATTGTTCAGGCAAAATTAACTTCTCCAATAGAATAAGAACTTGGAGGAAATGCCCCTGCATCTCAACGTTCGCGCCTATAACTTTTCTAAATGATTCTATCATGGCAAGTGGAGCATGAGCATTAACTGATGAGTTACCAAGACTATTAGGCATATTCACTATTTGTGATGTGCATATAACTTTCGACAGTGATTTTCGTTAAAACTATAACAACTTACACTTGGGGCCGCCAGACAATCATGGGTATGGTTATTAGTATTATTAATAATAAAATCTTCCTGTATAAGTAATTTTGACTTTTGCATCGCCAAAATGTTACTCTTTCGTTGCTTTTAATATACTTAACAAACACGTGTGTCAATTATGAAAAACTTTTTTCTTTCCTGGGTTGTCTCCATATTGAAGAGGACCACAACATAAAATTATAAACTAAATGATAATAAAAAGTAGGGCCTACCTATTTAGTCACGTGATTTAGTCAAGATTTATATTACACATTCCAATGTGAACGTCCATATCCTTAATGTCCGCTTTCTGTTGTGTTTTAATTTTGTTGTAATATTTGTCTTGATAAAGGTCTTTGATAGAAAAATTCATTTGTATGTGTTATTATGTATGTCTTTAGTGATTAGCAAAACTTCATTACCATATTCCTGGATTTACCTACTAATCGCGTGATTCAGTTTTCTTTGTGGTTTATTCTCGGCAAAATGACCGCCAGGGAAGCGGTCTGTCCACGAAATGACATCAGGGAAACGGACTGTCAGCAAAATGACCGTCTGGGAAGTGGACTGTCAGCGAAATTACATCAGTGAATAGCCCTAGATCCGTAAAACAAATTACCGAAAAAAATGTTAACGTAAGTTATGGACATCCACGTTTGTCTCCGGAGGTCGTAGTGACACCAATACCAGAACTGCAATCTTTACTATTTGTTAAGGTTGACAGCTCTGATTATAACTTAATTGGACTAATGTCCGCGGCTGAAAAGTGCGTACGCACCTCAAGCCTCATCATAAGAAAAACTTCAGCAAGGATAATGGAGAGTTGGTGTAACACACGCTGTTGGTGTAACCACCCTGTTGTTGGTGTAACACACACTGTTGGTATAACACACCCTGTTGTTGGTGTATCACACACTGTTGGTGTAACACAAGCTCTTTGTGTAACACACATTCTTGGTGTAACACACATTCTTGGTGTAACACACATTCTTGGTGTAACACACATTATTGTTGTAACACACATTATTGGTGTAACACACACTGTTGGTATAACACACCCTGTTGTTGGTGTAACACACACTGTTGGTATAACACACCCTGTTGTTGGTGTAACACACACTGTTGGTATAACACACCCTGTTGTTGGTGTAACACACATTATTGGTGTAACACACACTGTTGGTATAACACACCCTGTTGTTGGTGTAACACAAGCTCTTTGTGTAACACACATTATTGGTGTAACACACATTATTGGTGTAACACACATTCTTATTGTACGAGGCGTGTTCAAATGAAAACGGGACTTGTGGATTTATTTAAAAAGTATCATACGAAATTTAATATTTTCAACGGAATTGAACAAAGCAACCACTTGTGAATAAGAATGCACCTGGGTTCATCAGAAAAAATCTCCGTATGCATTTAGGCAAGCATCCCACTGTTTAGGTAGACGTCGAATGCCGTCCGAGAAAAAGTTGCGTGGCTGTTCTCTGAACCATGTGGTCACCGCTGTCTTCACGTCTGCGTCGCTGTTGAATCGCTGTCCCTTTAGTGCTTTCTTCAACGGTCCGAACAAATGGAAATCACACGGGGATAAATCGGGACTATAGGCTGGGTGATGAAGAACTTCCCAATTCTTCTTTGCCAATGTTTCCTGCACAATTTTTGCGACGTGCGGACGAGCGTTGTCGTGGAGAAGAATCACACCTTGAGAAAGTCTGCCTTGTCGCTTAGCCTTGATGGTCAGTCAGTACTGCTTTATCAAGCACGGCTATGGCTTCTTCTGTTGCAACAATATGCGCCTGACCTGGCCGTGCAAGATCTGCCGTTAACTCACGTCCGTCTTTAAACATACGCACCCACTCCATCACTCTGGTCCTCGACAAACATTTGTCACCATATGCTGCCTTCATTCTCCGATGAATGTCTACTGCTTGACATCCTTCAAATGAAAGAAACTGGATCACAGCACGCTGATTCACTTTGGACGGGTTCGGAATCACACCCGCCATATTGTTAACAGTCTTCTGCAGCACATATGCATGCTGGGAAGATGAACACGTGACCGTATGTAAATTATTGGATACTCATTACTAGTGCAAAATGTCATCAATATCAGTGCGCTCTATCACGCGTGGTGTAACAAGTCCCGTTTTCATTTGAACACGCCTCGTAATACATATTCATACCAGTGATTAGAAAAACTTCATTACCATTTCTCAAGTTTCGCCTGTTGGATTACAGTTTTGCTGCAGCTATTACATATTTTCCGGCTCTGTTGTGGCGTGGTACAGAGCGCATCTGTGGAGGCCAAAATTCTTCGTTCGAATCCCGCTGCAGGGAATTTTGCATCTGGACTGTTCAGACAGCGAACCATAGAATATCACTACAGCAACAAACAAACAAACAAAATGCTGGGTTTATGGCTAGGATTTATGGCTGTTTTCATGAATAGGATACGTTACCAATAATGTTTTTATTACCTGTTATCGAAATGTCACCATAAGAAGTAGGGCCTACTATTTATTTTTACCAAATTATTTTACTTCTCTTCCTGGTCCGGTATCACACTCCGGAGAGATAAATGTGATACTTATTAAGAATGTGGATACACTGTGACTAAACGTGACCAAACTGTTATAATTAAATCATCATCCGCCAGACAACATAATGTTTGCTTGATGGCAAATCCTTCTTCTAACGCGTCGCTGCATTGAATAATTGGGTCCTCTGATATGTATTGGAGGTTCTATGCGGCGGCACGAACCTGGAGAATCAAGGAAGCATATCATTGGCAGTCGGAAATATTGTGTACTTGATGGTCAGATCGTGTGTTTGATGTGTGGTCATAAAACGTAGATTATTGATGATAGCTTTATTTACACACGAAAACCCCATGAACAAGGAAAAAAGATTTAAAATAGTAATCTGCAACCAAATATAACTGTGATTATTTCTGCGTTCGTCCTCAAGCTTTATTTGGATCAGTGAAATGTACCTTTTTCACTTTTAACAGCGAAACATAATCCAATTTTGCTATAACAGAGCTTTAACCATAAAAAATAATGGAGGTCGCGGTTCTAATAATTCAGCAACCGTCCTTAAACACCTGCAGGTTAGGAAGATAAATCTGAAGAATTGTATGCTTTGTGTCATGATTTACAGGCTAGCTGCGATATTTGCTCCCACTTCCCTAACATAGTCGATTTCAGCATGCCTTCTGTGTCATTACCTTAGAATTAAATATTATGTTATATTTTTCCAAAGGGAAACATCTACAGTTGTCGTAATAAAGTTACAGAAGAACATACATTCCAAATAAATCACAATTACGTTCTGGTGAGCGGTAATAAGTTCACACTTTTTGGTAACACGAATAATTATTTCTGTTCATTTTGATATTTGCCCTGTGTTTCCCCAACCCCCCATTTCCAAATTCGGGTTTGTTACCCGACACTGGAACTTTTATCTCTCGATGGATGAGAATGTTGAACAGCTAGTGTGTGCGATGCCACAACTGGAATTTTTACACTAGATCTGAGGATTTTGTTGTCTAATGTGTTGAGTATTTTGGTCCAATTTTCCGTAGTGGGGGGGGGGGGGGGGGGGGGTAAAGGTAATTATGGGAATCTAGGAATGAGATATTAGTCTAGGAATCTAAATATTGTTTAGATGTGAAAAAATGTTCAAAGAGATAATAGGTATGGCTAAAATAACTTTCAGTGACATGAGGAAAATATGGACATCTAAACAAATTAGAAACAATCTAAAAACGAGAATCATAAAATGTATTATAGGTAGGTATATCTCAGAAATATGGACGATAAACAAACAATTATAAGATAGAATTGATGCATTTTATATATATATCAAATGCATTTCTCATATATTTTCTCATATATGAAGAAAAATTAGTAAAGTAAATAAAGATCAAACATAATATGTAGGACATATTAAAAGAAAGACATGGCATCTTGTTGAAGACTTTACTTGAGGATAAAATCGAGGTATATATATAGCGATATATATATACACATACACACACCACACACATTTTTCACGATTCAACCCTTTGGGAGCAATTCCTATCAGTCTTATGAATGATACCCTGTAGCTCAGCCATTTTCCTGTTTTGTTTCACCGATATTTGATTGTGTTTTGTATATTTTCTGCTTGTGTTGTTTCATGTCTTACTTAGTTTTAACTATTCCTAGTTATAGGCCCTATCTATATTTAATACAAGTAAATTCAAGTAGGAAGCATGGGGATATATGAAAATAATCCTTACGGCTGACGGGAATTGAACCAGGTCTGTTCGAGCAGCACCGAATCGCTTTGCAACACGAGTAAACAATTATATTAATAGAGTTATTATAATAATAGAGTAAACAATTATATTAATAGAGTTATTATAATAATAGAGTAAACAATTATATCTATATTTAGCTCTGCCATGTGAACATCGATAGTGCCATTCTTACTCGTCGTTGTTTTTTGTTATGAATGTATTTTTTATAAATGCCCTTTTGCGGAACCGATTATTTGTATTTGTTTTCTTTCCCAGTGAGATTTTACCTGTAAGCCCTGGGTCAGCCGCCAGACCTCTTGAGTTTTATGTGAATATAACGCGCTTTTTACATTTCAATTTTTTTGAAGGTAGATCTACTTTCGGCCGTGTGGTGCCGTCGTGCAGAGCGTATTTGTCTTGGTGGTGCACTCTGCTGGACTGTAACTTGTCCATCTAACGATGTTACTCTCTCACGTGTATATATGTTTCCTTTTTTGCTCGACTCCCCTCGATTTTATCCTCAAGTAAAGTCTTCAACAAGATGCCATGTCTTTCTTTTAATATGTCCTACATATTATGTTTGATATTTATTTACTTTACTAATTTTCTTCATATATGAGAAAATATATGAGAAATGCATTTGATAGATATAGCCTATATATATATATAGTGGTTTTCAAGCCCGTGACGCGAGCTGTATCTGAGAAGCACGACTTAATGGCCGTCACATAAATATCATGAGCACCCCGATGGCCCGTGTCAATGAACAAGTCAGCAACAGAAGTACCAGTTTTTATTTTTTTGCTGTACAGATATTCACAGAATCAGCCGTAGCGACTTTGTCATCAAGGCGGCTGATAAGGAGGAAGGGGGTGTGCTGTTTTTGCGTGGCGTGAGGTCCTCTATCCGTTAGAGTCTGAGACAGCTGTCTAATTACTTGTTCTGCAAGGACAATACAGTCAAGAAAGAGCATATTATAGACCACATTAGTACAGTCTCTACAACCATCAAGTGTCTGATAGATGGCACCCTTCTCTACACTACAGCAGCCGTTCTATGTCTCACTAACAGCAAAGTGAGTAAGATTGCAATGAAAGCAATGTGGTTAAGCGTGCATTGAAAGCAATTTGAGTAAGAGTGCATTGAAAGCAATGTGGTAAGCTTGTATAGAAAGCAATTTGAGTAAGAGTGCATTGAAAGCAATGTGGTAAGCTTGTATAGAAACCAATTTGAGTAAGCTTGCATTGAAAGCAATGTGGTTAAGCGTGCATAGAAAGCAATGTGGGTAAGCTTGCATAGAAAACAATGTGGGTAAGCTTGAATAGAAAGCAATTTGAGTAAGCTTGCATTGAAAGCAATGTGGGTAAGCTTGCATAGAAAGAATGTGGGTAAGCTTGCATTTTATATACTACTTAAAATTCATAAGGCCTTCAAACAGGGCCGGTCTTAGGCCATTGCAACCTATGCGGCCCCCGCACTTCAGGCCCATAAATTCATATTAGAATTTATTTTATTATCCTCTTCCCTACCCAGACTAATCCGTTTCGCATTGGGCCCCGCAATTGTTATGGCCGGCCCTGCCTTCAATTCTAGAAGACCTACTGTCACTGCTTGTTTCTGCCCAAACGGAACACATCTCTGACCTGGATCGTGTCTTTCAAACATTAGTACAACAATTCAATAAATTCCTAAAAGACATTAACCATGTCTCGTCTATCTTGGCTTCCTTTTCGCTATCCCCTATTCAAACTTATCCCCTCTTTCTATTTTATCTTAGCTCCCTTTACACCTACATACCACACTCAGAGGGTTTCAAGACCTCACAGTTCTTCCTCAACAAGCATCCTCATCTTTCTGTGTCTACCTCTATTCTCATCCGTCTTGTGGAGCCTGTACTCAATCTCAACTCCTTTCAGTTTGATGGCTCTTCTTCGGCCAAATCAGTCTATTGTCTGTCCCCAGGTGAATGATGGTTGATCTTGATATTTGGGTGAAGAAGTAATGATGAAAGGTCACTGTGTTTGCTTTCTGGCACCATGTTTCTCAAATCATTGATGTCCGCCATATCTATATATGGATGATAGCCTGTTGTTTCGTAATTTCTTTGCTTATCTTGTTTCACATATATTTGGCTGTATTTTGTCTATTTTAATTTTTATGTTGTTTCACCTTTGACCTTATACCGATAGCGTATCATATGCTGGACATAGCCATGAACCATAATTTGTTAGCTGCGGTGATTTTCTAGGCAACATAGATGCGTTCAGTAGTTTGCCATTGCTTTCTAAAAGATTCGGATGCACAATTGCCTGCAGCGTAATTTGAACCCTGTACCTTAGTCATCACAGACGCGCTCTGTACCACGCCGCCACAGAACCTGACCATGAACACAGAAGAACACACTTAAATCGACATTTCGACCAAAAACTTTAATCACGAATACATTCACAACAAAAAACGAAGAGTAAGAACGGCACTATTTATGTTCACATGACACAGCTAAATATGGATATCTTCTTTTTATTCAGCTTTCATTCTCAAACTCAATGGATCATTTCTCAATACAAGGTAATAATGACGTATTAAACAAGCATTGTTGTAGAGGCGCGCCTTAAACAATGACGTCCTACACGATTCCAAGTATAGAAATATTGACCAACGGAAACATGGAAATAATTAAAAGGAATTAATGAAGGCCTAATTAATTTATAAAACAGGTCTTCTACTGCCGATTGGTTGCGCCTGGTTGTGCTATTACAGCTAGGCTGAAGTGACTAATCGTGATGTCTTTGATACAGGGCCTAGACACTAAGCCGTAGTACACCATATGCCCTATTTACAATAGTATTTGATGCTAAAGCCACAAATATAAATTGACATGGATATGCTGAGATGAGGATATGGTGAGATGAGGATGTTCCGAGATGAGGATATGCTGAGATGGGGAAGTGCTGAGATGAGGATGTGCTGAGATGAGGATATGCTGAAATGGCTCACATAGGCCTAATCCACAAGAAAATTGATGCAGCTTTCATCCTCTCAGAAGGTGGAGAATTACAACGTCACTACTGACTCGCTACTCAGGTCAATGCTGAGAACCACACTATATCCTACTGAATAACCATTCATTTAACTATCCATTCAACCATCTAACAAACATATCCAACTAACTAATTTATCCATCTCTATAACCAACACAATACAGGGACTATCCAACAAATGATCCATTAATCCATCCAACAAACATATCCAACTAACTAATTTATCCACCTCTCTAACCAACTAACACAATACAAGGACTATCCATTCATCCATCCAACAAACATATCCAACTAAACTAATTTATCCATCTCTATAACCAACACAATACAGGGACTATCCATTCATCCATCCAACAAACATATCCAACTAAACTAATTTATCCATCTCTATAACCAACACAATACAGGGACTATCCATTCATCCATCCAACAAACATATCCAACTAACTAATTTATCCATCTCTCTAACCAACTAACACAATACAGGGACTATCCATTCATCCATCCAACAAACATATCCAACTAACTAATTTATCCATCTCTCTAACCAACTAACACAATACAGGGACTATCCATTCATCCATCCAACAAACATATCCAACAAACTAATTTATCCATCTCTCTAACCAACTAACACAATACAGGGACTATCCATTCATCCATCCAACAAACATATCCAACTAACTAATTTATCCACCTCTCTAACCAACTAACACAATACAGGGACTATCCATTCATCCATCCAACAAACATATCCAACAAACATATCCAACTAACTAATTTATCCACCTCTCTAACCAACTAACACAATACAGGGACTATCCAACAAACTATCCATCCATCTAACAAACCAAGCAGGCATCATAAAGGATGTACTGTACCAGGTGCACATCAAAGAAGTGTGTGTCATGTGACGTATTCTTTCCAGAACGTTGTCTTCCCAATGAACTCTGAACCCATCTCTGTCTTGGGCGATGCGGCTTGCATTTTCCAACGATATATTCATGCTATCTTTGATGACGTCAGTCAATCGTCTTCCTGGTCTGCCCTTTCTCCTCTTCGCAGGTACTCTGCCCTCCCCCCCCCCATTATAAAATATTAGATTAATCCATTTGAAATTTCTAGACACAATATTTCCGCAGGGTGCCATTACTTTCGGGAAGGAACTGCCGCTAAAAGAACAGTGAACACAGTAAAGAGAACACATTCATTCTGGACGGCCATATTGGCAGAAGTACTCACACAAATTATAGGCTCTATAATATAAGATACATTTTTATGATGATGTGGTAAGACACCATGACATTATGTGTGAATACCTCTATGAACAACAACACATATTAATCAATAATGATATAGTATGAATCAATGTCTAGCATGTTAGAACATATTACTAGAATACAGATATTATCACGAGGCAGATTTATTTTTTATCAGTGTTTATCAGAGCTCAACATTAGAGTTAAAAAAGTTACTTTACGTGATAGGAATGCCAAGGTATGCACACTGCTCTCGTTTGATTTGCAGCTCAGCCACTAACCAAGATCCTCAAGCACTTCCATGCACTTCACACCAATGTATGCACACTGTTCTCATTTAATTCGCTCAGCCACTAACCAAGATCCCCAAGCATCTCTGTGCGCTTCACACCAATGTATCACTTCTTGCATAGACTGATTCTTACAAGGGTGACCCATTAATTTCTTATCAAACACTTTTCTCATGTGTGTGTTGCCAAGGCCTGAAAAAGAGCAAAGGCTAGCATTACTGTTACTGACCATGCATGTCATAAGTGGTGACTGAGGAGGCTTTGAGGTATAGTTGGTTATTGGGTGTAGTTGCTGAAGTTGAATATGTCAGGTAAAATGACACTTATCCCAGCTTAGCAGTAAACCATGACACAATGTAATCTGTTCTCTCAACAACAACCTGATAATCTGCAGGAGTTTGAGAATGAACAGCAGAAGAATACATTTTACTTTTAGATAGCATGTAGAACTGCAACAAGACAATCATCCAATGGAGGAAATTTGAAAACATAAGTTAAGGAAGCACTGCAAATTACTCGACGCACACAAGTACAAATTGACATTTTAGAACCAAACATAGAACATGAGGAGCAAAGGATATCCTGTGAACACAGCACAAATGAATATATTAATACTGAAAAGAAATGAATGATAAATAGTTATACAAAAACTAAAGAGAGATAGGAAATACAGGTAAACAGGAAAACTGTCATTTAGAGAGCCTCCACTATTTGTTATGGTCACACAATCTAATATAACCCAGATGTCTTATGCACATGGTTGAAAGAAATGCCTCCAAGTAAGGATTTTAAAAATTCCCTACCCACCAAGCAACTTCATCATGTCTTATTCTTGATAAAGACCTATGGTTGAAACATCAATGTGTGTGTTTTCCTGTGTGTTTCCAATGATTCACAAACCTGTGTTTTCCTGTGTGTTTCCAATGATTCACAAACCTGTGTTTTCAATTTGCATCTGCTGATTGTCTGATATAATTCCTACTAGACTAACTAAATAAGCATGCAACTTTTTGGGTAACATACTGAAACAATACCTTACCTGCTTATTGGCTAATACAGAAGTATTTAATCATATGACAAATGAAGGACTTACATTTTCATCCACAATATTGCACATTTAATTAAGATTCAGCAGTAAAACTTGAACAGTGACGCAGACTACAGACACATTGTAGATAACGCAAAGCTCATTTACATATCACAACTATTTTATAGAAAAGATCAAAGTAATGAAGACTTAACCAAGACTTATATTTGGATTTTGTGAACCAAGAGAAAGCTTTTGACAGAGTGGATAGAGCACAACTATGGATAACACTACAGACATATGGAGTACCCCAAAATCTGATAAGCCTATGTCAGAGCATATACGCCAATAGTCAATGCGCAGTAAGAATGAGCACAGGTACATCTGATAATTTCTAAATTCACTCGGGAGCAAGACAGGGATGTGTACTATCCTCCCTATTGTTCAAAACATATATAGACAACATCTATAAAGTAGCAAAGACAACGGAATAAAACAATCTGAAGGTTAACTTAAACGAACTGCTATTTGCAGACAACCAAGCACTAGTAGCATAATCAGAAGAGCAACTACAAAGACAAATAAATAGATTACATCAAACATGCCAAACCTTTAACATGAAGATAAACAAAGAAAAAAACGAAATAACGAAGATAGGAGGAACAGAATAAACACCAATATATATATATTGGAAACAATAGACTTAAACAAGTGACAGAGTTCACATACCTAGGATGCAATATAACAACAGACGGCAAGAGCAGCAAATAAATACACAATAGATGTAGTAAAGCATACCAAGCCCTAGGACAAATGACACTAATTTTCAGAAACAAAAATGTAGATTTAAACACCAAAATAACACTATTCAAAATGATTATTATGCCAAGCTGTGGTACCAATTCCAAAAAGGGGACAACGACAGCGCAAGACAAATATAAACTTGTGACAGCTGAAATGGCATGCTTATACAGAATTCTAGGAATATTGCTAAGAGACAGGAATGAGGACATTAGACAAAGAACTGGCACCACCCCAATCTTAGAGTATATCAAGAGACAACAGATCAAATTGTTTTCACAGATCAGCAGACAACCACCAGACAGCATATCACAGCAAGCTATGCTGCAGATACAGTAAAGGCAGACCTAGTTCATGAAAACGATGGACCACCAAAATAAAAGAGGTGACAAATTCCACAATATACTCAGAACACATGAGGGCCATCTCCAGATAACTCTTCTACCCCTGACGATAAAAGGCAACAAAGGGTTTAGCAAATAGATACATAGAACTGTTGTATTATAATTATATGCTGACTCAATATACTTCTGACTCAGCATACTGTAGCAGGTATTTGTAACACATATTTACTTATTCCCTATTATCACCTTTCTAATTCCCAGCAAAAACTAATAGATCAAGTCAATAAATCAAGTAATGAATATGGACTGGATATAAATATCCAAAAAACAAAAACCATGATAATCAGCAAAGAGTAATAGATCAAGTCAATAAATCAAGTAATGAATATGGACTGGATATAAATATATAAAAAACAAAAACCATGATAATCAGCAAAGACACAGAAGAACAGGAGCTAAACATAAACATACATGGAGAGAAACTACAAGTAAAACATTATCAATATCTTGGACACATAGTCACAAATGATGGCAGATGTGAAACAGAAGTTAAAAAGGAGAATAGGAATGGCTAAAAGTACCTTCAATGACATGAGGAAATTATTAATATCTAAACAAATTACAAACAAGTTAAAAATGAGAGTTATAAAATGCTACATCTATTCCATCAGGCAAATAAAATACTTTGGACACATTAAAAGACATTACACCTTATTGAAGACCTTACTTGAGGGTAAAGTCAAAGGGAAGTGAGCAAGAGGTAGGCAGAGATACAAGTGGGAGAGTAACATCACATGATGGGCAGGTTACAGTCTAGCAGAGTGCACCACCAAGACAAGAGACAGGACATGTTGGAGATACGTTGCAGCCAACCTTCGTTGCGGAGACGGCACTTGATGATGATGAATGTCCAGCACTAAATAATATAAAAATGCTTCTTCTTATAAGGTCAGATAAATAAACACCCATAGGTGTCAACTAGTACATATTTTCCATATTAATACAGATTTCGGGCCACACAAAAAACACCCCAAAAGACCCCCTAATTATTTTATTTTTTTAAGTCACATGGTGTTAAATTTCAAGTAACTATTACTAATGTGGATGTTTATATCTCACATGCTCATATTGATGGGTAAAAAAATGTTATTTAAAAAAAAATGATTGTGTGGTGTTTTGGGGGGGGGGGGGGGCTTTGTGTGTGTACTGACTTCAGATGTTTTTATTGAAATACCTAAATAAATTGACAGAATAAAATAAGTTGACAGTTATGATTACACCCTATATATACTAATTGTTTTATATGATTACACCCTATATATACTCTATCTATCTATCTATCTATACGCTGTGTCTCTTGTTTGCCTTGCAGCGTCAGGGGTGGAAGAGTTCTCTGAAGATGGCCTTCTTGTGCGCTGTTTGCAAGCTTGTTCCTGTGGCTTCTTTGATTTCTGTGATCCATCTTTTACATGGTCTGCCTCTGGCTTTATAACCGTTATGTCTATGTGTCATGGCCATTTGTGGCATGCTATATGTCGGTAGTCTGGAAGCGTGTGAAAACCACTTGATCTGCTGTCTTTTGATGTGTTCCAATACTGGTATTGTTTTGGTTATCTGTCTCATGTTATCGTTTCCAATTCTATCTCTTAATGACACTCCGAGTATTCTTCGTAGACATGTCATTTCTGTTGTCACTATTTTTCTTTTGTCTTGTGCTGTCATTGTCCAGGTTTGGCACTGGTAGCATAGTGATGGAATAATAATATATACTATATATACTAATTGTTCTATATAGAACAATACCATAGCTCACAAACACATGCATATATCCCACAAAGACATTCAGTCAAAGAGCATGAGCCCCTTAAACATGACAATAATGAATCTTGCCTTGGTTCTACTGGCAGAGGTACAGCTAAAGTTCCCTTCCCGGAACCAATCTTGGCTATCTCTGCAACATCTGCTGCCCATGGACCAGCACAGTTGTTAACAGTTGAAAATTTCCCCTCACATTCATGACCTCCTGTTGTTCTGATCTAGAAAAAAAAACATCAATGTGATACTAATTGTATAACCTAACATTTCCAGCCACCTGTTGTTCTAATCTGGAACAAACAGATATTTAGAACTTGTCATCATCAAGTGCCGTGTCGAATGGCATTGGCGATCATATTTCTTCATGTACATCGATCTCTCATATATGGTATCATCTCTGTTGGTGTCGCCAATCGAAGCCATTAAGTAAAACTGTCCAATATCTTTTCTCTGGGTCTTCCCCTTGCTCTTTTCCCTTCTATTTTTCCTGTTGTCACTATAATGCCTCATCTTCTCATTATGTGCCCAATAAATGTTGACTGTATTTTTCTTATATTATCAATAATGCATCTTTTCATATCCATCCTTCTAAGACATTCTTCATTAGTAATCTTTGCTGTCCAGGGAATGTGTAACATTCTTCGAATAAACCACATTTCTGCTGCCTCCAATAATTTTTCTGATGTCTTATTTATTGTCCATGCTTCACTTCCATAGAGAAGCACTGGTTCAATGTAGCATTTGAGGACACGTTTTCTAGTATCCATCGATATGGAATTGTTGCACGGTATATTTTTCATTTTATTAAATGCTGCTTTTGCTTGTTCTATTCTGCTTATAATTTTGGTCTTGCATTTACCATCTGAAGTTATTAATGTTCCTAAATATTTGAAACTATTCACCTGCTTTAAGTTTTTCTCATTTAATACTATTTAACTATTTGGTGGCGTACTATTTCTTGATATTATCATTGTCTCTGTCTTGTTTATGTTTAAACTAAGACCTTTTTGTTCACTTTCTATCACCGTCCTGTTTAACAGATCTTGGAGATGTTCTTGGCTTTCTGCTATCAACACAGTATCATCTGCATATCGTAGATTATTGATATTGTGTCCTCCTATTTTAATGCCTGGCATATTCTTAATTGATCTCACGATATTCTCGCTGTAAAGAGAAAATAAATCTGGTGACAATACACATCCCTGGTGTACACCTTGTTTTATTTGTGTATACTTCCCAGTTATATCCACTTTCATGGCTGCTTCTTGTTGCCAGTATATATTGCACACTATTCTAAAATCTTTACTGTACATATTAATATCTTCTAGAATTTTGTAATCTGGTCATGTTTTACTTTGTCAAATGCTTTGGTGTAATCAATAAAGCAAACATATATATCTTTCTGAACTTCTAGTGATCTTTCAATTAAAGTTCTCAATGTATATATGGCCTTTTATGTTCCTTTCCCTTCAACAAATCCAAACTGTTCATCTGCTATTTCCTCTTTAATTTTCTTTCTTTTTCTTCTCATAATAATCTTTAACAAAATGTTTGTTATGTGACAGAAAAGTGTTATGATTATGAATGCATGATTTAGAACTAGCATGATGAATTATAAAGATGTTGAAATCTGTTAGAGAGAAAAAGAGATTGGGCTGAACAGATGAGCAATGGGAAAAATAGAAAAACATCTGACTCTGTGGCAGAGTAGGGAGTAGTACAGTACTCGTCTCAGACAGGCAAAGTTACCACATTCAAACACTGTTACAAGCAACTGTGCATCCTGACCATTCAGAAAGCAATGGCAACCTACTAAATATATTTATATTGCCAAGATAATCACTATAGTTAAAATATTATACATTGATCGCTACGTTATAAATAGGATATGCTACCAAACTAAATATTGGGAACTGAGAACTTGAGATCCTTGACCATTCGTGGAAACACAAGTGATGATGATGTAATTCCTATAGCTGTCAGTTCTTGACAATACATAGCCTTTCTGGGTTTGCATTCAAGAGATACAAGTGGGAGAGTAAATTTGTTCATTGTTGTTGTGATAGTCCTTGTTTCGATTGGTCCGTTCTCAGTAACTTGAGTGCACAGTTTGAATGTCTTGACAAAATCGCATCTTTTTTTTTTGTTGAGATGCGGTTAGTCGAGTATGGGAAAATCTGTGTACGAGAGTTGCTAGGTGATTTGGTGCCTAGGTGATGTGAAGCGGATAAATTAAAAATTCTTGAGACTAACAGGAATTGAACCAGGTCAGTTCTAACGGCAACGAATCGCCTTGCATTTGAGTAAACAATTCTGTGCCATTAGAATGGACCTGGTTCAATTCCTGTTAGCCTCAAGAATTTTTAAGTTATCCTCTTGCTTCCTACTTGAATTTACTTGCATAAGCTATTATTTGAAGCAACATTGTCCTGTCTCTCTGTTATTTATATTTACAAGAAGACCTATTGGCCATTGTATCACGAAGACAGATGTTATATGTTTGTGTTACTGAGACTACTTCAATACTTGTACGGGATGTTCGTCATTTTTGTAATAGTCCTTATCTCGATTGGCATGTTCTCAGTGACTTGAGTACATAGTTTGAATGTCTTGAAAAATCGCATATTTTTTTGGTTGAGATTCGGTTAGTCAAGTATGGAAAACCCCATTTACTCGAGTTTCAAGGCAATTCGATGCTGTTAGAATGGACCTTGTTCAATTCTTGTTAGTCTCAACAGTCTAACATAGTGCACCACCAAGACAAGAGATGGGATGTTGAAGGTCTGTTGTAGTCAACCTTCATTGCGGAGACGGATTTAATGAAAACGATGTCTCAAAGGCATTGTTGTGCTGGGAGAGGGAAGGGATTTATGGATGCATGTGTAGTCCCCAAAGGAAGGGATTCCAGTGTGCAGTACCTTAGGGTCATCACTATTCTATACTCTAGGGTCATCACTTCTCTATTCTCTGGACTACATCCTGCAATAAATATTGTGGTACCATTGTCCTGCTATATGAGAGAACTGATATCGATAGGAAACGCACACAAAAAATGTTGAACAAACTTTTCAGTGAGTCAAATCTGAAAGATGTGTATTTATCTTAAACACACAGTAACTTACCACAGCAGAATCTAGCCTAAGTTATGCATCATCTGAACTGCCTTGTAACTTACAACAGCAGAATCTAGCCGAAGTTCTGCATTATCTGAACTGCCTTGTAACTTACCACGGCAGAATCTAGCCGAAGTTCTGCATTATCTGAACTGCCTTGTAACTTACCACGGCAGAATCTAGCCTAAGTTATGCATCATCTGAACTGCCTTGTAACTTACAACAGCAGAATCTAGCATGAGCTTTGCATCATCTAAACTGTCTAGTAACTTACCACTGCAGAATCTAGCCTGAGTTCTGCATCATCTGAACTACCTATGGAATGAAACTCAAAACTGATGAGTTCTCCGTGCACATATTTGCTTCCCATGCTGATATTTTTCTGCTTAAATCCTCGAACAAGTGACCAAGGGTCAAACCAACCCTCACCTTCTAGACCTAGTTAAGAAAAATATCATAACCTAGAGACAAACAGACATTACAGTTAGTCTATTTAAATTTTGTCAGTAGCTACCGGTGCTTTCATAGGTGTAGATTCTAGTTAGTTAGTTAGTTGTTGGATCATCATCACTGCAAACTGGACATGTCCACAGTTTCTCTGACCTCTCCCTGAGCACATTACACTTCTGCTGACAGTACCGGTCCTATGCTGGTTGACCATCATTCTTCTGCACTCTCAAAAATGTTAATGTCTAACAACACTGCATTTCAAACCCTGATCTTTAATCCTGACCATTGAAAAGAAATCATCATCCTTCACTAGTCTCACTCTCATGTGCTATATCTCTTAACAGACATGACATTTTGGCCATTTAAAAAATAATTCTGGAGTCATTTTGGTAAAAAAATTGTTAAAAATGTAAATTAAATGATACAGGACTGTATCATACATCTATTTGTTGAGAATGCAATGCTCTATGTATCCTTATCACAAATGTGATCATTCAATAAAGGTTAGTCCATAGTTTAAAATTAAATTTGTAATACAAAATTTTGCTGAAATTATATAAATGGCACAATGACAAAGAACAAAACAAATTCATATGAAATGAAAATCATATAGAAGTTAGTTTTTATTGTATCTAATGCATTTATGCACAACATATAAGAAATTTACACCAATAGAGCAAGAAATGTAAATATAGTCCACAAATAAAAAGTATATGTGTGCAGAAAAATTTCAAATTTGGTTTTTTTTTAAATGGATATTTTAATTACTTATCATTCATTTTGAAAACATTATGGCATACATATTATTTAAAGATCAATTAAACCAGTGGTGAGTATGTTTATATTATTTTTATAGTAATGTTATTGTGTTTTTATTTTATTTCAACTCTGATGAATGAAAGAAATTAGGAGTTCAGTATATATAATGATTTGACAAGTAGTTAGGCTCTGTGAAACTCTGATAAGCAGTTTCTTTTATTATTGAAACATAAATATGTATCACAAACTTTACATCTAACTCTACTCTTTCTTTCAATTTTTGATTTTTTATAACAAAGTTTACAATTTCTCTGTGTACTTGTAAATTCTGGATCCATTGAATGGCGCGAGAAAGTAGCCGGCTTTCCTGCGACAGGAACATCATCATATAATCCTAAATTCCCTAATCCCCTAACTAATTCTTTGGTAAAATTTAACTGATTATATCTATTTGGTCTCTTTAAATCTTCTATATTTGGATTCTTTCTTCAACAATCTTGAAACAATATATAGGCATTTACTCTAGTTAAATCAATGAGATGGAAAAATATAGTTTTCCAGTATTTGTTTGTTTTCATAAGACAGTTGTATTTACCTATCAGCTGATCGCTTTTATCTACCCCTTTCATGTTTTTATTGTAATCTTTAACAACATTAGGCTGTCTGACTTGAATCTCCCTAAAAACCCCATTTACTTTTGTTCTTCTCTTTATATATGTAAATTTATTTCCTTTATGGATTGTCGTAATTAATTAAATTGTTTTATTATCTATCCACTGTGCTATTAATTGTTCCCCATCCACCTCATATCCCCTCTAGCTTATCTGTAAACGGCCCGTAAAACGCCATAATTTTTACGGTTTTTTCCAAGCTGTACGGTTTTACGGGCGTACACCGGCATTTATGGGTTTTTTACATGAATTTCTGAAGTTCTGTACATTTTAGGGTTTTTTATTAAATTTAGTGGTGACACTGATATTTTAGTATATATTTTAGTGGCAACAGTGATTTGTACTGGTGTTATTCACAATAGTGTCGTTTGTGATTTTAATTTGATCTGGTCTTGGGGTGAAGTATTGTTGGAAACAATGCTTTTAACACACTACCCAGTACTAATTAGGCCTATTCTCTGTGCTGGGGACGTTGTCTTTATACCGAACTTAGGGAATTTTTGTCCACGTGCATTGACAGTGTTACTCAGTGTATCTACAGTATACAAATACTAGTAACACATGTATTTTGTTTCTAGACCTACTATAATATACATCGTTTAAATTATATTGTAAGTTTTTGTTTGCCTCCTAGACCTAGGTAGTGTAGGTAGGCCTATAGTTAAATAATAGAATATGTTATTTGTTTATGTAGGCCTAAATCTGATCTTTAGACTCATCATAAACCAATATTTTATTGTCACATTATGTTTCTTTTTAGGAATTACAAACGGAAAATAATACAGCTGACTGAAAATGAAGTCATCGCTGCTATAGATGCACGATCCCTTCCGATCACAGATGCACAATCTCCACAAGTCATAGTTGTACGGTCTCAGACGATAATAGATGCACAGTCTCCGCTATTCACAGATGCACGATCTCTGCTATTCATAGATGCACGTTCCCTGCCGGTTAGAGCTGCACAATCTCCACAGGTCATAGTTGTACGACCTCCGCCAATAGCCGATGCACAATCTCCGCTATTCATAGATGCACGTTCTCCGCCGGTTATAAGTGCACATTCTTCGCCGGTCATAAATGCTCAATCTCCGCCAGTCATAGATGGATCATTGCTGCCGGTCATAGTTGCACGATCTCTGCCGGTCATATATGCACGATTACTGCCGGTCATAGATGCATGATCTCCGCCGGTCATAGATGCATGATCTTGCTGTTCATAGATGCACGATCTCCACCGGTCATAGATGCACAATCTCAGCCGGTCATACATGCACGATCTCAGCCGGTCATAGATGCACGATCTCCACCGGTCAAAGATGCACGATCTCCGCTGATCATAAATGCATGATGTGCACTATTCATGGATAGTTGAAATTATTGTTGAACGCTTTATAGAGCACTTCAACAAGTTGTTATAGTTTCAAACGGATCTAAGCATCCATTCTTTGTATTAATTCTTTTTTCATATTTTTTTTTCATTTTTTCGTATTAAAGTTACATAAAGATACATAGGCCTAGTCTTTGTGCTCTATAATTTTCCCACGCTATGACTGTCTATGTTAAACAAAGGCAAACTACCCTTAAAAAAAGCCCAAATTACCTTTTTTTTGTGCGCGGATGGAGCCCCCCTCACCATTGTGTATGATTTTACGGTTTTTCATGCTCAATTACGGTTTTTTATAACTTTATTTATGGTTTTCAGTCTCAACAGGTTGACAGGTATGCTCTAGTATTATCTTTTTTTAAAAATTCCTTTATATTTTTAAGTTCTACAGGAAAACCTTTTCTATTGCATAACATAGTCCCACAAGCAAGTACACATACTTTCCATAAATCTTTCAGTAACTGCACTGAAGTATATAAATTATCAAAGTAAACCCTATACCCCTGCCTCATGTTCTAAACCAAACCCTCCTACATTTGTATTATTATTATTCTTTCCCAAATAAATTTCAAAATCATATATGTAACCACTAATAGAATCGGCTAATACCCATAACTTCATCTGCCATTTTGTCAGTTTATCCTTCATGTACTGCCTAAATGGATATTTCCCCTTACTTCTAACCATTCTTTACTCAATAGCAATATTCTGATTAGGCTGATATAATTATTTACATTTTATTCTAATATATGTTACAAGCATCCTAACTTTACACAGTCTATCAGTTGATTTCTCCTTGGCTGGATCAGACACTTTCAAAAAAACTCAAGATCACCTTGAACATAAACATATCCCTAAACATAAAAGATCTAGCCCATAACCCATTCCACAAAGACTTTTTTGCCCAGAAAAGGTTTGCATTTGGGGGATCTATTAGTCCTGCATACATAAGCAAGCCACAGAATCTATAGAATTCTGCAGGTGTAAGGTCGTACTAGCCAGAATATACTGTGGGGCGGTTCGGTCCATGTTGGCTTGCATAATCATTTGTATATTTACAAATATAGGATACAACATCAAATGTAAGCAACAACTTAAAGAATTCCACAGGACTTGTAAACTGTCTGGCATCCTCCCTAGTGAGAACTTCAAATAGCTGCAGTCCAGGCACTCACTCAGGCAAAAAATTTGGTGACTTGGATGGTGGTCCCTCATCTGTGTCACTGTATCCATAACACGTGTGAATGTAATATAAAGAAAACAGTTTTGAACATGATAGAAACCAATTATTTCCCAAAATATTTTAGTATAAAACATCAGTCAAATATTGTTGGAATTTTACTTACATACTGCAAAAAAAGGGATAAAGAGCATATTATCAGGAAATTATATTTCACAGAAAATGTAAAAAGAGAACAGCTCATCACTGTTTACTTGAAGTGGTAGGCCTATATGTTTCAAAACACACTATTTCTGTTATGGTTATATCTAATTTATAGTCTTAATATTATGAATATAGAATACTTTTTTAAATATAGGCCTACTAATTATTACAAAGAACCATTACAAGCAATACCAACAAAAAATTATATTTGTATTGTAAACTATCAGGAAACTGAAACTAGAAAATGAAAGCGAAACCTACCTTGGTGTTGAAATTGGAATATCATCTTAATTCAAGTCATCCGACGTAACAGAGACATCAGAAACATCTGATTCACTAGAATAACAGCTACTTTATGAAGAATTGCTGCTAATATCCATTTTGTATGTTCAAATTAGTGACAAATTGTGATAGAGCTTCTGAACGTGAATGAGACCAGCAAGAACAAAGTAGTAAAATGGCGTATGACGCTTCCTGGCCGAATTATTTCTCGCGAGTTTTCAGACCTAATTTTAAATATCAAAATCAATATTTTGACAATGTTTTTAAGTTTCTACAGGCAGTATAACCATTATTCTGTAATATAATTATAATTAATTGCTTAAATAGTGAAAAAAAGCAGTTAGATTTATAATATAGTAAATAGTAGTAAATAGCAGCGAAGCTTTCTTGTCAAATTATTTATCGCGAGTTTTTTTAAATAATTTTAAATATCAAATCAAAATTTGGAAACTGTATTGAAGTTTCTATAGCAACTATAACCATTTTTCTATAATACAATTATAATGTTTTACTGAAATGGTGAAGAAAAGGGGGTTTTTGTGATTTTTTAAAAATTCTCGTCACAATGTTTACGACCTTATTATGGTCCCAGATCTTAAGTATTTTAAGGAGTTCAAAACATCAGCTCGATCCATTGCCCTGTGCCACAATCGCATATGATGCCAGTTGATCTGCTCTTTCATTGCCTCGAACACCCACATACCCCGGCATGAAAATAAATGTAACCACTTTAAGCCTCGCCTTGCTCAAGGCCTCAATCACACACACAAAATCATTGATTGATTGTGTAGATTCTACTGCAGATTAGCACTCTGGAAAGAGATGTCTTACTTGATTGGCAGTGATGTTGCGGAGTATAAAGGTATCAGTCACTCCTTAATATCCATCATTTCCTTGGTCTTCATCTGCTACTTTCCACTTTCAAGTTGTATTTTACAATAGCAACACTGTTACCTACTATGAATGTCACATGAAGAGACTATGGAAGTTTGGGGTGGAGCGTCCCATCCAATAGAGAGTCGAATTGACCCAGAAACCAGCTGATGTCTGATGTATCAGGGCAGAAGGTGCAGATATCACAGCCACGCTGTAAACCATGACACAATGCATTCCGTTCTCTCTGGACTCTATCCTGTTATTTTACAGCTAATAATATTGAAAATATATTGCATTTTACCAGTTCAGGCATTGCAGGGAGGAGATTGAATAACTGATAAAGGCCGCATGCTCTTGCTGTTGCCATGTCATGTATAGGGTGAGTTTTTTAATTTACCCTCCGACAGAAAAAAACCCAGTCCTTACCGGGGATCGAACTCTAGACCTCATTCGTGTGAGACTAGCGTTGTGACCTCTCGGCTATGCGCCACACATTGACAAATATGAGGAACAAATTCACTGGTACCTATATCATGATGCGGGAACAAGAAATGAAACTTCGTATCATTCTGATGTAATAACAAGTATTAAATTTGTTTAGTTAAAGCTGGATTTTGTAAAACTTCTTTCATTGGTTATGTAAATCAACATACTGGTAAACTACCTAATGGAGTCATTATCATCATCAAGTGCCATCTACGTAACGAAGGTTGGCTGCAACAGATCTCCAACATCTCCTGTCTCTTGTTTTGGTGATGCACTCTGCTAGACTGTAACCTGTCCATCATGTGATGTTACTCTCCCATTTGTATCTCTGTCTACCTCTTGCTCGTTTGCCTTTGACTTTACCCTCAAGTAAGGTCTTCAATAAGGTGTCATGTCTTTTAATGTGTCCAAAATATTTTATTTGCCTGATCTTTATTTCTTAGTAATTCTTTCTTCATATTAAGTGTTTTTAGCACCTCTATATTGATTTTCTTCTCTTTCCATGATGTTCTCCCTATTCTCCTATATACCCACATCTCAAAGGCATCAACTCTGTCTTTCAATTGTTTATTTAGTGTCCATGTTTCTGATCCATACATTAATATAGAATAGATGTAGTATTTTATCATTCTCAATTTTAACTTTGTAATTTGTTTAGATCTTAATATTTTCCTCATGTCATTGAAGGTACCTAATGGAGACAAGTTACCTAATTGCTGTACATTTGTTACACACTCGAGGATTGCTACATCCAGAAAAGATATTTGGTCACGGTTAATAAATGACTTCATATTACTATAATGATGGACGCATCTAGTGGAAATGCAATAGACGTCAACACTGCTAGCGCACATATGTAAAGATCGGCACATGTGTGAAATCCACTAAGATTCCGTTAGTGAAAATATGTCAAATCTAACCACAATCCTAAACCACCCTATTTTTAGCATGTTTGTAATTTTAGATGTCAATATTTTGCTCATGTCATTGAAAGTACTTTTAGCCATTCTTATTCTCTTTTTAACTTCTGTTTCATATCTACCATCATTTTTGATTACGTGTCCGATTTAATATGTTTAATATGTTAAATAGTATGTTTAATTTTATATTTAGCACCTGTTCTGTAATTTTGCTGATTATCATGTTTTTAAAAAAATTTTATATCTAGTCATTATTCGCAAAACGTCACAATTACTTAAAAACAAAAACAAAAACATACTTTGGTTTTGTGAAAGTATTAAACTTGCTGCTGCATGGCAACATTCTTTGATAACTGTTCAGCTCCTGTAGGTGGTGCAAGGAAAAGATTACCCTGATGGGTAAACTGTACATCTGGTATGCTTTCATCTGTCATAGAAACATAAGTAAACTGTACATCTGGTATATTTTCATCTGTTTTAGAAACATAAGTAAACTGTACATCTGGTATATTTTCATCTGTTTTAGAAACATAAGTAAACTGTACATCTGGTATATTTTCATCTGTTTTAGAAACATAAGTTAAGTTCTGGTATATTTTCATCTGTTTTAGAAACATAAGTAAACTGTACATCTGGTATGCTTTCATCTGTCATAGAAACATAAGTAAACTGTACATCTGGTATATTTTCATCTGTTTTAGAAACATAAGTTCAGTTCTGGTATATTTTCATCTGTTTTAGAAACATAAGTAAACTGTACATCTGGTATGCTTTCATCTGTCATAGAAACATAAGTAAACTGTACATCTGGTATATTTTCATCTGTTTTAGAAACATAAGTTCAGTTCTGGTATATTTTCATCTGTCATAGAAACATAAGTAAACTGTACATCTGGTATATTTTCATCTGTTTTAGAAACATAAGTTCAGTTCTGGTATATTTTCATCTGTTTTAGAAACATAAGCAAACTGTGGATCTGGTATATTTTCATCAGTTTTAGAAACATAAATTCAGTTCTCGTATATTTTCATCTGTTTTAGAAACATAAGCAAACTGTGCATCTGTGCATAGTGATAATGACAACTTTCTTGATAAATCCTCTGAGATAATTGATTTCTTTCATAGACGTTCATACCCTGACAGTGTCCTTTCATCATCATGGCTTCATCTCCGTAAGTTATCTCGACTTGATGCCTTCACTAATACTCAGAGTACATCATCCTCCTCTGATAGAGTTAATCTTGTCCTTTCTTTTCATCCCCATAACTCTACTGTCCGTCAAATCTTGTTCAAGCATTATTCCTTTCTCCAGTCTGATTCTGAAACTCGTGCAACTTTCAGGACTTTTCTTTAGTTGCCTATAGGCATGGCAAAAATCTTAATGACATCTTGGTCTAGTCACCTCAGGTCTTATGTTCCTGCCCACTTTGACACTATTCGTTGCAAACGCAGTCAATATGACACATGTCACTATGTGGTACAGATCCACTCTGTTTCATTTCCTAAGGCCACTTTCACTATTGATGATGCCTTTACATGTGAATCCCACAATGTCATTTACGTTATCATATGTAAACATTGTGACAAGACGTATATAGGTGAAATGGGCTTACGCTTGAGTGACCACTTCTGTAGTCAGATTCACACCATAAAACACAGAGAACCTACCCCTGTCACCCTTCATTTCAATGGTGATGGTCATCATGATGCCCTCGATATCCAGGTCACTGCCCTCAGATCCTGCACCACGGATGACAGATCCAGGTACGCTCTAGAAAATCGATTTATTTTTGAGTTTTGGTATCCACAAGCCTTTTGTACTTAACTCCAAATATTCATTTGTTTAAATAAGTGCTGGTGTGGTCCTTATTGTATTGCTATCCATGTTGTAATGGGTAATAATTTGTTATATCTGTTATCATATCCCGTCTAATTTTCAACATAACCCGATTCTATGACTACATATTTCAATATACGGTACATCATTGTCACCTTGAACTTTGTATTGTTTACATATCAATAGTGTATCTAGTGTCTCTGTGGTGTTAGCATTTTTTTTACCGTTTTCATTGTTTTTCACTGTTTGTTTTATATATTCTTGAGAAAACCTGACGGTTCAGAATGTTGAAATGTCTTATGTATTGTAATTTGTATGTTTTCTTGTTTACTACTTATAACCCCTTAGTTTTAGTGATAGTCCGTCATATTCAAGTAGAACTTTTAAAAAACCTGTTTTCTATGTAAGTACTATAAGTCACTGATAGTACAGTCCCTCTGTGTCCTCATCTTTGATCAGACCTTTTCATTATACTACTGAATGGTTGTAGACCTCCACTGGAGCAGATGAGTGCAAATGCTCAAAATGGGTGTGTTGACGTAAGATGCCACGCCTATGACAAATTTTGATATTGTCGTTCAAATAATAATAATAATAAAGTGAATCATCTCTATGTTAGCTGCCTAGGTCTCCCAACAAATAGCATAATCTATAATAGTACATGGGTGGAGTGGTCACTCTTCTAACTAACTTTAATATTGTTGTTCAAATAATAATAAAGTCGATCATCTCTACGTTAGCCGCCTAGAACTCCCAGCCATGACCACAATTTATTTCCAATGAATATTCTCCTGTCGTTTTTACATCCAACCATATCTACAAACGACTTATTCCAGAAAAAAAACTGCCTTCTACAACTAATCACCTTAATAATCCTTACTGAATATCACCATAACACAATCCCATTCTTACTGAATATCACCATAACACAATTCTATTCTTACTGAATATCACCATAACACAATCTCATTCTTAATGAATATCCCCATAACACAATCCCATTCATACTGAATATCACCATAACACAATCCCATTCTTACTGAATATCACCATAACACAATCCCATTCTTACTGAATATCACCATAACATAATCCCATTCTTACTGAATATCACCATAACACAATCCTTTTCTTAGATGAAATCACAGAAAAACACAATCCTTATACTCTAAAAGTATAACACAACCATCAAAGTTCTACCTTTTTTGTTGAATTTTCCACATTCTTTCTATAGGGAGACTTCTCTTAGACTATCTACAAAAAACTCTACTAAAATTGTCAAGATTACCTTATTCCCTCTTCCCTCATTAAAGTTATTCAGACAGTAATTTTGATTACATGCTTTTTTCTTAGTGAGTTTTTTTTTCTGATTCAAACATCTAGCCACTTTTCGTCATGAAAAATTCCATTTCTCAGTACATTCACATATTTCACCCAAGACCACATGAGCTCCCATGTTCTCTGTCAACTCTAACCCATACATGATGACACCTCATCAACACTGTTACACATACGGTATTGGTAAAACCCATAGATTTGGAAAAAACCTGCTGCGATATTTTACTCCATGAGATGTTTTACCATGTGCAACATTTTACCCACAGCTATATTTAACTGCCATTGCTAGACACACACATACATATTCAATAATAGCTTTAGAAAATTCTTTTAGAAAGTTTATTCATGTTTGAATATTTTCTGAAAGTTTAAAAGTATTAAATTTATTGGGTAACTTTTAATTATTTCCTAAAATTATCACCTGTAATACTCATCAACATATTTTTAAAAATAGTGCGGCAGCAGAAAAGAATTGGTTGAAAACTTTGTGACAATGAAAGTGTTAGTATTATCTGATTAATATATCTTAGACTGTTGTTTATATTGTTTTTTTATAGTGTTATTTATATTGTTGTTTATATTGATGTTTATATTGTTGTTTTTATTGTTATTTATATTGTTGTTGTTTATACTGTTGTTTATATTGTTGTTTATATTGTTTGTATTGGTACTAACTCTAAGTTGGTGACTTCTTCCCAAAGCATTGCCCACTGCTGAGAGAGTCATCTGAATATGAAAACTATGGAGAAATGATCATATTTCATATAGGAAGTGAGAGTTAATTTCTCGTAATTCCTGACGATCAAAACAATAAAAACAGTACAGTGTAATCCCATTATAAAAACTTGGTCAGAACCAACAAAATATGTATGTAATAATAGAAATTCGCTATAAACAGTACAAACAATATAAAACAAAATATAATTAAGGTCTACATTTAAAGAGTGTTGTTATATAGGGAAGTTTGTTATAAAAGAATGCGCTATAGAGAGATTTCACTGGATATCGTTTGCACCAACTTATTCTCCTGATATCCTTCATTAAAAATCTGAAAATTACGAGTGTAAGAAGTAGCTATAAAACTTATGAAGGACACTTAGGTCAAACTTATGAAGGGCACTTAGGTCAAACTTACAAAGGACACTTAGGTCAAACTTATGAAGGACACTTAGGTCAAACTTACGATGGACACTTAGGTGCTACTTGATGTTGGTCAGAAACTTGGATCCACACATCGACAGTTGTACATTTTCAGGAACTGAAAACTGATGCCTTATGCCTCCAGCAGACAGCATACTTGATGCTCATGTATACTGCAATTTTATCAAATAAAAATTACTTTTAAATTTATTCTTTTACTACTTGAGGAGAGCGGTGTTATCACAGGGTTACAGCGTGTAAGGTTCAAAACCACATCCAGACAAAGAAACAAATTTTGGGTGTGATTTCTCACATGACACAACCACTCTTCCAGTCAACACAGCTGAAAATTATGAGTGTACCATGCCTTCCGGCATAGGCGATTATGTCTCTCTACAGTCCTCTGTTTGTTATACATTTAAATATAATTTCTGATAATTCTGCATCATGCCAGGCTTTCAAGCAATCCAGCATTTTCTCGTGTTGTCTTCCTCTGTCTCTCTTACCCTCAATCTTTCCAGTTGTCACAATGTTCTCCAGCCCACCTTTTCTCATGACATGACCCAGAAACTTTGATTGTCGTCTTCTAATACAGTTATTAAGTTCTCTACTTGATTTTTCATATACTGTCATATATTGTCCTCACTGCAACTATGTAAGCCTCTCGATTCTGTGCAAGCTGCCCATCTTCTTCCAATGTCATTTTCAGAAGGTCTTCCATGTCATGTGTCCATCGTAGTCTTGGTCTGCCTCTTGATCTCTTTTCTGGAACTTTTCAGTATGAGTTTCTTGGTACGGATACGCCTCAGCAATGTTTGCCAATCTTTTATGAACTGGTACTGGTCGCTTATCAGTTACCATCCTTCGTGCACCCTCAGCCCAATATGGGGCCTTTCCAAATCCAACCTTCGAAACTGCTGTCAATAATACCATCTTTCACCATCGCTGCCAGTAGTTGTGTATACATTAGGAGAGGATGTCCACTGGGAGAGTTGCTTCATGTAGTTCAGCCAACTAGCCAAAGGGAATTTGCCACTTGACCTAATAGTTGCTGCGGCTTAGTATATGTAGAGCTATCTACATCCCCAATGGCAGGTTGCTGTCATGGGGCCTACCTTTACTGTACCACAAAATTGCCAGATGAACTTGAAATCTGATATCATAAATTTAATTATGAATAACGCATGAGTATTGGTCCATGCCTGAAAGTGGAACAAAGAATAGAAATACTGTTTTTTTTCTTCCATGCATGTCATAAGAGGTGACTAAGGAGTTTATGTAGTAGAGTTGGCTATCCAATACAGGGTCAAAGTAACCCAGAAGTCATGTGCTCGTGTCAGGTATCGTATCAAAGCTTTAGACCATAACACAACTCATTCCACTCTTCTGACTACATCTAATCTGCAGACGTCTGTCTATGAACAAATATAGAAGCAGAAAAAGCAGACGATTTATCAATCAAAATTCTTCCTCTCCATCTAGCAAAACAGAACATGCCACTCAGAACTATCACACAAGTGAAAATTGTATATCCCCCTCCCTCAAGTATTTTAACTAAAATTACAAACTAACCAAAAAAATTTACCAGTGTTAGACACATCTTTCTCAGGACTGTTTTTTTCAACCAGAATCTGTAGAATGATCATTTGTGGCAAATGATATTGCAATATGTCTCCAAAACATTGCTGATTTGTCCACATTCTGTCTCCAGGAAGGATTACTAACTATTGCACAATATGAAGTGCCCTTGCATAGAATTCTTGGAATAAGCCAAACAATTTTCTGTAAATGAAAAAAGTAAAGGAATGATGTGTCTCTGTCAATGTGAGAGGATAATTTTTATTGTCATAAAACAAAAACTATTTTTGTATTACCGGGGGTATGTACTCAGATTACAGCAGATCTTCCACACGTCTTGATTGTGAGCATAATATTCTAAATATAGAGTTGAAGCGATACGGATATGTTCACATAAATATTTAATGTCACTATCTCTAACACTAACCCTGAGTAAACCCTAACCCTGTCTGTTTATGTTAGCTGACATACATTTTAGGTTGCGGTAATCAGAGAACAGAGCACACTATTTCTATTATGACTTCAAATAAATATCCAAATTTTATAATAATGCACATCTATGTGACATATCCTTTGTAGAACATTGTCCTCACTGTCACTCAGTAAGCCTCTCAGTTCTGTGCAAACTGCACTGCTTCTGCCAGTGTTATATTCAAAAGGTCTTCAATATCATGTACTCATCAACATCTTTGGTGGCATCTTGTTCTCCAACCTGGAAACTTTCTCTTCAAAATTAATCTTTCTAACCTACTGTCTTTTCATGTGTCCGAAATATGTTAACTTGCATTTTTATGGTTTTGAGGAACCAATCGTCATCTTTGTTCAGGTCTTTTCAGACATCTGTGTTGAATCTTCTCTTTGCCTATATAATTCTTAGATCTTTTTATAACACTTCAATTTAAATCCGATATTTTAATTTCCATTGCAGATGTCATTACCCACATCTCACAACCATATGCTAACACTGGAAATAATATAGCTTCTTAATTATTGCAACTTTGGTTTCTGTTTCCCCTTGCCATAGATTTTTTCCTTATACAGACTATGTCTATTGTCTATCCCAAGGTGGTGATGTTGTCGTAGCTTCCACACTTGCCATGGAGCATATGGGTTTGTGAAAGAGATGTAGTCTGCATTCCAGAGTCAGGTGTGTTGCTCTGGCTGAGGTGTAGTCATGTGTGTTCAGAATGGTTTTGATGTTATCTATCCATCTTTTCCTAGGTCTTCCCTTGGCTCTGTATCCTGATTCCATCTTGTTATAAGCTCTTACGGGAAGTTGATCGTTCATCCTCATAAGATGTTCAAACCATTTTATCTGTTGTTTCTCTATATATTCAATACATTCTGCATTGTTATTATTCTGTAGCCTTGTATCATGGTGTGATCCTTGTCATAATTGGGTTGTGGGATTAAATAGCCATGCATTCAGTCTACTTTTACTGTGCCCTTTAAAAGGCTATTATTTAACATGTCTGCCAACTCTTTCAACTCCTCATCAATTCTCTGACTAATGTCATCGTATCTAATGATATCTGGTCCTGGTGTTGTGTTTTTTACACTCTTCAGTGTCTTCAAATTTTTCTTCTAATTTCTTCAGCTAGGAAAATCATATGTGTTTCAATGCTCAAGTTCTTACACATGTCCATACTCTTTTTCCTGATTTCTTGATATGCCTCAACATTTCTCTGACAAAGTTGTGCGGTGTAGTGTGTCCGCAATGCCACACTTTTTGTCTCGTCCATCTTCTGCCAGGCCGTATCAGCGCTCTGGAAATGGCAATATTTGTGCGTCTTATCAGACCCTTCATGGATTTTTGTAAGTTAAGCGTCATGAAATAGGGTCTTATATGAGAAGAGATGGAAGCACTAACAAAGAAATAAAAGCTATATTTACTTAGGCATCATCTGAGCAACATATTTAAGTAATTAAACATTTTGATTAATTCCTAGATATAAAACACAGTCATCACGAAGACAGTGAAAAATTACAACTGTCTCCCTTGAAGAGGCTACTTTTTGTTCATGCACTGTGCTGGGACCTTTCCTTTTATACAGAAACTCGTCGGGACACAACAAATGTAATGATAACATGCGAAGTATTTACTTTTACTCGGTGAGATAACATTAATATAATATGTCACATGGTGGAAGTGTTATCTCAATTGTTTAATGGCCAATGGTTAGACTTCATTTAAATTTAATTTACTTCATTAATTAGTGTGCTCTCGATCAATCAATAACAATTTATTTGTGCACCAAAAAATATATTTTTCATTCCTTACTCAACTTACTGTTATCTCCAGCATTGCATTGCTTCTATGATGTTACACTGTTAACATAGCAATAAGTTACAATACTGTTACAGTTACAGTTATGTCATGCATGCAGTCTTAGAGTCTAAATTAGGTTAAATAATAGCATAATGGTAGCCTGATACGAATGATAATACTTTGTAACTTTGTATTTTTGACTGCATTTCTTGCACCGTCTAAATGTTTACACAAGTAAATTTAAGTAGGATGTCAGAGTACAATTTAAAAATTCTTGAGACCAACATGTCTAAAATGTTTACATGACCTTTGACACTGCCGGGCACAAATTCAAAATTATCAGACTAAATATGATTTTATCGTGTGTTTTGTGACCAAAGATACAATAGGACCATATCTCAGTGTCTAGTGGGGATTGTGAGGCTAATATATATATGGGAAGGTGTGAGTGGTTATTTTTGTTGCTAGTTCTCATACTCAACATTAACCTCAAACCTATTCAATCAAGCAAGTGCCATCCCGACTCGCGTAGGCGATCATGATTCTCCACGACTCTGTCTCTTGTATTGTCAATAAGCTCGGTTGGTGAGCTTCTACCGTGCCACGATGCAAGCCCATCTAGTAACTTTTCTCTTTGTCGTCCCCTATCTCTTCTCCCGTTGATCTTTCCAGTGGTTATTAAGTGTTCAAGCTGTGTTCTTCTCATCACATGCCCTAGAAACCTTGACTGTCTGCCTCTAATGTTTGATATGATTGATCTTTTTACTCCAGCATCAATGAGAAACTCTGCATTAGTTTTCTTGGCTGTCCATGGTATTTTCATCATTCTTCTCAGAAACCACATTTCTGTAGCCTATAATTCGCTTTGAATTTTCTTGTTTACAGTCCATGCTTCACATCCATAAAAAAAATTGGTTCTATATAACATCTCAGCACTCGAATTCGGGTCTGCATTGATAGACGTCCATTGCAAATGGAATGCTGATTTGGCTTGTGCTGTTCGGCTCTTTATCTCACTTGAGCATCTACCTTCTGATGTTAACAGGGTGCCAAAATATCTCACTTTTTAACTTGTGCTAATTTTGTGTTATTAATTATTATGTTGCATCTTGGTGGTGTATGTCTCTTTGATACGACCATTATTTCTGTTTTCTTCTTGTTTAAACTGAGGCCTTTGTTTTCACTTTCTTTCACTACTTTATCTAACAGGGCCTGTAGTTCTTGTTCGCTTCCTGCGATCAGTACTGTGTCATCAGCATATCTCAAATTATGTATATTACATCCTCCCACTTTTATTCCTGGCATATCTTCTATATTTCGCATAATGTATTCTGTATACAGGGAGAAAAGGCCTGGTGACATTACACAACCTTGTCTGACACCCATTTCTATCTTTTGAAATCTACCTATAGTGTTGTTAACTCTCATTGCAGCCGTTCGTTTCCAATACATATTTCTTACTATTCTTAGATCTTTCCCATCAACGTTAAGATTTTCTAGCAGTTTTATAATCTCTGAATGCTTCACCTTGTCGAATGCTTTGCTGTAATCTATAAAGCACAGATAAAGGTCTTGCTGTATTTCGATGGCCCTCTCCACTATTCTTACTATATATATGGCATTCCTTGTTCCTGTTCCTTCTACGAATCCGCATTGTTCGTCTGCTATCTCTGGTTTTATTTTTCCTCTTATACGCCTCATTATTATGCGCAGTAGAATATTGGTCATCTGAATCATAAGACTAATTGTTCTGTGGTCTTCGCAATCTACTGCACCGTGTTTCTTTGGTAGGGCTATGAAAATTGATTGTAGCAAATTCGATGGAATATAGCCACTGTTGTAGATGTCATTTAACATTTTGGTGATAATTTCAAGGCCATAATCTCCCAGGGGCCAGGGCTTCTAATTATTCAAACCTATTAGTAGTATCTTATGACAGATCAGAGTGATAATATTCTTTGCTCCTCCTTCTGACACTGTCAACACACGAAATGATTGAACCTTCCCTCTTTAATAACGTAACCTCATAATTAACGCTACGGAGAATATAAAAAAAAAAAAAAACACACCTCCATCCGTTTTTTAATATGATAGTAGAACTATAAGAAAACTATTTGATTACTCAAAATGTTGAATACATAAATTTGTGGTTTTTTTTTTCAAAACTCCCTATGTGCAAAGTATGACGGCCAATGGGGGGGGGGAGGACTGGGGAGGTGGTGACCATTCATGTTAAAGTATTGACCATCCGTTTCTGTAAACGCCGTATACCCACATTTTTTCCCTAGAAAAAAGCACTGTATGTGTATGTATATATGTATATATATGAAATGTCTATATATATACTTAGACATTTCGCAAGTTTCGATCTTTCTCTTATGTGTAGGTGTTAGTTGCCAAGTCTGACATTGGTAGCATAGTGTTGGCACAAAGATGCTCTTACTTATGTGTTTCTTTACTTCCATGTTGTTGTTTTTTGGGTGCTATAGCAAAAGTGACATTTGGTATATCACAATATTTGCATTTTTACATCTTGTTTCTATCTGTCAATTAACTCGTCCGTCTTCTGTGAAGATACTTCGTAGTACTTGAACTCTGTGACTTGTATTATTTTTGTGTTCTCTATTTAAATGTTTAAATGATCTGTTGATCTCCATAGTTTCTACCTTTTGTCTGTTGATCAACTTGTTGTATTTATTGCATATTCTTGATTGTGAGTTGATGTGAGTTTGCAGTTTTTCTTCGTCATTATACATGATGTTTTTATCGTCAGCGAAAAGCAGTTCATTGAGTTGGTTTTTACGTTGTTCATTCTCTGTTGTTTCATAAATCAGAAGTTGTATAAGAATACGCATATAAATTCTACTACATATGACGGTATATACAAATAAGATGACAGCTATGTCGATGGAAAAGATCTAAAGATAGTAAGAAACATGTATTGGAAACAAACAGCTGTGTCGAGGATTGACGGTAATGTAGGAGAATTTCAAAAGATAGAAATGGGCATCAAACAAGGATGTATAATGTCACCAGATCCTTTCTTCCTGTATACAGAGGATATAATGTGAAACTTAGAAAGCATGCTAGGAATAGCAGTTGGAGGTTACAAAATCTGAATAATCTAAGACATGCTGACGATACAGTTCTGATTGCAGGGAGAGAACAAACAATTTAAAGCTTGTTAGACATGGTTGTAAAAAAAAGTGAAAACAAAGCTCTCAGTCTAAACTAGAAGTAATGGTTGTTTCAAGAAATACACAGCCAAAATACAGCATTTCTATCTATGATTCATCAATAAATCATGGGGATAAAGTCAAGTACCATTTTAACATCAGATGCTCCAATGAGTAACAGTAATTACAGTAAGAGTAACTGTAACAATGAAACTGTAACCATACGATTTTTTTTTAATTGATAGAACAAGGGGATCTCATCCAAATTTCTCCTATTTGTATATAGGAAACACTTAGTGTGTCAGCCGACGTTTAAGAGTTTCATAATAATTATTTTTTAAATATTTTAGACAGATGCATACAATTAAAAAAAGAACACACTAATTGGTAAATGCAAGTTTAAAGTGACAGTACATCAGGGGTAGATTTCTCAACTTTGTTTTAACACAATAATTAATTAAAACAAATATGTTGACAACAGTGTATATTATCTCCCCTTCATTGCAAACGTAAAACCACCTTCTATAAAGTGAAAACCACCTTCTATAAAGTGAAAACCACCTTCTATAAAGTGGGAAGTTCTCTGTTTACGGTGACTAAATTATATTTTATTAATGAAGCATTATGTTTAGTCAGTGTGACTATCTAAGACACAATAGTCAAGTTTTCTTCCAGTAAACAGAGCCCTATTTCTATCTCGTGAGCACAGTTCACGAAAGTAAGATTGCTCTTAAGATGTCAACATTAGTACTAGTAAGAAAAACCAAAACACAAACAATGCGGGGCGTGGACTGTGCTATGTGGTTTTGATCAGTGGATGTGGTTTAGATCAGTGGTGCCAATGTGGTGTGGAAAATCAAGCAAAGTTAGTGGTACTGTTATTGTTGCCTACCATGCACATCGTAAAATGTGACTAGGAAGGTTTTGGGTTGTTGAGTTGGCTCTCCTATTCAATAGAGGATCATATTATCCTGAAGTCATGCTGAAGTTGCGTGTGTCAGATCGAAAGGCGCAGATATCGCAACCACGATGTAAATCATGACATACCACAATAGATTCTTCGGATTACATCCTGATAACATACAGGAGTTTGAGGACGAACGCATAAAAAGAAGAAACAGATAAAGATCAGTGGTTCTCAAAATGTAATTAGGTCCACGTTTTGGGGATATATATTTGAAGGGAGGGGGTAATTGCCCCATAAAAATGAAACTATGACGCACATTCTTCCAGATCTGTGACATAAAAATCAGTTTTTGAATGATGCTATTATTTTACAAAACTGCCCACTATATCACAGCACAAGGGGGAAACTATGGCTATCGTAAATAGCTCTGGTGGAAAGCTCTACTGCACAATCTAACTACTGCACTGGAGCTGCTAACTACAGAACAGTTCTTTGATGGAATCCATATCAGCATCTGACCTGCTGGAAAACGAGGAAGAAGGAGAAAAGAATTATGCGACGCATAAGATATACGATAGTAGTAATCCTTGAGGAAAGATGAAAAGCTTTTTTCTGGTCTATATGAATTAATCTCTACTGCCGGGAACAACACATCGGCTGGAAATACGAGGGCTGGGCAACACAGTGCAATATACGGAAAAACGGATTTAGATACAAATGTTGTCAATATGTATACACACGACATACAAGCGAATAGACGCAAAGACATACGACGTTTTGAATAAGAAACCATCATCAGGACAAACGACAGCTGACTAACAATGACTAGAAACACACATATGACGCAATTGGAGACAAGGGATGATGAAAGTGGGAGAGAAAGAAGTGAAGCACAAGTGTATATTAAGGGAGAGATATTTCGGACGATGTGATCAACCCTGGTAACAGGAGACAAAAAGGACATTGAGATCTAGTCAACAAGGCATAGATGCTTTCCATCTTAGTTCTCACTCCGGATAATTGAGTTTCTGCGTTTGTTCTCAAACTCGTGCAGAATAGCAGGATGTAGTTCGTAATGCGTTTTGTCATGGTTCACAACATTGATGCGATATCTTTGCTTTTGACCTAACACATCCGACTTTGGAATGGCACTGGATCATTTTGACCCTATATAGGATGGGGCAACAAACTCCACCATATAACCTCCTTAGTCAATTCTTAAAACATACATGAAAGGCAAACAGTATTGCTAGTCTTTGTTCCCCTCTCGATGCTTTAAAATAAACTAATGGTGTGTGACTTTTTAAAAACAATTTGTATTTTTAGGAACGAGTTGGTAGCACTTGCCTATACACAATATGTATTAAAAGATGGTTATTTTGTGCATCAATCATTCAGGGTAATATACTGCTAATTTTCCCAAACAACTTGCATATCATATATTAATAAAAGAAAAGTTTGGAAGCCAGAATACTGGTTTTATTAGTTATTAGAAAGGTAAAGAATGCATACAGATCGCATGTAACCCCTGTCTGCTGAACGACACAGTACAAATAGAAATGACCGGAATATACCAGTGTGGTATCAAATATTCCCCATTACACATTGTTTACTACACTGTATAACCGTGTCTCTCAATTAGTTGTGTGGACTATTTGAAAATAATCCACCTGAAGTCACATTATTTAACCATTACAGTGATTTTCATTGGTCACTTTTGTATACATTGTGTCGACAGCCAATGACAAATCAACGTCAAGTAAAGTCATTTAGAAGAATGAGTTCAAGTGACTGTATTTGACGAGAGACACGGTACAGTAAGTCGATATGACCTAGCAAAAGACACATTACAAATCATTTACAAACAAAATGTAATAGTCATGATTGAATGATTGTCCAAACAAATGTGATGTGTTTTGTTTTTGCGAAAACTAATTGTACTTGAATTAAACTCATAACATAAAAACATGGATCTTTTTGCAACTTGAAGTTTTAAGAAGATAAAAACGTGATTGCAATGGAACAATAGGATAAAAACTGAGGCTCTGTATGGAAAAATAATTTTGTGAAATATATTTTGAGGCTCTGTGTAGGATAGCAGGGTTATAGAGAGTGGACATTTCCATTATTCATTAAGGGTCATAACCACTAAGATACTCTCAGATAAGGGGATGTAATACATGTGAAATGTATTAATATGTGCAAATATATTAATAAATCATAAGAACACAAATATTTTGATCTGATCATGTGGTAATATAATTTAAATAAACAACTCTAATTTATTTTGAGTGATTTTATGTAACTCTTCCCTGTTCTACTATTTATAAAAACTTTTTTGAAAGCAATATGCACGACATTCTTCCCTAACTGTTGACATGGTGAACAAAAGTGTGGCACATATACTTTTGGATGTTAAGGGATAATGTCCGTATAAGGTTCAAGTTCCCCGCGGAACTTTACATACAAAAGTTGGCTCTTGACTTTGTATGGGAACTAGTGTCAGTAGTCCGTTCACATGTCTTAGACTCCACCGCGGGGTCAAGGTTCAGCCAGTGTCGAGTCAGCTCGCTCGTCACAGTACCGCTTGGGATCTAGGCTGGTTCCTCCCCATATGACATGTTAAGACAGGACGAAGTCACCGGGGTGAAGTTTTCGGTCGTACGGAATGTTAACAGCATAAACGTGCTCAGCTGAGTGGTGAGCTATACTCAGCGTCCGAGTGGCTTTCGATGTCGGCGCCTGCTATGTCATACCGCCTCGAGAGAGGATTACGGGGGTATAGGAGAGCTGCTTAGAAAGTGCTTCACTCGACTTTTTTGTCATGAAATTATCTAAATTTGTATTTACACGGTTACCTCCCTTACACTTAAACGTATTTTTATTCAACATTTGGATACTGTTATTTATTGGAAATAATAAATAAAGTATTTTGATTAAAAGTAGTAATGTAGTCTTACAGTTTTTATGGCCATAATTCTTAATTTAAAAGATTTTAATTATCTAATTATAATTTCGTTAACAAACGAAAATAAATTTAGTATTCATGAGGAAAAAAATGGGATTGTATTTTGTGAGTTTTTTTAGAAAAACGCTTCATTTATTAGAGAAAATTTACTTTCAACAATAACGCAGTTTCACAATATAAAGACATCCACCTGTGTCAACTGAGTTTTAAAAAATGCAAACTCAAAATACTTTTGACTTGATCAACATTGCTCACTAAAATTACAGAAATATACATTTGTTTATGTTAATAAACATATGTATTGTAATTGTATGTATTGAGTGCGAAGATGTGTCCTCGGTCTGAACGAGATTGTCTTCGTTTTATAACGCTGACTTATATCTCGTCCTGTTTTGCCTATGTCCCAGTTTCTATAATAGTTTACAAATACAACGAATGTGTTACGTGTTCGAATCAACACAGTTGGTCTCACTTCGTTCAAGCGAGAGAAGTGTAATCATTGTTATGAGTTTGAATAAACACGCTTGGTAACACTAAATGCGGTCGAGCGTGAAAGACTTTAATTTATTAATACATGGATAAGTGGTCATAGGGTATTTCTGTAGACGTATTAATTAGTTCACAGTATTATGTGATTGTCATCGGTCTTCTGTCGCGGAGATCATCCAATGAATAAATCAAATTTCCAACACAGTTTACATGTGCTCTTTGTTATAATTAAAAAGAAAGAATCTCCTCAAGAATCTTTTTCTAGTTAATAAAAAAATATGAACGTAGTGATAGTTCATTCATTCATTTTCATTTTGCGCAAGTTAGCGCATAGGGCAGAGGTCAGATCTCCAATTCTGTCTGTTCAAAGCTATTCTGTGCAGTTCTTCAATAGTATGAATATTGTAGTGATAGTTAGATGAACTTAATTTCCAGTAGAAATCGTCCTTGGTTGGCGGGTCTGATATGGAAGCATGGGATAGCTAAACTGTTACCTGTCAATCATATCGTAAGCAACAACTAAGAGGAATTTGAGATGGAGTTTGTTGTCCCATAAAGGCACGTAGATAAGGAGGTTGAAGGGGTGAGGTATTCAACTTCCCGCCCTTTAGCAAATCGGAATAGGCCTATGACTTTTAGTATAAGACATTTAGCCAAAATGAGGTTAAAAAGACCTCCCTTCCGTAGAAATTTTCACGAAAAGAGCATCACAATTCACATCAAGAAGATCTGATTCACGAAAACACACGAATTACCTATTTTTAAGGGAATTACCCTACCCCCTCCCCCTACTTTATAATATATTTATAACACTGGTCTCATCCCACAGCGTCAAATTGACCTAGATACTTTGTGATCTGTTGTGTATTCTCCGTAGCGTTACTTATGAGTTTACGTTATCCAAAGAGGGAGGGTTCAATCATTTCGTGTGTTGACAGTGTCAGAAGGAGGAGCAAAGAATATTAACACTCTGATCTGCCATGCATGTCATAAGAGACTAATAATAGGTATGAGGTTAGTGTTGAGTATGAGAACGAGCAACAAAAAGAACCACTCAAATATATATATATATATATATATATATATATATATATATATATATATATATATATATATATATATATATATATATATATATATATATATATATATATATATATATATATATATGGGCCTCACATCCTCCATCCATAGATACAGACATACATACAGACATACACACCAACATACATACACTAATATAATGCTTACTTTAATCAGGTTTATAATAAAGGTCATAATTTATCCATGCCTTTATAAAGTTCAATATTTCTATTTCTTTCCTTGCTATTTAAATTGACCGACTTGTATGGCATTATATAAACAACATGCGATACACTCATGATACAGTTCTGATAAACGAAAATGAATCAGTTACAAGAAATGAAGAATATCATATCAAAACAGAGAGAATTGTCAGAATAACAGAAAAACAGAAGTAATTGTAATATCAAGCAATAAATGTCCTTCAGAATGAAACAGCAAAGTAGATGGGATCAGTCTGAAGAGTCAATATATTCAAATTTTTGTGTGCATCTTAATAACATCAGATGGAAGATGTACTAAGAAGTAAAATCTGAAATTTCCCATGCATCTCACAAGATGAAGAGCATCCTACGTAATATATCTTTATCAATTGAAGTGAGAGACTTCTTAGAAGTTATCCAGAACCAATTCTAATGTATGCAAGTAAATCTTGGAAAATCAGCAGAAAAGTGAAAAATCATATAGAGGCCGCAGAAATGTGGTTTTATAGAAGAATGTTAAGAACACTCTAGACAGATTAAAAGTATAATGAATATATCTTGAAAGAATCTAATTCAAAAGCAGAGCTGCTCACCCACATCTGAAAGAGACTGTCCACATGTTTTACAAAGATCACGAGAAGAGAAAATATAGAACAAATTGTGATAGAAAGCAAGTTTAATGGCATCAGGGGTTGGACAACACCAAGAAAGTAGATGCTTGGCAACTTAGCATTGTAGCATGGGAGAGCATCAGAAATGATTGACAGTACACGAAACAGAAGGCTGTGGAAAGACATGATAACCAACACCACACATCATAGACCACAAGAAAAAGTATCAAATTTAATTCATTTATCAGCTCTACATGTTCATTTACTGAGACACAATGACATATTAAGCTTAAGAAAATGAACACTTGGCAGTTAAGATTTATGTTAAAGAAAGAAGTAGAAAAAGTACTAACACTGTTCTGTTTCTTTTCATTATGTGACATTTTTTCTTTCGGTTCTTTGCGAAATGTTTTCGCAAGTTTTTCAGATACTTTTTTTTAACTTGGAACTTTTTCACCTGGATTTAATCCTACAACCGGCCGTCTGGTGCCGAGGAGCAAAGAACAGAAACACCGTTACAGCCTACTCTTAAGTTGCTTCTAATCTGTACATGCCCATTGCAGTATACCCATGTCGTCTCTCTTCTTCTTCATTCGTTCTCAAACTCCTCCAGATTGACAGGATGTAATCTGACCGCTTCCCTGACGGTCACAACGGAACACGCTGTGGTTACGGTTTACAATTTATCTGCGATATCTGCGCCTTTCATCCTGACGCAACCAATTCAGCATGGCTTCTGTGTCATTTTTACCCTCTATGGAATGGTACAGCCAGCCTCATCATCATCTCAATTGCTTCTCACAACACGCACGTTAGATTACAGAGTTCTCATATTTACCCCTACCCCCATATCGTCCCCCGGCAGTACACTGACGATAACTTGTGAAGTGACGTTGACCAATAATGCGTAAACGTCAAAGAACCTCGAGTACGAAAGTTGAACAATGAGTTAAACGTTAAAGAACCTTGAATAATACATTTAAACAACAATGAATTAAACATAAAAGAACCTTGAGTAAGACAGTTACAGAAAATAAGTGGAATAGTAAAATAAAAGCAAAGGAAGAACCTTGAAAGAGATAGTTGAACAACATTGAGTGGCGTAACAAACAGCAAGGTGAATAATGGAAGAGTGAGACAGTTGAAGAACAACAGTAGAGAAATATACAGAACATCTGCACCGCCTCTTCCGATTGGTCCTGGAGTTAAACTGATTGTGACGTCACTGCCGTGGCGGCTCATTCAACCAACTGGCGGAAGTGATAATTTGAAGACTTCTCGACAACGCGAGAACTGTTTGTGTGCAGTGAGTGTAGTGTTAGTTAGATTGTTGACGTTTTTATTCGCAAGGAACATTGTGTTTTCATAGGAGAAACATCTTATCTTGCAAAGAAGACACATGTGAGTGTTTCAACAATATATACAGTTGATATGAACGGTCAGTAGTCTGTTGTTTCCAATTAATATAGTCTTGTTTATAATTTCCTGAGTGCTGCTTGCATGTTTACTATTTTCGGCTCTTCTCACGAACGTTGGAAAGACTAGTAACCGCCCGTTGCGTAGCACAGGTAACCGCTATTTTCTTAGCCTTCGAGGCAAAGCCTCTCTGGCTACAACTTTCGCCTTTGTACGTGGTGGGATAATCCATCCATGAATGTCTCTCGCGTCGGAAACTAACATCTCAAGCCGTGTGTTCTCCAGCGCAGTCTTTGTTTCTACCCCCTTGAATACCCGCTCTTAGAATAATAATATAAATACTAGCACACAGCTGAGAGTACTTTTATAGTCAGAGAACACACTTGTGACCCATTTATAGATTGAGATTGGAGAAATAGAACGACTATGACTACACAAGCGCAGGCTTCACTTGAACAGCTTCCTTATTTTATAGTTCCATTGAGAAGGAGCTATCTATTCTATGCACTCCTTTAGTTCGCTTAACACATGCCTTATGTCTATGGTCTATCTCAGTGTTTCCCAACCTATTTTTTAACCATGCCCCACCTGTCTTTCTAACATTCGGATGCCCCTCCCCCTTTGTAAAATATACATACATTTTAATATTAAAAAATTGTATTACTCACTCCATGAATTGCCCCTTTGAACAATCAGATGCTCCCATGAGTAATCAAATTGTCCCTTTGAACAATCAGATGCTCCCATGAGTAATCAAATTGCCCCCACCCCCCTGTGGGGGTTGGGAAACACTGATCTATCTGGTTCTCAATAAATCTCACCGCTATTACAGGAGTTCAGCTTTGATATTATTCTAGTGTTGTTTCTATGTGCAAATATGTTTGCCTCATCATCCCATATTCAGGGCATTATTAAAGTATCTATCATGCATTCTGTTATACTTGACCACATTTACACAGTACACCACTGTGTAAAGTGTGTAGCTAATCTTGAATTTTGTGTTCATGTAACATCGGAATTGGTAATGTCCTGTGGCATAGAATCGAATTGCATCTTGTTCTGGTCTGATCATAACTTGATCGTCATCTTGTGTTGATGTTTGTGGCATTAATTTGTTTATTTGTTTTTTTTTCTTATGGTAAGTGATTGATATTTCTGGTTGATCGTAGGTAGTTAGCCAGTTGATCTGCTCCCTAATTTCTTGGTATTCCACAGTGAGATGGTATCCACTGCATGGCTACGTTATAGCATGCTGGTTAGATGTATATTTCTGTCATTATACAGAAATAGTTCTTTTAACGTAATTATGAAATTCCATTAATAAATATAATGGCTTGTTAACTTTGTATAATGACACAGACATATCCTCCCCTTCCCATAATTAGTAACAGATCTATACAAAATGTTAACTAATACACCAAGTTAGTGACTAAATGTTAGTATATCTGAACCTGTGTAGGCATATTTGAGGAATAGGCTACAATTTCTAATATATGTTGTATGGTTCAGTAAAAGGACATACAGCAAAGAATATAATCGTATGATATAGGCCTAGCAAATGTTCCTGGTGAGGATGGCAAACTTATAGAGCAAAAACAAACAAATAAGAGATTAAGAAAATACTGATGTGAAAAAAAGACAAGATATTAGATCAGATAATAGTGTAAATAATGTGAGTTGTTATGAAATTGACAATATGTTGATTGTCCAATTAACAAAGAAGAGAGTTGGAGATATATCAGAGACAATATTGAAGGCATGTTACAGGGCAACACAAATCAACAAGGAGCATATATTTGTTGAAGTATGAAGCTCAAGGAGAGGATAAATATACATTCTCTCAATTATATTGTGCCTTTCTGGTATACTTTTTGCATAGACCCATTTCTTGCTAACATAATTTAGAGTGGAAATTTAGAGAAATGGAAGTTTTGAAATGAGTGATATGAGTACCAATGTTAAACTCAAGAAGTGAACAAAATCAAGCAGAAATATAACTCGATTAAGCCACCTCCCATCCCAGCATAAATTAGGAAACATATGTGGTACCAGCCATATGATAGATTAATACTAGTTGCAGACATGTCCAACATATGAGGAATGAAGAAGCACTTGACCAACCTCCAGTTTATTTTGTGAAAACAACTACTTTATATCACTGTTAAGAGCCTATTGTTGACAGCTACCTAGGTCAAATTCATTAATGTGGAAGTATAGAAGTGGTTTGTCACATTCATTAATGTGGAAGTATAGAAGTGGTTTGTCAGACTCATTAATGTGGAAGTATAAAAGTGGTTTGTCAGATTCATCAAAGTCTAAAGGTGGTTTGTCAGATTCATCAAAGTCTAAAAGTGGTTTGTCAGATTCATTAATGTCGAAGTATAAAAGTGGTTTGTCAGATTCATTAATGTGGAAGTATAAAAGTGGTTTGTCAGAATCATTAATGTGGAAGTATAGAAGTGGTTTGTCACATTCATTAATGTGGAAGTATAAAAGTGGTTTGTCAGATTCATTAATGTGGAGGTATAAAAGTGGTGTGTTAGACTCATTAATGTGAAAGTATAAAAGTGGTTTGTCATACTCATCAATGTGAAAGTATAAAAATGTTTTGTTAGACTCATTAATGTGGAAGTATAAAAGGGGTTTGTCAGATTCATTAATGTGGAAGTATAAAAGTGGTCTGTCATATTCATCAATGTGGAATTATATAAGTGGTTTATCAGATTCATTAATGTGGAAGTATAAAAGTGGTTTATCAGATTCATTAATATGGAAGATAAAAGTGGTTTGCCAGACCCATTAATGTGAAAGTATAAAAGTAGTTTGTCAGATTCATTAATGTGGAAGTATAAAAGGGGATTGTTAGACTCATTAATGTGGAAGTATAAAGTATTATTAAGGTGTATGTATAAAAGTGGTTTGTCATATTAATTAATGGGGAAGTATAAAATTGGTTTGTCAGATTCTTCAAATTCTAAAAGTGGTTTATTAGATTCATCAATGTCTAAAAGTGTTTTGTCAGACTCATTAATATGGAAGTATAAAAGTGGTTTGTCAGAATCATCAAAGTCTAAAAGTGGTTTTTCTGATTCATTAATGTTGAAGTATAAATGTGGTTTGTAAGGTTCATCAAAGTCTAAAAGTGTTTGTCAGATTCATTATTGTGAAAATATAAAAGTGTTTTGTCAGATTCATTAATGTGGAAGTATAATAGTAGTTGTCAGTTTCATTAATGTGGAAGTATAAAAGTGATTTGTCAGACTCATTAATGTCGAAGTATCATTAAGGTGTATGTATAAAAGGGTTTGTCATATTCATTAATTGGGACGTATAAAATTGGTGTGTCAGATTTATCAAATTCTAAAAGTGGTTTATTAGATTCATCAAAGTCTAAAAGTGTTTGTCAGATTCATTAATGTGAAAATATAAAAGTTTTGTCAGATTCATTAATGTGGAAGTATAAAAGTGGTTTGTCAGATTCATTAATATGGAAGGTAAAAGTGGTTTTCCAGACTCATTAATGTGAAAGTATAAAGTGGTTTGTCAGATTCATTAATGTGGAAGTTTAAAAGTGGTTTGTCAGATTCATTAATGTAGATGTATAAAAGTTGTTTGTCATATTAATTAATGGGGAAGTATAAAATTGGTTTGTCAGATTCTTCAAATTCTAAAAGTGGTTTATTAGATTCATCAATGTCTAAAAGTGTTTTGTCAGACTCATTAATATGGAAGTATAAAAGTGGTTTGTCAGATTCATCAAAGTCTAAAGGTGGTCTGTCAGATTCATCAAAGTCTAAAAGTGGTTTTTCAGATTCATTAATGTGGAAGTATAAATGTGGTTTGTCAGGTTCATCAAAGTCTAAAAGTGTTTGTCAGATTCATTATTGTGAAAATATAAAAGTGTTTTGTCAGATTCATTAATGTGGAAGTATAATAGTAGTTGTCAGATTCATTAATGTGGAAGTATAAAAGTGATTTGTCAGACTCATTAATGTCGAAGTATAAAAATGGTTTGTTAGACTCATTAATATCGAAGTATAAAGTATCATTAAGGTGTATGTATAAAAGGGTTTGTCATATTCATTAATTGGGACGTATAAAAGTGGTGTGTCAGATTCATTAATATGGAAGGTAAAAGTGGTTTTCCAGACTCATTAATGTGAAAGTATAAAGTGGTTTGTCAGATTCATTAATGTGGAAGTTTAAAAGTGGTTTGTCAGATTCATTAATGTGGATGTATAAAAGTTGTTTGTCAGATTCATTAATATGGAAGATAAAAATGATGTGATAGACTCTTTAATGTGAAAGTATAAAAGTGGTTTGTCAGATTAATTAATGTGGAAGTATAAAAGTGGTTTGTCAGACTCAGCAATGTGGAAGTATAAAAGTGGTTTGTCAGATTAATTAATGTGGAAGTCTAAAAGTGTTTTGTCAGATTCATTAATGTGAAAAAATAAAAGTGGTTTGTCAGATTCATTAATGTATAGTATAAAAGTAGTTTGTCAGACTCATCAATGTGAAAGTATAAAAAGTGGTTTATCAGACTAATCTATGTGAAAGTATAAAAGTGGTTTGTCAGATTCATTAATGTGGAAGTATAAAAGTGGTTTGTCAGATTCATTAATGTGGAAGTATAAAAGTGGTTTTCCAGACTCATTAATGTGAAACTATAAAAGTGGTTTGTCAGATTCAATAATGTGGAATTTTAAAAGTGGTTTGTCAGATTCATTAATGTGGAAGTATAAAAGTGTTTTGTCAGATTCATTAATGTGAAAAAATAAAAGTGTTTTGTCAGATTCATTAATGTATAGTATAAAAGTAGTTTGTCAGACTAATCAATGTGAAAGTATAAAAGTGGTTTGTCAGATTCATTAATGTGGAAGTATAAAAGTGGTTTGTCAGATTAATTAATGTGGAAGTATAAAAGTGGTTTGTGAGACTCATTAATGTGGAAGTATAAAAGTGGTTTGTCAGATTAATTAATGTGGAAGTATAAAAGTGGTTTGTGAGACTCATTAATGTGGAAGTATACAAGTGGTTTGTCAGATTCATCAAAGTCTAAAGGTGGTTTGTCAGATTCATCAAAGTCTAAAAGTAGTTTGTCAGATTCATTAATGCATTAGTCTAAAGTGGTTTGTCAGATTCATTAATATGGAAATATAAAAGTGATTTGTCAGGCGTATTAATGTGGAAGTATAAAAGTGGTTTGTCAGATTCATCAAAGTCTAAAGGTGGTTTGTCAGATTCATCAAAGTCTAAAAGTGGTTTGTCAGATTCATTAATGTCGAAGTATAAAAGTGGTTTGTCAGATTCATTAATGTGGAAGTATAAAAGTGGTTTGTCAGAATCATTAATGTGGAAGTATAGAAGTGGTTTGTCACATTCATTAATGTGGAAGTATAAAAGTGGTTTGTCAGATTCATTAATGTGGAGGTATAAAAGTGGTGTGTTAGACTCATTAATGTGAAAGTATAAAAGTGGTTTGTCATACTCATCAATGTGAAAGTATAAAAATGTTTTGTTAGACTCATTAATGTGGAAGTATAAAAGGGGTTTGTCAGATTCATTAATGTGGAAGTATAAAAGTGGTCTGTCATATTCATCAATGTGGAATTATATAAGTGGTTTATCAGATTCATTAATGTGGAAGTATAAAAGTGGTTTATCAGATTCATTAATATGGAAGATAAAAGTGGTTTGCCAGACCCATTAATGTGAAAGTATAAAAGTAGTTTGTCAGATTCATTAATGTGGAAGTATAAAAGGGGATTGTTAGACTCATTAATGTGGAAGTATAAAGTATTATTAAGGTGTATGTATAAAAGTGGTTTGTCATATTCATTAATTGGGACGTATAAAAGTGGTGTGTCAGATTTATCAAATTCTAAAAGTGGTTTATTAGATTCATCAAAGTCTAAAAGTGTTTGTCAGATTCATTAATGTGAAAATATAAAAGTTTTGTCAGATTCATTAATGTGGAAGTATAAAAGTGGTTTGTCAGATTCATTAATATGGAAGGTAAAAGTGGTTTTCCAGACTCATTAATGTGAAAGTATAAAGTGGTTTGTCAGATTCATTAATGTGGAAGTTTAAAAGTGGTTTGTCAGATTCATTAATGTAGATGTATAAAAGTTGTTTGTCATATTAATTAATGGGGAAGTATAAAATTGGTTTGTCAGATTCTTCAAATTCTAAAAGTGGTTTATTAGATTCATCAATGTCTAAAAGTGTTTTGTCAGACTCATTAATATGGAAGTATAAAAGTGGTTTGTCAGATTCATCAAAGTCTAAAGGTGGTCTGTCAGATTCATCAAAGTCTAAAAGTGGTTTTTCAGATTCATTAATGTGGAAGTATAAATGTGGTTTGTCAGGTTCATCAAAGTCTAAAAGTGTTTGTCAGATTCATTATTGTGAAAATATAAAAGTGTTTTGTCAGATTCATTAATGTGGAAGTATAATAGTAGTTGTCAGATTCATTAATGTGGAAGTATAAAAGTGATTTGTCAGACTCATTAATGTCGAAGTATAAAAATGGTTTGTTAGACTCATTAATATCGAAGTATAAAGTATCATTAAGGTGTATGTATAAAAGGGTTTGTCATATTCATTAATTGGGACGTATAAAAGTGGTGTGTCAGATTCATTAATATGGAAGGTAAAAGTGGTTTTCCAGACTCATTAATGTGAAAGTATAAAGTGGTTTGTCAGATTCATTAATGTGGAAGTTTAAAAGTGGTTTGTCAGATTCATTAATGTGGATGTATAAAAGTTGTTTGTCAGATTCATTAATATGGAAGATAAAAATGATGTGATAGACTCTTTAATGTGAAAGTATAAAAGTGGTTTGTCAGATTAATTAATGTGGAAGTATAAAAGTGGTTTGTCAGACTCAGCAATGTGGAAGTATAAAAGTGGTTTGTCAGATTAATTAATGTGGAAGTCTAAAAGTGTTTTGTCAGATTCATTAATGTGAAAAAATAAAAGTGGTTTGTCAGATTCATTAATGTATAGTATAAAAGTAGTTTGTCAGACTCATCAATGTGAAAGTATAAAAAGTGGTTTATCAGACTAATCTATGTGAAAGTATAAAAGTGGTTTGTCAGATTCATTAATGTGGAAGTATAAAAGTGGTTTGTCAGATTCATTAATGTGGAAGTATAAAAGTGGTTTTCCAGACTCATTAATGTGAAACTATAAAAGTGGTTTGTCAGATTCAATAATGTGGAATTTTAAAAGTGGTTTGTCAGATTCATTAATGTGGAAGTATAAAAGTGTTTTGTCAGATTCATTAATGTGAAAAAATAAAAGTGTTTTGTCAGATTCATTAATGTATAGTATAAAAGTAGTTTGTCAGACTAATCAATGTGAAAGTATAAAAGTGGTTTGTCAGATTCATTAATGTGGAAGTATAAAAGTGGTTTGTCAGATTAATTAATGTGGAAGTATAAAAGTGGTTTGTGAGACTCATTAATGTGGAAGTATAAAAGTGGTTTGTCAGATTAATTAATGTGGAAGTATAAAAGTGGTTTGTGAGACTCATTAATGTGGAAGTATACAAGTGGTTTGTCAGATTCATCAAAGTCTAAAGGTGGTTTGTCAGATTCATCAAAGTCTAAAAGTAGTTTGTCAGATTCATTAATGCATTAGTCTAAAGTGGTTTGTCAGATTCATTAATATGGAAATATAAAAGTGATTTGTCAGGCGTATTAATGTGGAAGTATAAAAGTGGTTTGTCAGATTCATTAAAGTCTAAAGGTGGTTTCTCAGATTAATCAAAGTCTAAAAGTGGTTTTTTCAGATTCATTATTGTCGAAGTATAAAAGTGGTGTGTTAGACTCATTAATGTGAAAGTATAAAAGTGGTTTGTCAGAATCATCAATGTGAAAGTATAAAAATGTTTTGTTAGACTCATTAATGTGGAAGTATAAAAGGGGTTTGTCAGATTCATTAATGTGGAAGTATAAAAGTGGTCTGTCATATTCATCAATGTGGAATTATATAAGTGGTTTATCAGATTCATTAATGTGGAAGTATAAAAGTGGTTTATCAGATTCATTAATATGGAAGATAAAAGTGGTTTGCCAGACCCATTAATGTGAAAGTATAAAAGTAGTTTGTCAGATTCATTAATGTGGAAGTATAAAAGGGGATTGTTAGACTCATTAATGTGGAAGTATAAAGTATTATTAAGGTGTATGTATAAAAGTGGTTTGTCATATTAATTAATGGGGAAGTATAAAATTGGTTTGTCAGATTCTTCAAATTCTAAAAGTGGTTTATTAGATTCATCAATGTCTAAAAGTGTTTTGTCAGACTCATTAATATGGAAGTATAAAAGTGGTTTGTCAGAATCATCAAAGTCTAAAAGTGGTTTTTCTGATTCATTAATGTTGAAGTATAAATGTGGTTTGTAAGGTTCATCAAAGTCTAAAAGTGTTTGTCAGATTCATTATTGTGAAAATATAAAAGTGTTTTGTCAGATTCATTAATGTGGAAGTATAATAGTAGTTGTCAGTTTCATTAATGTGGAAGTATAAAAGTGATTTGTCAGACTCATTAATGTCGAAGTATCATTAAGGTGTATGTATAAAAGGGTTTGTCATATTCATTAATTGGGACGTATAAAAGTGGTGTGTCAGATTTATCAAATTCTAAAAGTGGTTTATTAGATTCATCAAAGTCTAAAAGTGTTTGTCAGATTCATTAATGTGAAAATATAAAAGTTTTGTCAGATTCATTAATGTGGAAGTATAAAAGTGGTTTGTCAGATTCATTAATATGGAAGGTAAAAGTGGTTTTCCAGACTCATTAATGTGAAAGTATAAAGTGGTTTGTCAGATTCATTAATGTGGAAGTTTAAAAGTGGTTTGTCAGATTCATTAATGTAGATGTATAAAAGTTGTTTGTCATATTAATTAATGGGGAAGTATAAAATTGGTTTGTCAGATTCTTCAAATTCTAAAAGTGGTTTATTAGATTCATCAATGTCTAAAAGTGTTTTGTCAGACTCATTAATATGGAAGTATAAAAGTGGTTTGTCAGATTCATCAAAGTCTAAAGGTGGTCTGTCAGATTCATCAAAGTCTAAAAGTGGTTTTTCAGATTCATTAATGTGGAAGTATAAATGTGGTTTGTCAGGTTCATCAAAGTCTAAAAGTGTTTGTCAGATTCATTATTGTGAAAATATAAAAGTGTTTTGTCAGATTCATTAATGTGGAAGTATAATAGTAGTTGTCAGATTCATTAATGTGGAAGTATAAAAGTGATTTGTCAGACTCATTAATGTCGAAGTATAAAAATGGTTTGTTAGACTCATTAATATCGAAGTATAAAGTATCATTAAGGTGTATGTATAAAAGGGTTTGTCATATTCATTAATTGGGACGTATAAAAGTGGTGTGTCAGATTCATTAATATGGAAGGTAAAAGTGGTTTTCCAGACTCATTAATGTGAAAGTATAAAGTGGTTTGTCAGATTCATTAATGTGGAAGTTTAAAAGTGGTTTGTCAGATTCATTAATGTGGATGTATAAAAGTTGTTTGTCAGATTCATTAATATGGAAGATAAAAATGATGTGATAGACTCTTTAATGTGAAAGTATAAAAGTGGTTTGTCAGATTAATTAATGTGGAAGTATAAAAGTGGTTTGTCAGACTCAGCAATGTGGAAGTATAAAAGTGGTTTGTCAGATTAATTAATGTGGAAGTCTAAAAGTGTTTTGTCAGATTCATTAATGTGAAAAAATAAAAGTGGTTTGTCAGATTCATTAATGTATAGTATAAAAGTAGTTTGTCAGACTCATCAATGTGAAAGTATAAAAAGTGGTTTATCAGACTAATCTATGTGAAAGTATAAAAGTGGTTTGTCAGATTCATTAATGTGGAAGTATAAAAGTGGTTTGTCAGATTCATTAATGTGGAAGTATAAAAGTGGTTTTCCAGACTCATTAATGTGAAACTATAAAAGTGGTTTGTCAGATTCAATAATGTGGAATTTTAAAAGTGGTTTGTCAGATTCATTAATGTGGAAGTATAAAAGTGTTTTGTCAGATTCATTAATGTGAAAAAATAAAAGTGTTTTGTCAGATTCATTAATGTATAGTATAAAAGTAGTTTGTCAGACTAATCAATGTGAAAGTATAAAAGTGGTTTGTCAGATTCATTAATGTGGAAGTATAAAAGTGGTTTGTCAGATTAATTAATGTGGAAGTATAAAAGTGGTTTGTGAGACTCATTAATGTGGAAGTATAAAAGTGGTTTGTCAGATTAATTAATGTGGAAGTATAAAAGTGATTTGTCAGGCGTATTAATGTGGAAGTATAAAAGTGGTTTGTCAGATTCATTAAAGTCTAAAGGTGGTTTCTCAGATTAATCAAAGTCTAAAAGTGGTTTTTTTCAGATTCATTATTGTGGAAGTATAAAAGTAATTTGTCAGACTCATTAATGTCGAAGTATAAAAGTGGTTTGTTAGACTCAATAATGTGGAAGTATAAAGTATCATTAAGGTGTATTTATAAAAGGGGTTTGTCATATTGATTAATTGGGAACTATAAGAGTGGTGTGTCAGATTTATCAAATTCTAAAAGTGTTTGTCAGACTCATTAATGTGAAAATATAAAAGTATTTTGTCATGTTCATTAATGTGGAAGTATAAAAGTGGTTTGTCAGATTCATTAAATTCTAAAAGTGGTTCATTAGATTCATCAAAGTCTAAAATTGTTTTGTCAGATTCATTAATGTGAAAAAATAAAAGTGTTTTGTCTGATTCATTAATATATAGTATTAAAATAGTTTGTCAGACTCATTAATTTGAAAGTATAAAAGTGGTTTGTCAGATTCATTAATGTGGAAGTATAAAAGTGATTTGTCATACTCATCAATGTGAAAGTATAAAAGTGGTTTCTCAGACCCATCAATGTGAAAGTATAAAAAGTGGTTTGTCAGACTCGTCAACGTGAAAGTATAAAAGTGGTTTGTCAGATTCATTAATGTGGAAGTATAAAGTATCATTAAGGTGTATGTATAAAAGTGGTTTGTCATATTAATTAATGGGGAAGTATAAAAGTGGTTTGTCAGATTCTTCAAATTCTAAAAGTGGTTTATTAGATTCATCAATGTCTAAAAGTGTTTTGTCAGACCCATTGATGAGAAGTATAAAAGTGGTTTGTAGATTCATCAAAGTCTCATAGTGGGTTTTCAGATTCATTAATGTGGAAGTATACATGTGGTTTCTCAGACTCATTAATGTGAAAGTATAAAAGTGATTTTTCAGGCTTATTAATGTTGAAGTATAAAAGTTGTTTGTTAGACTCATTAATGTGGAATTATAAAAGTGGTTTGTCAGATACATTAATGTGAAAGTATAAAATTAGTTTGTCAGACTCATTAATTTGGAAGTAAAAAAGTAGAGTCTCAGACTCATCAATGTGAAAGTATAAAAGTGGTTTGCCAGACTCATTAATGTGAAACTATAAAAGTGGTTTGTCAGATTAATTAATGTGGAAGTATAAAAGTGGTTTGTCAGATTCATCATGTGAAAATATAAAAGTTTTTTCAGATTCATTAATGTGGAAGTATAAAAGTGGTTTGTCAGATTCATTAATATGGAAGGTAAAAGTGGTTTTCCAGACTCATTAATGTGAAAGTATAAAGTGGTTTGTCAGATTCATTAATGTGGAAGTTTAAAAGTGGTTTGTCAGATTCATTAATGTGGATGTATAAAAGTTGTTTGTCAGATTCATTAATATGGAGATCAAAATGATGTGATAGACTCATTAATGTGAAAGTATAAAAGTGGTTTGTCAGATTAATTAATGTGGAAGTATAAAAGTGGTTTGTCAGATTCATTAATATGGAAGTATAAAAGTGGTTTTCCAGACTCATTAATGTGATTCTATAAAAGTGGTTTGTCAGATTCAATAATGTGGAAGTTTAAAAGTGGTTTGTCAGATTCATTAATGTGGAAGTATAAAAGTGTTTTGTCAGATTCATTAATGTGAAAAAATAAAAGTGTTTTGTCAGATTCATTAATGTATAGTATAAAAGTAGTTTGTCCGACTCATCAATGTGAAAGTATAAAAAGTGGTTTATCAGACTAATCAATGTGAAAGTATAAAAGTGGTTTGTCAGATTCATTAATGTGGAAGTATAAAAGTGGTTTGTCAGATTAATTAATGTGGAAGTATAAAAGTGGTTTTTGAGACTCATTAATGTGGAAGTATAAAAGTGGTTTGTCAGATTAATTAATGTGGAAGTATAAAAGTGATTTGTCAGACTCATTAAACTGGAAGTATAAAAGTGGTTTTTCAGATTCATCAAAGTCTAAAGGTGGTTTGTCAGATTCATCAAAGTCTAAAAGTAGTTTGTCAGATTCATTAATGCATTAGTCTAAAGTGGTTTGTCAGATTCATTAATATGGAAATATAAAAGTGATTTGTCAGGCGTATTAATGTGGAAGTATAAAAGTGGTTTGTCAGATACTTCAAATTCTAAAAGTGATTTATTAGATTCATCAAAGTCTAAAAGTGTTTTGTCAGACTCATTAATGTGGAAGTATAAAAGTGGTTTGTCAGATTCATTAATGTCGAAGTATAAAAGTGGTTTGTTAGACTCAATAATGTGGAAGTATAAAGTATCATTAAGGTGTATTTATAAAAGGGGTTTGTCATATTGATTAATTGGGAACTATAAGAGTGGTGTGTCAGATTTATCAAATTCTAAAAGTGTTTGTCAGACTCATTAATGTGAAAATATAAAAGTATTTTGTCATGTTCATTAATGTGGAAGTATAAAAGTGGTTTGTCAGATTCATTAAATTCTAAAAGTGGTTTGTAGATTCATCAAAGTCTCATAGTGGGTTTTCAGATTCATTAATGTGGAAGTATACATGTGGTTTGTCAGACTCATTAATGTGAAAGTATAAAAGTGATTTTTCAGGCTTATTAATGTTGAAGTATAAAAGTTGTTTGTTAGACTCATTAATGTGGAATTATAAAAGTGGTTTGTCAGATTCATTAATGTGAAAGTATAAAATTAGTCTGTCACACTTATTTATTTTGGATGTAAAAAAGTAGAGTCTCAGACTCATCAATGTGAAAGTATAAAAGTGGTTTGTCAGATTCATTAATGTGGAAGTATAATAGTGGTTTGCCAGACTCATTAATGTGAAACTATAAAAGTGGTTTGTCAGATTAATTAATGTGGAAGTATAAAAGTGGTTTGTCAGATTCATCATGTGAAAATATAAAAGTGGTGTGTCAGACTCATCAATCTGAAAGTATAAAAGGGGTTTGTCAGATTCATTAATGTGGAAGTATAAAAGTGATGTGTTATACTCATTAATGTGAAAGTATAAAAGTGGTTTGTCAGAATCATTAATATGGAAATATAAAAGTGATTTTTCAGGCTTATTAATGTTGAAATATAAAAGTTTGTTGGACTCCTTAATGTGGAAGTATAAGGTATCATTAAGGTGTGTGTATAAAAGTGGTTTGTCATATTCATTAATGTGGAAGTATAAAAGTGGTTTGTCAGACTCATTAATGTGGAAGTATAAAAGTGGTTTGTCAGATTCATCAAATTCTAACAGTGGTTTATTAGATTCATCAAAGTAAAAGTGTTTGTCAAATTCGTTAATGTGAAAATATAAAAAGTGTTTTTCAGATTCATTAATGTGGAAGTATAAAAGTAGATTGTCATTTTCATCAATGTGGAATTATACAAGTGGTTTGTCAGATTCATTAATGTGGAAGTATAAAAGTGGTTTGTCAGATTCATTAATATGGAGGTATAAAAGTGGTTTGTCAGATTCATCAAATTCTAAAAGTGGTTTATTAAATTCATCAAAGTCTAAAAGTTTTTTGTCAGATTCATTAATGTGAAAGTATAAAAGTAGTTTATCAGACTCATTAATGAGGATGTATAAAAGTGGTTTGTCAGATTCATTAATATGGGAGATAAAAGTGGTTTTCCAGACTCATTAATATGAAGAGATAAAAGTGTTTTTCCAGACTCATTAATATGAAAGTATAAAAGTGGTTTGTCATATTCACTAATATGGAAGATAAAAGTGGTTTGCCAGATTCATCAAAGTAAAAGTGTTTGTCAAATTCGTTAATGTGAAAATATAAAAAGTGGTTTTTTCAGATTCATTAATGTGGAAGCATAAAAGTAGATTTTCAGACTCATTAATTTGGAAAAAGAAAAGTGGTTTGTCAGATTAATTAATGTGAAAGTATAAAGTTGTTTGTCATATTTATTAATGTGAAAGTATAAAAGTGGTTTGCCAGACTCATTAATGTTAAAGTATAAAAGTGGTTTGTCAGATTCATTAATGTGGAAGTATAAAAGTGGTGTGACAGATTCATCAAAGTCTAAAGGTGGTTTGTCAGATTCATCAAAGTCTAAAAGTGTTTTGTCAGATTCATTAATGTGAAAATATAAAAGTGGTTTTTCAGATTCATTAATGTGGAAGTATACAAGTGGTTTGTCATATTCATCATTGTGAAATTATAAAAGTGGTTTGTCAGACTCATTATTGTGGAAGTATAAAAATGGTTTGTCAGATTCATTAATGTGGAAGTATAAAGTATCATTAAGGTGTATGTATATAAGTGGTTTATCAGATTCATCACAGTCTAAAAGTGTTTTGTCAGATTCATTCATGTGAAAATATAAAAGCAGTTTGTCAGATTCATTAATTTGGAAGTATAATAGTGGTTTGCCAGACTCATTAATGTGAAACTATAAAAGTGGTTTGTCAGGTTAATTAATGTGGAAGTATAAAAGTGGTTTGTCAGATTCATCATGTGAAAATATAAAAGTGGTGTGTCAGACTCATCAATCTGAAAGTATAAAAGGGGTTTGTCAGATTCATTAATGTGGAAGTATAAAAGTGATGTGTTATACTCATTAATGTGAAAGTATAAAAGTGGTTTGTCAGAATCATTAATATGGAAATATAAAAGTGATTTTTCAGGCTTATTAATGTTGAAATATAAAAGTTTGTTGGACTCATTAATGTGGAAGTATAAAGTATCATTAAGGTGTGTGTATAAAAGTGGTTTGTCATATTCATTAATGTGGAAGTATAAAAGTGGTTTGTCAGACTCATTAATGTGGAAGTATAAAAGTGGTTTGTCAGATTCATCAAATTCTAACAGTGGTTTATTAGATTCATCAAAGTAAAAGTGTTTGTCAAATTCGTTAATGTGAAAATATAAAAAGTGTTTTTCAGATTCATTAATGTGGAAGTATAAAAGTAGATTGTCATTTTCATCAATGTGGAATTATACAAGTGGTTTGTCAGATTCATTAATGTGGAAGTATAAAAGTGGTTTGTCAGATTCATTAATATGGAAGTATAAAAGTGGTTTGTCAGATTCATAAAATTCTAAAAGTGGTTTATTAAATTCATCAAAGTCTAAAAGTTTTTTGTCAGATTCATTAATGTGAAAGTATAAAAGTAGTTTATCAGACTCATTAATGAGGATGTATAAAAGTGGTTTGTCAGATTCATTAATATGGGAGATAAAAGTGGTTTTCCAGACTCATTAATATGAAGAGATAAAAGTGTTTTTCCAGACTCATTAATATGAAAGTATAAAAGTGGTTTGTCATATTCACTAATATGGAAGATAAAAGTGGTTTGCCAGATTCATCAAAGTAAAAGTGTTTGTCAAATACGTTAATGTGAAAATATAAAAAGTGTTTTTTCAGATTCATTAATGTGGAAGTATAAAAGTAGATTGTCATTTTCATCAATGTGGAATTATACAAGTGGTTTGTCAGATTCATTAATGTGGAAGTATAAAAGTGGTTTGTCAGATTCATTAATATGGAAGTATAAAAGTGGTTTGTCAGATTCATAAAATTCTAAAAGTGGTTTATTAAATTCATCAAAGTCTAAAAGTTTTTTGTCAGATTCATTAATGTGAAAGTATAAAAGTAGTTTATCAGACTCATTAATGAGGATGTATAAAAGTGGTTTGTCAGATTCATTAATATGGGAGATAAAAGTGGTTTTCCAGACTCATTAATATGAAGAGATAAAAGTGTTTTTCCAGACTCATTAATATGAAAGTATAAAAGTGGTTTGTCATATTCACTAATATGGAAGATAAAAGTGGTTTGCCAGATTCATCAAAGTAAAAGTGTTTGTCAAATTCGTTAATGTGAAAATATAAAAAGTGTTTTTCAGATTCATTAATGTGGAAGTATAAAAGTAGATTGTCATTTTCATCAATGTGGAATTATACAAGTGGTTTGTCAGATTCATTAATGTGGAAGTATAAAAGTGGTTTGTCAGATTCATTAATATGGAGGTATAAAAGTGGTTTGTCAGATTCATCAAATTCTAAAAGTGGTTTATTAAATTCATCAAAGTCTAAAAGTTTTTTGTCAGATTCATTAATGTGAAAGTATAAAAGTAGTTTATCAGACTCATTAATGAGGATGTATAAAAGTGGTTTGTCAGATTCATTAATATGGGAGATAAAAGTGGTTTTCCAGACTCATTAATATGAAGAGATAAAAGTGTTTTTCCAGACTCATTAATATGAAAGTATAAAAGTGGTTTGTCATATTCACTAATATGGAAGATAAAAGTGGTTTGCCAGATTCATCAAAGTAAAAGTGTTTGTCAAATTCGTTAATGTGAAAATATAAAAAGTGGTTTTTTCAGATTCATTAATGTGGAAGCATAAAAGTAGATTTTCAGACTCATTAATTTGGAAAAAGAAAAGTGGTTTGTCAGATTAATTAATGTGAAAGTATAAAGTTGTTTGTCATATTTATTAATGTGAAAGTATAAAAGTGGTTTGCCAGACTCATTAATGTTAAAGTATAAAAGTGGTTTGTCAGATTCATTAATGTGGAAGTATAAAAGTGGTGTGACAGATTCATCAAAGTCTAAAGGTGGTTTGTCAGATTCATCAAAGTCTAAAAGTGTTTTGTCAGATTCATTAATGTGAAAATATAAAAGTGGTTTTTCAGATTCATTAATGTGGAAGTATACAAGTGGTTTGTCATATTCATCATTGTGAAATTATAAAAGTGGTTTGTCAGACTCATTATTGTGGAAGTATAAAAATGGTTTGTCAGATTCATTAATGTGGAAGTATAAAGTATCATTAAGGTGTATGTATATAAGTGGTTTATCAGATTCATCACAGTCTAAAAGTGTTTTGTCAGATTCATTCATGTGAAAATATAAAAGCAGTTTGTCAGATTCATTAATTTGGAAGTATAATAGTGGTTTGCCAGACTCATTAATGTGAAACTATAAAAGTGGTTTGTCAGGTTAATTAATGTGGAAGTATAAAAGTGGTTTGTCAGATTCATCATGTGAAAATATAAAAGTGGTGTGTCAGACTCATCAATCTGAAAGTATAAAAGGGGTTTGTCAGATTCATTAATGTGGAAGTATAAAAGTGATGTGTTATACTCATTAATGTGAAAGTATAAAAGTGGTTTGTCAGAATCATTAATATGGAAATATAAAAGTGATTTTTCAGGCTTATTAATGTTGAAATATAAAAGTTTGTTGGACTCATTAATGTGGAAGTATAAAGTATCATTAAGGTGTGTGTATAAAAGTGGTTTGTCATATTCATTAATGTGGAAGTATAAAAGTGGTTTGTCAGACTCATTAATGTGGAAGTATAAAAGTGGTTTGTCAGATTCATCAAATTCTAACAGTGGTTTATTAGATTCATCAAAGTAAAAGTGTTTGTCAAATTCGTTAATGTGAAAATATAAAAAGTGTTTTTCAGATTCATTAATGTGGAAGTATAAAAGTAGATTGTCATTTTCATCAATGTGGAATTATACAAGTGGTTTGTCAGATTCATTAATGTGGAAGTATAAAAGTGGTTTGTCAGATTCATTAATATGGAAGTATAAAAGTGGTTTGTCAGATTCATAAAATTCTAAAAGTGGTTTATTAAATTCATCAAAGTCTAAAAGTTTTTTGTCAGATTCATTAATGTGAAAGTATAAAAGTAGTTTATCAGACTCATTAATGAGGATGTATAAAAGTGGTTTGTCAGATTCATTAATATGGGAGATAAAAGTGGTTTTCCAGACTCATTAATATGAAGAGATAAAAGTGTTTTTCCAGACTCATTAATATGAAAGTATAAAAGTGGTTTGTCATATTCACTAATATGGAAGATAAAAGTGGTTTGCCAGATTCATCAAAGTAAAAGTGTTTGTCAAATACGTTAATGTGAAAATATAAAAAGTGTTTTTTCAGATTCATTAATGTGGAAGTATAAAAGTAGATTGTCATTTTCATCAATGTGGAATTATACAAGTGGTTTGTCAGATTCATTAATGTGGAAGTATAAAAGTGGTTTGTCAGATTCATTAATATGGAAGTATAAAAGTGGTTTGTCAGATTCATAAAATTCTAAAAGTGGTTTATTAAATTCATCAAAGTCTAAAAGTTTTTTGTCAGATTCATTAATGTGAAAGTATAAAAGTAGTTTATCAGACTCATTAATGAGGATGTATAAAAGTGGTTTGTCAGATTCATTAATATGGGAGATAAAAGTGGTTTTCCAGACTCATTAATATGAAGAGATAAAAGTGTTTTTCCAGACTCATTAATATGAAAGTATAAAAGTGGTTTGTCATATTCACTAATATGGAAGATAAAAGTGGTTTGCCAGATTCATCAAAGTAAAAGTGTTTGTCAAATTCGTTAATGTGAAAATATAAAAAGTGTTTTTCAGATTCATTAATGTGGAAGTATAAAAGTAGATTGTCATTTTCATCAATGTGGAATTATACAAGTGGTTTGTCAGATTCATTAATGTGGAAGTATAAAAGTGGTTTGTCAGATTCATTAATATGGAGGTATAAAAGTGGTTTGTCAGATTCATCAAATTCTAAAAGTGGTTTATTAAATTCATCAAAGTCTAAAAGTTTTTTGTCAGATTCATTAATGTGAAAGTATAAAAGTAGTTTATCAGACTCATTAATGAGGATGTATAAAAGTGGTTTGTCAGATTCATTAATATGGGAGATAAAAGTGGTTTTCCAGACTCATTAATATGAAGAGATAAAAGTGTTTTTCCAGACTCATTAATATGAAAGTATAAAAGTGGTTTGTCATATTCACTAATATGGAAGATAAAAGTGGTTTGCCAGATTCATCAAAGTAAAAGTGTTTGTCAAATTCGTTAATGTGAAAATATAAAAAGTGGTTTTTTCAGATTCATTAATGTGGAAGCATAAAAGTAGATTTTCAGACTCATTAATTTGGAAAAAGAAAAGTGGTTTGTCAGATTAATTAATGTGAAAGTATAAAGTTGTTTGTCATATTTATTAATGTGAAAGTATAAAAGTGGTTTGCCAGACTCATTAATGTTAAAGTATAAAAGTGGTTTGTCAGATTCATTAATGTGGAAGTATAAAAGTGGTGTGACAGATTCATCAAAGTCTAAAGGTGGTTTGTCAGATTCATCAAAGTCTAAAAGTGTTTTGTCAGATTCATTAATGTGAAAATATAAAAGTGGTTTTTCAGATTCATTAATGTGGAAGTATACAAGTGGTTTGTCATATTCATCATTGTGAAATTATAAAAGTGGTTTGTCAGACTCATTATTGTGGAAGTATAAAAATGGTTTGTCAGATTCATTAATGTGGAAGTATAAAGTATCATTAAGGTGTATGTATATAAGTGGTTTATCAGATTCATCACAGTCTAAAAGTGTTTTGTCAGATTCATTCATGTGAAAATATAAAAGCAGTTTGTCAGATTCATTAATTTGGAAGTATAATAGTGGTTTGCCAGACTCATTAATGTGAAACTATAAAAGTGGTTTGTCAGGTTAATTAATGTGGAAGTATAAAAGTGGTTTGTCAGATTCATCATGTGAAAATATAAAAGTGGTGTGTCAGACTCATCAATCTGAAAGTATAAAAGGGGTTTGTCAGATTCATTAATGTGGAAGTATAAAAGTGATGTGTTATACTCATTAATGTGAAAGTATAAAAGTGGTTTGTCAGAATCATTAATATGGAAATATAAAAGTGATTTTTCAGGCTTATTAATGTTGAAATATAAAAGTTTGTTGGACTCATTAATGTGGAAGTATAAAGTATCATTAAGGTGTGTGTATAAAAGTGGTTTGTCATATTCATTAATGTGGAAGTATAAAAGTGGTTTGTCAGACTCATTAATGTGGAAGTATAAAAGTGGTTTGTCAGATTCATCAAATTCTAACAGTGGTTTATTAGATTCATCAAAGTAAAAGTGTTTGTCAAATTCGTTAATGTGAAAATATAAAAAGTGTTTTTCAGATTCATTAATGTGGAAGTATAAAAGTAGATTGTCATTTTCATCAATGTGGAATTATACAAGTGGTTTGTCAGATTCATTAATGTGGAAGTATAAAAGTGGTTTGTCAGATTCATTAATATGGAAGTATAAAAGTGGTTTGTCAGATTCATAAAATTCTAAAAGTGGTTTATTAAATTCATCAAAGTCTAAAAGTTTTTTGTCAGATTCATTAATGTGAAAGTATAAAAGTAGTTTATCAGACTCATTAATGAGGATGTATAAAAGTGGTTTGTCAGATTCATTAATATGGGAGATAAAAGTGGTTTTCCAGACTCATTAATATGAAGAGATAAAAGTGTTTTTCCAGACTCATTAATATGAAAGTATAAAAGTGGTTTGTCATATTCACTAATATGGAAGATAAAAGTGGTTTGCCAGATTCATCAAAGTAAAAGTGTTTGTCAAATACGTTAATGTGAAAATATAAAAAGTGTTTTTTCAGATTCATTAATGTGGAAGTATAAAAGTAGATTGTCATTTTCATCAATGTGGAATTATACAAGTGGTTTGTCAGATTCATTAATGTGGAAGTATAAAAGTGGTTTGTCAGATTCATTAATATGGAAGTATAAAAGTGGTTTGTCAGATTCATAAAATTCTAAAAGTGGTTTATTAAATTCATCAAAGTCTAAAAGTTTTTTGTCAGATTCATTAATGTGAAAGTATAAAAGTAGTTTATCAGACTCATTAATGAGGATGTATAAAAGTGGTTTGTCAGATTCATTAATATGGGAGATAAAAGTGGTTTTCCAGACTCATTAATATGAAGAGATAAAAGTGTTTTTCCAGACTCATTAATATGAAAGTATAAAAGTGGTTTGTCATATTCACTAATATGGAAGATAAAAGTGGTTTGCCAGATTCATCAAAGTAAAAGTGTTTGTCAAATTCGTTAATGTGAAAATATAAAAAGTGTTTTTCAGATTCATTAATGTGGAAGTATAAAAGTAGATTGTCATTTTCATCAATGTGGAATTATACAAGTGGTTTGTCAGATTCATTAATGTGGAAGTATAAAAGTGGTTTGTCAGATTCATTAATATGGAGGTATAAAAGTGGTTTGTCAGATTCATCAAATTCTAAAAGTGGTTTATTAAATTCATCAAAGTCTAAAAGTTTTTTGTCAGATTCATTAATGTGAAAGTATAAAAGTAGTTTATCAGACTCATTAATGAGGATGTATAAAAGTGGTTTGTCAGATTCATTAATATGGGAGATAAAAGTGGTTTTCCAGACTCATTAATATGAAGAGATAAAAGTGTTTTTCCAGACTCATTAATATGAAAGTATAAAAGTGGTTTGTCATATTCACTAATATGGAAGATAAAAGTGGTTTGCCAGATTCATCAAAGTAAAAGTGTTTGTCAAATTCGTTAATGTGAAAATATAAAAAGTGGTTTTTTCAGATTCATTAATGTGGAAGCATAAAAGTAGATTTTCAGACTCATTAATTTGGAAAAAGAAAAGTGGTTTGTCAGATTAATTAATGTGAAAGTATAAAGTTGTTTGTCATATTTATTAATGTGAAAGTATAAAAGTGGTTTGCCAGACTCATTAATGTTAAAGTATAAAAGTGGTTTGTCAGATTCATTAATGTGGAAGTATAAAAGTGGTGTGACAGATTCATCAAAGTCTAAAGGTGGTTTGTCAGATTCATCAAAGTCTAAAAGTGTTTTGTCAGATTCATTAATGTGAAAATATAAAAGTGGTTTTTCAGATTCATTAATGTGGAAGTATACAAGTGGTTTGTCATATTCATCATTGTGAAATTATAAAAGTGGTTTGTCAGACTCATTATTGTGGAAGTATAAAAATGGTTTGTCAGATTCATTAATGTGGAAGTATAAAGTATCATTAAGGTGTATGTATATAAGTGGTTTATCAGATTCATCACAGTCTAAAAGTGTTTTGTCAGATTCATTCATGTGAAAATATAAAAGCAGTTTGTCAGATTCATTAATTTGGAAGTATAATAGTGGTTTGCCAGACTCATTAATGTGAAACTATAAAAGTGGTTTGTCAGGTTAATTAATGTGGAAGTATAAAAGTGGTTTGTCAGATTCATCATGTGAAAATATAAAAGTGGTGTGTCAGACTCATCAATCTGAAAGTATAAAAGGGGTTTGTCAGATTCATTAATGTGGAAGTATAAAAGTGATGTGTTATACTCATTAATGTGAAAGTATAAAAGTGGTTTGTCAGAATCATTAATATGGAAATATAAAAGTGATTTTTCAGGCTTATTAATGTTGAAATATAAAAGTTTGTTGGACTCATTAATGTGGAAGTATAAAGTATCATTAAGGTGTGTGTATAAAAGTGGTTTGTCATATTCATTAATGTGGAAGTATAAAAGTGGTTTGTCAGACTCATTAATGTGGAAGTATAAAAGTGGTTTGTCAGATTCATCAAATTCTAACAGTGGTTTATTAGATTCATCAAAGTAAAAGTGTTTGTCAAATTCGTTAATGTGAAAATATAAAAAGTGTTTTTCAGATTCATTAATGTGGAAGTATAAAAGTAGATTGTCATTTTCATCAATGTGGAATTATACAAGTGGTTTGTCAGATTCATTAATGTGGAAGTATAAAAGTGGTTTGTCAGATTCATTAATATGGAAGTATAAAAGTGGTTTGTCAGATTCATAAAATTCTAAAAGTGGTTTATTAAATTCATCAAAGTCTAAAAGTTTTTTATCAGATTCATTAATGTGAAAGTATAAAAGTAGTTTATCAGACTCATTAATGAGGATGTATAAAAGTGGTTTGTCAGATTCATTAATATGGGAGATAAAAGTGGTTTTCCAGACTCATTAATATGAAGAGATAAGTGTTTTTCCAGACTCATTAATATGAAAGTATAAAAGTGGTTTGTCATATTCACTAATATGGAAGATAAAAGTGGTTTGCCAGATTCATCAAAGTAAAAGTGTTTGTCAAATACGTTAATGTGAAAATATAAAAAGTGTTTTTTCAGATTCATTAATGTGGAAGCATAAAAGTAGATTTTCAGACTCATTAATTTGGAAAAAGAAAAGTGGTTTGTCAGATTAATTAATGTGAAAGTATAAAGTTGTTTGTCATATTTATTAATGTGAAAGTATAAAAGTGGTTTGCCAGACTCATTAATGTTAAAGTATAAAAGTGGTTTGTCAGATTCATTAATGTGGAAGTATAAAAGTGGTGTGACAGATTCATCAAAGTCTAAAGGTGGTTTGTCAGATTCATCAAAGTCTAAAAGTGTTTTGTCAGATTCATTAATGTGAAAATATAAAAGTGGTTTTTCAGATTCATTAATGTGGAAGTATAAAAGTGGTTTGTCATATTCATCAATGTGAAATTATAAAAGTGGTTTGTCAGACTCATTATTGTGGAAGTATAAAAATGGTTTGTCAGATTCATTAATGTGGAAGTATAAAGTATCATTAAGGTGTATGTATATAAGTGGTTTATCAGATTCATCACAGTCTAAAAGTGTTTTGTCAGATTCATTCATGTGAAAATATAAAAGCAGTTTGTCAGATTCATTAATTTGGAAGTATAAAAGTGGTTTTTCAGATTCATTAATGTGGATGTATAAAAGTGGTTTGTCAGACTCATTAATGTGGAAGTATAATAGTGATTTGTCAGACTCATTAATGTCGAAGAATAAAAGTGGTTTGTCAGATTCATCAAATTCTAAAAGTGGTTAATTAGATTCATCAAAGTCTAAAAGTGGTTTGTCAGATTCATTAATATGAAAATATAAAAGTGATTTGTCAGACTCATTAATATCGAAGTATAAAAGTGGTTTGTTAGACTCATTAATGTGGAAGTATAAAGTATCATTAAGGTGTTTGTATACAAGTGGTTTGTCATATTCATTAATGTGGAAGTGTAAAAGTGGTTTGTCAGATTAATTAATGTGGATGTATAAAAGTGGTTTGTCAGATTCATTAATATGGAAGTTAAAAGTGGTTTGCTAAACTCATTAATGTGAAAGTATAAAGTGGTTTGTCAGATTAATAAATGTGGAAGTATAAAAGTGGTTTGTCAGATTCATCAATCTGAAAGTATAAAAGTGGTATGTCAGATTCATCAGTGTGAAAGTATAAAAGTGGTGTGTCAGACTCATCAATCTGAAAGTATAAATGTGGTTTTTCAGATTCATTAATGTGGAATTATAAAAGTGGTTTGTCAGATTAATTAATTTTGAAGTATAAAAGTGATTTGTCAGACTCATTAATATCGAAGTATAAAGTATCATTAAGGTGTATGTATAAAACGGGTTTGTCATATTCATTAATGTGGAAGTATAAAAGTGGTTTGTCAGATTCATCAAATTCTAAAAGTGGTTTATTAGATTCATTAATGTGAAAAAAATAAAAGTGTTTTGCCAGATTCATTAATGTATAGTATAAAAGTGGTGTGTTAGACTCATTAATGTGGAAGTATAAAAGTGGTTTGTCAGATTCATCAAATTCTAAAAGTGGTTTATTAGATTCATTAATGTGAAAAAAATAAAAGTGTTTTGCCAGATTCATTAATGTATAGTCTAAAAGTGGTGTGTGAGACTCATTAATGTGGAAGTATAAAAGTGGTTTGTCAGACTCATCAATGTGAAAGTATAAAATTGGTTTCTCAGACCCATCAATGTGAAAGTATAAAAAGTGATTTTTCAGGCTTATTAAGGTGTATGTATAAAAGTTGTTTGTCATATTCATTAATGTGAAACTATAAAAGTGGTTTGTCAGATTAATTAATGTGGAAGTATAAAAGTGGTTTGTCAGATTCATCATGTGAAAATATAAAAGTGGTGTGTCAGATTAATTAATGTGGAAGTATAAATGTGGTTTGTCAGAATCATTAATATGGAAATATAAAAGTGATTTTTCAGGCTTATTAATGTTGAAATATAAAAGTTTGTTGGACTGATTAATGTGGAAGTATAAAGTATCATTAAGGTGTATGTATAAAAGTGGTTTGTCATATTCATTAATGTGGAAGTATAAAAGTGGTTTGTCAGACTCATTAATGTGGAAGTATAAAAGTGGTTTGTCAGATTCATCATATTCTAACAGTGGTTTATTAGATTCATCAAAGTAAAAGTGTTTGTCAAATTCGTTAATGTGAAAATATAAAACGTGTTTTTTCAGATTCATTAATGTGGAAGTATAAAAGTAGATTGTCATATTCATCAATGTGGAATTATACAAGTGGTTTGTCAGATTCATCAAATTCTAAAAGTGGTTTAATAGATTCATTAATGTGAAAAAAATAAAAGTGTTTTGCCAGATTCATTAATGTATAGTATAAAAGTGTTTTGCTAGATTCATTAATGTATAGTATAAAAGTGGTGTGTTAGACTCATTAATGTGAAAGTATAAAAAGTGGTTTGTCAGATTCATTAATATGGAAGATAAAGTGGTTTGTCAGATTCATTAATGTGGAAGTATAAAAGTGGTTTGTCAGATTCATTAATATGGAAGATAAAGTGGTTTGTCAGATTCATTAATGTGGAAGTATAAAAGTGTTTTGCCAGATTCATTAATGTATAGTATAAAAGTGGTGTGTTAGACTCATTAATGTGGAAGTTTAAAAGTGGTTTGTCAGACTCATCAATGTGAAAGTATAAAAAGTGATTTGTCAGATTCATTAATATGGAAGATAAAGTGGTTTGTCAGATTCATTAATGTGGAAGTATAAAAGTGGTTTGTCAGATTCATTAATATGGAAGATAAAGTGGTTTGCTAGATTCATTAATGTGGATGTATAAAAGTGGTTTGTCAGATTCATTAATATGGAAGATAAAGTGGTTTGCCAGACTCATTAATGTGAAAGTATAAAAGTGGTGTGTCAGATTCATCAATGTGAAAGTATAATAGTGGTGTGTCAGACTCATCAATCTGAAAGTATAAAAGTGGTTTGTCAGACTCATTAATATCGAAGTATAAAGTATCATTAAGGTGTATGTATAAAACTGGTTTGTCATATTCATTAATGTGGAAGTATAAAAGTGGTTTGTCAGATTCATGAAATTCTAAAAGTGGTTTATTAGATTCATTAATGTGAAAAAAATAAAAGTGTTTTGCCAGATTCATTAATGTATAGTATAAAAGTGGTGTGTTAGACTCATTAATGTGGAAGTATAAAAGTGGTTTGTCAGATTCATCAAATTCTAGAAATGGTTTATTAGATTCATTAAAGTCTAAAAGTGTTTTGTCAGATTCATTAATGTGAAACTATAAAAGTGGTTTGTCAGATTAATTAATGTGGAAGTATAAAAGTGGTTTGTCAGATTCATCATGTGAAAATATAAAAGTGGTGTGTCAGATTAATTAATGTGGAAGTATAAATGTGGTTTGTCAGAATCATTAATATGGAAATATAAAAGTGATTTTTCAGGCTTATTAATGTTGAAATATAAAAGTTTGTTGGACTGATTAATGTGGAAGTATAAAGTATCATTAAGGTGTATGTATAAAAGTGGTTTGTCATATTCATTAATGTGGAAGTATAAAAGTGGTATGTCAGACTCATTAATGTGGAAGTATAAAAGTGGTTTGTCAGATTCATCATATTCTAACAGTGGTTTATTAGATTCATCAAAGTAAAAGTGTTTGTCAAATTCGTTAATGTGAAAATATAAAAAGTGTTTTTTCAGATTCATTAATGTATAGTATAAAAGTGTTTTGCCAGATTCATTAATGCATAGTATAAAAGTGGTGTGTTAGACTCATTAATGTGAAAGTATAAAATTGGTTTCTCAGACCCATCAATGTGAAAGTATAAAAAGTGGTTTGTCAGATTCATTAATATGGAAGATAAAGTGGTTTGTCAGATTCATTAATGTGGAAGTATAAAAGTGGTTTGTCAGATTCATTAATATGGAAGATAAAGTGGTTTGCTAGATTCATTAATGTGGATGTATAAAAGTGGTTTGTCAGATTCATTAATATGGAAGATAAAGTGGTTTGCCAGACTCATTAATGTGAAAGTATAAAAGTGGTGTGTCAGATTCATCAATGTGAAAGTATAATAGTGGTGTGTCAGACTCATCAATCTGAAAGTATAAAAGTGGTTTGTCAGATTCATTAATATCGAAGTATAAAGTATCATTAAGGTGTATGTATAAAACTGGTTTGTCATATTCATTAATGTGGAAGTATAAAAGTGGTTTGTCAGATTCATGAAATTCTAAAAGTGGTTTATTAGATTCATTAATGTGAAAAAAATAAAAGTGTTTTGCCAGATTCATTAATGTATAGTATAAAAGTGGTGTGTTAGACTCATTAATGTGGAAGTATAAAAGTGGTGTGTTAGACTCATTAATGTGGAAGTATAAAAGTGGTTTGTCAGACTCATCAATGTGAAAGTATAAAATTGGTTTCTCAGACCCATCAATGTGAAAGTATAAAATGTGAAACTAATCATTTTATTTTGTGTGCCAGCATCACACCCCACTGCCACTGTTCTCAGCAGTCTTTTTTCTGCATATTATTTCAAACTCAATTCACAGAAACCTAAAGCATTTCATACAGACACACTTTAGGCACACCAATAAATTGTATCTGTTATGGGTCGGCAAGCATTTTTTTAAAGTATTTTAGCTACCTCTGTTATGACTTCCATTTCTATGAAAATTAGGTATAGCTTCTATCATTAGTTATTCAAGGTTAATGTGTCTTCTTCTTCTGCGTTCAGCATCTATGGTCATGTTATATTGTCAGGCCTGTTATGAGGGCGAAGTCCACTGTCTTCTTCAGGTCAGAGCAGCTGCCCCATAGCTTTTGCCTCAAATCTATATCCTCAGGTCTGCTGTCTCTCCTCTTTGTATGTTGTGGAATCCTGAAGTATGTGTTCAAGAGTCTGGGTTCTGGATCCGCATGGACATTCATCTGTGTATGAGATCCGCAGTTGGTAGAGGTGACTCAACAGTCTGCAGTGGCCTGTTCTAAGTCGAAATAGTGTGTCTGTTGATATATTTGGAGGTGATGTATTGTATCATGTTTGTCTTCCAGTTTGTTTCTTCCACTTTTATATCTATTATTACTTTGAGCTATACCTCTAATAACTGTTGTTACTGTGACTATGATAGATAACTGTTGTTACTATGACTATGGTAACTAACTGTTATTACTGTGAGCTTTAATATCTAACTTGTTATTATGAGCTGTGCCTAGAATATCTGTTATGTTTACAATGAGACCACATAGTTCTCTAATTGTTGCATTATTTACTCTTACATTTTTTCAGTACTGTTTAACTATTCTATTGTTTTGTCAGTATTTACATTGAATGTTTTTTTATTTTAGGACATGTGTTTGTTTGTTTGAGAACCCCAGGAATTGCGAGCAATTAGCTCTTACTTCCAATGTGCAGTGAAGTGGTTTTTCTGAGCTTTCTTTCATTCCCAGGAGACGTCAGATTTCGGCTTAATGCAATGTCTATTGAAGGAGCCTTTTACAGAGGGGGTCTAGAATGTGTATAGATGACATGCTACAAAGCTTTCATAAGAGAGCCGTAATATAACGGCATGTCATCTACTAAAGTTTTCTGTTGCATGGGTGGTTTGTCTAGTGGGCCGTTGGTGAGATCCACAGACCCAACCGCATGCGTAGCATGTGCTTGTAGTCTACATTAACTTGTGTGTATACTAAGAGTGTGGTACGCTGATATGTCCAGCTGTAGAATATAATTTTGTGGGTCATCATCATCAGGTAGCATACTCTGAACAGGATGCAGTATCATGTGACGTATTCCTTCCAGAACGTTGTCTTCCCAATGAACTCTCTGAACCTCTCTCGTCTTGGACGATGTGGCTTGCATTTTCTAGCGATGTATTCATGTTATCTTTGATCTCGTCAGTCCATCGTCTTCTTGGTCTGCCCCTTCTCCTCTTCCCAGGTACTCTTCCCTCCATTATTTGTCTTTCTAAACAGTTATGTCTCTTTATGTGACCAAACTGGCGTAGTTTTCTTTTTGTTATTGTGTTTAGTAACCAACACTCTGGAATATTCAGTGTGTTTATAATATCTGAGTTTCTGATTTTATCCTTCCATGATATTCTAAGTATCTTCCTGTAGCATTTCAGCTAGAAGGAGTTGATCCTCTTTGCCGCTGTTTTACTTAGAGTCCATGTTTCACAGCCGTATGTTGCAACCGGAAAAATAAAAGTTCGTAACATTAGCACTTTCGTTTCTATTTTTTTGTTTTTCAGGATGCAGTAGTAATCTATATTATTATGTTTCATACGTGAATTAGCTATTACCCCCTTTAGTGAAGCTGCTTAGTTTTTATGCCCACTTCTGCTAATCTGGTCAAAAATGAACAAACGCAGATTTTTTTTGTCGGTTTATTGATGTCCGGATCTAACTGGCGTCGTAGTTAAACCGTTCACTGTGTGATCAAGGTGCTGCAGGGTAGGAATCCTGCTCGCGACATCTTATTTACAAAGTGGATTTTTTCCCTGATATTTCTGGAAATTATTGCTTGGAGCTTCGGAGTTACGTGCTATGAGGTGTACACTCGGCAGGTAGGGTGCCGCTGGTGGGGGAGTAGCACATATGGGGTAACCCAAATGCAATGAAGTAAATCACCGCCTGCCCCAGTAAACGCCTGCTAGCTAAAACGTAAACATGACCTAGTGGGCCAATGTACTTGAAATCTAATGGTCGGTCGTGGCTATTTTTGGCATGCGACTCCAAGTCAAAAATTCAACATGAAGATTAATATTGAAAAGACCGAAATAATGGAAATAGCAAAGACATAAATATCTCCACCGGTAATAAACACATTAAACGAGTAAAGGAGTTAACTGCGTAGGAAGCATTATATCGAGTGATGGGAAAAACAGTAAAGAGATACAAAATAGATGTAAAAATAGACAATAAAGTTGCATTATACGAGGGTATTATTGTCCATCACTGTGCTGCCAGTGCCAAACCTGGATAATGACAGCACAAGCCAAAAGAAAAATAGTGACAGCAGAAATGGCATGTCTACGAAGAATACTCAGTTTCATTAAGAAATGGAATTAGAAACGATAACATCAGACAGATAACTAAAACAATACCAGTATTGGAGCACATCAAAAGACAAGTGTCGGGCCATTGGCGCTAATAATACGGCGGCGACACAGCGCATTTCCATTCTCTGAACTACATCCTACTGGAAATCTAGAATGGATCATGGTCTTGCTACAAGAGAGATCCAGCAGGAGTGTGAGAATGAACGCTTAAGAAGAAAAACAAATATTTGTAAAAAGTGCGCAAAATTAACGTTTTTTAAAGTTACGAGACTACTATTTGTGTTGTGTTCTCCATTCCCATTTGTACATCTTGGTCTAATGAAAAGTGGTCGTCCAGGGTACTGAGCCCAGATCCTTTGGATGATATTCTAGTCCGCAAACGACTAAGCTAATCCAACTGTCGGTGAACAGCTAACTGTCACTAAGAGAAAATAAAAACAGTTTGCTCGGGTAAACAAAGAGTTTTCCGAACCGCAGTGCTCTCCTGTACGCGTGTCCAAGTCTGAATAGACGTTTCATCCGGCCCTCAACAAAAGAAGGCCTGCTGACTCAGCAGGGCGTGATCGTTCGGCTCACTGTTCTTGTGTAAGATTGCTTAGACCTGAAAAAGGCGCGGGCTTCCATTTAAGTAGACAAAGACCTGATTGAGTGCTCTTCTGCCTGACAGTAAATACTACAGGAAATGCCTCTATTCTAGACTGGTTGTATATTAAGAGTAGGGGGACAAATCAACATACACGTGAAGATTGAACATTCCTGGATGTCATAGGTTGAATCCCTCATGTGGGATATGTTTGCACTACATCAAATAAAACACCGCTGCCTGTCATAATCAATTCAATAACCCTCTCGAGGAATTAATGCCTTTCAATACTGTCGACATAGTCGCAAAGTAGCATCTGAAGAAATTCTGATTGGATTGTAGGCTGGAACCACGGATATTTAGATGTCAAGGATATACCACCGGGTTTCACGTCAAGCTAACAGTTGTTTGTAAACGAACATTACCCTTACAGTAGATACGTTTAATAAAGACTGGACAGGGTTAAGATTCTCCACACACAAACAAAGAAACGATAACAGAGAGGCGTGGCGAAATTTTGGTGTTGATGTTTCCTGAGGCAATGAAAGGTTATGGGTTTGATGATGACGGTGATATACATTTTCCTGCAAATATCAGTGGTTATATTGTTTAGTGGTTAAGATTTGTGCTGAAGAGATCGCAGGTTCGAAATCCACTGGCGACAAAGTAGATTTGTCAAGATCCACAGCTTGTTTACAAAGTAGATTTTTCGGAGTTACCGGGGTATTATTGCTTAGAGCTACGGCGTTACGTGGTACTTTTTGGCAGGTGACGTGCTGCTTCATTGAGAAGGACGGAATACACATCAGATAACCCGAGAACAATAAAGTAAACCATATATGTCTTCTCAACATTTTCTAGCTATAAATCTCTCAGAGAGACGACTTGCCCATTATTATCTGTTCTGTTTTGTCATTATTATCTTGTCATTGTTTTCCTGTTTTAGCAAGATTAGCTCGATAGCTTAAGAGACAAAATCAGGAATGAAGAACTAAGGAAACAATTAGGGATCAAGTCAACAATAGAATACATCCAGAAACAACAAGTTAAATGGTTCGGCCACATAACCAGACAGAAACACCAAAATATTATTTTTTTTTTAAACACTTAACAAACGATACGAAAACAGTCCACTTATTGGACGCCCTCGTAAAACGTGGATAGATAGTGTATTAGAGACACTCGGAAATATAACCGCGGAAGAGGGAAATAGAATGACAAAAGACCGTACACTCACTCTCCGCTCAACACCGAAAGGTACATGAGGACAGAAAGGAGAAGAAGAACTCGATAGCTCGACAGTGTGTTTTTGGGGTCCGAAAGGGAATCACACACAGAATAGCGATTCTGTGACCTGTCATGTATGTCAGAAGCGCCGAATAAGGAGGTTTTGGGGTGAGTTGATTGTCCTACCCCATTGAGGCTCACAGTGACCCATAATTCATGTTGAAGTAGAATGTGTCCGGACTGAAATGCGTAGATATTGCAGCCAAACTGTAAATATATTCAGTTCTCAGGATTACATCCTACTAACCTAGTAGTTCTCGAGCGAATGTTGAAGAAGAAAGACGCAGCTAAGCTGTAAACTATGACACGGTATTTATCCGGACTACATATTGATAACCTGTAGAATTTTGAGAATGAACGTAGAAAAAGAATCACCGTGTCCTAATATTCTAGATTCAAGTACCGAGATAGCAACGGTTCAATTGAATCAACTGTACTCATGAGTGTTAAACTCGTAAAGTTGATGAAATTCTTCTTCTTCTGCGTTCGTTCTCAAACTCCTGAAGATTAACAGGATGTGGTCCGGAGAACGGAATGCATTGTGCCATGGTTTACAGCATTGCTGAGATATCTGCGCCTTTCGACCTGACACATCCGACTTCAGCATGGCGTTGGGTCACTTACTCTATATGGGAGATGGGACAGCCAACTCCATCCCATAACCTCATTAGTCGCCTTTTACGACATGCGTGGAAGGTAAACAGTGTTGCTATACTGTGCTCCCCTTTAGGGCCACGGCAACACACGGGAGTTGATGAAATTAAACACCAATGAAGATCGTTACTACCCTAAGAGAATCCCTTTTCGAGAATATATATCGTACGTGCCGATTTCACAGTCATGCCGAGTTATTGGCTGGTGTAACGGATTATTGATCACTATGCGGATATTTTCTGTTGCCGGTCAATGACAAGCACGGAAAAAGTAGGATCAGCCAAAATTAGTGTCGCTCTGTGAGATCATATATTCTAGATAACAAATTGCCTGAGCTCAAAGAAAGTGGGAGCCTAGCTCTATGATGTAGGTTATGTGTCAGATCTCTGCGGTATGATACAGGACTGACTTCTTTTGTCTTCTTGGTGATCGGGCAGGACTTTATTAACTAAATGTCTGGTAGATTTGTGTATGTGATCTACAGTTGGGGAGAGTACGCCTGGATTTTAGCGTAATCCTGTATTTGTATGTTTGGGGTGTATGCACAATTGTCATGTGTGGACCATAGAGCGTGAGCCCATGGACCGCAGCATTAGGAACCAACCAAGTGGCAAGTATGGGTCAAATGGGCATGAGCCAATATACCGCTGGATCAACAACCAACCTATTGGCAAGTGTCTTTCTCCCAATTTAGTGTCACAGCTTGGGACAAATTATAAATGATAAATGTATTTTAGCGTTCTTGTTAAATCATCTATCAAATACTCATTATTAAAGCCAGAGTAAATGATCTATCTTTTCGCTTTATACCATTTATGCCTTGCAGAGTCAGGGGTCTATCAAATACACTACGTTAAATATCGGATACAATTATATATCTTTCTATTGCTTTCGTCCGATTCACAAACTGACATGGATTTATCAGTGAAGCGTGATCACATGACCCAGGCAGAACCCTAAAGCTTGTCACTCAGATCTGTTTCCGATTTAATTCTGATGCCAGATTTTATCTATCTATTGTCTTTTCCATATATGCCGTCAGGCGTCGTAGGGAGTCGGAGTTTTCTGTTTGGCCATCTTTGTTGCGGCCATGGTCAGACCGTGGTTCTTAACAATCTCTCTGATTGAATCTTCCCATCTTGTTCTGGGTCTTCTTTTCGCCGTGTAGCCGTTCTTTCTACTGTTGTACGTATGGATGGCTGGTTGTAATGGTTCCATCAGCATAAGGTGTCCGAACCAGTTGATCTGCTGTCTTTCTATATAGTGTTTGCATAATATGGTCTTTACTATCTTTCTGATGTCTTCATTTCTCATTCGGTCTCTTCTGGTGACGTTTATAGCTTTTCTCAAGCATTTCATCTCGCATGTCGTAATCTTTCTCAAGAGTGTTTTTGTCATAGGTCATGTCTGGCACTGGTAACATAAAGATGGTGTGTTTTCATGTCGTTTGGTCGCCATGTTGATCGCTGGGTTTTTAAGCAGCGGTGACAGTTGGTATGTTACAGCATGTGCATTTTGATACCTCATCTCAGTTTCTTTATCAATTTTACTGTCTTCTGTGAAAATGCTTCCTAGATACTTAAATTATGTTGTCTGTTTTAGTTTTGTGCCGCTAACATACACATTTAGCTGTTCTTTTGCTCTGCATATTTTCATAGTTTCTGTTTTTGATGTGTTTAATCTCATTTTGTATTGTTCGAACGCTGCCTGTAGTGAATTTGTGTGTCTTTGTAGTTCGTCTTCAGTTTCATGTATTAGACCTTGATCATCTGCGAAGAGTAGATCTGCAGAGAGTTACATAGGTCTCTTGATGTTTCTTAGATGTGTTCGCTTCTTGATTCTGCCTCTTTTGTAATCATGTCCATGTAGGTAACAAACAGCAGTGGCAATAGTAAACATCCCTGTCTTACTCCCGTTGTTGTTTCAAATGGTTTTGTGAGTCCTTCGTTTGTTCTTATTGTATTTAGTGACTATATAGTGATCGTATGTTGTCCAATAGTTGCGCATGTATTCCTTAATCTTCTAGTATCTGCCACAGTTTCTCACTGTCAACTCTATCAAAGGCCTTCTCTTTATCGATGAAGGTTAGCTGTTGGTCATATTCAATTGCCTTTTCGTTTAATTGTCTCAGTACAAAGATCGCGTCTGTGGATTCCATCTGTGGACAGGTTTAGCGGTTCAGGAATTTAAATAAAGTAGTTCACACTCCACAATAAAAGGCTGGTTTAAGAACTTCAAGCCTGTTTATCCCTTTCATGGAGCGCGTGGAAAGACCACGATGTTGGGGCATTTTTTCTGTACAACTTTTTTTATCTAGCTAACCGGACATCTGATTTGTCATGCCTGGAGAGTTACGGACACTAGTCACCTACTCATCCAGAAATGTCAAGGACATAAATGTTTTTATTGTTTCCTTGGATGCGTACCAGGTGCTGATAAACACTCGCCATATTTAGAAATCTTTGTTTTACAACACCCGCGTGTTGTTTCGCGGCTTCATTCTTCTTTCGTTCATTTGGAATATGTTGGCGCATATATCACAGCTAAACTGTAAAGAATGACACAACTTAATCCGTATTTCGGACTATATCCTGCTAACCTGTAGGAGTTTGAGAACGAACACAGAGGTAGAAAAAAAATTGTGTAACAGTTTGTCTCCTCTATAAACCTGAATGTGTTTTGTAACTCGTATGGAGATCACCTGTTTATATATAGACTTTTCGCCCGTGTGTTGCCGGGGCCCGAGATGAGATCAAAGAATAGCAACACTATTTACCTTCCGTACATGTCATAAGAGGCGACTTAGGAGGTTATGTGATGGAGTTGGCTGTCCCATCCCATATTGGATTCATGACACAAAGCCATGATGAAATCGGATGTGTCATGCCGAAAGTCGCAGATATCGCAGCAATACTGTAAACAATGACAACGCATTCCATTCTCTGGACTACTTCCCGCTAGTCTGCAGGAGTTTGAGAATTAACGGAGAAGAATAAGATATAGACCGTGTAATCTAGAGTAGTGAATCTCACCCCCCCCCCCTTTAGGGCGCCACGGGGACTTGCAGGATGGAGGAAGCATTGAGAAAAATTGGAAGGGTGATATGCACAGGAAAGTAACTTGAACGATACACAGCAATAATTGTAGCGATAAAGCTTCAAAAACTTGGCAATGTGTAAAAATGTTAGTAAATTAACAACAACAAAAAAATGACTCGAGATGAGACGTAGACGGGAATAGTCCAAAAAAGGGGCCACTTGTTTAAAAAAAAGGCTGAGGACACCCCCCCCCCTCCCGATCAGTGCGTAATCCAGTAAACAATTATTAAAACATAAACTCTTATGATGAGGTATGCCAATTCCAACCGCGAAAGTTTAGTCAAGTTTGGTTATATGTAAGCTTTTTGCCGTAAAATGTAATGGATGTTCCGCGAACCACAACCACTGAAATGTTCCCCACAATTATTACCAGTCACCACGTGAAGCAACATTCTACTTTGTTTATCGTTTGCGGAACCCAAGGCTTGCTTGAATACATTTTAGGCATGTGAAGATTTGTAACCTGTACCCTAACATCGGAATTATAAGACATGCTGGCTCATAGAGGAATAATCATTTAGAGTGACTCAATTGACTTTTCTCGTGTTTTTTTTTTCATTGGTCACTTCGTTTTATATTTTGTGTCGACAGCCAATGAAAATTACGGGTAGAGTCAAAGCGTCACTTTTATAACGATGGTGCAAGTGAACTCAGCAGGTCTTATATTACTCGACGTACATTTGGCTTCCTGTAAAGCTGTTTTCTGGCAATAAAGTGATTATTTTTTAAAGTTCTATGTTTTTATAAAATCGTACTTCACACAGTATGACGATGATTACATTGCAACCAGCTGGAAAGACTTCTACTTTTGGAGGGGGCTTTGTTTTGCTACACGTTAAACTTCAAAACGCCCGTGTGTTGCCGGGGTCTGAGAGATGAGCAAAGAATTGCAACACTGTGTACCTTCCATGTATATAATAAGAGGCGAATAATGATGTTATTGGGTGGAGTTGGTTGTCCTATTCCATATAGGGTCGGTGTGACTCAAATCCATGCTAAAGTGGGACGTGCCAGGCCGAAAGGCGCAGCTATCGAAGCAGTAATGTAAACCATGACAAAATGCATTCCGTCCTCAGGAATATGTCTTTGCTCCATACTGCATACCTAACAATTCTACTCCCAATAGTCAAACAAAATGGCAGGTTTATTTGTCGTCTGCTGGTCGACATACATGGAAATATGGCTCGATCATAGATGAATGTTGCCTGTTTGGATTGCGAACAGGCATACAAACCCCTGAACACATACTCCAAGACTTCAGAATACAAAGAACCGCGAGGCAAGACATGCCCACAATGGAGTGAACTGAGGCAAAACCTTTGGGACTGGAAACTTCATCTTGGCCACTGGTCTAAAGATCTAGCCATACCATAAGATTCAAAGATGACATTTTTGTTTTGGCCGCAATAAAATCAGTTTCATTATTTAATTGTCGGTCGGTGTGCAATATCCAATTCAGAATACAGTCTATTCCTTAGATATAATACATAACTTCAGTATCTTACCTTCTGAGATTCCTGCAGGAGCTATGTCGATGACTGATAGACGCGTATTCAAAATGTTGATTATACATCTGAATTGTATCTTGATCTTCTTCTCCTACGTTCATTCTCACAAACTCCCACTAAATTTCTCTTGTAACATGATAATGGTACTGCTAGATTTCCAGCAGGACGTATTACAGAGAATGGAAATGCGTTGTGTCGCCGTTTTATTTGCACCAGCGGTCCGATACTTATTGTATATAATGTTCGACATTTTTTCCCCAGTTTCCCTTTGTACTCATCTATTCACATTCTGTATCTGTGCCGAAGTCTTCCTTTAATTTTCTGCATTGTTTCTCAACTGCTGATTATTATGATGTAGTCCAAATAACATAATTTGTGTTATGGTTTGCAGACTGGTTGCGATATTTGCGCCATTCGGTATGATACGTCTTTCTTCAGCATGGCTTCTAGTTAATTTTGGAGCTCTATGGATGGGCAGCCACTTCACCATCCAAACCATCCGTATTCCCTCTTTCGACATGCATGACAGGTAGCAATGTTACTATTTCCCCACCCCCTATTAGGTTACCGGCATCACATGGGCGATGTGGCACACTGTATTCCCTCTAGTATATATATAACTTTAGAACCCTCAATCGTGTCCCTCAACAACACAGTCCATAGGGTTCATTGTTAGTCATCCTTCTAAAACTGTCGCAAGTTGATTTGTATATTCTTGTGATTTTCATTGGAGAACGACATAAAGTAACCTATGAAAACACGGAGAAAAAAAGTCAATTAATTTCACTTTAGTAGTCCACATGATTGTATAATTGACATGCCTCAATCGTGGCTCAAGACAGTACATGCCTTCTAGCTTAATTAATGAGGCCTTCATTCGGTACGTTTTTGATTATTTCCATTGATTACTATTTATATACTTCTTGGCTTTTTTGGCATGTGTTCCAAGTATATAAATAGTGGCCAACGGAAAACGGGAATAATCAAGAAAAGGAATGAATGAAGACCTCATTAATTCTGCTAGAAGATATGTATTCGATAGCCACGCCTCAATTACCCCCACATTCTGAGCTGTGATAAATTCAGCATTCTTTGCAGGAAATATTGTGCGCGTGATCTATCTGACATCCATCTAGTTGAAAGCGGTTGATGGATGATGTGGCATACATTGAAAATGCCTTGCTTCTGCATAAACTTGATGATATCCAATTTTATGCGTTTTTCTAGTTTCCTTTTTCTACTCATCTACCCACAGTCACACATCCTGCATCTGTGAACTATCTATCTAAACGCGGTATCCCTTGTTTGCCTTGAGGCGTCATGGGTAGAAGAATTCTCTGGAGATAACCTATCTGTGTGCTGTTTGTAAGTTTGTTCCTGTGGCTTCTTTGATTTCTGTGATCCGTCTTTTAAATGATCTGCCTCTGGCTTTATAGCCGTTATATTTATGTGTCATGGCCATTTGTGACATGCTATCTGTTGGTAATCTGGAAGCGTGTGAAAACCACTTGATCTGTTGTTGTTTAATGTGTTCCAATACACGTATTATTTTGATTATATGTCTGATGTTATCGTTTCTAATGATATCTCTTAATGACACTCCGGGCATTCTTCGTAGACATGTCATTTCTGCTGTCACTATTTTTCTTTTGTCTTGTCATCTGTGAACACACATTCTCAATTGAGACTTTTCCGCAGTGGACTTCAAATCTATCCATTCTTTCAGAAATACATAGCATAGCTCGTAATAAAAGCTCAAAGGATGTAGATTATTGTCTTAATTGTACTCAGGTTCTCTCAAATATCATTCAACCTTTTAAACAGAGCAACACACCACCTACTGAGACTACCACTAGTATGTAACCGTGCAGCTTCAGGTGATAATTTCCCAGGTGTTTCTGAAATAAAATGCCTGGGAACACAACGACAGATTGCTTAGTCGATGTGTGAGATCATGATTTGGCGGTCGCGATATAGACATTCAAAATGTCTTGGTTATGAATTAATATAGCACACCTGGCAAACACAATAGTGATCATTCTCCCCTAGCATATGACGAAATATATGCAGACTGATGGTCCCCGTGGCACACCGATTCAACATTCTACCTGTTCCTCCCCGCATACGTTCAGTTCTACTGCTACACACTTAATACTGATTTTTTCAAATTTCAACCTGTATGTTTCATCAATCGCAGTGTTCCCATGCAGCAGGCGCTCATGAAACAATTTCAACACATCTACCTGTAGTTTCAGCCTGATGGTCCACTAGGGAGAAGGCGGTCTACTGCTGGTTTGATTATAATCGTCGGTAACTCAACGTGGTTTCTGTAAAATATATCGCAATTAACGGTTCTTCTTAATAGGTACGGTGGTTGATGTCCTTACATTTTCATTCTACTTATCCGTATTACCAAAATTATCACTAATTACCCTACTCAACATTAACTATTCCACGCAACACTGAACATTAACTATTCCACGCAACACTCAACATTACTTCCCCTCCCCCCCCCACTTGACATTTATTATTCCACTATTATCACTTATTACTCCACTCACACTCTAGACATTACTCTACTCACACCCAAGCCACACTACTCCACTCACATTCTAGACACAACTCCTCTCACACTCAAGCTACATTACTCCACTCACACCCAAAACACATTACTCCACTCACACTAAAGCCAAATTACTCCACTAACACTCTATACACTACTCCACTCACACTCAAGCCACATTACTCCACTCACAACCAAGCCATATTATTCCAGTCACACTCTAGACACTACTCCACTCACACCCAAGCCACATTACTCCACTCACACTCAAGACAAATTACTCCACACACACTCTAGACACTACTCCACTCACACTCAAGCCACATTACTCCACTCACACTCAAGACAAATTACTCCACACACACTCTAGACACTACTCCACTCACAACCAAGCCACCTTACTCCATACACACTCTAGATACTACCCCACTCACACTCAAGCCACATTACTCCACTCACTCTAGATGCACTACTCCACTCACATCAAGACACATTACTCCACTAACACCCATTTTACTTATATCTTTGTGTGAGTTTCACCAGGCCCGACTACACAGCTTGCCTTAATCTTTGCACAGCAGAGCTCACTCACTGGCCTACTGAATAACCACAGTCTGACCCCACAGTCTCCAGTCTTTCAAAATTGGCGGTCATGGATAACGATCTGTGCACGTGAACTTTGTCGAAAGACCAAGTCTTAGAACGTTGTGTGTAGAATTTTCAAGAATCAACCGCTGGTTTTTGTTTTACCCGGTCACGCCCGGTACGCGGGTCAAGTTGGTCACATTGTTTGAATTTTGCGCTCAAACTCCCAGATCCAATCACTCGTACATCGTATGAATATCTACTGTTTTCCACTGCAGGGCACGTATATCAAGTGTCGTTGAAATGTACTTGTTTTTACGTGAGTTATCTTAAGTGACTTACCTTCTGTGGCAGACGATATGGAGGTCGGGGTATTATTGCAGATAAATCATATCGTGTTAAAATTATATCTCTGTACTATACACGTTTTGTGTGTGTGTGTGTGTATGTTCTTTCAGCTTTGAAAACAGGCAACATTCTTCTAAGAACTTATTTTGTGAGCGTTCTTTCAACTTTGAAAACAGGCAACATTCTTCTAAAACCTTATTTTGTGAGCGTTCTTTCAGCTTTGAAAACAGGCAACATTCTTCTAAAACCTTATTTTGTGAGCGTTCTTTCAGCTTTGAAAACAGGCAACATTCTTCTAAGAACTTATTTTATGATCTATATTTTTCTTATCTAGTACACGACGTTCGTGTGCGAACAGGGACCTGGAATTCTAGTTTAGGATGTACAGAATTGGGGCCCGTTGTCTTCTTTCCAGACATGTCGTAGAAGGCGACTAAGGAAGGTTGGGGATGTGCTGACAACCTGTTATCTGTGAAAAAAGTCGTTGTCACTACTTGCCATGCCCCAGTTTCTACTTCTTATCTTCTTATCCTCATGACGGAGAGATGCAGAAAAGTGAAAATTGAACATTTGTCCTTTTGTTTCATAAGTGTCGGAAAAGTGCTAACTATACCATAACTCTAATATACAATACACTGAGCTATTTGTCCCCGATCTATATGCTGCGCTACTGTCAGCACGTGCTGGTCATGTGATACTGCTACCCCTTCAAGGACTAAACATGCATCCGTACCCCATTTTCACACAACGCATATGAGACAAGAAACCGTATGTGTTTAAGTTTGCATTTTTTATTCGATTTACTCGCATTACCAAATTATCACTAATTACAGCACCCATCATTAATTATACAACGAATATGTGGGCATGGACGCCAAAACTGCACTATATAAAACGAATATGTGGACATGGACGCCAAAACTGCACTATTATAAAACGAATATGTGGGCATGGACGCCAAAACTGCACTATATAAAACGAATATGTGGACATGGACGCCAAAACTGCACTATATAAAACGAATATGTGGACATGGACGCCAAAACTGCACTATATAAAACGATCATCATACTATCACTTTGCTACCAATGCCAAACGTGGACACTATCAACAGAATCCACAAGAAAACTTGCTACAACAGAAATGACTTTAACGTAGAATCCTCGGAGTAACAATAAGAGACAATTAGGAAAGAAAACATTAGAAGACTAACAAACACAATACCAATCATGGAGTACATCAGAATACAACAGCTTAATTTGTTTTCGCACGCTTTCAGACTACCATCAGACAGTGCCTCTCAAAAAGCATTACTATATTTACACGATGCATATAAAGCCAGGGGGCAGACCTTGAAAACCACGGATTGCAGAAATAAAAGAGTAAACTAAAATAAACATACATGAAGCCACACAAAAAAAGGCCATCTCCAGAAAACTCTTCTACCCCTGACGCTGCGAGACATTAAGGGGTATAAAGCGAAAAAAAAGAACAGAAAATAAGATCATTAATTATTCCGCACACCTTCAACAATAATTATTCCACTCACAACTCAACATTGATGCTGAAGCCGGATGTGTCATGCCGAAAGGCGCAGATATCGCAGCAATGCTGTAAACCATGACACAACGCATTCCGTTCTCCGGACTACATCCTGCTAATCTGTAGGAGTTTGAGAACGAACGTAGAAGAAGAATACTCAACATTGATGATTTCAATCACAAATATTTAATTACCCCACTTACACTCTACACTTATCACTCCACTAGCAACACTTCTACACGCATACTCAAAACGTATCATATGAATGCTGGAAAAGCTCTTTATCTAGAAGAAATTACTGAGTTTCGAGAACAAATGTCTTCGTAGGATAACTTAACACCCATTGGAGTGAATTCAAATCGAATGATAAAATCAGAGAAGAGACACGTCAAAATTTCATCACAGTTCGTTCTCAAACTCCTGCAGATTAGCAGGATGTAGACCGGAGAACGGAATGAGTTGTGTCATAGTTTACAGCATTGCTGCGATATATGCGCCTTCGGCCTGACACATCCGACTTCAGCATGGCTTTAGGTCACTGACCCTATATGGGATGGGACAGCCAACTTCATCCTATAACCTCCTTAGTCGCCTTGTACGACATGCATGGAAGGTAAACAGTGTTGCTATTCTTTGCTCCCCTTTCGGGCCTCGGCAACACACGGGCGTCATCAGAGATGTTATCAGAATACACCGTTGATCCTACATGGGGCATGTCCTACGCGCAGACACCAACAGAATACACCACCAATCTCTTGAATGGATACCTACAGGCAAAAGAGCAAGGGGTAGACCAAAAGAAACATTCAGAAGAACAATACTTAGAGAAAGTAAAACAACCAATATTCATACTATTCAAGAACTGCACAGAGTAGCTTTGAACAGACATAATTGGAGAGAACTGACATCAGCGCAAAAGGAAAATGAATGAATGAATAAACGAATACTCAAAACGCATTACTACATTCACACAGAAAAAGCACAGTTGAGTAACCAAGAAGGACCTAATGCTTTCGTCAGAAAGGTTGTGCTGGGCTACACTCTGTTCACTCTAAGAATGAAGCGGGTTAAAACACACCCCCATATTACTCCACAACTACATGTGATTTTTAAACAGCTGATGACATGTAAAAACATTATTTTAGAAGCAATATTATTGGGTACTTAACAATCGATTAATGCGTTCTGCGTTACAACGAATCCTAACAACCGGATTCGAACCCTCGACTTCTTGATGACAAAATGAACGGTTTACTTACTATATCTGAACCGTGACGAATCACAATATAGAACCCGTGGACTCATTGTAAAACAGCTGTCTAAAGCAACTAATTTCACTCTTCAGGTGATTTTCATTGGCGGTCAACACAAAGTATACACACAGTGACCAATGAAAAACACGGGAAAAGTAAAATGAGTCATTTTAGTGCAATATACCGACTGTCACAGGCTAAGGAAGTCCACTACCAGAATTAAATGACGAAAACGGATTTGCTGGGCCTCGGATGTCCGGGCCACAGAGTGGGCCAATTAGGTGCAAATAACCCAGTTCAGCCGCGGATCTAGCAGTACAACGTACTTCACGCACCCCGGCTGAAATCACACGATTTATTCGTTGTGGTTATAAGAGAGCGAACGAAGAAGAAGTGCAATATACCCATATGTTCATTCTGAGACATATAGGTCCATTTTAATATTAGAATTCAGTGCCATTTTGTTCCCATAGTATGCACAATTAACGAACCAGTTTTGGTGCAGTGCAAGTAATCAACCACGTGTCCACTTGTACCCACAATGATATTTGTTATCACACACTTGGTACAGAGTATATTCGTAAACCCTAACTACGTATGTTGTCTGCTCTGGATAGATGTGACAACGCGGACATGGTCCAAGTTGGTCATTTTCAAGTTTTTAAACAATAAAAGAAATAGGTACATGTTAGGTAAATGTGACCTCATCTCGTGATAACTGAACAACTTTTGAAACTTTTTGTAATATGCACACAACCATGCAATTTCTGTTATAGTTTGCGAATTTTTTGTGTCGTCATAGAAATCTCACGTCATTAGCAGACGACTCGACGTTAAACCAACATGGCTAATGCAATCGAAGATTTATGTTTACTGAGCTTGCCAGCTACAGAGAAATATGTTTTACATTTGTTAAATACTCCAGGACTGCTTCATCGAGAAAAGTTATGCGGTCACGGTCCCTTAATGATCTCATATTGCTATAATGATGGACGCATCCAGTGGAAATTCAGTAGAAGTCGACATCGCCAGCGCATGCATGTAAAGATCGGCACGCGTGTGCAATTTGCTAATACTTCTATAGTGAAAATATGTCGATTCATCTTATGTATGGCATTCTAAATGACATATATCAAATGGTGCGCTCGTGAGTTGCAGATTAGCAAGCCCACAGTTGTAGAATCGAACGCATTTATCAACCACTCAGCACCAACAGCAATAAGCTACTCCCAAACATTGGTTGCACTATCCTAGCCGTCTTCCAACCACGTGAAACCGCCCCATCCCAACAACTAAACATCTTCCCCCTAAAAAGCTAAAAAAGATAACACCAAACCTAACACCCCCTTTTAACAATTAAACATCCTCACAGATAAAATTAAAAATCAAACACTAATCCCTCCCTTTCCCCAAAAAACTAAAATACGCTGTCTCCCCTCCAAGCTGTTATATACATCAAATGCGCTCGAATAAAGGGACACAATAAATCTAATGTTTTCGTTAATACTGCTTATCTCCTCCTACTGAGTTTCGTACACTAACGTTGGTTGCATTTTTATGAGACTATATTTAGTTCCGTAAATAGATAGGTCACATCTGCTTAACATGAACCAGATTATAATAGAGATTGTTATTTGGCGAACCACAGCCTCCGATGTGCATTACCTATAAAACAATTCTCTTCGGTAGAGCTAGACCTACCCAGAATTATTACAGTAATCACCTTTGTATGTTTACCAAAACAAGTTAGATTTTCATAAATCTCATAGTATCTATTTTATTACATAGTTTACTTTTTGTGTTTCTTGGCTATAGTTTTTGTGTTACAGCGATATAAAAACTTATTTTATGCAAGTGCGATTTATGCCCACCCCCTCCCCACCCAAATAAACAACAACAAACAAACACATTTGTGTATTTTTAGACTATATCTTCCACATTTTATAAGCTATAGTCATTAGAATTTCAGTGAATGTCATCATCATCATCAAGTGCCGTCTCCGCAACTAAGGTTGGCTGCAACGTATCTCCAACATCTCCTGTCTCTTGTCTTGGTGGTGCACTCTGCAAGACTGTAACCTGTCCATCGTGTAATGTTACTCTCCCACTTGTATCTCTGCCTACCTCTTGCTCGCTTCCCTTTGACTTTACCCTCAAGTAAGGTCTTCAATAGGGTGTCATGTCTTTTAATGTGTCCAAAGTATTTTATTTGCCTGATCTTTATTTCTCTTAGTAGTTCTTTCTTCATATTAAGTGTTTTTAGCACCTCTTTATTTGTTTTCTTCTCTTTCCATGATGTTCTCCCTATTCTTCTATATACCCACATCTCAAAGGCATCAATTTTGTCTTCTAATTGTTTATTTAGTGTCCATGTTTCTGAGCCATACATTAATATGGAATAGATGTAGCATTTTATAATTCTCATTTTTAACTTGTTTGTAATTTGTTTAGATATTAATAATTTCCTCATGTCATTGAAGGTACTTTTAGCCATTCCTATTCTAAAAGTATAATGTGAATGTGCACATGTTCTATGGCTGAAACATGAACCATTTTTACTGTGCTTACTTTGAAAGAACTAAATTTATAACACTATTAATTTGCACAAATATGTGCTATTTTTTTGGTAGTTTTTCAGCATAATTTTCGAGAAGTTTACTACATACAGTTATTTTCAAAGTTCAGGATCCAGAAAAGCCAGATATAAACATAATTACTTGATTTTAAGACTAAAAACTAAAAAAAAAATAATTCAGAGTGTAAACACCAACATCAACATATTCGGATATGTAAATTTGTTTTAATTAAATAATTATTTGAACAAATTAGTCCATGATTTTTCAGCCAGCAATAATTTATACCAAATCCCCGTTATCTATTCAATTATGGGACACAATTGTATTTGAATCTATGCAGAATTGACTGTTTTACTAAAATAAACAGAAAGTAACCCCTTTTCTCGTTAGATCTAACGGAATCTAGCCCCTTAGAAGCAGTGGTTATCAACCTGGGATATATGGCCCACGACTTTTATCGCAAGTTTTTACTGGTAGGCTGCGAAAAAAAAACACAAGAAATTGGCGGCCACTGGATTATCAAGGGGGTTGGGCACAGAATGATGTTTAATAAAGATATAATACACCTTGAAGAAAATTGCGAATCTTTTTGTGTCAGCCCATTGATCAACATGCAACGCCCTTTCTGTGTACCCCCATATTATCAATTTTGTGTGTGGCTCTTTTGCAAGTCTCCATAGCCCCCAGGGGAGCATATGATCCACGTTGATTACTACTGGTCTAGACCAGGTAAGTGACTACCTCGCAGGATGTAATGTCTCCAGCTTTAGTCACAAGTCTAGATTCCAGCGTCCGTAACTCCAGGTTTATTTGTGCTGCGTCGGAAAAGTGTCCGAAAATAACATTGATGCTGTCGTATAATTGAGTACAGAGAACCACAGAGAAACGACTGCTTTGTTACGGTACAGTGTATTGTTTCATCCACAAACCCAATGTACAAAATCTTATGTACAAAGAGGAAATATGATTCAGAGAAAACTAGCAATTTAGATACGTTGGAAAGGTGTAGGTAGAGGGCTGACTTCACTGTACTCGGGTTATGAAATTTAAGTTTTAAAACTGAAACTATCGCTTTACGTTTACTATACGTTTTACTTACGCTTTACTATAGCCTGGTTCTCGGGGGAAAAAATAAAATTGACAGCGTATCCTATTCAGGACGTAGCCATCAACCCAGCATTTACGCTCCCGGCCTAAATCACACGGATATCCGTGCTGGTTACAATGGAGCGAACTAAAGAAAAAAAAACACTTTTTTTGGCTGTAGTGATTTTTAGACAATAAAAATACCTTCAGTAGTTTGCCATTGCTTTCTGAACGGTCCGGATGATTAACTGTCTGTGACCTGGATCGAACTCGGTACCTTGGCCGTCACAGACGTACACTGCCCTGTGACATATAATTGAATTGTGAAATATTTTGAATAGATTGCTATTTCTGACTGCAAAAACTGCTTGACCTAATAGCTGTCTAATATTGTCGCATAATGGACCAATGGTGTCGAAATCTATCAATCACTTGAATAAGCCATTCTGTCAAGTTGTCACTTGCACGTTTAAGGGTGCCCTGTGATGTGACTGACAAGTAGGTTATCTATTTCTGACCATTAACTTAATCTAGACGACCGTCGGTAGATAATATCAAGAAAGTCCAGTGTTTAGGGAGGGCTGTTAATAGTATTAGGACTATCATCGCTGATTAAAGATGTGAACAATCTGGAAAGGCTAGAAGGTGGGGGGGGGGTTATTCTTGGGCGATAGGAGAGCCGGGGTAAATTACCATAAAATGGATACAAATGACAATTGTGGAGGTGATAAAGGTGAAGAAAAAAAAACCCACTTAAATGTATAAATACACTATTTGATATCATTTGAGACGCAAATATTATTGTATTATTCGTTGAAATATTGTATTTTGTTGACACATTTACTTCGGGCAGTGATATGTCAAAGGTGACGTAAAACGGCTAGATTCGAGCAGAAACTAAATATATTTTTTTAAAATACATTATATATTGAATAAATTAATATAGATTCCAACAAATATCGTTTGGGATGATATATTAAAAATGTTCCCGACACTTGGACTAAATGCTGGACAGTAGACATAGAGATATAGAAGAGTTGTGGGAAAAGGAAAGCAGTTATATTCAGTTGTTCAGTTATTAATTGGGAGAGAGATATTGAAAAGGGTTTGATGGTATAGTTTCTGTCCGTTACTTATCATCAGGTGCCATGTCGGCTGGTATATGCGGTCATGGCTCTCCACAGCTCTCTGTTCACAGTATTATGTATCAAGGTCGGTGTTGTTTCCTTGCCGTGTCAGGTTGTCAAACTGTCTAATATTTTCTCACGTTGTCACCCTCTGTCTCTATTGCCTTCAATTGCCTGTTGTGACTATGTTCTCCAAATCTGCCTGTCTCATGAAGTAGCCGAAAAAAGAAGATTTTTTATATATTGTTTTTCTTATATTGTTGATGAAGATCCGTTTCGCATTTGACTCTTTCAACACCTCTACATTAGATTTTCTGGCAGTCCATGGTATTCCCAGCATTCTTCTGTAGAACCACATCTCTGTTGCCTCGTTACTAGGTGACGTTTATTTTTATGACATATCTGCTGGTTGAGGAGTAAACATAAATATGTCATCTGTTCTCTCTGTGTGTGGTTAGCCAGATGCAAGATTATCTCCTTGCTCTACTTGTAACAGGTTTATATTTATCGAACCGCAGATGTTTTGGGAGTATGGCACATCCATCTCCTGCACCATGTCCTCTCTTTAAGGTATGTTTTATATTATCCATGATTTCATCGCCACTGGATTTAGCATACGATTTGAAACGTTCTGTATCTTCTGTGTTCGTTCTGTACTCCTGAAGATTAGCATGATATAGCGCAGAGAACGGAATGTGTTGTGTCATGTTTTACAGCTTGGTTTGTGATATCAGCGTCTTTCGGTCTGACACATCAGACTTCTGAGTCATTTTGACTCTGAGGTGGGACAGCCAATTCCACCCCAAAACTTCCTTAGTTACTTCTTGCGACATGCATGGCAGGTAACAGTTGCTATTCTGTGCTCTCATGTCCGGACTCACTGTGAGATGAATAGAAAAGACAAACTTTAAAAATGGAATACTTCAAGTTTGACCGATTAGGAAACAGCGGAATGAACACTCAGAAACACGTAATGTGAAAGTAGTCCCTTGTCCGCGCCATTGAAGCACGTAGAGAACACAATGTCGGGGATGTAGTTTTTTGTGTGATTATCAGCTGAGACTAAATGGGCCTTCTAGGTCATGTTTACGTTTTCTGTGCATAGGTCTTACACACATGAGGCTGGTCACGGATCTGCCACGACCGGGCTCCAGCACAGACCTATGGACTGATGACCCGAAGGCTAATTTTGATTATTGTCGTGTGTTTTATTGGTCGGCCTTGGCTATTTTTGGCGGGTGACTCCAAGTATATAAATAGTGACCAACTATTTATTTAGAAAAAATCAAAACAATAATAAAAATAAGTAACGAATGAATACTTGTTTATTTTCTACAGTTAGATCTTGTGTACCACCAATAATCTCGTATCAGCGGCACTCTATTGGTAATCATCTAAAGCAAGGGTGAGGAAATTACCACCCTCCGCCTAGCCAGTTTTTTCTGGCCTGTCAGGCTGATATACAATTACTTGTACATAACCAGAGATCTAACAACATGTCTTTGAGCTCCAATGGACTAAAAAAAAAAAAGAAGCTTTATTAGCTCATGTGTGAGAGTCGGCAGATATAGAAACCCTAACTGATAAACGTTAACAGGCCTTCATTCGGTACGTTTTTGATTATTGTCTGGCTATTCATTGAACACTATTTGTATCATTGCAGTCGCCCGCCAAAAATAACAAGGTCGACCAATTAAACTTACGGCAGTAAGCATGATCGGCCTTCTAGGTCATCAGTCCACAGGTGGTGACTTGAGCCCTGTCGTGTCTCATGCCACAGGAGAGCAAATATCATTCCGACTCGCGACCCAATAACGGTTACCCGCCTCAGAACTCAAGTTACATCTTATTCTACGTTCTCTACTACAGATTTACAGGGTGTAGCTTGTGAAATGGAATATCTAGTGTTATGGTTTACATCGGGCTTGCGATATCTGCGCATTTTAGCCTGACGCGTCCGATTTCAGCAAGGTTTTGTGTCACTGAACTGCGATGTGGAACGATCTACTCCAGCCCATAAGCCTGCTTAGTCGCTACTGTTACAATGTTGTCAGTATGACGTTAGCCTCATAATATTTTTAGGGTTGTTTTAGTATCAATTTTTTAATGAAAATACTGGAGACCTTGATGATCGGAAAACTGCCGTTTGAGTTTAAACATCCTGAATTCCTTAAAAGGGACTAATCTCTTTGTTATGGTGACGCCGTTTTAGCCTCGGATTCGATCTATCTTAGTCATATGAGGACGTATATTACCATTGAAAAATATTGGCATAGAGGTAGTTCAGTTATACAAATATTGAAAAACACATCTCGACCAAGCCTAAGGAAATATATTTTGGTGTCATATATTGTAGGAAATTAAAACCCACAACTTCCCTAAGTGTGGCCATTGGTTTCACGAAAAACGATCCAAATAATGTATTCCCCAATACAACTCATGGATGTGGAGAAGAGACCCTGTACAATTGTTACTATAGTGGTTTTTGTTTCCTAATTCCCCCATGTGTTGCCGGGGCCCGAAAGCGGAGCAAAGAATAGCTGTTTACCTTTTAAACACTGTTTACCTTTCACGCATGTCGTAAAAGACGACTAAGGAGGTTATGGGGTGGAGTTGGCTGTCCCATCTCATATAGGGCCAGTGACACAAAGCCATGCTGAAGTCGGATGTGTCGTGCCGAATGGCGCAGATATCGCAGCAATGCTGTAAACCATGACACAACGCATTCCGGACTACATCCTGCTAATCTGCAGGAGTTTGAGAACGAACGCAGAAGAAGAAGTTTCCTAATTATCCGTCTTTAGCAAGGCAACAATGTTCTCAATTTTATGACACTTTGGCTATTTTAAAATGTCAATGACCATATAATTGATGTCTTGACTATTTTAGATCATTTGAAAATATATAGAATTTTACATATTTCCTTGCTGATATAGATGTACGAGGCGTGTTCAAATGAAAACGGGACTTGTTACACCACGCGTGATAGAGCGCACTGATATTGATGACATTTTGCACTAGTAATGAGTATCCAATAATTTACATACGGTCACGTGTTCATCTTCCCAGCATGCATATGTGCTGCAGAAGACTGTTAACAATATGGCGGGTGTGATTCCGAACCCGTCCAAAGTGAATCAGCGTGCTGTGATCCAGTTTCTTTCATTTGAAGGATGTCAAGCAGTAGACATTCATCGGAGAATGAAGGCAGCATATGGTGACAAATGTTTGTCGAGGACCAGAGTGATGGAGTGGGTGCGTATGTTTAAAGACGGACGTGAGTTAACGGCAGATCTTGCACGGCCAGGTCAGGCGCATATTGTTGCAACAGAAGAAGCCATAGCCGTGCTTGATAAAGCAGTACTGACTGACCATCAAGGCTAAGCGACAAGGCAGACTTTCTCAAGGTGTGATTCTTCTCCACGACAACGCTCGTCCGCACGTCGCAAAAATTGTGCAGGAAACATTGGCAAAGAAGAATTGGGAAGTTCTTCATCACCCAGCCTATAGTCCCGATTTATCCCCGTGTGATTTCCATTTGTTCGGACCGTTGAAGAAAGCACTAAAGGGACAGCGATTCAACAGCGACGCAGACGTGAAGACAGCGGTGACCACATGGTTCAGAGAACAGCCACGCAACTTTTTCTCGGACGGCATTCGACGTCTACCTAAACAGTGGGATGCTTGCCTAAATGCATACGGAGATTTTTTCTGATGAACCCAGGTGCATTCTTATTCACAAGTGGTTGCTTTGTTCAATTCCGTTGAAAATATTAAATTGCGTATGATACTTTTTAAATAAATCCACAAGTCCCGTTTTCATTTGAACACGCCTCGTACATATGAAACGTTTGTACACACCAAGTCATGTTGCTGGTAGAATTGTTTTGTAACTGCTGCCGAATTTTTTTTTAAATTAACTTAATCTCCAAGAATCAGTTATTATTATTGGCGTTTTAAATTGCATCTCAAGTCGTTTTTGTATGCAATTTAGGAGTCTGGCCATTAAAAAAAAATAAAACTTTGGCCATCATACTTCCAAATATCTTCCAAACCAGTACTGTGGAGCTTCTACGCTATATACATCCAGATATTAATCTGAAACAAGATATTTTATATTTGCAAAGTTAATTTCCTTATTGGGCTTGGTTACATCGCATCATCTCATTTCTGATATTCAGTTGAACGTCAACTACATTATTAGGTACCGCTACATATTCCCTCCCTCCCTGCAACTCCCTAACAGAAAACATGAGGAATTTGAATTTTTTGAAATATTACATTTTTTGACAGTCCAATGCCGTTTCTTTTATAATATTTCGTTATGCACCATTTGCTTGCTAGACAAGATCACTGCGGAGCTGGCGTTAAATGAATCCATCAAATTATTAACGCATTTCGCTCGCATCGGTGTTGAAGACACGTATATCCTTTAGTTTGAATACACACAATGGATAACTAACTAACTACCCCCTGAGTTACATTTATATACATTAGGTTATTGTTGCTTATAATTGTAAAACATTTGAGATCATTGTTGATGTTTTAACAGCGAGTCACATTCAGCACGTTAACAACGAGATAATATAAACCAACACGAAAACATAGTACGCCGCAGAATTACAATATAATCAAATATAATATAAGTAGAATTCTTACAGAGGACAGCATACTGAATGTAAATCTAGAAATAAGGTGCCAATATACATATAACCTACTGGTAATCACTATTACCCAAGCAGCCTAGGAGTTACACGACAAATTGTCTTTACAAGAACATAATGCGAAATATATGCACAGAACTACGGCTCTCTTTGGGGGAGACAAAGTTATCATCACTTCATTTAGTCTGACCTGAAGATCAAACATTAGAAGATCCTAGCTAACTTCGGCATTCCTCTTAATCCTCGCTGTCTTGTCTATTTGTACCTGTAGCCTTGATCCGTTTGAACAAATGCATCCCTGCAATTGTGATAAAAGTTCAAATACTATGTTCTTCTTCTGCGATTAGTTTCATATGCTCATAAGTTTATACGGAATGGTCGGCCGCCTCCATGAATTCAGTTGTCAGCAGGAGGTTCTCACGGTTGCCCCAAAGTTTTACCTTCAGATCTGTCTCTTGGGGCCATATTTTAGTTCTCACATCATTGAAGAGTGGACATGTCTGCAGAATGTGTTCTGGAGTCTGGGGACCCATTTTTAAACGGACATTGGTCAGTTTGGACAGCATTAAATTTGTGGAGGTGTGCTTGTAGTCTGCAGTGTCCTGTACTGAGCTTTTTCATTAAAGGAAAGGAACGGGGAAGCGTATTAGGTAGTGGCCGAAGAATAACACATTAAGTGATTTGGGTATCTAGCGAGAATGAATTGTAACCAACAACTATCATGTGCCTACATTTTAGTAGATCTGGATAAATAGTTCTTGCTAGGACACACACCCCACCTGAGTAGGAGAGTTCTTCTCAGAGTGTTGCATGGCGCTACGGCTTAAAGTTTTGGGAGTATTAAAGTTCCGGGACACCTCTCCCCCCCCAAATCCCAAATAAGGAAGCCAGCTTCATGGCAAGTAATTTCTACTGACCGAAATTACTGCGATCAGTTTCTTAAGCTGAGAAGTTTATGGAGGCCGATTTCATTATTTAAGTTGTTAGCTCACAGTTGTCCCACAGCTTCACTTTCAGTTCAGTCTCTTGGGGCCCATGTTTTAGTCTTCAAGTCGCCAAACAGTGGACCTGCAGAATGTGTTGTGGAGTCTAGATAAATCTTTGACATGATAAAATATAATGTTTAAGTTAAAAGATAAGGTATATTTGCATATTTATTTATGAATCATCGTCACAGCACATAATTGTCGCGGAACTTGTTAGATGCCTATACAGTGGTGGACTAGAAACCACTTACATTGTGTTCGCATTCTGCACTTATAACCGCAGCGCAAATTTTCACTTTTCCTGGAGAAAAACCTACCGATCTTGCGCTATTTCTGAACCTGATATGGCGGCATTGATGGACTTGTGCTTCACACAATGGAAACTCACATTTCATAATGAGGTTATTTTATGTGATACGCTCTCATCCATCATGATTGCTTCTATTTATTTAGCTTGTTGAAATGTTTGTATTCCTGATCTGTTAGGTTTCAAACACTGACAACGCATTCAGTTTCCTTGACTACGTGCTAGTAACTAGGAGTTTGAGAACGAACGCACTAGAAGAAACTAAGACATTCATTAACTAGACAAAGATTGTTAGTCCACATTGCCACACTGATCCTCAAGTTTGCGATACTAGACTCCTTTCCTTCGATTGTACGAGGAGGCTCTTCAAGAGTTGTCCCAGTCTCCCTTTAGAAAAAAAAATTACATTACCAGTGCCTCTAGTTTAACCTGAAGATCAGAACTTTAGAATATCATTGCTGACCTACGCCTACCATTTCATCCTCACTGTCTCCTTGTTCCTACCTGTTGCCCTGAATCGTCTGAACAATTGCATCCTTGTAATTGCCGAAGATGGAATCTTCAGTGTTTTCTACCAGTTCCCACCTTTCTAAATCTACCGACGGATCGCTTTTGATGCAATGTCTTCGATCAATGATAATAATTATATCACACATTGAATAATAGAGAGAAGGAGATACTCATAGTTGGAAGTAGAGAAGGTGTGAATTAATTTCACATCAATACAAAGTGAATGAGAGCCGACAGGTTAGTCGATGCTAACATTTCTTCTCACATCAAAAAGATAAATTTAGCAGCGATTATAGTATAAGTCGTTTGGTGCGTTTTAGTACAGAATTTACTTTATTTAGATCAGTGGTCGGAGAACTGCGGTAAATTACAACAAAAAAATGGGTAAAAATGAAGCTTTTTGGGAGAAATGGAGGTGAGAAAAATAAATGTATAATTATACTATATCTTCTACTTCAGCTTTCATTCTCAAACTCCCACTGGATTTCCCTTATAACAAAACTATGGTCCTATTAGATTTCAGCAGGAGAATGGAAATGCGTTGTGTCGCCGTTTTATTTGCGACAATGGTCCGACACATCCGTCTTCGGTGGGGTATACTATATTATATCTGGTATATTATTTCTAGGAGATAACTAGTATTTCTAGGAGATATATAGCTATGTGTATAGGATATATATATATAAGGATATATAGGTATGTAGAGGTATAACTGGGAGATTTCTAGTTTTTACCTGGTGTACTGAAGGTTGTTGGTTAGAAATGTAACCACCATGTCTTGTTTATAATTTCTCTATAGGGTACTATCACTTGAACTATAAATATGCTCGACGGTTCAATCTCAGATCGCGTGTCTACCAGCCCTCACAGTTTTAAAATAATTGTAAGATCGTTTTAAAAAAAAAGTTTGTGATGTTATCTTCAAATCCAATAGTTTATTAGTTTGTGGCGTCATTCTACCCATTCATTTTCTATTAGTAAAATGGATGTCATATCAATGGTGAACTTGCCTACGATTAATATAGATGAAATATGCGTTTAAGGGGAAGGGGTGTTGTAGAGTTTAGGAAAGGAGGGGGGGGGGCGTTATGATTAGGTCTAAACCTACCCCTAATATACCCCCCCCCAACGTAAACTCTAGGATCATCCCTTCTCTCCCGATACGCATTCGTGGCATTATAACGTACAATTAATAATTGTGAAATATGCGTGTAGAAGGGGTAGTGTGTGGTATAGAGTTTAGGAAGAGTGTGAGGGTTAGGATTAGGTCCAAAACTACCACTAATCACCTTCCTAAACTCTTAAGTTCATACTTTCTCCTCCGATGCGCATTCGTGCCATTAAATCGTGGCATAATTTAATCTCCGCTAAAATTTGCCATTTTGTTTTTTCTGGCGATACGGTCTGCTAATAACGTAATTTAATTGACGGCACGAAAACTGTGCTCACTATAACAAATTAGGAATGAACCTGTGCATAATATCTTCGCGTTCACTTTTATGAAATTGACGAAATATTCGGTAGACACGCGATCTGAGATTGATCCAGTCCTCTTATCACGCTCAAGTATTGCCGAAACCCGAAAGGGGAGGGGAAAAAGCAACACTTTACCTTCAATTCATGTAATAATAGGCGACTAAGTAGGTCTTCGAGTAGAGTTGGCTGTCTCATCACATATACGATTAAAGTGATCAAAAAGTGACTTGTTGTACCTCTCTTGTGTGTGCGGAAATGACAAAACAAGTCAGATTCTAGCATTCTTCATCAGTGTTCTAATGGTTAATGGGATTTTACTCTTTGACCTAAATCCATGTCGGATATATCAGGTGTCTGTCAGTTGTTGTGTTCCATAAGAATCTGACATATAATCTCCTGTTTGAAAGCTGAAGTTGGATGTGTCAGACCGAAAGGCGCAGATGTTGGAGCAAAGCTGAATCATGACACAACTCATTCCATTATCCGGACATCCTACTAATCTGCCGGAGTGAGAACGAAGAAGAAGAAGAATCCTCTTTTCCTTTAAATCCATTTTTGTCATATTAGTGTCACAAAAGTCCAGCCAGTTCTATTGGTAGAGGCAGAGAGTAAGAGATTTCTTCTGTGTTTGTTCTCAAACCTCTATCAGTTATCAGGATGTGTAGGATGGAGAGCGTTATTTGATGATTTACAAATTAGCTGGAATATTTGCACCTTTCCGCCTGATATTCAAATTCTCCATATTATTTAGATCACTTTATTTTTGGGGGGGGGGGGGGAGATTCTTTTTTTCATAAGTGCAAACCTGCTTAAGCGCCTCTTCGGACATGCATGATGACAGGTAACAGTGTTGATATGCTTTTCTTCTTATTCGGGCTACTGGCTCAAAAATCTAGACCGTCAGTTGTATTGATTAAGGCAGAAAGATAGAGAAATAAAGCGACTAGATAATTATTAGGCCTAATCTGATTAGATTGGTTTTCCCTCCGAAAACGGTCTTGCCCCCCAGGGTTGTAACCGATTCCGTTGTCATTATTCCGTTGTGACTCCTTGGTTAAGAAAACAGTCTTTGATTTTTAGCGTAACCGCCGAACTATTCTAAACAGGATTGCTGTCACTCCGCCGCCTCCCGGTGAGTCCACATCCTGGAGCTAAATCCTTGTGCAATCCTGTGTCGTCTCAGATAAATTGCGTTCCTGAATAGTCCTTGGCACTTATACCAGTGTCTCTTCTGAAGGCGGATTGACTTCAGTCTACTTAGGTTGCACCGTATGTTCACCGCCCTCTCAACACGCTGCCTGCCGAGAGTACCACTCATAGCACGTAATTCAGTAGCTTAAAGTGATATCTCCAACGATCTGCGAATAAAATCTACGTTATAAACAAGACGTCGCGAGAGGGATTCTAACCCGAATCTCCTGAGCACAAAGCGAAAGACCTAAACACTGGTCAGAAAGATCACCTAATCGTCTCTTATCTTTACAGATTCTTCGTATTCTGCGTTCGTTATGAACCTCCTGCAGATTAGCAGGATGTAGTCCGGAGAACGGAATGCGTTGTGTCATGGTTTACAACATTGCTGCGAAATCTGCGCCTTTCGGTTTGACTCACCCGACTTTAGCATAGGTTTGGATCACTGACCCTATATGGAATGTGACAGCTAACTCGATCCCATATCCTCCAGCGTTGCTATTATTCGCTCCCCTCTCGGGCCTCGGTTGCACAAAGGCGCTTTACAGATTCGACTTTTCTCGTCGGGCTTTTTATTAGCTGACAACACAAAGTATATACAAGGGGACGCTCTTCTTCTTCTTCGGCGATCATCACAAAGTGATCTATGAACAGTCGCATTAGCTTAGTAAGTGAAGCTATTTGAGTGAGGTTAAGTGACATGTATCTCTTACGGCGAGCTACGCTGCTTTCAGCCGTGGACGTTAGTACAATTTAGTTATATCACAAAATTTGCCGGAGATATGTGTCGGGCCATTGTCGCAAATAAATGACGATACAACGCATTTCCATTCTGGACTGCATCCAGTTGAAATCTAGTAGGATTACAAGAGAGATCCAGCGGGAGTTTTCTTCTTCGGTGTTCATTCTCAAACTCCCACTGGAACTCTCTTATAGCAGTACAATGGTCCTACTAGATTTCCAGCAAGATGTAGTCCAGAGAATGGAAATGCGCTATGTCGCCGTTTTATTTGCGCCAATGGCCCTACACATCCGTCTTCGGCGGACAGCGGGAGTTTGAGAATGAACGCTGAAGAAGAAGATATCAAAACTGTACTGTCATTACTGAGTTTTTCCCATTTGGTGGTTGCAGGGAATTTCGAGTTACAATCTATCAAAAATAGTTGAGCTCTGGTTATCCAATCCTCACAACCTTCGGAATTTATTTTCGGACACTAAGATCCACTCCTAAGTTATTATTACAAAGGAACTTGTCTCTGGTCGGTTGATTAATCTATTTCAATACTTTGTCACCTTCCCCTTCGCTCATCCATTGGCTGTTACTAGATTAGAAGAACAATTATATTATATTTTTCCCTTCAGGGTATTGCATTTGAAATTCCCTCAGCAAGTTAAAATCCTGGATCTGATCTTTCATTCTGATGAAAAAACGCGGGCCACATAATTTCTTAATAAGCACCTGATCGGTAAAGTACTTCGAGTGTGTACCGCGTAGAATGCTTTCTGTGATATCTATTAGCATTGTGTGTGGTTTATAAGAAATTAATAAGACTTCCTAATCTATGCAAATCATCCTGCGGTTTTTTTTTAACAAGAAAGGAAATAGGGGCAATGGTTCTTTTAGTGGTACTTGTCTAGGTAGTAGCAGGACCGTTGATACTTCTAGGGGTGACGACGTTTACATACAAAAGTTAAGCAGCAAGTTTTATTTGGGTTTGGTGGTCTTTTAATTTCTCCCCCCCCCCCCCCCCCCAACCTTTTCCCCGAAAAAATATTATTCTTGTTTATCCATCGCCCACTCTTCCTAACTGGGAGAGGGTTCGTCACTACAACACAGGTTCGCCCATCCCCACCCACTTATCCATGTACAGAGATGATAAAGATGATCGGCATGCGATGTGAGGTGTCTTCTTCTATATGACGGAGTCCTTTGCAGAACGTTGTCATCACTGTCACTTTGTCAGCTTCTCGGTTCTGTGCAAGCTGCCCTCTTTCAGTGTCGTACTCCGAAGCTCTTTGATATTCTGTATCCAAAAAACAATCGCCATAAAAACAAGACGTAGCACTGAAATTGAAACCGATGGTGTCCAGTTTCATCACATTATATCGAAGGTGAGTGTTACCGCTGTCTTGAAGGTGTTATACGGCGACATACTGAATGTATCATTTCCGGAGTTATTAGCAACGGCTTCATAAACAGGGCAATGATTATTGGCTGCTCAGCAGCTATCATAACTGTGCAAAAAGTATATGGCACGTTCGTCATTATGTAGCATATCCTGGACAAGATGTAGCAGTCATCACAGCATTTCGAAACACCTACAGATTCTAAACCAATCTTCCTCCTTTGTGAGTATCATATTCAAGTGGTCTTTGATATGTTGTGTCAATCTTCTTCGTGGCCTACCTTTTTCTTTGTCCTGCATCACCTGCTCTATTATGATCTTTTCTAAACTGTTTTGTCTTTTGATATTGCTAAAATATTTCTAGAGAGAACATTGTTTAACTAATTTTATTTTACATTCAGTTCTCTCACAATGTCCCGATTTGTGATCTATTTGATCTATGGTATTGTGAGGATTAATTGCGCAGTACGATATGGTGTCGAGCCGATTGCGCACCAGGGACATATTGGTACGAAGCCAGAATAATTCAGAAAGCAACAGCAAACGACTTCATGTAACTGTCAAGAATTATGACAGCCAATTCTGAAATGTGATACATTACTGAAGAAAACATATTATTATAGTGGATTATATAGAAGTAACTTAAATAAGTTATAATTATAACTTAATATAATATATATAATTATAAATAAATATAATTATCTACACTATATTTATTGTGCATTTCTGTTTACTGTCCATGTTTTTCTTCCATAAAGAAGGATTGGCTCAGTGCATCCTAGCACTAAACCTCGCTTATGGGATACAGGCAAATGTGGCTTCATCATGTGATAAGTCCAACTTTTTAATATTACGCTTGTCGCACTCATATTTCGTGACCTAGCTGACCTCGATTAAAAAGTCGTTAGGTATGCTTCAAACTGTGCGCTAAACACTGAGAGGACACCCCCCCCCCCCCAGGCTTTAGATTACCTTTGGGAGGAGCGCTCTCAGTGAGTAGCTGTAACGGGCAGATCAATGGATATGTAAGTAGATTTAGTTTCTGTGAAATGCGTCTTTATCCATATTTCGTTTCCTTAAATAATATACGTATTCATTTCGTTAAAAAAGAGGTCACATTTTCTTAACTTGTATCAGCGTACGCATACCCGATGTATGAATCACAGAGCCGACATAACATATCCATCCCATTGAGTTATTTCCATTATGTATATGCCTTTGAGACCTGAATTACTTTTCATACTTCTCCAATAATCTCCTGCAGATAATCAGGATTCAGTTCACAGAACGGAATACATTGTGCATTCGTCTCGTGACATATGGTTAGTAATTCTACCCCCTCTGAGTGGAAGGCTCCTTCAATAGGCATTGCACTAAGCTGAAAACTGAAGCCTCCTGGGTATGAAAGAAAGCTAGGATAAATCTCCCAACTGCACATAGGAAGTAAGAGCTAATCGCTCGCAATTTCTGGGGATCGAGAAGAAGAAGAAGCGGGGAACGTAGAGATTGGTAGAATAAACAAGCAGGCATCACCTGATAGATGATAATGGTGTTGATACTGAAGTTCCAGGAAGAAAAGATCAAATACCATCTTCCGACTACGCACACAACACGCACAGGTTAACAATCACCAGAGTAGAATACACCCACAACACACTATAGTGCTGGTTGTACACACAATAATACACAACTGTAGACCGCTTCCTATTTAATGTCCAGCGCTGGATGTTTTCATAAAAATGCCCCTCCCGCATACCAGATAAATGGAACAATTTATATGGATCACAACAGCTCACAAACACATGCATATATCACAGAATGGCATTATGTCAAAGGGCATAAACCCATGTACCGATGGATCAACAACCAACCAACAACTGCTGCTGCCAGGTAGCTCTCTGGAGCACCATTAATTAATATAATTATTGTGTCCTCTAATTCACTCTTCAAAAGGTCAAAAATGACCGGTGTCGAAATTAATGGATGCCATTTATAGTTAATTACAATATCGTTGATGTCATTTCGCCTGTATATTGTCGAGGAAATCCACACAAGCAATAGACACTGGAATTAATCACCTTTGAAAACATATGCCTTAGACGAATAATGGACATGCTTTGAGCAAGTACTTAGAATGTATGAAAGCAAACTTTCATGTGGAAGGCAAAGAAAAAAAAAGAATAAAGTAGGTCTCCTAATAGAAACTCAATGCAGAACAACCAACAGGGAAAGCTCAATATTGGTAGTAAGCAGCACATAAGACAAGTAAAGAAGTGTTAAGATCAATAAACGTCGAAGAGGACCAGCTCATTAACAACATCATAACAAGAAAGCTGGGGTTTTTTTTTGTCATATAAAGAGACATAACTGCATGGAAATATTAATAGCTGAAGGCAGAGTTAACAGCAACAGGGGAAGGTGGCGCCCAAGACGACGATGGTGTAGTGATATATCAGATTGCTTAAACATGTCTCTAGCTGCGGCAGGTCAACCGTCAAGAATCGCGGAGTGTTCAGAGAATCCATACGGAAGACCACGTTCTGGAAAGAATATGTCACATGAAAAGTACATAAGAACTGCGTACAATAACTTTCAACAAGCCGCTCAACATGGACAGAAATGACTACTACTCTATGTTCCATCTTTACCCCAAAAGTAGCTAACTAGCTATTGGTGATGCCCGAAAAGGGAGTACAAAATAGCGACCGTGTGACCTGCCTTTCATGTCTTAAAATGCAAATAATGAGCATTTTGTGCGTGGTTCAATATCCCATACCATAGAACGTAAGAGTGACAAAGAGAGTCATTCTGAAGTCGGATGTATCGGGTCGATAAGAGTAGATATGAATCCAAACTGTAATCTCTCTGACGTAGTGGTTAAGCAGTTCGTTTTGTGATCTTGTCAAAATGTCACGGTTTGGAATTTGAAATTTGCTAGCGATGTTTTGCTTACAAAGTGGATTTTTTGTATATCCCTGGGATTATCGCTTGAGCTTCCGAGTTACGTGCTATGAGCAGTGTTCTCAGAAAGCGGCGTTTTGCTTCGTTGAGAGGGATAGAGTACATATGGGGTAACCCGAGGACAATGAAGTCAATTCTCTATGCATTTCCAACTTGCATGAGTTTGTCAGCGAAAGCAGAAGACTTGAATTTGCTGCCCTGGACACGCAAGTGATTTCGATCATCAGAAAGCAGACAGGCGTGCATCCAATGCAGCAATGTACTTGACAATAAATGGGAGGGGGGAGGAGGGGGGCGTGTTGAAGCAATTTCACGTTCGCCAGCTGGAGATGGCCACTGCGATAAATGATACATCCAATCTCTTATTAAAGAAATGTACCATTAAATGTGGTAACTCTGCGTCTATGAGAAACAACAACATGCGCATTGAATCAGCCAGCCACCCGTGCGGACCCCTATTTTGCGGATCCCGAAAGAGATGCAAAGAATCGAAATTGATCTTCCATGCATGTCGTATACACGACTACGAATTTGTATGGGGTAGTGCTATCTGTTCATCACATGGAATGTCAAAGTGACCCAAAATCCATACTGAAGTCAAATGTCAGGACGAAAAGCGTAGACATCGCGGTCACCCCTGTAAAACATATAATAAAATGCATTATGTGGTGTTGACTGTGTCTTGCTAATCAGTCGGAGTTTGAGAACGAATGCTGAAGAAGAAAATATTGTTGTTTTTCTTAATTTTACGCTTTGAACAAAAATATTGATATTTAGATTTTATTTGCTTGTGAAAACTTTGTCGGCCATCTTGAATGTATTTATTATTATTTCAGCTATGGAAAACTGCCTGAAACGACGAGACCACAGTAACAGCAGCGATTTAGAGGATGAAGAAAACAGCGACATGGAAGGTGGTTTTCAAGATTTCTTTCTATTAGAAGACCACAGTCGAAGCCACGAGGATGAATGCAGCTTGATTAGCCCTTATAAGCGACTACGTGTTGAAGAGCTCACGCATTCTTCAGCCGAGTCTCAAGCTGGAGAGGATGAAGCCCATAGTCTTCTGAAGTCAACTGACGAAACAGATATTTATAATGACAATAATGAGAAAATAAATAGTTTCAACGGGTATGAAGTCACTGGTTTCCAAGCACCTCTCACAGCAGATGTTAAAACATCACAGCACCGTCGCCTTGTATCTCCTGATTACGATCAAACTAAATATATATCGATTTCAAACAATTCTTCAAATACCTGCAAGGCCAGCTCATCACAGCTAAATACGATTAATGAACACTCATACGAGACTCAGAGCAAACAGAACGAATTTAAATCTACAAGAATGTCAAAAGTAATCAGTGAACACAAAGATGCAAGCAGTTTGCACACGCCATGCGATGGCATTAGTGGTAAAATTTTGCGAGTTTTTAACCCTGCCAACATTTATGATCAATCTTCAGGAGAACAATACAGAATTCCGTACATTGGCGAAATATGTATGGAAAATGAATCAGTCCAGTTGGATGGCAATCAGCTGTTTCAACCATCAGTACTACACAAGACAGGATTTCTGCCAAGATGCCAGTCTCGCGATTATTTGCGTATGCCATCTTATGACCCAAATTTGCAAACTAGCAAACGCGAACGCGTTTTGTGTTATAGAGGTGTGGATTCGTCAAATTTTAATCCTAGCTCAGTTCTTAATCATCAGAAACCACATCTGCTTGTACCAAATAATAATCCGACAGAGTCACCCGCTATGAAATTCTCAGAATCTGTGGATTTAGAACTTCATGGTGGAAGCACCGGGATGCGTGGAGATGGGTATCCAAATTCTAAAGTACAAACATTAAGTTATGATAAAGAAGTGTCCACGTGTGATTATGACGATCATTATCAAACAATAGATGATATGGACGTTGAAGATGTTGTCGCTTCCAGCAAACATTCGGAAATTACTGGAGTTTCTGACTTAGCCAGTAAGATTACAAGCCTTAGAAATTCCCACAGTTACCCACAGACATCTCATACGGCAAACAATGATTTGAACTATGTCCAAGTATGTCAGTCAAGATCTATCGGTACCAGTTGCCTGAGTATACCACCTGGTGTGAGAAAATCCACAGTCACGACAGATAGTGGTTTTCGTAGTGATATTGTACATGGGTCTAGTGTATATGCCGCAGTCGATGAGGGCCTTGAAAGCACAGACATTCCTTCCAGAATCAAAGAGGTTAAAAAATCGCCAAATATGATCAAGTCAACAGTCCATTCAGGGACCATCACGGCTACAAATCAAGAAATTGACGACAGCAATAGAGAACAGAGAATCAGGTGAGTCTATTATAGATATTTGTTAGCTGAAATTTGTGTGGATATCTAATGTCAGAAATAGTACACCGCTATAACTAACGAATACAGACTTTGGAATACATATATTATAGACAAATTCTCCGCTTCTGTTATAAATAGCATAAGACAAAAAAATGTATACTTAAAAAAAAGAGATACATACATGTACACAAGATCACTGCTCTCAATAGTAAAGTCATGAAATCTTGCATGGTTTGAACATGATCTTACATGTATGCCGACATGATTCTATATAAAAAAAAACCCACTATATTGCAGGGTACAAGTGAGGGTGATGATAATGCTGTTCCTCCTTCGCAAGCGAAGAAGAGCATGACATGAAAAACATTAAATGCGATGACAAAAAAATTAAAATTGGTAATTATAACTAATTTGGTTTGTGAGTTCGTAGATGCCCGATGAGTCCGATTCGCGCACTTAATGTTCTATTGCAGTGCATGCAGGAGTGCCGAATGTTCGGGGTAGGAGAATTTTCAGATGTCCTTCCGCTTCTTGCGCTTGTGGATTACCCGCAGTGTTCTTTCTTTTTCAAATTTCGTGATACCAGCAGTGATCTGAGTGTGCCAGGCTGAGCGATCAAGTGATGTAGTCTCACAAGAGCTAGGATCGATGCTGCAGTGCTTGAGAGAGCTTTTTAGGTGATTCTTGAAGCGCTTTTTCTGCCCTCTACTTGAACGTTTACCTTCGTACAGCTCCCCATAGAATAATCTCTTTGGAAGGCGCTTGTCTGGCTAGATAGTTCAGTATAGCAACCGAATGGAAACCCCTGGCTGAACACATAGTTCAGTATAGCAACCGAATGGAAACCCCTGGCTGAACACATAGTTCAGTATAGCAACCGAATGGAAACCCCTGGCTGAACACATAGTTCAGTATAGCAACCGAATGGAAACCCCTGGCTGAACACATAGTTCAGTATAGCAACCGAATCGAAACCCCTGGGTGAACATATAGTTCAGTATCGAAACCCCTGGCTGAACATATACTTGACTATAGCTACCGAATCTTTAACCCTTGGCTGAACACATACTTCAGAGCTGCCCACCAAACATATAACAATGGCGGAAGATATGTCCGGAGTATACATAACTGAGGCAAAAAATATGGAATAGCCGCTCTTCTTCTTTCGTTTACTTAAACATGTCTATATCTGTAATTCTGTCTCCTGGATAAAACTGTCTTTTGTAGTTCACACAGTGGCCCATAGAGCTTTGATTATAGTATTGACTTGGTCAATAGCCGCTCTGACCTGGTTAATACAGTTGGCTTGATTTCGACATGGTGAGAGCACTTACAATCTAGCATGGTCTCACACCCCCCCCCCCCAATAACTGATCGTAGAAGGAGTATATAAGCCCGGGCCATTGTTTCACAGCTATGTATAGTGTCTTATTTTGCCAGATTGTTTACTTTCTTATTGTCACGAACTTAAGAACTTTGCATGACCAGGCACGGTAATAAAGTTAACTGCTTGAAATCTCGACCTTCCCAAGTTAATGTTCAGCCTGTTTGCATTTTCTGGTCACGTTAATCGAGTTACAGAATCTAGAAGCGTAATAAATCTCTTGTCATTTTGGAAATACATCTCTTACCCCTGGTATGGATACTATGAACGGACTGGCTATTGGTGTATACATTTTTTTTTATCTTGGCTGTTGTTATGTCTGCGCCGTCAGCCAAGTGTTCTGAATGGCCCCTACTGTTATATACAGTTACCCAATGGAGGCCATCTCATTCAAGAAGAGATGGGGCTAGTTTAAGGAAAACATGCTGAAAACTAAGACTGATCAGTCCCTACTATAATTGCGTCGCCCGTTTGTTGCCGGGGCCTGAGAGGAGAGTAAGGAATAGCAACACTGTTTACCTTCCATGCATGTCGTAAGAGGCGACTAACAGCCATGTTGAAGTCGTATGTGTCAGGCCGAAAGTCGCAGATATCACAGCAATGCTTTAAACCATGACATAATGCAATCCGTTCTCCAGACTGCATCCTGCTAATCTATAGTGCAAGCTATATTGTAAGTTTCGAGGTAGTTGTCTTCATCTACCTGATACGGTCTTCTTAATATTTCCAAAAAATTAACAAAGCTACACGTTTTAAAAGCATAAAGAGTGTAACACTTCACCTGCAAATATCGATGCTATAGGCAGCCGTTCTGACCTGGAGAAGACTGGGAGCTTCGTTCTTGCGACTGGCATGAAGATCTAGCAAGATAACAAGAATTATGATCACTAAAGAATAATGCTACATAGCATTGAGACAAAGGGAAAAAGACCCGGACTCGCTGGATCACTGAAAAAAATAAGTATAACATTAATGTATTCTTCACCTTCATGTGTTCTTCACCTTCATGTGTTCTTCACCTTCATGTATTCTTCACCTTCATGTGTTCTTCACCTTCATGTATTCTTCACCTTCATGTATTCTTCACCTTCATGTGTTCTTCACCTTCATGTATTCTTCACCTTCATGTATTCTTCACCTTCATGTGTTCTTCACCTTCATGTGTTCTTCGCCTTCATGAAAGCTCTTTATTTAGCGCGTAACAAACAGTAGACCAGATATCGTTGACCACGCACAGCGTCTTACACAGCAGGAGTTTTCCAAATTTTTGTTGTTTTGACATTGTAACCTTTCTGAACATGTGAATAACTACCCTTTTGCATAGAGCTTAGTAAGTAGGACCCCCACCCCCATCTACTTGTGCTTAATGTAAGAGTAATAAATGTAAGATGTAAGAGCGTCCCGTCAGCCTCAATAGTATTTCATTTATCCTGATGCTTCCTACTTGAATTTATTAGTAAGTAGGGTGCACAGTTTGCTTCCTAATAAGGGAACCATTTGATATACACAGGAAAACAGTGATTAGTATTTTTTAGGTTACCCGGGCTGTGAGAAGTAGGTGGTTATATTTTCAATTTAATGTATATTTAAGTGTTCACCTTTTATACCAGGTTTTCTTAGACTTTAACAAAATTATCAGCAATATTTAATACTAAGTGTGCTAACAGTATGTATTGAAATCATCATCGGCATGTGTCTTGCAGAGTGTTGTGATCCCAAGAAAAACCAGCAATAGAGCTCTTGTATCCTTTTCTGAAATGAGTAATTTATCTAGAGCTTTATTTCATACCAAACTGGATCAAACTCCCAGCGATGTGCAATGCTTTGAGAAGAATCCTCTTACTCAAATACGGTCTAACCATAGTTTTATAGATATAAATTATGTGGTGTGTTCACGAGAGGAACACTTCACTGTGTATTGATGGAAGTTCTGTGGTGTTTTTCACAAGTGGAACATTTCACTTTGTATAGATGGAAGTTCTGTGGTGTTTTTCACAAGTGGAACACTTCACTGTGTATAGATGGAAGTTCTGTGGTGTTTTTCACAAGTGGAACACTTCACTGTGTATAGATGGAAGTTCTGTGGTGTTTTTCACAAGTGGAACACTTCACTGTGTATAGATGGAAGTTCTGTGGTGTGTTCTTATGAGGAACACTTCAATTTGTATAGATGGAAGTTCTGTAAGCGGAACATTTCACTGTATAAATATGTCATCTACAAGGAGTTTACTGTTGCATGGTGTCTGGTCTGATGGGCTACCGACGGTACATTCAGACCTTTCACACACGGGCCTTACAGGCTGACGATGACGGTCATTCATCTCCAGAACATTCTATCCACATTGTTATGTATTATTTTTTGTGGCTGTGATTGAGCCTTTTCTATGTGTGATTGTGCCAATATGTTTGTTATTAATTCTTTGTATATCTCCGAGTAGTGTTTTCTTAGTTCGTTGGCCAATGCATGTGTTACTTTTTATTTTGTCTGTTCGGTCAGGAGTAATGGCTTGGGGGGGGGCGGATTTGGCCCACCACTGGATAAATCGGTAGATATATCGTCTCTAGAGCTGGTCGATGATCAAGCAAAAATGGCTAACATACAATAACACACCATGTTGGCATGTCCTTTCTCGTCGTTCTTACTGCTTCTGCTTTCATTCGCCTAAAATGTGCTTACACGTGCAGTTTTTGTTTCTTGTCTAACTTCTTAAACCAGGCAGGAGATAGATAATAGGAAGCCATGAATGAACAGACGAGACAAGCCATTGTTGTATTTTTTTTAAACTAAAGGCTAGGAAAGCAGCCCCAAATAAATGTGTGCTGAATATGGATATACTGGATTGCAAAGTGCATCACAGTTTAGCGCATTAAGTTATATGATCACCTGTTGAAGACCTGCGCAAAATGAGATAGCAGAGAAACATAGACTAGATCCTATCTCCTTTCATGGAAAATGTTATGACACTGCCGGGAACTTTGTTTGGAGTTTTGATTAGTGTTCAAATTGTATGAGCATTTGTTGTCGATTGTTTCAGATATCACTCACACCAGGAGACTTCAACATCCAGCTCACGTTGTCTGGGCTCATACTCTGAGTCGCTAGTTCATGGCAGCACGCAGTCATCTTGGGACAATGAACATGAGCGTTACAATGACGAGTATCAGTTTCATCAAGGACCAGAACTTCACCCTTACCTTGGCTCATCTATAGAGTCACAACCACAGAGTATTCAGTCATATCATATAGAGGAACTTCGAGTTCATCTTCCTAACACTTTACAAGACGAACATGATCTTTACTTCAGTAACACCAGAGATGTGGACTCACTTTCAAGATCGTCACGATGCAGTTCTAAAGGAGACTTACAATATCAGAGTCACGATGGTTCTCAAAACCAGCTGCAGGGTGGCACTACACGGAATCATTCAGCAGGATCTATGAATCATTATTCGTGGTCTTCACAGACAAGTTCTGATCACACAGACAAGTCTTATCCTAGTAGTCTGGCTGTTTCTGGACACCAGGCCAAGAAAGCAGTGCTTCAAAGTTCAGGTATGTTTAGTGTTTAGTGAAATAGTTATACTTTTTATCCTTAGTGATTCAAAATTCAGGTATGTTTATGAAATTTAGTTATTAGTGATTCAAGGTTCAGGTATATTTAGTCTTTAGTGAAATAGTTATACTTTTTATCATTAGTGATTCAAAATTCAGGTATGTTTATGAAATTTAGTTATTAGTGATTCAAGGTTCGGTTATGTTTATAGAAATTAGTTGTACTTTCTGTCATTGGTGATTCAAAATTTGGGTATGTTTATAAAAAATTAATTATACCTTTAATCATTAGTGATTTAAAATTGCCGTATGTTTATTAAAATGTGTTATATCATCTGTTACTATAGTCCGTTCAGATTCGTTTGCCGAGATGTTATGATTTATAATTCAAAAAGTTCTTGATGATTTCACATGAATTTTGGCATACGTTGTTAAAATGTCCATGTCGCGAAAACATATGTGTTACTTGATGTCTAGCTGTAACGGTTATTTGAAAGCGGCGAATTCTTTTGATGTTTGCCATGTAAATATTATTTCGACCATAAACAAAATATTTTACAGTAATCTAGTGCAATGATGACCCATAGGCGTGTCCACAAAATTTTACATGGTGGCAGGTGTAAAAAAATTTAAAATATATCTTTTGTTCGTAGAGTCAATTTGATATTGTTCCATGCTCTTGGTGTGAGTTTCACAAATGTTGTCGCTGCCTTTGAAATAAGTACATATATTTCTTCATGTAAGGAAATTTTGTCTGTAATAGTTGATCCAAGATATCTGAACTTCTGTATTGAATCAAGCGGGCTAATTTTTATAAGTAATGGTTGATGGTTTGCTTATAACATTTTTTTGAATTGCTTGGGTGGTATTGAGCAATGAAATGTTTTACAAATCAACTTGTAAATTTTGCAAATCAAACTTTTTTTAGTGTAGACTTAATCAGAGTAATGATCATTCATAATCAGACGAGTCAAATAGGTCGATTACTGTTTTCGGCTGAACAAACAACAAACCTTCCTTTTTCCAATATTCCTCTTCTTGGCGTAACACATGATCCTCACATTTCACCCAGTAGTCTTTATGTATATTTGATAGAGCCTGATTTGTAAGTGTCTCAATATCACATAATTTGAAAGTTGTATTTGTAGATGCTACGTGTCCTTTAACTTTTGCCCAAATTAGCTCTATAGGATTTAAGTGTGCATGATATGGAGGTAGTCTCAAACATCTATGACCATGTTCTTCAATTAACTTGTCTATTTTAAATATCTTTGTTCGTTGTGTCTGTTTTACAAGGTTAAGCAATTCGGGTTTCAAGTACCTGTCGGTAACTGGTATGTGTTCTTTTATGAGCCACGTTTTGATTGCATCTTTTGTACTTGATGATGTTGGGATTCTATCTTCTACGTTCACTACGTTATGGTATGAAGCATTGTCCATTATCAGACAAGAAGGTCTATCTAATATTGGAAGAATACTTTTTTCGATCCAGTCTTCGAATATGTGCCCATTCATTTCGGAGTGGTAGTCTCTATTGTCAATAGATTTTGAAATGAAAATTAGATGAGCATTCTGCAACAACCCATTATGTCTGCTACCTGCATGTGCAACTATCAAACGTTGCCCTTTACTACTTGGTACTGATCTTTTAATACTTCCATCTGCTAACTGCCATTCCTTTTCATTTGTATGATGAGCGTTGATCCAAGTTTCATCTAAATACAAAATATCATAACCATTCTCGCGCATTCCCTTCACTTCACGTAAATACTTGCTTCTAAGAGCTACCAGATGTGGCTTTTCACAAATAATGTTTTTTCCACCAGCATACTTTCTAAAGGTGAAGCCTGCATTTCTTACAGTTTTCCATAATAAAGTTTTTGATATTTCAATGTCGTTATTAGTTTTCAGCCAAATCTTCAACTTTCTAAGTGTCACTTCTTCGTTTTTATCAAACATTCTACATATTTCTCTTTTTACTAGGTCCTTATCGAAACTGTCTATCTTTTCTTTCCTTCCTTGCTTTCGTGAATTTGTTGGCAATAAATATCCGCTTGCTTCCACTATTCGATCAAATGAACGTTTACACAAACCTAAAATATGCATTGTTCTCTTCTCAGGATTTGATAAAGAACAATAAAGATGTCCCTTTTTACGCTCTCTGCAGAAGTATTGATAAATCTTTATAGCAATGTTATGCTCAGTAAAATATTTCGCTTTCAGATTCATTCTCACATAGACTTGCAGAAGGTAATATGCTTAGTGCCGCCTACTTTCTGTAAATATTGAGACGTGCCTCTGACTTGTGACTTGAAATCGAGTCAATAGCCGTTTTTGATTTCACATAATTCTAAGTTCAGGAAAAATAATATTTGGTGCTAAACGGGAATTTCCATATATAACATTGCTTTATACAAATGTACAGTGGAAACAACTACTTTTAGAACGGTGCACATTCTACCGTGAGGGTCATGCCTTTATATTTAATAATCAGCTGTGAGATGTAAGCATCTACATAATCCAGCGATTGTTTATAATTTAGATTAACTTTTTTTTAATATAGGTTAAATAAGGTATCTTTGATACTGGATCACATTTCTTTGATAAAAAAATATTTCTATAGCGACATTATTATTCTAAACCTAACTTCAAATGATCAATCCAAATGAACAATACGTTTTTGATAAAAATAATTTAACATCTCGGCAAACGAATCTGAACGGACTATAGTGATTCAGCGTTGAGGAATGTTTATGAAAATTAATATTTTTCCTCTTGGTTCTTCAGTTAGTTACAGGTTACAGCGACAATAGCTTCAATGAACTATGTAATTCGCTTCAGGTTATCCATGGAACTCCTCATATCTGGAGATTGTGCTGCCTCAGTAGGCCATATTTTCTACTTCCTTTTTGGTAAAGTTAATATGCTTGAAGAATGTGTTCTGCGGTTTCTGAGCTAGGTCCACATTTACACAGGTGTGTCTCGCCAATTTTGAGCTTTCTGAGCATGTGACTTCTCAATCTATTGTGGCGAGTTTTTATTCTGAAAATAATGGTTTGTTTCTTGCGTGACATTTGGTAAGGGGCATATTGTTCTGCAGGTGGATTCATCGTATTCCAATTTTTATTTTATTATGCTTTTATCTTAGTTTTACATTCATAGTACGTAATAGTACTTTTGTTTGTTTTAGTGATCCCCTTTCCTTGACATGAGATCAGCTTTTTAATTTCCAAGTCATGCCACAGTTACCAGGGATCCACTGCACTACAGTTTCTTTTTGATGATATTGCTGAAGTATTATAAGCAGGATATGATTTCATTCATGCGCATGTTCTTTGGATATTTCACTGTCTGCAATGCTGACTTTGCATCAGTTAGAAAGACTACATATATGTTATGGGCCGGCAAGCAATTTTTTTTAGGTTTTTGGTTGCCTCTGTTATGAATTCCATTTCTATAAAAATTAGTTATTCCTTCAGTCATTAGTTATTCAATGTTCAGGTGTGTTTTTAGAAAATAGTTATACCTTCTAGCATCAGTGGGTCAAAATTGAGGAAGGTTTGTGAAAATTAGTTATACCTTCTGTTTTTTGTGGTTTACGGTTCAGGTATATTTTTAGAAATTAATTATGCTTTCTGTCATTAATGATTGAAAATTCAGATATGTTAAATAGTTAATGTCTTCTGTCATTAGTATAATTTATATTACTATTTGCTATGGTCGTGGGAGGTTAATGTCCGTGACATTGGAGAGTATGCGTAGCTCAGTGCTAATGTTATTACATTTTTTACTTAAAAAATGGCACTGTTCAACTCCCGTCATAGCCGCGAATCAGTTCCCTAGATGAACATAGGCACCCACACTTTCTGAGTTAGAAGAAATATTTCTATTTTGAAACTACTTTGTATGTGAGACACTTTCTGGTAGTTTAACACCTTCGAGGGTAGTCCTGAGTGTTAAAGACTGGCTCTGTTCATCTTTTCAGTTTCAACCGTCTCCCCCGAACACACCAGCTTATCACATCATTATCAAGGAAACTAATGGAAGACATACGTGTTGTAGTCTAGCAGTATAACAATGAACTGTTAAGGCTGTCACTGTCATAAGTAGCTCGTCGTTTGTTACGTGACACGGTGCTGAAACGTTAACGATGGCATCTGTTATACGTGCGATATTGCGCTAGATAATCCTTTCACGAGTGCATATTTCAGTACTTGCTTGCGAGCTCGGTTACTGGCTGGTGTGTTGGATGTGTGCGAGTACTGTTGCGATTAACAGGTTATAATACTGCCAGGAACCTATAAGGATCCACGTATTCACGCTTTTGATGTTTCACACCTGTCATTGTGGGAAGATATGCGTGCATGCATTAATTTAGTCTGGTCCCGCTGTGGGAAACTGCGGTTGTAAAAGTGGCGGCTTTGCGAATAAATATCTGTTAATTTCACAGCAATTAATGTCGATTTTGCGTCGTCTCGGTAGGGACCTTCACCATAATACGAAAACTTGATGCGGGAAAGCACTTAAAATGGTAGACTTTTGAATACCCCGGCAGACATTTTTAAGATAAAGAGGCAAGGAGAAAGGTGTTAACGCCTCGTTTCACAATGACAATGTGATTTTCCGAGTGAAAAAGTGTTCAGAGTTCAGAGAAAACAGCCTGTCATAATAACAGTCGTGAAACGGTACGATATAGGTGTGTGCACTTGTCTAATACGATCTGGTAATGTTACATTGTCTTTCTCTTCTTCGTTTGTTCATGTGAGGGATGGATATGTATCTGATGGTGGCGTCGTCATGCAGTTTCTTTTTCTGGTTGGTCGTGGAGACTATATGAGATACATATCACGTACAGTCAGTCAGTTCCTTTTTTGCCAAGTTTGGCACATAGGGCGGATGCCATAGTTCTCCATGCCTGTCTGTCAGTTGCCATGGCTTGCAGGTTTTTTGCTTTTATACCTGTTGATTTTAATTTATTCATAAATGTTCTTCTGGGCGTTGTTTTTGGTCTTCCCTGTTTTCTTTCCCGTCTGGTGTCCACATGAAGACATGTCGTAGAATTCTATCTTCCTTCATTCTAAGTACGTGGCCGATGTATGTCCAGTGGCGTTTTCTGATGATGTTCGTCACGTATTCTTGTTTTGTCTCCTCTCTTAGTATGTCGTTTGATTTGAAGTCTTTCCAATTAGTATTTGTTATTTTTCTGAGGCAACTAACTTCGTATCCATTATTGCGGTAGATTTCCAACTTTCACATCCATATGTCAATGATGGAATCACACTTGCATTGAATAGTCGCAGTTTGACGTGTTTACTTGCGATCTTCGATCTCCAGATGTTTGAGACATATCGCGTACACACACATGATTTACTTTCTGGAGGAAAGCAAGTCTGATATTTAAAAAAGTAGCAGTTAGCAAAATTACAAACAAAAATACATTATTATTCAGGATTAGATGACTAAAATGGTTGGATCATGTACGAAGAATGAACAACAACTGTATCCCACAGCAGATGTTGTTTGGCAAACTTTCGGAATGGAAAAGTGTTAGACATCACTCCTGAGATGTGATGTATTCTCTCCAGAACGTTGTATTCCCAATGAACTCCCTGAACCCCTCTCTGTCTTGTGTAATACGGCTTGCATTTTCCAACGACGTATTCATGTTATCTTTAATATCGTCAGTCCATCGTCTTCTTAGTCGACCCTTTCTCCTCTTCCCAGGTATTTTCCCCTCCATTATTTGTCTTTCTATAGAGTTGTCTCTTTATATGACCAAACAGGCGTAGTTTTCTTTTTTGTTATTGTGTTTAGTAACCGACACTCTGGAATCTTCAATGTGTTTATAATATCTGAGTTTCTCTGTTTTTTCTTCCATGATATTCTAAGTACTCTTCTGTAGCATTTCAGCTCGAAGGCGTTGATCTTCTTTGCCGCTGTTTTACTTAGGGTCCATGTTTCACAGCCATATGTTGCTACCAGAAGAATAAACGTTTGTAGCATTAGCAGTTGCGTTTCAATATTGTTGTTTTGCCATATATTTTTCAACCGTGTTATTTTACAATATGCCATTGCCAATTTCTTCCTTATCTCTGCCATGCAGTCTCCTGTACCGTAGATGTTTGCTCCTAAGTATTCGAATGTATCCACACATTCTAACTCGGTATTGTCAATTCTGATTTTGGTTGTTGTGTTGTGATATCTGTTGATATGTTTTTTGCGCGTTTAAATATAAGTTTTGTGATTCGCTGTATTTCTTTGTGTTTTTATTAGTTGTTCCAATCCCTTTATATCATTTGAAAGAAGCACAGTGTTGTCTGTGTAGCGTATTTAGGGATTTAAAAACCACCGATGTTTAAAGCGTGGTAGTCAGCGTTTGTATGTCTTCTCTCACATTCCTCAATTTATATTGTCCGTAGATGTTGAACAGGTATGGGGAGAGTGTGCATCCCTGCCTTTCTCCATTCTGTACCTCAAACCACTCTGAGAGATCATCCTTTAACTTCACTGCAGCCTTATGATCTTTGTAAAGTTCTTCTATTAGATGAATCACATGTCTTGGGAAACCCATGTTATTTATTATCTCCCATAATTGTTGGTGTTGGACGCAGTCAAACGCTTTTGAGTAATCTATGAAGGACATTTGAGAATACCTACACTTTTCTATAATAAGCCTCATGTTAAGGATGTGTTCTCTTGTTCCTCTGCCCGATCTGAAATCGGCATGTGTTTCGTTTATCTCCATCTCTAATTTTTTGTTTGATTCTTTGCATTATGATGTTTAGCATTATTTTACTTGCTTAGCTTATAAGGGCTATAGTTCGGTAATTTGAGCAAATCTGAAGGTCTCCTTTTTTGGGGAGGGGTATATGTAAGGATTTTTTCCATTCCTCCGGCCATGTGCCGATTTCCCATATTTTGCAGCGGAGTTTGTGCAAGATCTTGATTCCGGCCTCGTCGCCTGTGTTAAGCCATCATTTCTGTTGTTAAGCCATCATTGCCTGTGACTTTTCCTTTCTTTAAACTTTCTATTGCGTATCTTATTTCTTCATTTGTGGGTTCTGGCTCTTATTCATCTTCATGTATTGAATTGTTTTTGTTTTATTTAGGTCATTGTACATCTCATTGCAGTATTCCTTCCATCTATGTAAGATATGTCTACCTTCCGTTAGTGTGTTACCTTGTTTATCTTTCAACACTTTTAATGATGGTTGAAGTTTGTAGTCTCTTAGGTGTCGTACATTTTCGAACGTAATTTTACTGTTACCTTGGCTGTTGTGCCCTTCTATTTCATGACATATTTTGTTTATGTAGTTTTGCTTGTCTTGTCTAATTCTTCTTCGTATATCTCTTGACAGACTCCTTGAATAATTTGCTCTATTTCTACTACTGTTTTTGATTTGTCTTCTTTCTTTGATAATGTTCATAGTTTCTTCTGATATATATTCTTGCTCTTTTTATGTAGCATGTTTTTTGCAGTTTTTGAAAATGTCACTTATTTTTTTCCCCATTTCATTTGGGGTGTATTCATCTTATATTTCAAGTAGTTTTTTCGAATTTGTTTTGATTTTCGATGTTGTACTCCTAAGATACAATGATGTATACAAGATATCAATGAAAGACTTTCTATTGACCTCAATTGCTGGAAAAGTGTGACTGTGGTGCATGAAGTTTGTTGTTGCTCAAAGCTACATATACATTTGACGTAAAGCAACGGTCAATGCACAACAGCAACGACTGATTAATTATACATTTAACACAGCCTAAACATACGAACCTGCTAAATAACCGTATACAAGCGAAACTGCCATATATACATGATTGTAGAGGAAAAATTCACTGGTTAAAAAACAAATATGGAATACAAGTCACAATTTAAAAAACTATATTAGTCATTTCTTTGCGTTATTATGTAGTTTCCGGAGCTGAAACGGAAACAAATAATATCTACTCTGTAACTTTCCTGCATGTGGTAAGAAAGGAAAGCAAATAATAGACACACTTCATAATAGACAAACAGCTAATCACAACAAAGATACTGCGAGATCCAAAATCTATATCTAAACGTACAGAAAACACAAATTATGATAACAGACAAAACAAAGATCAAATCGAAAATCAACGTAGACAATATAGAACTATAATGTGTACACAAATTCGAATGCCTGGGAGCAAATATAAACAGTTCCGGAGATTATTTAGTTGAGATTAGGTGAAGACTCGCAATTGCAACACTCAAACTAATACAAATGAGAAAGCTGCGGCAAAACAATAATAACGACACTAAATAACGCATTTACGATCATTTTTCCCAGTGGCAATATATGGATGCGAAACGTGGACTTTAAACAAGACAATATCCAAAAGAGTACATTCATTTGAAATGAAGTTCTACAGAAAAATTCTACGAATATCATGGACAGAGAAAAAGAACATAGACATTTTGAAATTACTGAAACTAAATGAAGGCTGGCTTCTAAATACCATCTTAAGAAGGAAGCTACAGTATTTTGGACACTTAAACGACACGGTGAAAGGCTGATTCTGGAGGACAGGGTGCCAGGCAAGAAATGAAGAAGACAAAGAATTCGATGGACCAGCGACATCGAAAAATGTATGAACATGTCTCTAGCCAATGCAGGCCTGCTTGCTCGGGACGGAGAGGCGTATTTTTCAGTAACAAAGCTATTACATCTGTATACGGTCTTCTTCCAAACAAGACTCATATGGAGAACTCTTTCAAGCAATAGTTAATAAATGTGTAGACAGTGGTGACTGACCTTGAGGAGGTTGTATAAAGGGCTGCCCTTATAGTGAACCCGACTGAACACCTGATCGTGCACATAATTATCACAACTTGCTTCCAAACCTGGCAAAACGTAGTGGTCAACGATAACTACTGGTGATTTGTTGGGAATGTCACATACTTATTGTTGTCCGTACCAAGGACTTGCCGTTTTAATATGTCATCCATTTATGAATTAATAATTCGGTACCTATCTGTGACACATGTGCGTCGCCTGAGATTATGCAATGTTCGTAGGGCGCACTTTGAATGTAGTAATTCACGAAGTATGTAGGGAAAGAGATTACCTAGTATATTCACCTTTCATTCCCCGCGGAGCATAACCTCTCAGCAAATCTCTTCCATCTTGTTGAGACATATTTCCAGAATACCAACAGATAGCATGCCACAGATAGCCATGACACATACTTTAGCTGTTGCTTCCATATAAGCCCGTAGATAAGTGGGGTGACACCCCTTCCACTATCCTAGTAATAGCAATTTAGTCAAAATGTGGGTTCAACCAAGATCGTTGGCAGTATCATCATCAAGTGACATATTCTTTCCATAACGTAGTCTTTCCTATTAATCTCTTGAATTCTCCGCGGTCTTGAGCAAGTTGCCCTGCATCTTCCAGTGACATGCGCAGGCATTCTTGAATGTCTTTTGTCCAACGGCGTCTTGGTCGGCCTTTGCCCCTGTTGTCTTCTATCATCCCCTCCATTAACACTCTCTCCATGCCGTCGTGTCTCCTAATATGACCGAAAAAAGCTAGCTTTTTCTTTAATATAGTGTTCAGACTCCAGCCTTCCTGGACGTTAATTGTTCGAAACACCTCCTGGTTTGTTTTCTTCGCTGTCCATGGTATTCTCAAAACTCTTCTATAACACTTTAATTCAAATGATGTTATTCTCTTGGCCACTGTTTTATTTAGTGTCCATGCTTCACATCCATATGTCGTCACAGGAAATACATATGTTTGTAGTAAAAACAATTTGGTTCTTATGTTAGTACCCTGCCATAGTTTCTTTATCTGTTTTAAATTTGCCAGCGCCATTGTCGTTCTTCTCTTCGGCAGTATAGAATACCTTTAATTATGACTTCATTCGTTACGTTTTTTAAATTATTGTTGAGATTTCGGTTGGTTGCGATTTATATACTCGGAGTCGCCTTCGCTATTTTTTGGCATGTGATTTCAAATATGTAAATAGTGACCAACCGAAATTCCAACAATAATTAAAAGATGTAACGAATGGGGTCCAAACTAATTCTGTTGGAGGGTATTATTGGAGACGGGCATGGTTAAACAACCCCCAACCATTTAAGGAGTTTTCGCAAACCATCATGCACTTTCTCATGAAAAAAGATAAGATTGTACATTAAAATTGCCGAATGACTTATAATTGGTGAACATTCCCCCCCCCCCCCCCCCACCACTGATATCTTGTATCTACGGCCCTACTTCCTTTCTCTCCTTGTCTTTTATACCCTTTTGTACCTGTATTTAACGCTTTCCTCTAGGTATGTCCTAGTCTTCCCTTTTTCGTCTGTTCCTGTGGGTTCAAGAACAGTGACTTTCTTGCAGTTATTTCTGTTTGTATTTTTAGTGTATGTTCTATCCATCTCCATCGTCGTTTCTTCATTGTCTATTAATGTCTGTTTAGTTCTCACAATGAGTTCCTCATTGGTGATCTTAACACCACTTCAAACCAATCTATGTAGGTAACCAATCGCCAGTGTGTTGCCGTGAGCCGAGAGTGGAACACAAAGAGTAGCTACATTCTTATCTACCACGTGACTAAGGAGGTTTTGGGGGTGGAATTGTCTGTTCCTTCTAATAGAGCAATGGTCAGCAGCATGGAAGCTTTGGGGGATCTACTGGGAGGTTCTCACATTGTGAGATGATCTACCCTTTATGAAATAACCATATTTATTATATATTTTTACTTCTGACAACAACAAAAAATCTGGCAATATACGGGGCCGGAGGTACGTCTTCGTAAAAAAAATAGGATGAGGAAGGTTTACTTAAACAAATCAGTCCCGTTTTCGTCGATATTTTGATGTCACGGATAACGTTATTGATACGTTGCTAGAAATACCTTTCCCAATACTGCTGGCGAACTACTAAAACTATTCTCACGGTCTACCCGGTATATCACGATCGCCGCGTTGCCGGCCCCTTCCATAGCGGGTCAAGTTTCCCCAAAACCACGCTGCAGTTCAATATGCCAGGTCGAAAAGCACATATATCACATCCACGCTGATAACCATGGCACAACGCATTCCGTTCTCTGAACTAATCCTGATGAGAGCTGCAAAATGTGTCGCCTCGACTGTACGCAGCGTCCATATTTGTTCAGACAGTTTTTTTCTAATCAATACCCAATCCATATCCGAGCTCTTTATCGATCTTCTTCTGTAACCTGATCGTGTTTTATTATACTCGATTGTAAATAAGCGGTTCTATTCCATTCTTGTAAGATAGCCACTGTACTTGCTCTATATGAATATATTCGATACATGATATCATACAAAATAATAATAGAGATCAATACAATAATATCCCGCCGAAGACGGATGTGTCGGGCCATTTACGCAAATAAAACGGCGACACAAAGCATTTCCATTCTCTGGACTACATCCTGCTGGAAATATAGTACGACCATTGTCCTGTTACAAGAGATATCCAGCGGGAGATTGAGAATGAACGCTGAAGAAGAAAGAAGAATACAATAATATTCTATTTCTGATACTATTATTTTGTAAGTTATATAATCCAATAGCGCCTACAACCAAATGTTTCATTTCATATGCTATTAGATTTCGGATATAAACTGTTATTTTATATGTTGTAGTGCATAGTATATATATATATATATATATATATATATATTCCCCGTTGAATTCTAGCAAGTCTTGTATCTCATCTAATGTGTGAACTGTTTCTATTATTCCTATCTTTTTTTTCGTCCAGGTCATCTCAAGATTTCAGCGTATTGGAATGTTGGACTGCTTACTATTCATGGTATGTATTTTTTTAAAATATCAGTGGGATATATTTCTTCTGCGTTTGTTGTTAAATTTCTGCAGAGTTACAGAATTTCTGCAGATTTAGTCCAGATAGTAGAATGCGATGTGTAGTGATTTACATCGTGAATGACATATCTGCGTCTTTCGGCATGACACATCCGTCTTCAGCATAGCTTCTGGGTCATTTTATAAATATGTATGTATATTTAAAATATATGTATATATGTGCTAGGATGTTATGTCGAATAATATCTTCTTTACGGAGGCGAAACATGAGAGGTAAAAAGCGAGCTGGAAGCTACTGAGATGAGGTTTTTGAGAAGAATGATGAAAACTGCAAGAAATAATAGCCAAAACAACTAAAGTTGATGTTCTCGGAGATGATGGAGTGAAATAGAGAAAGTGTCAAAAATGTATATGCAGACAATCAAGATTTTTAGGGTATGTGATAGGAAGAGTAAAACGTGAACATTTAGTAGCCCCCCAGAAAGATCAAGGGGAGAAGAGACAGAGGAAGACAAATATAGAAGTTTCTGGATGTATTGTCACTGTGGCATGAGATAATGTCACCAACCGGACTTATCAAAAGAGACATAAAGTTGTGGAGAAACATGAGCGTTTACGCCACTCGACAGGACACTTGAACGATTGATTTCAAAGTAGGAAATAAATTATATACAAATCAATGGAGAACCACAATCTATTGAATACCGCCACTAAATAGAAACTCTTTCTACTGCTGGGTAACATCTACTGAGCTAGCTTACAGTTTTCTATCAAGGGTTGGGAGATATACATCACATTGATTTGAACTAGTGAGAAAAAGAAAACCTATTTCCAAGAATCATTTTGGGAACATGCGTCTCATTATGGAGAATTAATTAGACATAAAGAAACATTTAAAAATTATTTCACAATCTATTTTATGTTGTGTTAAATAATATTTAAATATTATTTCAATATTTATATTTCACGATATCTTATCGATGTATCTCTAGTACTCATTTGAAATATTGTCCTATGAAACGTCTAATTAACTCCTGCACTCGAAGTGTCGATTCTTCATTAGCCACCATCATCTTGACACCTAGACAATCGATATGATATTCATTTATTACTCGAATGAAGTCTTTGTACGAATCGTCACCTAAACGATTTGTTTGTGTTAGTTTATGCTAATGTTTAGTTTCGACGTTTCTACATTGGTATATGTTCAAATGTGAGACATTTGAATTTCTTGATGTTCTCCTGGATGTGGACCAGAGTTGAAATATTGTCCATTTACAAATGTATTTGGTCATGCAACTTATGTTTTGCCTATTTTTGTTTTTGCTATATTGGTCAATTCGAAAATGAACAATGTTTACATATATTTAAATATATGCAAGTATGAACATTAGGTACTTCATACTCTGACGACCGAGTGTTTTCCCAACATTAAATATAACATGATTTCGCGTACCAACAATATGAGGGCATGTTAGTACGAGACGCTATTGTGAAATAATTATGTCTACCACATGGACAATTAATTTGTAATAAACTTATAAGCTGAATCTACCCCAGCAAACCCAAATCTACCGCTACACCTAATACACCATAGTCATGTTATTTTGTCATGCAGACATATCAACTAGTCGGGTTGCATGATACCATGGGTTGCTGCCGCACGCCTCGGCTGTGTATCTCTGACAGCACTTGTGCTTTCTTGGACAGGAATGTGATTCTGCTTGATGAGTTGACCGACCATCTTAATTTTCAGCCTCTGTTGGCTGGACTAAGCCCCATCTCCACTTCAAGGATTTGGCCTCATTGGGGTACAATAATCATAAACATAGCCCTAATAACCACCTGAAAATATACTCCGGCAAGTCCAACCTTACTCTTAAAGAGAGTCACTTAATCTAAATACTTACCAGAATTAACATTCGTGATTGAGCAAAATAAATATTAATTTTTTTTTCTAAACAGATAAACATTGTTCGACTAGAAACAAATGTTCTCGAACGAAGCTTGTTTATGTTCTCGAGCTACATAAAAATAATTTGTGTTATAAAGTGGTCGGTGGCGTGTGTATTGGTTTGTCTAGATTGCACTGACTTCTGTTTATAATCAATAACTAATATATCCAAGTTTTTTTAAACAAAAGATTCCCTCCTTTTACAATTACAGTTATCCAAGCAAGATGTTTGTCTTCGTCTTGGACATCTCACTGCCATTCTTATGTGAAGATGTCCCTGGTACCCGATGAGAGCAGACGTACACGATGCAAAACTCGTATACAGCTCAACAGCAACAACCCAGTGTTTGATGAGAAGTTCTCTCTGTGAGTTATATTCTACTGTTGTTTCAGTTGTTTTAAAGCGACTTCCAGAACTGTATGGTTGTGTTTACCTTGCTGTTATTGACAATAACTTATTTGTTGACATGTTGATTAAAGTATTCTTCCTCTTCTTTCATTCTCAAACTTCTGTAAATTTAGCAGAATATATTTCATATTTCAGACAGTGGAATGTGTTGTAAAATGCTTTAGACTTTAGAACTTAGTGGCGATATGTGTGCCTTTCGGTCTGCCATATATGATTTCAGAATGGCATCTAAGTCATTTTGACGCACTATCAAATTCAACAGCCAATTCAACTTCCCAAACCTCCTTAGTTGCCTCTAACGACATGCTTGGCGGGTAACAGTGTCGCTATTCTTAACCCCACCCACACCTTTTTTGGGCTCGGAAACACAGGACTGTGATTAGTCTAAAATTGTCACTAAAAGAATTTCGAATACTGCCGAAGACGAATGTGTCGGGCTACTGGTGCAAATAAAACAATGCCACAGCGCATTTCCTTTCTCTGGACTGCATCCTACTGGAAATCTAGTAGGACAATGGTCCTGCTACAAGAGAAATCCAGTGGGAGTTTGAGAATGAACAATGAAGAAGAAGAATTTCGAATTACAACCTGTTCGCTTGTGTGTCGCTGGTGTTCAAAGGGGAAGTAAGGAGTAGCAACACAGTTGCCTACCGTGCATATCATTAGATGCAGATAAGGATGTTTGGGGGTTGATTTGATTGACTACCCAATAGTCAATGGGATCCACAATATATACTGAAGTTGGATGTGTCGGATCGAGATGCGTCCATATCGACGTCATAAATAATAACACAGTGCATTCCGCTCTCCAGACTAACTTCTGCCAGTCAGCAGGAGTTTGAGAACAAACGCAGAAAACCTGTAGGTATACCCAGCCACCATTTTAGTAGTGTACCAAGGTTCAAGCTCTGGGAAGATCGAGAAATGACGACACCACTACAGTGCAAGTGAGGTAGGCGATGATAGTCTAACGGTTTCTGATCAGCCACTGGCTGGGCAGCTAAGCACTTGTGGGAAAACCATGTCCTGTGACGCTGGTTCATAACTCAGCTTACGTTTACTATTACTTTCTTACACCAGTCATGTAACATCATAACTCAGCTTACGTTTACTATTACTTTCTTACACCAGTCATGTAACAAAAGAGGAATGGGAGAGAGGATTGACAATCAGTACTGACGTCAAAATTCCTTTTTTTAAAATACCAACAAAATTGCTTGAATTTGAAACATTGTTATAAAAACCTGGGAAAAAGTTATTTATTTTTCGTATGTTTTCTGCGAAACAAAAAAAATGTGTGTTAGTGGTGGGGGATAAATTTGTATGATATAATTAAGTAGGGGAGGGGGTGGTTCCTGAATTCTTTAATGTTGTTTAGGAGGGGGGAGGGTCAATAATTGCCAACAAGTCGTTGGCGTAATTTCTGGACAACCTCTAAATTAAACAAAATAAGAAGTGATTAGAATAGGGAAGGGTAAATAAATGTGAAGAGTAAATACATAATATTAGTAAGAAGCATCCAGGATTTATAGGAAAAAAATCAGAAGACAAAAGGGATAACAATGTAGAGTGAATATAAATCTGTAGGATATAACGAAGAATGTAAGAAAGGTAACAAGAAAAGTAATACTTCTAGATGTACATACTTTTGTTCAGTGTGGCGCTTGGCCGAGAGGTTAATAATCATTTGAAATATTGTCCTATGAAACATCTTGTTAACTCCAGCGCTCGAAGTGTCGATTCTTCATTTGCCACCAACATCTTGACACCTAGACAATCGATATGATATTCATTCTATTACTCGAATTATGAAGTCTTACCAATCGTGTCACCTGAACGATTTGTTTGTGTTAGTTTATGCTAATGTTTAGTTTTGACGTTTCTATATTGATATATATTTAAATGTGACACATTTGTGTTTCTTGATGATCTCCTCGATGTGGACCAGAGTTGAAATATTGTCCATTTAAAAATGTACTTGGTCACGCAATTTATGATTTGCATATTTTTGTATTTTGCTATATTGGTCAATTCGAAAATGAATTAATTTTTACATATATTTAAATGTATGCAAGTATGATCATTAGGTAGTTCCTACCATGACGACCTAGGTATTTTCTGTCGGAGGGTAAATTAAAACACCCACCCTGTACATGACGTGGCGACATCAAGAGCATGTGGCCAGTATCACACAGCTACAAAATCCTTCCCTGCAACTCCTTAACGGGAAAAGTGTAGTTTTTGACATTGCTGCAGTCATTCTAATCCCGGTACAATAGAATTGCATATGACATTCTGGGGTAATCTCCTGAAGGACATAGTAGGTATCTGATTGAGTTGGAAATAATGATGGGGTCATTTAGACTGATGGGTCTTTTGTGATGAGATTTAAAACGGGTGTGGGATCTGGTCTTTTTAGAGGAAGTGTCATAGGTAAGAGGTGTAGCGCTTCCAATGAAACCTCCAGAACGAGATTGAACATTGAGGCGATTACGGCAGCTCTTAAATGGGTTTCCGGAACATAGTAGTTAGTACTGTTAGTGTGTCAAATTTGTAAACTATCATTGACAGATACAGACGGGATTTTTAAGGCTGGAATGGATGGGAGTCCATTGATGTCTCACACCTTCATAAAATTGTGTGGATCTTCTGCCTTAGCAGTGCTAGTGAACAGGTTAATGAAAGATCTCATAGATTAGCGTCTGTGACACCTGTAATTCTGACAGCTGACTACAGATAGAGAAGAGACGCACTTCATTCCCCTTGCGACTAACATTTTGAATTGTACTGAGAGATAATATATAAGGCAAGTGGTTCTCAGCCTGTCACTGATTAAATTTAACCTTGGAATCTTTGTTACCTCTAATATTTTATGGTAGTGTGTCATGATATAACCTAATTGAACTTTGTTGTCTGCTGGTTGAAAGGGGCACGCCTCTTCAAAAGAGAGGCAAACTCATTAACTACCAACCTACCTGTCACGGATATATTTTTCCTCCTCTAACTCAAAGTCTAAGTTCTGCCCTACTCGCCCGTATGTTACCGAGGCCAAAGATTGGAGCAAACAATAGCAACACCGTTTACCTTTCAAGCATGTCGTAAGAGCCAATTAAGGAGGTTTATAGGATGGAGTTTGCTGTCCCATCTAATATAGGGTCAAAGTGACCCAAAGCCATGCTGAAGTCGGATGTGTCAAACCGAAAGGCGCAGATATTGCAGCAATTATGTAAACAATAACACAATACGTTATGTTCTCTGGACTACACCTTGCTAATTTTCATGATTTTGAGATGGAGCGCAGAAGAAGAAGAACATAAACTGAGATTAGATATAATTCAAAAGGTGCAGTCAATCTGTAAACCATTTTATAGAGCATTAAGTTTTCCTGACTATATCCTGCCAACCAGTATACTTTTGAGAAATAACATGGAACAAAAATCATTTGTTATATGCTTACTTATATCACATGTTTTTGCTCTTAGTTTGCTGTTTCTCACCCTCTCTTCTGTTTCATATGTTATTGAAAGAGTGTGATTTTGTTTTAATTTTTGGTGTTTTATTATATTTTAAAAAAAAATATGTTCATAATTATCAGGGAAATTTTGGACGAGGACAAGAAAAAACGACTCCTGATCTCTGTGTGGCACAAGGATCCAGGCAATGGGTAAGTCTATTAATTGCATTCAATAAGCCTCTGAGATCCTGTTATTTGTAATTATAGCTTCTTATACAGGTATTTGTGCATCCTAAACGTTCAGAAAGCAATGGCAAACTACCGACGGTAAATACTGCCAAGAAAATAACTACAGACAAAATATGTAGGGTTAATGGATACATCCTGAAGAAGATATATTGCCACAAGTATGTTTTATGCGGTTTTTTAAAGTGTAGAAAGTATAAAGTGTTCATCGCACAGATGAAGTAGAATTAGGATACCAAGGCATCAAGTCATCAGTTTGTTATAATTAACATGAGAAGGGTTGACAGCTTCAGGATCGCGGAGAGGGTGTAAGAAACGCGGCTGGACCATTTCATTAGAACATGGGTCGGCAACCTGCGGGCGAGTCAGTCTGCCCGCCTGCCGACATTACGCGACCTGTCAGGCCATCAACAGAAAATCAATACGTTTTCCATCTTTGTCACACAGCATCCATAGAAAAGAAGCTATTTTAGTCAAGACCCTCAGTGTGTATATTCCCAATCTACTATGAATATGGGATGCTGTGTAGTTGTTGTTCATTGAACTATTGTTGATAATTGGGGAAGTCAATACATGTTTATAGAATGATAGCATTCTTGAAACATTTTGCATATTTTTAGTAGTTTATATACAATTTTGCATATTTTTTTTACTAACAATGTGGCCACCAAGAGTTCCAGCCGTCTGACAACCTTGCAATCAACTTTCCCTTTTGTTTTCATTTTTTTGGGGGGAAAAAATGTTCATTAAAAAAAAAAGCAACAAAAAATTAGCGTTTTCATATCTTTGGTGCAAAGGTACATAGCTTCTCTCAAACGGCCACGGTAGTAGGTTCAATTTCATCAGTCAGTTAGTTGTGTTCGAACTTTTTAGAATGCAATAATAACATTATGAACATAAATAGTTCCTTAGAAAATCACTGCAGTCGACAAATGCTGAGATGGTATCAGCTTCTTTAAATGGTAACGCTACCTACTTTAATTCTCTTATAATTCCGATCTTCTGCTTGACCTATTTGTTATGAACCTACATTTTACATGTTCATAAAATTCACATTAGTCCTATACTTCTATTTATTTCCATATAATAATAATGTAGGTCCCTAATCCGTGTTCATTGTCCAGATTTTATGGACCACGTATTAACGCAGAATACACACATTATCACTTGTTTGTGATTCGTATGTTGATAACTTTTGCATGTCAAAGTACTTTTGGTGATTTACTGATACACAGAAAACAAAGACATGAAACGCTCAAGACCATAATGGCGGTGAACACAGAATGAGTACGAGAATGTACGGATTTGAATCTGAACCCGGACAATTGATTCAACACTTTAACGCTACCAAGAAGAACGCATAACTATGATGAACGGTGTGGTACTCGAATTCAGCACGCGATCACGTAATAATCTCCACGCTATGCCCGTAAGCTGTATTCAACCTGGCTCAGCAATACGTAATGATCTGAATTGAACAGCCTATACAAAACGTTCTACCAATATATGGAAATATCAGAACACTCGTGCATCAAACCTCTAGCTTTGCTCCTCCTTTAATCGTTTTTCCATTGCATTTCGGGACATGCCCTATTGATTAACGTGATGCAATCTGTCAGATACGTCAAAACAAACTCCGCCCCATCAGTTAAATGTGATAGGTCGATAGATTTTGTAATGGCGGAAGTTTACTATTCATTGATCATAGTATGTATATAACCCTATACCAAACAAAGCCAATCGTGACAACTAAGTTGATATTGATGAACGGATATTCTGTGTTATCTACTAGTTTATTAGTGAAAGTGTATCTGCCGTTATCTAGTTCTTGTGATTTGGAGTAATTCTTGAGTTTTCTGACGATCAAACAAAAGCGAGGAATTGTTTGAAAATTTGAAGTTTAATTTTTGTTTCCATGTGCACGTGATTTGAGAATAATCAAGGAATAATTCGTGGAACTCGCGTTATTTTTGAGTTTAATGCATTCCTACCCGGATAATAGCCATATGTGATCTTTAGCTTTAACTTTTTGTGCGAGTTGTTTACACATGTGCCGTGTTATATTTTTCGGATCTACGATTTGTTATGTCTAGTCATATGAAATAATTTGGTGAGTACATGCAAGCTTACTAAATTATATATACAATATAATTAGATTAAGTGTCGTCTCCGCAACGATGTGTTTTTTTAGAGGACATACAAACAAATCTTTCATTCTTCGTAGTACACTTTGTTTACACTATTATGCGTTAATCTGTTACGGGTTCTTCCTATTTATATCTCATCTTTACCAAGATGGGTGTATTTCAGTAATATACTTAATAGAATATTATATATAGAACATTGTTTTTGGCTATTTGTGAATTTTTAAGTATCACTTATTATGTTTGAGTAACATTGCCAGTATTATATGAAACGTCACGGTCTTCGCTGCACTAGAAAATAACCACCAAGTGTGCTCTAGTTATGACAATTTTATTTTCTTGTATCTTGTTTGTCTAGGTTGTATTTACCGTAACAATTTTCTCTCCATCTCTACTTTTTTTTCTAGTTTCCCCCTATTTATTTTTCTTTCCTCGAAATGCTACTTATTTTTATGTAGACCTAAGTCCTATATAACAACATGCAAGATTGAAGAAAACAAAACAAAAAAATTATTCCTGTGAAGAAGTGCAGGATGACTGGAAATAAAGGCCGCTTTGCCATAGCAGACGCCGCGACATGTACAGGAAGGATTTTGATTGTACATCTGAAACAAAAAAATCTGGTCCCAACCGTGGATTGAACCCGGAACTTCTGGAAACAGACAGGGAAACGTGAGAAAATATTAGACAGTTTAACAACCGGGAACATCAAGGTAACAACGAACCTGAAACATAATACTGGAGATGGAGAGCCATGATCGCCTACGTCAGTCGGCATGACACTTGATGATGATGAGGTCCTACATCCACATCTTATTGCCGTTAATTGTTTCTTACCATAAAGTCACTTTTTACTTGTACATTCTAATTTTCATAATCGTACATTAGTGTGAAATATACATTGCTTATTTATCTTTCATGACGTGCCCTGTACAGAACGTTGTCCTCACTGCCAATGTGTAAACCTCCCGGTTCTGTGCAAGCTGTCCAGCTTATTCCATTGTCACATTCAGAAGGTCTTCAGTGTCCTGTATCCATCAAAGTCTTTTTCCAGTTTCTTTTTCCTGAAACTTCTCCCTCCATGATTAATCTTTCTAAACCATTGTGTATTTTTATATGTCCAATTTTACGATATCTGCGCTGAATCGTTTTTATATCCAGTATATTCTTATGACCTTTCTATAGTATCACATTTGAAATGGTGATATGTTCTTTTCCAGTACGGATTTCATTGCCAATTCCTCACCACCATATGTTGCCACTGGACAGATATAGCTTCTTAATAGTTGTTACCTTGTTTTTCGTTTTCCTCTTGTCATAGATTTCTCATCCGTAATGTGCGTGTGATTTTTTTAGGCAATATAAATACATTCAGCAGTTTGTCATTGCTTTCTGAACGGTCCAGGTGCACAACTGACTGTCGTAGGGATCGAACTTGGTCACAGACGTGCTCTGTATCACTTCGCCACAGAACCTGGGAAAAAAATCATCACTACAGCCAAAAAATGCTCGATTGATGGTTACGTCCTGAATACGATATCGCCCGTGTGTTGCCAGGGCCCAAATGGGGAGCAAAGAATAGCAACACTGTTTACCTTCCATGTAAGTCGTAAATGGCGACTAAGGGGGTTATGGGATGGAGTTGGCTGTCCCATCCCATATAGGATCAGTGACCCAAAAGCCATGCTGAAGTCGGATGTGTCAGGCCGAAAGGCGCAGATATCGCAGCAATGCTTTAAACCATGACACAATGCATTCCGTTCTCCGGACTACATCCTGCTAATCTGCAGGAGTTTGAGAACGAACGCAGAAGAAGAAGAATACGATACGCTACCAGTTTGTTTTCAAATTGTGTGTGCCATTGCTAATATCTTTCTGTTCTATGCTGAACAATCTCTCGTAGTGTTGACCCAATATAGTTGTTTGACATTTTCTAGTTTGTTGTCAATAACTATTTTAGAATCGAGTCCATTTCTGTTAAGTATTATTTTTGTTTTCTCTGCATTGAAGAACAAATTGTGAGCCTATGTTGTTTAACTGACATCTTTTGGGATTCTTGATATTATATATTTATATTAATGTATAGCTCAGAAATATGGACAATAAACAAACAATTAGAAGAAAGAGTTGATGCTGCGAGATGTGAATATATATAGAACAATAGGGAGAACATCATGGAAAGAGAAGAAAACAAACAAAGAGGTTCTAAATACTCAATATGAAGAAAGAATTACTAAGAGAAATAAAGATCAAACAAATTAAATATTTTGGACACATTAGAAGACCTTGTTGAAGATATTACTGGAGGGTAAAGTCAAAGGGAAGAGAGCAAGAGGTAAACAGAGATAAAATGCGATAGTAAAATCACACGATGGACAGGTTAGTCTAGCAGAGTGCACCACCAAAACAAGAAACAGGGGAAGTTTTATGTTTGTTACAGCCAACTTTTGTTGTGGAGACATCACTTGCTGATATTATATAACTGTCTTGTCTGTGTCTTCCTACGTAGTTATTTATATCTATCTGTACATACATTAATCTATCCATAATAATATCTGTCATTGATTGTGAATTTCCTCCTGGATATTTCAACATTGTACACTATTAACCTGCTACGTAGAAAACTTACACATGTGTTACAGTTCCGACAATATCAAGATTTGCCTCCAATTTCCTGAGTGACTAGCGTAGTAATCGTTATGATGCTTCCTACCTGTCAAGGACAGCAAGCTTCTTTCTTTTGTGGACTTGTCAAACCCCTTCATTGTTTCATTCGAGCGACTTTCCCATTGTTGTTTTCCCACTCCAGATGGAGATTTGTGGTATCAGAAAGTTGGGACAAAGGTTTGTGTATTGTTAAACTAAATCAACATTAGATCGTGGTGACTCGATTACCAGAACCCCGACCACCACTATGTTTTGATGGTTGAAAGCTCTGATATCACACAAATGAACTCACGTCAACGATTGAATGGAGCTACCTCAACATAGAATTTTTTCTTCTTCTAAACTTAACTTGTGTTTAGTTTCCTCTTAAAACTCTTTCGATATACCCAACATTGCTCCTTGACCCGCATCGCCCCCCCCCAGTACTTTCACCGCTCCAATGTGCCTGGATTTTTACTTCCTTTTGATGCCGAAATTGGATGTGCTAGGACTAAAAGGCACATAACGGTGGCACAACATAACCACGCTCCCGGTGGAAATCGCACGAAATATCCGTGCTGATTACAATGAAGCGAACGCAAAACAAAACTCCCTTTTGAGAAACTCAAAAGCGTTTGAAAACATCTCCCTATACGATTATTACTAAATATGCCAATTGAACAGATTACTCCGCCGAAGACGGATGTGTCGGGCCATTGGCGCAAATAAAACGGCGACACAACGCATTTCCATTCTCTGGACTGCATCCTGCTGGAGATCTAGTAGTACTGCTACAGGAAAGATCCAGCAGGAGTTTGAGAATGAACGCTGAAGAAGAAGAACAAATTCCTATTTTTGCCATTCATAAGCGCAGCTGATTATTTACCGCACATGGACTTCGTTATCTGAATAGTGTTCTGAAGCAAAAGTTTTCGGCTCCCCCCTCCCCGGTACTCTCTTTCTTCTCCCCCCCCCTTCCCTCGTGTACCTAAAATGCTTGACTTCTTTCAATGCTTATTATTACAATCTACTACGATCTTTTTAAGTATCATTCTATTAGCTACTTTTCTGTGAATGGTCTCTCCCAATTGTTCGACCGCCTCTCCCAAATTTCAAACATATTGTATCTTTGTGCCCCCACCCATTCTGAAGTCACTGGTGTAGGGGGGGGCGCGGGTGAGGGCATAAGGTCCGGGTTGAGCCGTTGCTATAAATCTCCAGCGATTAATCTTTACATTTATTATTAGTTTGCGAGTGTTTTGTGCAAATACATGCCCTTACCTGTAGTTTTGCTGATGTTGTCTAGTAGTGTTACGCATGCGAGGTTTCTCTTGTCCATGAACACGATTGTTCAAAGCCGTGACTATCTTGTGATATGAGTTGTAACTCCATCGGCTCTATTCAAGCAACTTCAAACGCATATTGACTACAATAGATCTCCAAAAATCCACGAGTCTTAGATAATTCCTGATAACATCACACTACAAATCTTCATAATTCCCTCATAAAACTACGTTGATCTCCTTTATGGTTTGTTTCAGTTTGTTTGAAAGCTTGTCTGGTTTCTGTATAGTTTCCCCTGATATAGACACATGGCTGCTCTTCCTACTTTCCTGATGCCGACAGTTCTAAATTACGTGTTCTATTTATTGTACGCGTGTCCTCTTCAACATGACCACATGCCTGCCTGGTGAAGCTTCAGTACATTATACAGCAATGTAGTTCAAGATGTTACATTATTTGTATTATATTTTGTACGGATTTAAATTTGTAAAAGAAATATTTTTCCCCCCAAAAAAGTGTAATTTAAAATATTTAGTTTATTTTTATAAGGTATATTTTTCTTATTTAGTTTCACTTTGGTTAGTTTTCTAAAATTGAATATTCGGTTTTGATACAACTTTAGTTTATTTCTGCATTAAATTTTTGTAAAAGGAATTAAAAATAAATAACAATAAAATATACCAATTTCTCTCCAACAATCACATAGAGAAAAGGGTACAACGACAATAGAAATAACACACAGTCAAGCTTTTAGAAGAGAAACATTCATATATCGGCACGTTCCAGGTGAACAAAAGAAAACATTTGTTATTGACCTGCTCCATTACGAAGATACCGTCCGTCACCACAATGTGTTCATTTTCATGGTCTTTTCAAATATTGATTTAACTCTACCCATCCCCCATAGCGTATTCTTTGCTCGGTTTACTGTAATGGAAGGTTTATTCTTCGGCCTGTTTGTTTATCATTTCGTATATTCACTTACCAGTGACCACTTTTAAACTAGACCACTTATAGACAATGCTGGTCTAGTAGTAAGTGGTCTTGGAAAGTGAAGATGCAAGATGGATAAACAAACATGTTGAATAAATGTTCATTAAATCAAACTGAGCAAAGAATATGCTATCGAGATGCGTGGAGTGGAGTTTAGGCAATATTTGAAAAGATAAAGGCAAAGAACACCACTGTGGTCTGCTTCTTGCTGAACGCAACATTGTAATAGAGCTGAACTATTGTCTATAGCGGAACAAGTGCCTTCTTTAGCTAACCTGGAACGTGTCGATATCTTAAGTTTTCAATCTATAAACTTGCTTATTATAATTTGTTCAGAGTTAGTCATTCGTTGAATTTTATCGGGTGTCTGTACAGTAGTCAAGCTTCGTCTGTATAGCTTGATGACAGACTATTTTATCGGGTGTCTATACAGTAGTCAAGCTTCGTCTGTATAGCTTGATGACAGACTATTTTATCGGGTGTCTATACAGTAGTCAAGCTTCGTCTGTATAGCTTGATGACAGACTATTTTATCGGGTGTCTATACAGTAGTCAAGCTTCGTCTGTATAGCTTGATGACAGACTATTTTATCGGGTGTCTATACAGTAGTCAAGCTTCGCCTGTATAGCTTGATGACAGACTATTTTATCGGATGTCTATACAGTAGTCAAGCTTCGCCTGTATAGCTTGATGACAGACTATTCGGAGGAATAACACTGACGTTATAGTTAGGACAGTTTTGCGCAGTTATTGTTCTCTAGGGGATCTCATGAAGCCAACCTTTGTTGCGAAGATGGTACTTGATTGTTATGAGGGGATGTTTGTTGCAGGATGACCAAGCGCGACCGTTTGCAGTATAGAAGACCTAACTGCAGAAAGTAAATCAGTAAACAAAAGTATGCAACAATTTGTTAAGTTTTTAAAATTATTGTTTTGATATTCGTTGGTTACTATTTATATATTCCTGGAGTCCACCGAAAAAATAGCCATGGCCGACCAATGAAATGCACGACGATAATCAATATCAGCATTCTAGGTCATTAGTCAACATGTCTGTAATGGAGCCCTGTCGTGAATCAAGTTACCATCCAATGATCACGAGCAAAGTAATTTAGATGCAAGCAAGGACTAACAACTGGGCTTTCATGTCACAGTAGCAGTTGAATGTAAACAGATATTGTCGGGATTTCTCTTACAGTATTATTAGTTTTCTTATTCTATACTTTTTTTAGTGATACTGATGAACAATTGAACTGGGTACATATCATTGAACCAGTTTTTACGATGATCGCCCAAGAAGAACCAGTATAGCTAGAAAATGTACACGGTGTCTACGAAGTCACTGCACTCAATTACGTTGTTGTCGACACTTAATTATATTGTATTTTGCGTGTTTTTCGTCAATTATATAGTCCTGGTGGCTCGCGATAATCATAATTCTAGAGTGGCGCATTATACTTTCCCTGTGTTTTATTGGCCATTTTGTGTGTGAGTATTGTCGTGATTTTCGTTGGTCACTATCTATATACTTGGAGGAGTCGCTTGCAAAAAAAAAAGCTACGGCCGACCACCGAAATGCGCAGAAATCAAAATAAGCCTTTCAGGTCATGTTTACCTTTCTGTACACAGGTCTTTATACTAGAGACTGGTCATTAATGAAAATAGTGCATATTTCGGTACAGAAGTGACATCTGTTCCCTATCAAAATGAGCGTAATCATAAGCTTCACCACTATCAGTTTGTGAATATCAACATTCACGTTTCTGAAACCACTTGAATGGCAACACTCAATTGCATTTTTATCCGAGTCAAGAGCTAATCATTTTAAGTCTAATATATCTTGATATTTCTCTTGTTCTGCAGCCAGGAACCTTTATATCGCCAAGTGTTTTAGATTACCCAATATCTATAAGTTTAGAGTTTGTATGTGAAGCCATCTGTGACCTAATTGTACACTCATGGAAACCTTTTGGTGACCGGGAACGTTTGTCTTTGTCTCTGAGGAATAGGCTTCTATTTATACCCGTCTGACGAGGAAGCACGGGGTAGTTTTGTTTTCCTCGTATATAAGTCTATATGAACATGTATGTTGTCAGAGCCTAAATGAACATTCCTGCTGCCAGTTTTACAGCATTTTTATTTTCACTTTGGTAAGAGTGAGATCAGAATACCAGTACTGTTAATCGATAATGTGATGATGTTATTTAATCATAGCATGCACGCAACAGGAACATGAAAGCGTTACGTTAAGTCAGTGTTGAACAGCAGGATAAATTGTGTAACGCCAGCATCATAAGTGCCATCTCCGCAGCGAATTCGGATCACCAACACATGACCGTATCCATTATAGAAGATGTGTGTATAGAAAGCGTACACATGAACTAAATTGCTCATTTTGATTATTTCCATGTGTTTGGTTGGTCGGTCTTGACTCTTTTTAGCATACAACTCCAAGTATATAAATAGTGACCAACGAAAACCACGACAATAATAAAAAACGTCACGAATGAAGTCCTAACTAATTCTGTACAGAGGTCATAGTACAGTCAAATGTGAAGTCCAACATCGTGTTATTACACTCCTGCTTTTATTTTCGCCCAACTCTAGCTGTCTCCCATTAACTCTGCTTTCAAGTAAGGGTCTTCAACAATGTGTCATGTATTTTTTTTAATACGTCAAATGGTTACGTTTTTCTCAATGTATTTGAAATTCCTATAATAGTATTTTTTATACTGAGTGTTGTCAGAACCTCTTTGTTTTCATCTCTTTCGACGAAATTATACATATTCTTATATATATATATATATAAGAATATGTATAATTTCGTCGAAAGAGATATTAGGTCACATATATATATATATATATATATATATATATATATATATATATATATATATATATAAGCATGTATTCTGTGTCCCCAAAACGCCTACCAGGTATGTCGTAAGCGGCGACTAATGAGGCGTTGGATGTTCCATCCCATAGAGGGTCAAAGTGACAATATGGCATGCTGAAGTCGGATGTGTCAGGCTGAAAGACGCAAATATTTTCGTCAAGTTATTAACCTCGGCACTACGCGTACCGTTCTATGGAGTACATTCTGATAATCTGCTGGTGTTTGAGAATTAACGAAGACATGTAGATTGCAGATGTGAAGACAGAAGCGGACACGTAGAAAAGAAAAAAAAACACATCTCAACCTAACATAGATGACTATTGTTGTCAATTCTGTAAAAGAACATTTTGTGCGCGCATTGGATTTGTTAGTCATTTAAAAACGCACTATTAACTTTTATTATTTTTATTATTTATTGTTATTATTATTATGGTTGAGTTTTGGTCATCGTCGATTACGACGGACGAACATCATCAGATGTAACACTTTATAATTCTCATTTTTAGTTGGATGTTTTTGGATGCTAGTAGTTTCCTATCATTGAAAGTAATTTTAATCATGTCTATTCTCCTTTTGACTTCCTGTTTCACATCTATCATTTGTGATTACGCATCTTATAATGTACGTAGTAGGACGTATTCATAGGTCTTTGGTAAAATGAAAACAATGGTCGTCGTCTGACGGAAACTATTTCTATCGTCGTATAATAGTATTTGCTGGTGAAATCTATCGATGCTGTTCAAATATTGGTGTTCTTCCGTTGTTTACCCACAATACCAACTTTCTTTTGAGCAACTACAGTCACGTTAATCCCAAGTGGATTACTGGTGACCGTTTGTTTTGAGACTAGAGTATTTAGCGTTCAAGTTAGTCGCATCCCGGAGTGACTGTTGCTTCAGTATTGTTTAGCTGGCTTTTATGCGAGAATGTGTAGACAGTTCTGTTGGTGTAGCGTTTCGAATTGTGTGTACGCACTCCATTGTTTTACTTTTGTAGGTTTGTGAGGTGCGTGAGTAAGGGCAAAAAGAAATGGATGTGAGTAACAGGTGACACGAGCAGGCGCGTGTAAACACACATAGTGACACGCGCAGACATTTGACAATGTGCATTTCCTGTCTCGCACGAGACTGCAACTGTGAAATCATAACAGCGTAAACATTTCAATCTGTGAATACTCATGTTACATCGCGCGAAATTTTCGTCTACGGTTGAACAATTTGGTTCGTTTACTTTTTCTCTTGATCAGACATGTACTTATTTGAGTACCTTGGACGGTTGAGATGGTTCTTTGTCTGATGAACCAGTAAAACTTGTCAACCCTTGAAGTGTGTTGCACTTCTTATGATTCTACTTCTGTATTTGATATTCATGTCGTCAACTCAGTCTATATTCACGACCTGACAGACAGCAAAAAACGTGTTACATCATTATTTTGGGGTGGTTAAGTAAAATGTACCTGTTACAGTGAGATACGATCCCTTCAGCCGCAGACGTTAGTCCAATTCGGTTACGTCGGAGCTTTTAAACATCACAATCTAGTGGAAGTCGCGGTTCTATTTGTTCTTGGGTGATACGGCTAATTTGAATTTTTGCTGCTCACTTTGTGTATGTTGTTCCACCCGCCAATGAAAAGCGCGGATCAAATCAAAGGCTGACCAGTTGTAAGGCCCTAATAATCTGAAATTTTAAAGACTAACGGGCACTGAATCGCGTTGCAATTCGAGTAAACGTGTTTTTCCGTACTGGAAGATGTCCCCAAAAGAAGATGCAATTTTGTCAAGACTGTTATTCAAACTGTGTACTTAAGTCACTGAGAATGGACCAAATGAGACAATGACTATTACAACAACGAACATCCCGTACACGTATTGAAGCATCCCCCAGGAACACAAACATAGAACATCCATATTCGTACTACAAGGGCCAGTAGCTCTTCTTGTAAACATAAATAACACATAGACAATCTATAATTTTTAATTTATCCTCTTGCTTCCTACTTCTTGCTTCCTAAATTCCATTTCATTTTTTCCCCATTTTCCTTTTGCGCTGAAGTTAGCGCATAGGACAGAGGTCAGATCTCTCCAATTCTGTCTGTTCAAAGCTATTCTGTGCAATTCTTGAGTATGAATATTGGTTGTTTTACTTTCTCTAAGTATTGTTCTTCTGAGTGGTTTTTTTTGTCTACCCCTTGCTCTTTTGGTCTACCCCTTGCTCTTTTGCCTGTAAGTATCCATTCAAGAGATTGGTGGTGTATTTACTTGTATAATAATCTGAATGAAGTTGTGGTTTATTACACTTTAATTATATTTATAAAAAAAATAATTTCAGCCGTTTGAAACATATGCTATTCTATATGCTAGGTTACATATATACAGCGATGTTTGCGTCCTTCGTCCTATCACATACAATGTAAACAAGAGGTACTTCATACTGCGATTTAAGCATCTTCCTGTTCTTTTTTCATTATCAAATCCCTGTCAGAAGGATGTAGTCCAGAGAGCTAAATGTATCGCGTCATGTCTTACAGCTTGACTCGATATCTGCACATTTCTAGACATCATATTCGAATTAAGCATGTCTTCTGTGGTCAACTGTAACCGTCGGTGAAATGTTAAGTCAACTCCACCTCCAAAACCTTTATAGTCGCCTCCTACGATTTGCATGACATGCACAGTGTCGCTATTCGTTACTCCCTTTTCGGGTCCCGTCAACACTGACGAAGAGCTCAGTTGAAAGAAGCGTTCATCTTCATAAGAGGTATTATTTTTTTCCACTTACCTTGTCACGCTATCTTAATTTCTTATCTGTACACTGTTTACTTCCTCTATCTCTCCTGTTCTCACCACATATAAACACAAAATGTAGACAGTTACCGGTATATCATTGATTAATACTTCAGACTGATGTTCAGGTGCAGAAAACGTGACCAGGGATAAAGAAGAGAATACGGGCCACTTGAGAAGTCTCTTAACATCTGCCTCGGGTCGGTGTCCTAAAACTAGAGCTCGTGTCGACTCTCGCATCAGCTGTTATCGATGTGCCTGCGTGTTGTGCATGTGTAAATCAGCAGAACTATTCTTGTGATAGCCTGTTGAAGTCGGATTATCAGGAGGGCACGAGTTTGTCAGACTCCATCTCGCGCAGGTTGTTTGAAATTTCAAATTTCTTGTAACCAATCAGATGTTTGCGAATTTTTGCTAAGAATAATGGGATATGCATTTTTATAATTTACGGTTGAATTCGGTTAATGTTTTCGAGTTCTATAAATAGTAATGACAGTGTTTTAAGGTTACGCGGTATTTTTTTAAATATTGTCTAGTTTATAGAGGACCTACTTATTTCGCTTTCAGAGATAGTGTAACTATTTGTTATAGCATAACGTCTGCTCCGCCCATTACAAGGATGTGTTATATATTGTACACTCACTCTCAGGTTCAGTGATTCGTTATGTAATACTGCCCGCTCGCTATCAGATTCAGTGATTCATCAAGGATTTGGTATATATTGCCCACTCGCTATGAGATTCAGTGATTCATCAAGGATTTGTTGTCCGCTTTATCAGATTCAGTGATTCAAGAGTGTGTTGTATATTGTCCGCTCTATCAGATTCAGTGATTCATAAAGGATTTGTTATATATTGTCCACTCACTATCAGATTATGTGATTCAAGGATTTGTTATATAATATTGTCCGTTCACTGTCAATCAGTTATTTGTTATATATTGTCCGTGCACTATTAGGTTCAGTGATTTTTTAGTCTCTTTTTTTTCATATTCCATTATCGACGATATAATTTGTATTATTGATATTGCTAGTGTTTGATTTTCTTTTATGTAACAATATCACTGAATTATGTAATTTTCCCACAGTTATTGAAATTGACTTCCGAGTAAAAGGTTTCAGTTTAAAGTGGAACTTCGTGCGTTAATATAATTTGTGCAGTACGAACTGGATAACCAGGCTATGTCCAAGGAGATCTTTCAGTAATAAATATTGAGCTCGGCTATTGTCAAAAATAGCATTTCATTCGCAGTCAACATGCGACTTTTGAAATGCTTGTCACAAAACGTTTCGGTGGTTCTCGACGAGAAGGGAACCACAAGACAAAAGCTGAAACTGAACTTCAAGAACAAACTGCGATCAAAAGCCAAAGATCGACAATCGCTATCTACACAGCCGACTGTACATAGTTTATCTCGTGGATCAAATGTTCTACCCACTGAACATATCATTATACCAACGTGCCATAATGATGTTAAATATATGCAAGATATTACTAACGGCTGTACGCGTCTTGAGACACTGCCTTCAAAAATCAAATCATGTAACACCGCATCGTCGTCGTCATCAACGGTTTTACCAAGGACTATACCATTATCTTCACTATCTTCTGCCCAGTCCATAAACAAAAATATGAATGACACAACTCCTGCTTTTGAGAATTCCGATTACCTCCCATCGTTTATTGTGTATTCGCCACTGAAAGAGAACGAGGAGACATGTACATCAATAGATATTTCATCACAGTATCATCCAGAACAGAGATGGCATCACTACCAGAGTCTTGTTGATTATTCGTTAGGCAGTGACAGTGTTGTAAGTTATCGTAATACGTGTGGCACAAACGGAAGTACTTGCACCAGCAGCCCTGTTTCTAGCGATGTTGACAGCCAGACTTCTAACGAGAACTCCAACATCACGTCAGAGAAAAACCTTCTGATATCTACGCCGGTCAGCCGTACTAATCACTTCTTAGGTGCGGCTAGTCTACCTCTTAGCACACGCAGTAATCTTGTTATTAATTTAGCTCCAGACATAACAAACAATTGTAAGAAGTCACATCAATCCAATTGTCCAAGAGTACGTTTCCAACCAACTGACACTCAGTACCCAGTGATATCTGAACATGACAGTCCTGTATATGTTGAACTACACAAACATGTGATCAAATCTCCCGATCAATGTCATTTTGTAGACGAATATAATGATGACACAGAAATTGATGTTGAAACTGTTTCTCAATCTTCCAGCGCCTCTGAATTCCTCGGTTGTATGTCTTTTGGAGTGAACCACTTACTACAAAAGGTAAGTGCTTGAACTAAGCTTTAATTGTTATGTGTATGTTACTATATGTATATAATTAAAGTTGTAAAACACTATTGAAATAGCAATTCTGAAATATGAATACTGAAATAATATTAATTACAACACTGAAATAGAATAGCAACAATATTTACCTTCCATGCATGTCGAATGAGGCAACTAAGGAAGTAAGGAAGTTTTGCGGTGGTGTTTACTGTCCCAGTTTATATATATATATATATATATATATATATATATATATATATATATATATATATATATATATATATATATATATAGTGTCAAAGTGAGCCAGAAGCCATGCTAATGTCGGATGTGTCTGGCCGAAAAGTGTAAATATCTCAGCTAAGCTGTAAACCATGATACAATGCTTGCCATTCTGCAGACTATATCCTGCTAATTTGCAGGAGTTTGAGAATGAATCCAGGAGAAGAACACTGAAATAGCAATAATGAAGTAAATGTAAGTAAAACACTGGAATAACAATAATGAAATAAGTCTAAGTACAATACTGAAATGGCAATGTTGAAATAACAATACTGAAAAAGGAATACTAAAATAGCATCACTGAAATGACAACACTGAAGTAGCAATACTGAAATAGTAACACTGAAGTAAGCAAAAAGTAAAGTACCTATCACACAACTGTGGTGTACTGTGCTTTGCCATGGATATCTAATTAGAAGATATGCTACAGAATTGTGATGTCATGACAGGGGTTAGTTGTAAACAAACATTAGTTAGAGTTGACTTTAAGTAGAAACATTTTCTAGCTGAACTGATGAAAAATTTAATATTCTCTGCTGTATGAGGTGCCTATCTACATGTAAACATTGATATCTTGACTTGAACATTGTATACGTGTGGCGAGTCTTTTATGTCCTGGTCTGATTGTGATTTGCTCAGGAAACTATGACCATTTTAACAAATTGTCACCATTATAGTTAAAAAAACATAGGAAAACATGTCAAAGAACTCTCAGCAATGTTAGTGTTTATAACCAACTGTTGCTGTGATATTGCAAATCCTGTAGCATATTCTTATATCTAGATATCTAGTTAGGTTTGTATGTTTTGATGACCCTTGCATACCGTAGATAGGCAATCTGGGGCGTTATCTGTGACCAGTAGCATGCTAAGGGGTGGTATGGTCAGCATCATGGCATTTGCAGTTTCCTGTCCATATTTATTATGATATTATGGTGATCTTCCTGACAAATATTGTGAAGTCATTTGTTGTGTTTCTACTAAGATGTTTCAAAATTGGTCTGCATTTTCCTGTTTACAAGTGTATTTTTAAGATCCTATGAGATATGAACTTATGCACACTGAGTGTCCCTACATTTAGGTGAATGGAATTGCCTATGGAGAAACCTGAGTACAGTGAAGTAATTTTATAATGTGCATTTTGGACACTACATGAGATCTGGTGTATATTTTCTGAAGCTAGAGTGACATCCCATGTAACAACAATCTATGTGATAGAAAAATATCTACTCAGCTGGGAATCAAACATTGAACTATAAAAATAAGAAACCAGTGTGTTTATTTTATTCAGCTGTAGGTTATTGTGCTTATCAATAAATCGATTAGACCAGGGATGTGCACATACTGCCCACGGGACACATCCATTCCTCCAAGTCATTTTTACTGACTTGCCATTATATCTATCTTCGAGTAGAAGGCTTCTTCAATAGACATTGCATTAAGCCGCAAGATGAAGTCTCAGGTATGAAAGACAGCTCTGAGACACCACCCCACTGCACATGGGAAGTAAAAGCAAGTTGCTTGCAATTCCTGGGGATAGTGACAAACAAATAACTGAGCTGACAGACCTGATTAAAAGTTACTACTTTTCATTTGCAGCCATCATGCAAATTTTGAAATGCTTGTCACAAAATGTTTGTTGTTCTTGATGAGAAAGGAATCACTAGGCACAAGCTGAAATTAGCCATTGAGCTAAGAAATTCTCAAATTGCAAACTATCTTTGCCAAACTGTAAAATACAATATTAATATATAATTAGTGATGAAATTATTACATCACACCTTTGATTTTGCTAGCTGTAAATAATGTTATAGTTTTATATGTTTTTTATGTTAGATGTATTCAAGAAGCCAATGGCATGCTGCCACATCTTTTGGAACATTTAAACAAAAAATCTGGTTTGGTCCCTATCTCAATAAAGTTATACTGAATTTGTCCTTCAACCCATAAAGGTTGTCCATCTCTGGGTTAGATACAAGGAGACTTGATGGTATACTTATAATATAGATCAGTGGTACTAAATATTTTTTTGCCCATGGCTCCCTTTTGTAACAATTTTTATCCTGTGTATATTACAAGTACACAGGTATATTACTATATATTTTAAACATATAATTGAAACAGTTACCTTTCTGTGACAAAACACCCACGCATACGCACAAGTACACACATACATACACAGCCCAGATGATACGGATGTGTGGTGGCATCACACCTCAAAATTATTAAAATGTTGTATTTGTGGTTTGCTGGAAATCCCAGACTTCCTGGGGGCATATGGCTCACATTGAGAATCACTGATATAGAGAGAAAATTGGCAAGAATAATAGAGAGATAGAAATACAATAGCTTGTTTCGAAAAATAATATAATGAAAAAATATTGAAAGATTTTGTGACAATTTATTCCACAACTTCAGAATCTTGATGGCTGGTACTACCTTCTGACTGAGGAAGCAGGCAGGAAGAAGCATCTTCAAGCACACAACAAATCTACTAGACCAGTTCTAGCATCCAGATGTAAGTATATCTGTAACTATATTATCTTTCCACACCAAAGATGGATATGTTCGGATATATATATAAGGACAATTGGCGCAAATGAAACTGTGACAGCACATTTCCATTCTCTGGACTACATTCTGCTGGAAATCTAGTAGAACCATTGTCCTGATACAAGAGAGAACGAGCGGAAGTTTGAGAATGAATGCTGAAGAAAAGTTCATGGAATGGAATGCGATTATGTCATAGTTTAAAACTTTGACTGTGATATCTCTGTGTGTCAGCATGACATATCCAACTTTCAGCGTGTCTTCTATGTCACATTGACTTTTGGGATGGGACAACCAACCCCACTTCTAAAACCACCTTAGATGCCTCTTATAACTTGCAAGGCAAATAATAATGTTACTACCAGTATTATTTTCTCCCGTTCTTCTCTTTAGGACCAAGCAATACACAGCCAAACGGTGTGTCTTCTTTTCTCTTTAATTATGTAATTTTTCTGGTAATGTCTTGTGTGTTCTCCAGTGTTGGTGTAATTCGCTTAGTATGGTGTCATTTCTTTCGTAATATTGTCTGACCTGTGCTCTGGTGCTGGTGTAATTGTAATTCTTTTGATTGTGTTGTTCTTCTTGTTTGCTCACTTTCTGGTAACCAACATGAGAGTTTGTGTGATTTCGCCAGGGAGCATGAAGTGCATTGTGACACTGGTTTCACAACGGAGCTGCATTATTTTGCATCTTTTGGCCCAGAACATCCATTTTTGGAATGGTTATTCTTCTAATAATGGTGTCATTCCACTTGCAGTGCTGTGTTTTTCCACTAAAACCGCAATGAAAATAAGACATTTCGGTCAGCAAGCATATATTATTTAGTGAACTTCATTAGATTGTGTGGTAGAATAGAGATTTACCAAGTATAAGAATGTACAACTCACAGCTGTTGTTGTTGTACAATAAATTGTCAACATTTGACTACCATTGGACATTTCCTATATTTACTTGGATAAAAGTCCTGGTACTGAGATAAAAACATACATTTGGTAAAATTTCAAGCTTTTTCCGATCTGACTGTCCCATACAGAAGGTTGTGCTTACTTGATTCTTGATTAGAAACTGGCCTCACAGCATGTGGGGCATTCCCATAAGTGCTCTGCCCTCTGTTCCAGCAGCCGTCCGATTCGATGATATTTTGAGTCTAACGTCGCAGAAACAGATGTGGACATCAGGGCACAACTCTGGCCCTTGCGACATGTTTCTTTGTTGTTTTGCCCACCCACGCCATGCCCGCAACTAGTTCAAACACAACATCGGCCTGTCGGAAACAACATGGTAACTGTTATCGAAGGTTACGACTACAGGTTCTCAAAACTACGGGTCCTCACTGTCAGTCTGTAAGCCTCTTTTGTTCTGTGCAAGCTTTTATGCTTTATCCAGCATCATATACAAGTTCTGAATATTCTGTATGCAAAGACACATTGGAAACCTTTTTTTTTCTCTTTACTGAACCTTTCTCACCACAATGAATCTTTTTAACGCATTGTATTTTTTTTATATGCCCAAAATATGTTTTTGCATGTGTCTGTGTTGGATTGTCTCTCTGTCCATGGTGATTTATTGATGATATTCTTATGATCTTTCTATAGCACTTACCTATTTATCCAATCCCTGTTGGTTGCGAACTTTCACTCTTTCTTACCTGAGTCTAGTGGTGGTAGGTACATGTCTTCTTCAGCTGTGTTGTGTCTGCATAAAGGGTGTTGGTGATGGAGAGGTTTTCCTCCAGGGCCAGATAAATGGAACACATTATATGGATACAAAAGAAGAGCTCACAAACACATGCATATATCACACAGTGGCATTGGGTCAAAGGGCATGAGCCCATGGACTGCTGGATCAGCAACCAACCATGGAGAGGTTTGGTGGTAACAGTTGTTTTCATAGGTCTTGTAGTGCAGTGCATTCAATAAGGTGGTGTTTTACTGTTTCCTCCTTTTGTCTGTTGTAGTATGGTGTATAGTCTGCAGTAATTTTTTGTAGTTTGTTAAGTTGTACATGTTTTCACAGCTTAAATATTGTGGTTTGATCTTTGCTGTGTAGTCTACTTATGCTGTTAATTTCTCTAGCAATCCATTTCAAATTTCAAGCTGCTGAACACTAAATGAAAAACAATTTAAATATGTGCTAATTTATATAAATATGATGTTCGTCCGTTATGATTGACGATGACCAAAAACTCAACCATAATAATAATAACAATAAATAATAAAATAATAAAGTTAATAGTGCGTTTTTAAATGACTAGCAAGTCCAATGTGTGCACAAAATGTTCTTTTACAGAATTGACAACAACAGAAGGTATCTGTGTGAGGTTGAGATGTTTTTTCTTTTCTACGTGTCCGCTTCTGTCTGAATTCTTCCGCCGCTAGTACTCCCGTTCTAATGCTGTAACGCCATGCTGTTCTATCCTGAGCGAGGCTCTCCCAAGAGCCTACGTCAATGTTAAGATGTTTCAAGGATGACTTGAGCGTGTCTTTGAAACGCTTTTGTCTGTCCACCAGCTTTTCAAAATCCTGCCTTGAGTTCTCCATAATATATAGAAGAAAAGTAACGTGAGGAGTATAATTGTGGAGGTGGATCATGTGATATAACCTTTGTATCATCATTGATAAAATAGGAGGCTCAAATATATCACATTCAGAATAAATAAGGCCAGAACAGCACTTATACTCCCCGAGAAAATATTAGCACTGCCGAAGACAGATGTGTTGGGCCATTGGCACAAATAAAACAGCAGCACAGTGCATTTCCATTCTCTGGACTACATCCTGCTGGATATCTAGTAGGAGCATTGTCCTGCTACAAGAGAGATCCAGCTCAGGAGTTTGAGCAGCAATTGACATAAAACTAGATTTTTTTTCTCTTTGTTCGTTAGTAAGATTACCAATAGTAAAGATTTGTTGTGTTTAAGATTTTTTTATGTGAGGCCTACAAGTAGTGTATAGTTAATATTCCACATAGTAAGGTTCCAAAAAAATGTTAAGAAATGTCCAAGAAATAGTTTGAGGAACTTTCTAAATGACAATGATTCCATGTTCGACAACTTCTGAGTTCTGAAGATCTATGCAAATTCTCAATGAAAATATTGCTCTATCAACTCTAAAAAATGGGAAATGATGTCAGATGACCTCATTGCATGAAAACTAATTATTCATGCAATACAGAATGTTTAGAAAAACTTTGATAAAAATGATGGACGAAAGAGAAAGGCAAACAAAAATGTGTTTCTGTGACTTAATCAGATAGAATGCTAATTAACAACACTTCTCAACAAATTACTATTATTGCATAACTATTTATTACTATTATTGCTTAACTTAAATTATTACTATTATTGTCAAGTGTTATTTATAGTTGCATTTATCTTCAATTATTTCACATTCTGATGATTTTGTTATACAGCTTCTCAGAATATTCCACAAATCAACAGAGCTGTAGATGGCCAAGAAAAAATATTGGTAAGATATCATCTGTTGCTATGATGCTATTTGTTGAGTGTATTTGTTGATGTTTTCAATATACCTGCTTACATTCAAATTATTATGAACAGAGTTCTGCCAACAGTGCTAAAACTGGATATTTGAAATAAGAAAAAAATATGCTTGGTTCTTCTTTCTTGTGCATTCATTCTCAATCTCTTGTAGAGTAACAGAATGTAGTCCAGAGAGACATTCTCAATCTCCTGTAGAGTAACAGAATGTAGTCCAGAGAGACATTCTCAATCTCCTGTAGATTAACAGAATGTAGTCCAAAGAGACATTCTCAATCTCCTGTAGATTAACAGAATGTAGTCCAAAAAACTGTATGTATTTCATCATGATTTACAGTTTAGCTGTGATATCTGTGCCTTTTACCTCTGGTTTCTTGGTAGCTTTCGTCCTCGCTTGGATAGGACAATCACCCACCCACAAAACCTCCTTAATTGCCTTTTACGACATGCATGGCAGGTCACAATGTTGCCATTCTTTGCTCCCTTTTTGGGTATTGTAATAACAATAAATGAAATTGAAGTGAAGAGTGTTGAGAGTAGGTAGAAAAGATGCAGTTTTATAGTACTCATACTTTTAATTGCCATTACTTACATGAGTTTCAGTTCCATGTGAATCACCTTGTTTATTTTATTAGTTTTCAATGGAAATAATTATGTATCATGTGACATATTATTTCCAAAACATAGTCTTTCTTATGGCTGTTCTGAACTCCTCACGAACTTGGGCCAGCTGACCTGCTTCTGCCAGTGTTGTCTTTAAACACTCAGATATGTCTGCTATCGTCTTTTTGGCCTACCTCTGCCTAGTGTAGTAAGTTTGATCAATATTCAATAATGGAAAAATAATAAACATAGGGCCTATATGTCGACTTCCAAAATGTATGATATAGTAAGATAGTCCACTAATAATCAACCCAATTTTTGCAGACTTGGTCTTGGTTCTAGCTCAGTGAAAGTCATACGGTTTCACATAAAAATCGGCAATCTTGTCTATTATTTATTGTCTATTACCCAGGTGAATGATAATTCATAGTATCCACAGTTTCATTAAGCAGAGGGGTGGGAGCTTCAGCTTTTGTTCCAAGGTAGATGTGTCGCCTTGGTTACATTAAAACCTTGTTTGTTCAAGGTTATCTTGATGCTTTTTATCCATCATTTTGTTGGTCTACCTTTGGCTTTATGTCCAGATATTCTTTTGTTATATGCTCTTATTGGTATTTGGTTTGGGTTCATTCTCATAATGTGACAGAACCATTTTACTTGCTGTTTTTCAATATGCTCAACACATGATATTATACCAACTCTTTTCCTAATTTCTACATTTTTTATTTATCTACTTTAGTAACCATTGTAGCTTTTCTCAGACACTTCATTTCATATGTAATGATTTTTCTCTGCTGCAAGACTGTTATTAGACCATGTTTGACATTGGTAGCAGAGTATTGGTATAAAAATTGTAGATATTATCTGTCTTTTTTTATTAGAATGCTTAAAGCATTCATGTTTTCCCCACATTCTTCATCACAGGAAGCAGCAGGGGCAGCAGTGTTTTAAATGGATATATATATATATTTTAACCCAGTGAATTATTGATAGATCTGAAGGAGATAACAGCAAGCATAAAGATGCAGATTCATCAGGAACCACAAGACACAATTTGCTAGAGTTCTTAACATTTTTCCTAAATGACACTGGTTTAACTATATTGTAACAAAGTAGAAAGTTAGAACTCCTTGTAATCATTACAATTTGGCTGCCCTAGAGTGTTGCTATTCATATTCTACTTCAGATCACCATTGCTAGAGGGAAAAATGGTTTTGGATTCTCCTTTGTTGATGAATTTCCACCCAAGGTTGGCAGAGTGGACAGAGGTATGTAAAAATGTATTTCTAAAGTAAATACATGAGCCATCTTAAAGGAATGGAAAAATATGTTCAGTTTTTTTTAAAAAGTTGTCTCATTGTTTGTAGTTTCTTGAATATTTAATAATGAGAATATTCCTGTTTATCTATTTTCGGAAATGTAATTTTAAAAAAAACAACCATTAAAGAGGGTATGACTATGGGTATCAACAATATGCATGAATTACACACAGTAGCCTCACATTGCTGGAACTGGAGAGTTATGGTTTTTGCCCAATGCACCATATTTGGCGCTGAAGGAACATATATCGAATCAAAAGCAAGTCATACAGATGTTCTATGTGTTATAATCTTTTTTCAGTATTCATTCTCAAATGTCTTCAGCATTCATTCTCAAACTTCTGCTGGTTAGCAGGATGTAGTCCAGAGAACAGAATGTGTTGTATCATTGTTTACACCTTGACTGTTTATCATGTGTAGAATGTGTTGTCATGGTTTACAGCTTGGCTGTGTTTATCATGTGTAGAATGTGTTGTTATGGTTTACAACTTGGCTGGGCTGTGTTTATCATGTGCAGAATGTGTTTATTGAAATTATGGGTGTGTGAACTAATAATGAGTTGCCAATATTTTCTTTTTAACCTTGTAGCTTCCCCCGCCGAACATGCAGGAGTCAAGAAAGGTGACATGGTGGTTAAGATTAATGGGCAGAATGTGTCCAGATCAACATGTGAGGGAGTAGCACATCTGGTCAAGTAAGTATAAACAAAAATTGCATAAACACTTTTACTACAAGAGATAAGGAAATAATGAGCTTGTACTGGATTGTAAAGTGTAGTGAATGATGTATTTATCCTGAAAATGAGGAAATAAATTCTGTATTGGGTGTGTCATGAGTAGAAATGAACATGCTGAGCCAAAAATAAGTATGTTTAACCAGTGAGCTACAGGAAACATAGGTACTCATGTTTTTCAAAATTTAAGGATTTTGAGCCTTTATATGTTTGTCCGGAGTGCAATTATGTTTGTTTATAATCAACAATTATGCTACTGAATGTATTAATGGAGACTAAAAATTCAACAAAGGGATGAGGTTTGTTGAGGTCCCACGCTTTGCAGGGAGTATAGATAGAAAAATTTGACAGTAATTGAAAAGTAGTTTCCAATACAGGATATGCTAGTGTAGGACACTGAAAGTTGAAAATGTCTACTAACACCATGCAGTGATGCAGTAGTTGACCATGTTAGACTACTTACTATGCCCTAGTATAAGGAATATTAGTGTACATTATAATGTTAAGTCAAGAATTTCCATAACTTTTATTTTTATTAGTGAAGTAGTGGGGTTGACTTATATGAAAGGTAATAAATAGTTTAGAAAAATTTAATGCAAACAAAAATATATAAACATGACAAAAATAGAATTACAGGTAGATTTCATTAACTCTTGTATTAAAAAAATTCTGATGAAAACAGATGTGTCAGGAAATTGGCACACATAAAATGGAGGCAATGTGCCTTTCTATTCTCTGGCCTAGATTCTGCTAGAATTATAGTAGGATCATTGTCCTTCTACAAGAGAGTTTGACAGTGAATGCTGAAGAAGTATTTTGACAATGATCCTACTATATTTCTAGCAGAATCTAGACCAGAGAATAGAAATGCACTAAAATCACTAAAAACCTTTCACTAAAAATCACTAAAAACTTTCGAAACTATAATTCGTGTTTTGATTCCCGATACTGTACACGGAATTCATCCTTTTTAAAAATATGTGATGATTATTGATGATGGAATGGTCCAGATGTAGTTCTTTCAACCTCTCAGTGATTGAGATGATGTTAACTCTTTTAATATCAGTTATAGCTAACAGGTGACTTCAAGACAATTTTAAGCAGTATTCTATCAGCAGATGGAAATATCGGCAATGAATTTCAACTTAGTTGCAATAAAGTGCATCAAGTCAAATGTCATAAGTACCAAAAGAGCTTTATGCAATACAGTTTTCATCAAACAATTTATCAGTGCTGAACCTGGAAATTATCATCAAAACATACAGGAAAACTTGATCACATGTCATTGTCTATGTAGATATGGGGGGGGGGGGAGATCCATCCTTCCAGAAATACAGGACATGACTTTTAGTACTAGGAATTTGACTAAATGCTAGGCAAACACACACTCTTCCATCAACACAAACACTACCTCACACACCACTCCACCATGAGTTTTCACAACCAAGGTCAACTTTTTAATGAAAATACCACTCAAAAATTGGGGAAATAGCGGGTTCTTCTTCCTCCCCACCCCTTCCCCGTTACTAAAGACATATCTACAGCCATATATATGTATGAGAGATAGAGAATGGGGAAAAGACATAATAACTGTTGAATCATACATGCTTATTTCTGTGTTACATAGAAAAATGAATCCATCAACACTGAGTCTTGAGCTTCTGAGAGACCACATTATTTGTACAACTACAGAGATCACAGCAACAGGCACCCACCACCAACATCAGTCATCTTCATCCAGCAAACGAGGAGTTGGGACCTCTACTGATAACTTGTATGAGAGCATAGATGACAAAGCTGGTGTTGATCATCATAAAGAAAACAGGATCTACGCTAACGGATCTGTAGAGGAAGATTACTTAACAGATGATAGCCTAACTTATTCACATGTCCAACCTAATCATCAGAGGATAACAAGCACTCCTCGATTCTTTGTTGGGCCTAGGCATAAGGTCAGTATTGTTATAAAATTTGCTTTGAAACTTTTTCTTCTGTGATCCATTAACTCTTGAGTCATTTTCCTGTTATCCTGCTTTCGAATAATTGTATAATTTAAAGTGCAAGCAGGGTGCATTCGGGAACAATGGTTGGATGCAGTGAAGAATTCCTGTGCCTGAAAAGTGATTTTAATTTTTGTGCAGCGGGACATGCGGGCGGCAGGGGTAATGAGAGCAGATAGTTTGGCCGCACACATGGCTACTACGGCTGTTGGTGGAGTAATGGATTGAGCAGACATTTTGAATGCCCTATGGGAAAACGCACAAACGGATGACTGTATAAGTGACGATGACTCTTGTTTCATGACTAGAATAAGGGAGCTTAGTTTGAAATGTGGTGTCACTAGAAAGGAGCAGTTTCATGGGCGAGGAAGAATGATGGTCAATCATTGGCATACTCGGACAGTCAGTCAACGTGTAATGGCAGCTACACTCAAGGAGAGATCTGAGCACATATGGACTTGTTCGGAGTGCAGTGACAATGATCCAAATACTAACTAATAATTGTATAATTGCTTTATACTTTATCCACTTTTGATGCATATTGGATAGTCTTTTTTGAATACTGTTCTGTGCATAGTTTTCACAGGCCCTCTTGATGCTACCTATACATTCCAAAAGATATAAATCTTTAGTGTTGAGGAACAATCCAGCATATTAGAGATGTGAGGACTGAATCAACACAGGACTATATAAGGAATAAACATAAATAGGTAAAAGTGTTGCCAATATTAAAGTACTCAAGTTACTAACAACAACAACAGAAACAGATGAGGTTTCAATCAAAGGAGGAAGATTTCCAACATTTGAAACCAGGTAGAGTCTGGACTATCATTGTTTGGAGAACTTGAGTTTCATAACTGAACATTAAGAGCTCGCCTGTTCTGCTGATTGTCCATGATTTACTTCCATGCATCAGGATTGGTTCATCTTGTGAAATGCTGTGTTTGCATGAACTATTATAAATTTAACCTGTTTAATTCTTCTTCCCTATGATGTTTTTTAAGTACACAAAACTTTAACATGTTGACTTTCTGGTAACTATTTACATCCAATATTTATTGCAACAAATACTAAGTGTAGACATAGACATCCAGAGGTTATAAATATTTTCTTTGTTTTCATATATTATGTTTTCACATTGGTTATATACTAATCTTGTTATACTCTGGGCATACTTGTAGTTGCTCATTCTCCTCAGCAGATATCAAAGAGTCTGAATGCTGAAGGTTCCAGTGGTTCACTGGTTAAAAACACTCCTCTTTCTGACTGCAATTATATAACTTCACATAACATGGTATCTTGGGAACATTTTTACAGACAATGGAAGAAGGCAGAAAGCCAGAGACAAGAATTATTCTTCCACTGGATCTCTCTTGTAGCAGGACCATGGTCCTATTAGATTTCCAGCAGGATGTAGTCCAGAGAAATGGAAATGCATTATGTCACTGTTTTATTTGCACCAATGGCCCAACACATCCATCTTCAGCGGTAGACATTAATTAAAAAAGCCAACTACATAAATTATGAACATCCACCAATTTTGAGACACATCTATCCTGATGGAAACCAAAAATGTGTCATGTGACATAGTCTTTCCAGAACATAGTCTTCCTTATGAATCTTCTGAAATCCCAGCGGTCTCTGGCAAGTTGTTCTGCTTCCTCTAGTGACATGTACATGGATTCTTTAATATCTCATGTCCAACATGTCTTGGTCTGCCTTCTATCGCCCCCTCCAATAAAACTCTTTCCATGCCATTGTGTCTCTTCACATGCCGAATAAACCTAACTTCCTTCTTAATAAGGCGTTTAGAAGCCAGCCATCTTGAACATTGATTTTTCTTAGCACGTCTTGGTTGGTCTTTCTTGCTGTCCATGGTATTCTCAGGACTCTTCTATAGCACTTCATTTCAAAAGTCTCTATTCTCTTGGCTGTAGTTTTATTTAAGACAAGAAAACCAAAAGACAAATTAAATCTTCATGCCAGCATTGTTATCGATGTCAGACATGGTCACTAAAACAGAATAAGAGAAAAAGCTTACTACATGTGAAATGAGATATCTAAGAAAAGCAGCTAACGGAACATGAAGAGATCAGGGGAGAAATGAAGAGATTACAAGAACTGTTAGAACAACTGTGGTCAAATATATTGGAAAAACATAAACTGAAATGGTTCGGCCCCTTAATGAGAATTAGCCCTTATTGGCCAGCGGTAAGAGCATACATGAAAATGGAAACAACAAGTTACAGAGGAAGACCAAGAAGAATGTGGATTAAAGGAGCTACAAACATTCTGAGAAGTCACAATATTACTGCATATCAAGCGACCAAATGTGCCATAGCCCAAAAACCGATAGTCATTTAATCCTGGTGACTCCTTACAGCAAAAACAGAGAAAAGACGATAGATAGATAGAGATAGACATAACATGGAAAAATAACCCAATATCTGTAGATTAAAATATATAACATGAATATATGATCTTGCATATGTCAATGACAACATCATCAATGTTGAGTATGTTTCCTGTCTTGTGTATAATGCTCAGGGACATGTAGCTGTTAATAGTAAGATATTGAGATAATAGATGGTTGCTATTTTATTAGACAATATTCTGCATTGAAAACATAATAAAATACATTCTTTCCTGCAGGCTGTCAACGCTCCAACTTCTTACTCTCTCAGCAAACATGAATCTATCCATCGTCTCATGTCACTAGAGCTTGAGTATATAGATTTCATGCATTATGGAATAGAGAGATATTCTCGGCCTCTTCGTCACAGCATTTTATCAGCAAACCAGCACATGGTCATCTTTCAGAATGTTGAAAAGGTAAATTAGAATGTTTGTTCTACTTATTTTACAGAAACATTGTTTCTTACAATCTTCTTGAAATTATTTTGATCATCTGCTCGTCAGTGTTGCCATAACAATTAATACATTTCTATATTGATGGTGATGCTCCTCCTATTGGTACAGAATTGTGAATGTTAAAATTTGATTAAAGAGGGTTTAGTGTTGGGTCAGTTATCCCATCCTGTTGAAAGTGACCCACAATGCTATGCTGAAGTTGGATTATTTAGGATCAGAAGACGCATATATCGCAGTAAAGCTATAAAACATGATCAGAACAATCTATTTTCAGGCTAAATTCAGCAATCGTTCTGGAGTTTAAACAAATAAGCAGAAAATGTTGTTCATGTTTGAACAACAGGACTACCTTCTAACATTTATAAAATCTGCGCCGATCACAAATTTTGTAATTCTATGATGTCACGCGACTGCCAACTAATAAAAATACAAAAAGATTTCCAAAATCGTACATTTGATTGAATATGGATAAATTATAAAGATTACTAAATATTCTGCCAGTACAGCAATTTTTCAAGCTACTCTGGTTTGATTTTGAAACTGCAAGATTCTTCAGTGTTTGCAACCTATATATGAAGTGCCATTTTTGTAGTCTATTTCCATTTAGAAAGCTCTGAAACATTAAATAATATTCAGTGCCTCTCTTCAAATAGTTTTTGCATCTCTTTGACTTGGGATTAAGGAAAAAATGCAACATTATCATGAGATGTGACAGTCTTATCAATTGTGTCCACAGCTTGTGACTATATCCGAATACCACATCAAACAAATGCAGGAGAATAATTCCTCAGTCAACTCAGACACAGATGATTCACAGTCTAGTCAGAGCAGTATGTTTCCTAATTCAGTAGCACTCATCTACCATTCCAAGGTAATCATCTTTTTGTAATGGGATATTATTTTGTTATATGATGTTTGTAATGGGATATTATTTTGTTATAGGATATTTGTAATGGGTTATTATTTTGTTATATGATATTTGTAATGGGATATTATTTTGTTATATGATATTTGTAATGGGATATTATTTTGTTATAGGATATTTGTAATGGGATATTATTTTGTTCTATGATATTTGTAATGGGATAATTTTTTTTGGAATGGGATATTATTTTGTTATATGATATTTGAACTCAATTCCTTTGGAGAGACAGTACCATCATTACTTCAAAATGGCTGCTCCAGATAGAGTAACAATATGGGTATTCCTCTTGTAAAATTATTTATTTGCTTTGTGTTATGTTTGTTGAAAGCATATCCGGAAAGATTTGCTAGAATGATTTGTCTTTAATTTCATATCACATGTTCATTATTATGACATGTATTTATGGAAAATTTAATAAATAACGCATCATGAATTTTCTTCATATAATAATGATATAAAAGCATCATTAAGCTAATAATGTGAAACCTAGAAGAATGTTGAACGAGAACCACAGAAGTGTAGGGGCTTTGACGCAAATAAAACAGTGACACAATGCATTTCCATTCTCTGGACTACATCCTGCTGGAAATTTAGTAGGACCATTGTCCTGCTACAAGAGAGAACCAGCGGGAGTTTAAGAATGAACACTGAAGAGGAAGAAGTTTAATCAGAAATATTTTTCTGAAACAATTGATACTGCAGAATTAAATAGTTATTATAACATACAAATGTTTTTGTAATCCCATTGATAAATACCAACAACCATTAAAAATGCATCAAAAATGTGATTTGTTTTCATGCTTAAAATGTTTGTGTACGTGAGCTTTTTTTTCCAACCCTGAACATGTGTAAGTATTCATGTAGTCCTATTGTTTTGTTGATGTGACACTTCTTTCACATTTTTTGTACTTCACATAAAAAACAGCAAATTCTGACTATTAAAAGTCAAAACAGGATGAAATTTGGCACATGCATTAATAACATTTAGATGAGTAAAAGGCAGACTTGTCAAGCAGACTTGTATGATTCCACAGTGGTGGGCAATATAATGAATATACCAACTAGGTCAAATATATCAGATTATGTTGACTGATGCTCTTTAATGAAATGTTTTACAGATTCACATGTTGAGTCAAGCCTATGAAGCCTATGCAAATGGACTGTCTAAATCAAATGAATTGTTGAGAGAAATGAGAAGAAACCAAGACTTCATGAATTTTATCAAAGAACCAGATTTCGCAGATGAGCAGTGTCCAGATCACCCATCTGTCAGTGCTTTCATCAATAGGCCTGTGTTTGTGAGTTCTACATCAGTTAAAAGCAAACAATAATTTAACTATTTAATTTACATATAGCGTCTATTTATCAATTTAAAGGACCAGAATTGTTTTACCATAGTTTTCCAAAATTATATTTTCCTTGATGCATCTTTTTTTTTTTTTTAAAGTGAAATTTCACTTGAAACTAAAGATAAATAAATATACAATTATGTTTTGATAAAAGTATATTAGTATGCTTAAAGGTATTGAAATTCTGATTAATTTTGCATGCATTTTGTGTTTAAAAAAAAAAAATTATGAATGAAAAAAAAAACAACTAACCAATAGATCCTTTCTGGTATGAATTGAACTCATTGGGCATGTGAGCTCACAAACCAAAACCAAATTATACAACCATAAATTATCTGTTTTTTAAAATTTGTTCACCACATTTTATTGGGTTTTTTTTCATGCCATGCTCATCTTCGCTTGCGAAAGAGGAACAACATCATCATAAAGTCATTCATTTTATGTTAATAATTGAATATCATTTTCTTTGGTAAAAAAACATTTATAAAATAGCTCTTATACCTTTGTATTATTATTCACATGCACAGCATATCCAAGAAATGTACTCTGTCCTCAACGAAGTCTTCTCAGCAACTCCCATACACAGCCCAGATTTTGCTAATCTACAGCAGATAATAATCAAGCTGTCTCAATGCATCTATTCTATAACTGGACTTAGTACAGCAGGCAGAGTTGAAAGCTTAGACTCCCTGACATCTTCACAAGGCATGACAAGCAGTGGTATGTATCTGATATGTTTACACAAATTAAAAAACAGTGTCCGTTATTATTACTGGTGAATCTTGCAGTTTATTAAATATATCACACTTGTCCTCTGAGAAAACACTTATTTAGTTATCTCCTTGTACATCTTTACAGTTTGACAACAGATTTCATTTTTATATTAGCCATGATATACCAAAAGAAATATAGATATACATTCATTGTTCAAGGTTTTGAAATCCTATCCCCACCAAAGACGAATGTGTTGGGCCATTGGTGCAAATAAAATGACAGCACAACGCATTTCCATTTTCTGGACTACATCTTGCTGGAAATCTAGTAGAACTATTGTCCTGCTATAGGAGATCCATTGGGAGTTTGAGAATGAACAATGAAGAAGAAGAAATCATATCCTATAACCCATCAGAGTTGTAGAGGTACTACATTGGATGCTTCAGCACACAGATTCCTCCAGCGATTTCTATCTTCAAATAATTCTCTATGAATAACTAGGAAGTCAGTTTTTCTATATTTGTTCTTAATCTCCTGCAGATTTAGCAGGATATAGTCTGGAGAAAGGAATAGATTGTGTCATGGTTTACAGCTGCACTGTGATATCTGTGCCTTTTGGTCTGTCACATTTGACTTCAGTATGGCTTCTGAGCCACTTTTTCTCAATATGGAATAGGACCATCAAATCCATCCCAAAATCTCCTTAATCGTCTCTGACGAAATTCAAGGAAGGTAAACAGTGCTGCTATTATTTGCTCCCCGGGCCCTGGCATCACAGGTGGGAAGTCAGTTCTTTACAAATAGTTTATATATAGAGATAAATCTATACACAAAGGGAAAATAACTAAATATTAGTGCCTGCTATGAGGAGGATAAGTGCTGAATATATTTGTTCTGGGATCTGTTGACTAATAGAAGAATAATGAATGAGAAATATAATTAATTGAAGCTGTTATCTGTTAACAGAAGAATTACAAAGGTGAAGAATTACAAAGGTGAAGAACCATCTATGTGATGTTTCCTTTGTAGAATGTTATTCTTGCTGCCATTCTGTAACTAACTCATCATTTCTATGCAATCTATCCTTCCTCTGATGTTATATTTAGGAAGTACTCAATTGCTATGTACATTAATATCAGGATGTTTTTTGAGCTTCACAACAGTTCTGATTTAACATTTCTTCTTCTTCAGCATTCATTCTCAAACTCCTGCTGGATTTCTAAAAAAAAAAACAGGACATTGGTCCTACAAGATTTCCAGTTGAATGTAGCCCAGAGAAAGGGAAATGCATTGTGTTACTGTTTTATTGGCGCCAATGTCCCAACACGTCCATCTTCAGCGATGATTTAACTGATTTTTATATTCTTATCTTGATGTCAAACACACACATACCCACCCCAACATTCCATCTGTGTCTTTTTATATACCAAAAATATGCTCAAGTTTTTAAAGGTTTTTAATAAGCCGCTCTCTATGTTTAGGCCTTTCATATTGTCAATATTGGATCAATCCTCTCTGTTCATGACAGTAAAACCTTTATATAGCATTTAATTTCAACTTGATAAAGGAACATGGATTGGTGTTTAGACAGAACTTGACAGCAAACATATGATCTAACATAACTAACAACCTGAATGCAAAAGTAATTACCTTACTGCATGTGAAAGATCTCACCAATAGTCCATGAGACAAGCCATTATGCAACAGTAAACCCTCCCTAGTAGATGGCATGCCTATATATTGAAACTTTATGGAACCTCTACAGCACTTCATCTTTATGATTGTGTTGTGATCTCATGTAAGTGAGGTATTTTTTTTCAAAGAATTTACATGTCACTGAGAGTTGAAATCTTCTTGGTGTGAAATAAACCTCAAGAGATGCCTTCCAACGCACAAGAGAAAAAATTTATTGCTCATTATTCCGCGGGATGAAAACAAACCAATTTACTTTGTTCTAATGAACATACATTTCTGAAACAAAAATAATGGTTTTTAATTCATTGTTAAGTCTTTCAAATGACTTATCAGTGTTATGAAAAGTTGTGTGAGATTTTGTTTATTTTAGTATAAATAGTACAACTTCAAAAATTATAGATGGTTTATCTATCAAGAACCTCAACATGTGTATTTTTATTTATGGACATTTTCCCAGGTAAAGGTAGCATGGCTTCACTGTCATCTACTTGCTCGTCATCTGAAGCTGATGTTAGATATCCATTATTTCTCAGTTCAGCTACATCCATGAGATCCATTGACAAGGATATGAGACATTTATATGAAACACTGATTTTTGGTCCTGATGTACAAGTAAGTATATTTGGTAGATTTTATGTAGCAGAGTGCACCTTGGACTTCGTTGTTGCATTAAGAGTGGTAGTGTGTTGCCAGTGTGTGAATTAAAATCAAAGAGTAGCAACACTGAGATCTGTCATGCATGTTGTAAAAGACAGCTAAGAAGGTTTTAAGGCTGGGTTGGCTATCTCATTCAAAAGAGGTTCAAAGTGGCCTAGCAGTCATGAAGTTGCATGTCTGTGGCCAAACGATGCAGATTTTGCAGTTAAGTTGTATACCATAACGCAACACATTCTCCAGACTACATCCTGCTAATCAGCAGGAGTTTGAGAATGAACACAGATGAAGAATGAAGTAGGATCATAGTAAAACAACAAACAGGATCTGAACCAGGTTCTCTCAGATGACACCTACTTGCCTTGCAACAGGATGATTTTTGGCTTCTGAGCAAACCTAGTTCACATCTTGTTAGCTGCATTATAATTTGTCTTTAATACCAAACATAGAAAGATAGCTTCACTAAAGTGTCAATTAACCATGTTACTATTTATGCTCTACAGGCTTTTCAGTTGTTGCAGGAAGGAAGACACTTGATTTACAGAGGAGACATCTACAGATACAGTAAAGGATTGTGGTTCAAGTCACAGCTTCTTTTATTCTCTGACATACTGTTGATTGCGAATGAAGAGTCAGATGGTTCTCTGCTTGTTATAAATAACCCAATCATCATCCAAAGTTTGGCGGGTATCGAGGTTAACCGGAAGTATGGTAAGCTATATGTTTAATTTTTTATTTACTGAATGTTTTCATTGTTCTCAAGCTCCCACCAGATCTTTTGCACCAGGATGCTCGTACTATATTTCCAACAGGATGTAGTTCAGAAAACCAAAATGCATTGTCACCATTTGTCTGCACCATTGTCTCGGCACATCTGACTTCAGAGGTGGTAACTAATACATTCAGTGGTTTTACAGCTTTCTCTGAATAATGGTCATCTTCAACCCTATCACTAGTAGTGGGCCAGTTGTACGAGATAACTGGTTCTCGCACGTACAAGCTGGTCACCAATATCAAATATTAAAACTAACCATGGTCAAGCATACCTGACCTTTTTGCTTCTATCTGTATCGCTAAGACAAAGCCAAAGATGCCCACTATGTGCTGATTAACATGACAGATGTCAGCACTGTGTTTAGGGGACCCACCTCATTAAAAAAAGAACTCTGTTGAACTTGCTCGTGATTCATAAACTGATCATCCACATCATATTGGAAATGAAATTGGATGTTTTTAGTGGTGTCTAAAAATTCAACAGTAGATTCATAGAATGTCCTACACAGGATATGCTTCAATTATTATTCATGTTGACTGATGTTCAGTTCTGTGGTACAGAGAGGTACATAGGGTGTTCCAGATTATCAAGTTACCAGGTTCAACTTCTGATGCAGGCACTTGTGTTGGATATGCATTTCATTAGTAGGCAAATGTGACCCAAAACCTGAAATACTCATTCAATGGTGAGGTTGGTGGGGTTCATGCCCTTTGACCCAATGCCATTGTGTGATATATGCATATGTTTGTGTGCTGTTGTTTTGTTTCATATAAGGTGTTCCATTTACCTGACCTTGAAGGGAGAAACATTTTCCTGATGTCATCCAGTGCTGGACATTCAAAGGTAGTGGTCATCAGTTTCATAGGGATTTGTGCACAGCCAGCACCCTGGAGTGTGTTGTGGCTGTATTCTGTTCAAGTGATTGTTAAGCTGTGCATGTTGTTTGCACTGTCGGAAGATATTACTCTGGTTTTTCCTTCCTAGGAGGTTATAAATACTGTTTGATGTAATGGCATTATATTGCTGGGAAGTCTGTAGATTTTCGGCCAACCCAGGGCCAGAGAATAACTCGCCAGGATGGTACGTTTCACCTATGCACTGCTCCGAGCCACTGCGGCCAATATAGGGTTCACTGTGCTCATTCCCCGCCACCAATTAACTACTGGTTATGTCGAACTTCTCTATTGCTCTAGGCATGCAACCAAATGTTCAAGTCAAAAGGATTGTCATGTCCTGAGTCACTGTGCCTCTGTGATGGGCCTCAGCCATCAATGTTGTCAGTATTAATGGTAGAAGACTTGACTTGTCAGACATATTGTAGTTTAGATTCTCAGGAATTATGTGCAATTAGTTCTTACCTTTTATGTAATGAGGTGATATATGTATAAAGTGGTTATCAGTAACATCAGAAGTCAGAGAGGGGTGTTTCTTATCACCATTATTGTTTTATTATTTATATAGATAATATTACCAAAACGGTAAAAACACCACCAGATACTTACCATCCAAATGACTTAACTGAACTACTCTTTGCTGAAAATCAGTGTCTATTCCAAGTTTAAGTGAAGAGCTGAAGGGTCACATAAACTTACTCAACAAAAGCTGTCTCAATCACAACATGAAGATCAACACTAAGAAAACAGAAGTAATGTCTGTAGGCAGAAAACCCAATAAAATTACCATAAAGATAAATTATTAATTACTGAAACAAGTGCATGAATTTAAATATGTTGGGACCATTTGTACAGATGACGGAAGAATAGAGAGCTCGAGTCAATTAAAAACGCCAACTTCGTAAATTATGAACTTAGACCAACTTTGAAACAAATCTATCCCAATGGAAACCAAAAGGAAAATAAAAAATTCAATCTTCATACCAACATTGTTATCAATGTCAGACATGAACACTAAAGAACAAGAGAGAATGCTTACTATGTGTGAAGTGAGATGTCTAAGATAAGCAGCAAACAGAACAAGAAGAGATATGCGTAATAAAGAGATTGGAATATCTGTTGCAAAATTATTGAAAAACAGACTGAAATGGTCAACCACTTAATGAGAATTAACTCTTGAGAGCTTCAACATTGACATCACCTCTTGGAAAACTGTTACCTAGAATTGGCCAATGTGAAACAGCTACACTAGCAGAGGCATTAGCATTGCTGAGAAATACTGAATTGTAGAGGCATATAGATAATGTGCTGCCCAAAAGGACAGAAAAACAGACACATGGATGTCTGACTGTAAATGTCCAACATTTGGCAAGGGATTCTATATCAGAATTGGACTATTTAGTAATCTCAACATATCTGGGAGATATGCACCAAAACAAGTCTGAGACTAGTCTTTATTGCTTGTTATGGAAAGTTTTTATATCTAGTAAATAGTTCATTGTCACTCTTTGTAGGCATTTGCTGGGTTCACAGCCTAAATATTGCTCTGGTCTCTACATTTCTGCTATTTATACAGTCATGGAAATTTGAATGGTATATTTTTGTATATAATGTTCTTAGTTTTACTGAAATTCAGTAGCATTTATGTGAATTTTATTTCACTGAATTTTAAGTGATTTTCTTGCAAATTCCTCTATATATCCACAGCTTCAGAGTTTGTTCTCTACTTCCATGAATCTACATCTGCAACGTTGCCCAGGAGACAAAAGTCATCTGCATGTTCTTCTGGTGAAAAAATGAAGTTCATCACTTTGAGGGCACCATCAACACAAGAGAAATTTATGTGGAAATCTCTGCTAGAACAGCGAGTAGCAACATTCAATGGCAGCAAGTTACAACATTATGGCTCTATGAAAGATATTTCTAATGTTAAGACGAGTATCATTTTGTAGCAAGTTTGTGACAGAAAATCTCAAACAATAAGGTCTTTATCAGAAAATGGAAGGTTCCCACACAAAAAATGCATGTGAAATGGCTCAAGCAACTGCTGTACCAGAAATCATATGCTGAAAGGGTATGCGCTCCTAAAATAAAACATGACTTTGAAAATGTGTCTATGGATTTCCATAAAATAAGTTCCTGGTAAAGCACAGATAACATATTTTTCTGTGGTTGTTTTGTTTTCTGTAGAATGCAAATTATTCTAGAACATTGGGTTTATTGCATTTTAACTCATACAACTGCATTTAACACTTTGCGGACTAAATTTGACAGTCACCAAGCTTCAATTATATATACCCTTGATGACCAACCTCGACAATCAGCGAAATCTTTATACTTCATAAATACGGCAGCCATAGTGATGGTATTACTAAGAGTAGCTCATCTAGGATAGTATGTCATTCTAAAATGATGGCACCTGCAAAACAGTCTCTCCACCTCATTTATGAGTATTATTTTTTTTTTAATCCAAAATTCTGGGTGAGGTTATGTGATATATAGAAAGTAGTATAAATCCACACCCAGTATTATGACAAGCAGGATTTAACTGTTAAAATAATTGGTGCTTTCACATTTATTCATAATACAAAAACATTCATTATGACACATGGAAAACTTCAAAGCTTATGATGTGTGCTCAATTTTATACAGATTTTTAAAGATGACACCGTCATTGTCTTAAAATTTGTGAACACCCTTGGTAATGGGAGATTAGAATGCTTTGGATGGCTGATCAGAAATATTAATTAATAAATTGCAGCACTGAACAAAACTAATACCATAACGCTGTAAATAGTAAGAATATAACAAAATATATATAAGTTGAGGCACTAAACAAAACATATCATTATAATATTGTGAGTAGAGATCAGCAAATAATATAATTGTTTATAACTAGTAGAAATGCCACAAAAAACAATGACATATGTCTGAGAGTATCCACATCTTTTTATATGCATTCACACCACTAAAAACTATAACACTTTAAGACTGCGGAAACCTGTGTACACATATTTTCAAAGTCAGCTTTTATTTTCTGATCAAACACTGCTGAAAGTGCTAAAGACTTCCTCAGTGAAACATGGTGCTATGTTTCATGTTAGTGTGTGCACACATCCAGTTTTAGAATGGTGCTATTGTGACATTCCTCATTTCGTATGGAGAAGTGAGATTGCAAAAATAAAGTTGTCATGGATAGAACTTAGAAATCAATGAAATTCTTAAGCAAGTATTCATTTAGTAGGATGCTCTGGGTAGAACTCTGACTTCTTTAATCATCTAATGTTACTGTTAATGAGTGCGAGGACAATTTTTTAGGCTGCGTTAATAAAAGCCAGCTGTTGTGCCATAGCTCCGGCCATGATATGTGTAATGTGAATTTTTATTTTTACATCCACAAGAAAAAAAAACCAAGTCCTTGCCTAGTTTTGTCCATATCACATGCCATTATGATTGTAAGGCTGAAGTTCTATCCATTTTGCTACATGCCACATTGGTTCTCATATTTCAGAATGTTCTGGTTAATGTACAACAAGTGAAACTGCTATAGAGTACTGAACACACATGCTATTTGTGTCCACAAGTTGTTCATTTCTCCAGGGCATATGGTGAATCAGCACATCAGCTTCAAATGTTTATAAGGTGTTTAATTACGTTGCAGCCAACCTTCGTTGCGGAGACGGCACTTGATGATGATGATGAAGGTGTTTAAGCAAAGACATGAATCTGACACTACTAGTGATACATCTAGTATTAGCTTCAGCATCATAGCAGTGCCTGGCAGCACTGCTTTTAAATTACTAGCTAAGGGGTTAACAACTCTGCCGACATACCAGACTCTCCAACTTCTTATCCTTGAAATTAATTTGTGGGCTTCTGTAGCCAAATTGATAGAGATAAAAACCCCAACAAAAAGGTCAGTAAGTTTGATTGTGGCTAGCTTTGAGATTAGTGACCAACATGCAATAGCATATAGTGTGACATATGGTTGGCCTACTAGCAATATGGCTACTGACGCTCAGTGGAAGTAGTTAAAATGTTGAATATGCTACTTACCAACCACCATAGTTAGAAGTGTTTGGCTGGTGGTGTAAATAGAATTATGATTGCATCTCTGTTCTGTTGACCTGGAAATTTAGTATGATTATTGTCCTGCTACAAGAGAGATCCAGTGGGAGTTTCTTCTTCTTCTGCATTCGTTCTCAAACTCCTGCAGATTAACAGGATGTAGTCCAGAGAACGGAATGCGTTGTGCCATGGTTTACAGCATTGCTGTGATATCTGCGCCTTTCGGCCTGACACATCAGACTTTAGCATGGCTTTGGGTCACTAACCCTATATGGGATGGGACAGTCAACTCCATCCCATAACCTCCTTAGTCGCCTTTTACAACATGCGTGGAAGGTAAATAGTGTTGCTATTCTTTGCTCCCCTTTAGGACCCTAGCAACACACGGGGGTGTGGGAGTTTGAGAAAAAATGCTAAAAAAATTCATTTTAAAGAGCAAACATTCTATGTAAATCAAATGAAATAATTAGAGATACTATACCAAAATAGAGAATATAGGCGAGATATTAGATTATAGTATTAAATCTAGATACTATCGAAGAGCCGCTTAGATAAAAATGAGAATGAGACCATGCAGAAAAACACAAATTAATGCAATTTGTTGTCCAGCTTTACTCAAGACATGCTAGAGTGAGATACTTATTACCATTATCTGCTTTTCTATCGTAATCTACCGCACACAAGTGTCTGTAAATTTAAAATATTTGCAGTACAAAATTGATCATAAATCTGTATGTTATTTTATAACTTTTTAATTTATATCAACACCATTTTCATTTAGTAGTCATTTAGTAATACTTTTTTTTCTGCTTCATTAAAAAAATATGGGTCCCACTACTTTAACAAACTGTTGCGTACATATGTAATGTTTATGAAAAATAAATTAAAATATAATATATAGCTCATAGGGGAGATATGTCCTGGAAAATTATAGCGGCAACAGTGGACACTATTCAGGTTGTTCATTACATGTTTCTGTTGGGAGGAGAGGGTATGGTGGGGGGAAAATTGAGGTTAGGTTTAGTTTTGGAGGAGGGTTGTGTTCATGGTGTATAGTATTGTGCTCATTTGGGGGGGGGGGAGGTAGCTTTTTATGCCTGCAACGATTGCATAAAATCTGTCATTTCAAGTAATAATGTCATATGATACATAAACTAAGCTAAGTGGGTATTGAGATGTCATCTAGCTGTTCTGAAGTGTTTTTTACTTCTCCATTAGAATACCCCTTATTTTATACATGAACCCATTTTCTTTATTTAAATAATAGTTTCTCCCAAAAATATATCAAATTAAAGTGCTCAGATCAGTCATACAATTAAACACTGGTTATTTAAAGTGATCAAATCAGTCATACAATTAAGTACCAGTTATTTTAATGGATCATAAGAAGTGTCAGAAAGAACTTTTTTGGTTGTTGTTGTTTAGAAAATCCTCACTGTACTCCTTCACAGGAAAACATGCTGTAATGAAAGGAAGTTGTTTATTAACTCAAAGAAAGCACTCATATTTTCTATGCCAGGCAGCAGAGTGTTACTTTCAGTTCCAGATTTGTGTTTATTCTGATATGTTTTATGGAGAGGGACTTCAGAGATTTTAAAACTCCAAATGGCTGTTCTTATTGTGGTTTGCTCCATATTATGGTTGGGACAGCATGATTATCATAATGTTTCATTGATATAAACATATTGGGTCAAAGGGCATGAGCCCATGGACCGCTGGATCAGCAACCAACCAACCAACCATATAAACATATTAATTTTAATTGTGTACATGTGGGGGCATTGAGGTGGTTGATGTGGTGCACATCTTAACCAATTACATCTTTCATCCCCATCATTTGCTAAGGTAGACTAACCTTGCCGGAATATAGAATGATTTAAATTCCTCTGCTTCTAGTATTCTTGATGTATATGTCAAAGAGTTGGCCTTGACGAGGGCAGTGCAGATGTAGATAATAAATTGTGTGAAGTTGAAAGAAATGTAATATAACAAATGTGTTAATCTTGTTTGTAAATATGTACAATTCAAATATAATAATTTAATTTAGCAATCAATTTTTTTTAGCTTTGTAATGTGGCTGTTGATTGGTTGTATGGTCATACAGAATATTGTCTATAAATATTGATAATTTTGAAAATTGTAAATAATGCTAAGAACAAGAAGTTCTAAAGACTCACCAGCCAGTATGACATACGTACTTATTGACTCAGGAATACCATTAACCATCAACATGATTGTTGAAAAATATGTTAACAAGAAATGATAATTATAATAACATATATATTTCATGGTTGGCTCGGTGATAGAATGAATTGTGAACGGTCTCACAAACCAAAACTCGATTGAATTAGCTTGTGGTTTGAAAGTTGAATTAGCTCGTGGTTTCAAAGTCCTTTAATGGACATTATTTATCCAGCAAGCCCTTATGTGGACACCTGAGGATAAAGGAAAAAGAGGAAGACCCAAAATTACCCTAAAAAGCACCTTATTTAAAAAGGAGAAATAATAGGTTGCAAGTCCATACAAGAGCTAAAATTACAGGCAGCAGACTGCAACGCTTGGAGAATTAAAACCTATGCAGTATGTGCTGCCTGTGGGACAAAAGGAACAAATTAACTAACTAATATAGGACATGCTTCAATTAGTTTGATTATATTTTTAAGTCAGTCCAAAGCCTGAATTAAAGCCTTCCCTACTCAATGCCATTTCAGAGTTTAAGATGTGCTACATGACTTTATCAACAGGGAGTACAGCTGCCCCTGGTAGCATTAGATTGTCACAGTTGCTGGGGAAAATTTTTTCCTTTTATAATGCCCAGCAAAAGCCTGTACAAACCCTAATTTTAAGATCACAATATTGATTGTAAAAAGATGGTACAATGTAGTATACTTTTTATAATTCCTGAAATTTATTAACTTAACTTTGATAATAGGAATTATTATTTGAAGTTCTAGGCAATTTGTTTATGAGTATACATTTGGGGAAAGGGCACACAATTGAAAAAATTGGAAAATATTTATATATATATATATATATATATATATATATATATATATATATATATATATATATATATATATATATATATATATATTTGCGTGTGCAAATATGCTACTTCTGAGTTCAGTAGCAGAAAAATATATTAGGTTCTTGTTTGGAACTCGTATCTCCCGATGAGATTATTGATTTGACTATTTCCCATGGCAATGTTTGCCAATTGATATTTATCAGTTATTGATTTAACTTAATTTTTTTGATGTTTGGGTTAGGAGAGATTTTTCTTTACATAACTAATCCTAAATAAATTTATATTAAAATTAATAAAGGATAAACATAAACTGACAAACATTGCCAAGGGAAAGAATCGCATTGGGAAAGGGGGGAATAACCTCACATTATAAGTAAGACTGCAGCAGAAAAAAGTATTTATATGGAGGACTGCAGAAGAAAAATGTATTTATATATAGGACTGCAGAAGAAAAAAGTATTTATATGGAGGACTGTAGCAGTAAAATGTATTTATATGGAGGACTGTAGCAGAAAAATATATTTATAGGATGGGGAGGGAAATTTTCTACAACACAAAATAATATTTATGTGGAGGATGGTAGAAGAGAAGAATATTTATAGGGGTGGTCTGCAGTAACAATATAAAAGCCACTGATAATAAGAAATTGTTGTGCACTTTGCACAATATAAATCAGTTGAAAAACTGGGCACTGGTCAATAAAATTTTGATAACCATTGCACTATACCAAGTCCATAAAAAATGTTCTAGTCATAATTTGAATTGTATTTTTTAATGTAAGTTATCACAGTAAATGCTATTATTTATTTGTTTATATATACTTATCCTATGTCCTGTACTGTATTCACATTTAAAGATCACCTTATCTGATATTTACCCATTCATTTTTGCCTGGTCCCAAAGGCGACACAGAATAGTGACACTGTTACCTGCCAAGAATGTCATAAGATATGATTAACCTCTGGGGCTGTGAATTAAAAATAAAGAAACATCCCCATGGCCCTGAATTCTTTTTTGGAAAATTTGCGTTATTGATTATCAAAACACAGTTTGTGTTTTGAAAACGTGATAATTTTTTTGTTTTAAAAGATATCAAAATAATTTTTGCAAATCTAAATAAAGGAGTGAATAGTGAATATAGTCATGTTTTTGTTGTTGTTGTATGTATGATATGACAGTTGTGAGCAAGTTGTGAAGTTGAAAATTTGGGGAAAAAATAGCAAACCGCCATTTTCAAATCGCACATATAACTTCTTGACGACCCTAAATCTTGAGAAATGTGTGGAAACATTGATAAAATCCTCATAAATACCTATACTTAATGTATATATATTGTTTTATATCAAAACGAATATAATATGAACTAAAAAAACGAATAAAACGTGAAGAAATCGCATATAACAGCCGTCCGGTCAACACTAGGTCTAGGCCGACACGCAGCGTAATTATTGTCTATGCACACACGTGGCACCCCTGATACATTTTATTTTTGTGTTTTTGAATGACTACACAAACATTCTTATCAAATAACAACATATTAAACACAAAAAACAACTAAAACATGTAGTCAAGATCACTTAGCCATGCCATGCAGTACTCAATTTAATAGTAAAATATGGCTACAAAATGACTGTCACTCTAGAAATTCGTTGACAAAACCAGCCGGCTTTCTCCCTTCTTGCAATCGTAATGAGTAAAGGAATTTGACCTTTAAACTGTGACGTATTCCTAGCTTCGTTTGGCGGGTTTTATACGTCACGGGATCATTACTTTGTGAAGTTCTGGAATCTGGCGATGTCGTATGTAGCGGGATTGCGCCCGCAGGCACAGTGTACCCTGTGCTCATAGGTGCAATATTGCGACCGCAGAATCGTAAAGGTTAAGGAGGTTTTTAAGGTGGAGTTGACTCCCATATAGAGTCAAAGTGCTTCCTCTGTCTGCGGCTTCCCAACTGAGCAAACCTGCCACCTAGCTCTCACATGTGGTTTCATCAGGTGTAACATGCACAACAACCATAATCTGGAAGAACACCTTGACTGGTGGACAAAACTGAGAGTGACCAGCATAATTAAGATCATCGCAATTAGGGTCTGCCTACTCACGTTTGTGAAGACTGGTCTTGGTGAACTATTTGTATGTTCCCACTAGCTGGCACAATGGGTACAAAGGAAACTCAGAAGAAAACATAAAGGAAATGAAAATGAAAAACTGCCCATAATCTACACCAAAAAAAAACCAATTCTCTCTCACAGTTGATTGTTGATAAGTAGGTTTACACATGCCATCTGATTTGAGGGGTGCAGATACCTTTCATCTGTATTGTTTGTATTCCATCTTCTCCTTCAGTGCTCCCTCAGACAATTTTATGCTATTTGCAAACACATTATCTATTATATTTGTCTATCATTAATGTTAATATCCATTGCAAGTATATATATATATATATATATATATATATATATATATATATATATATATTTCAGTTATAAACTGCATAAATTAATCCGGAGGGATTAGTGTGATAATCCTAATTGGCTCAAAGTTCAAAGCACAGACATGTCATGCTGTTCATATCATATTAGCGATGTGACTGATTGTATTAATAGTGCCTACAAATTTAACAATAGTTGAAATAACAATGCTGCTATATAAGATATGCTAGAAAGATTTTTTTAAATTAAATAATAGGGCACTTTAGTGTGTATTACATTATATTGACAATTTTTTTTCTCAAGCAAAGTAATGAGACAAATTTATTATGCTTGTTACAGTTTTTTTTTCAGTTTGCTATGCCTATATGGTCATTTATCTCACTAACCAGAAACTGAAATCTGTAATTTTACTTACCTCATGTTGTGAAATAAATGCATTTACTTGAAAAAAAACTAAGCACCAATGGGTTTTCCCAGAGTCCATCGATGTTGAAAATTAAATGTGTCATTTTATATTGATGTATGGTTAATTGATGCATTTTTATGTGCATTTGAGCAATAGTGAATTGTTGAATCAGTTAATTTGAATAAGAATCTAGTTCATAAAAATTCCTTGTTTCTCAGCAATAATTTTTTGTTCTAAAAATAATTCTTTCATAATTTCAAGGTGCTGACCTCAATGGGGACTCCTTTTCTGAAAACAGTGGTTATTTTGTGTTTCAATGCACATTGTTTTTACATTCAAAAATCTCCTCTGCCATCTTTCTTGTGAAGTTTTGTTTCTAAAACATTGTTAGAAATTAGAAAATATTTATTTGCTCTTCGTTCATATTTTGTTAAAACTAGGTGTATTGGGGAAAATGGTGTCAGGTCCATATTTTTCTTTGACCAAGAGCACACTTAGGGATGATGTAGACAACATCATGCATGCCACTTTTACTTTCTCAGAAGATACAGTACACATTTTTTAGGTTGAGTTGAGCTAGGAGCAATTGGTGATATCTCCAGTTGAGCTTGAAATTGAATCTTGGATCGCCTGACTAGAAAGCCGGTGCACTAGTCACTGAGCTACCACTGCCTCTATCTCTATCTATACACGTATATAAACTGCTAATTTTCAGAGAAAATGAGTTCATGATAAACTGAGATAATAAATCAATCTCAATAGAAAAGAATATGATGTGCAGCACAAGTCGATCACACTTTGGTATTCTTCTGCATTCGTTCTCAAACTTCTGCAGATTAGCAGAATGTAGTCCAGAGAACAGAATATGTTGTGTCATGGTTTACAGCTTTTCTATGACATCTGCACCTTTGGCATGACTTTCAACTTCAGCATAGCTTCTGGGTCACTTTGAGCCTATACGGGATAGAACAATCAACTCCATCCCATGACATCCTTAGTCACCTCATACAACATGTATGGAAGTTAAAACAGTTGCTATTCTTTGCTCCCCTTTTGGGTCCCATCAGCACACATGCTATAGATATTCCTATAGTCATTCGAGCTTCAAGAATGCTAAAATGTGTATAAATATTATTTGTGAATTTTACAGTTCTTTTGTACTTCAAATGTTACGTATGAATACTGAAACGTCTCTAATACTTTGAATGTTTACATATGAATACTGAAATGTCTCTAATACTTTGAATTTTTACATATGAATACTGAAATGTCTCTAATACTTTGAATCAAAATTATTATTTCAGTATTTGTTTATAAAATCCTCAATATTTGAAATTTGTATCTGTGTTCATTGGTTTTTTGAGTCAGTAAATTTTATTTATATATCTAATTTCTTTTTAAGGCATAACATGTACCACTAGTAAGCTTGGTTTGTTGGTTGCTGATCCAGCGGTCTGTGGGCTCATTCCCTTTGATCTACTGCCATTAAATGGCATTACATTGCTGGGAAGTCTGGATTTTTGACCCACCCCGGGACAGAGCCAGAGAATAACTATCACACCTCCAGTAAGGTAGGTTTCAACCCATGCACTGTTCCTAGCCACTGTAGCCAAGATAGGGTTCACTGTGCTCATTCCCCACCACCAATTCTCTACTGGTTATGCCGAACTTCTCTATTGCTCCAGGCATGCAACCAAATGTTCAAGTCAAAAGGATTGTCACGTCCTGAGTTACTGTGCCTTTATGATGGGTTTCAGCCATAGAAAAAAAAACAGTCCTGTCAGTTTCCTCCTCCCCAGTGCTGCACAGTACATCTCTGGCTCCCTCCCAACTACAGAGGGTGCATGCATATATATTCAGGTAAACATGAAACACATTTCAACAACAAAAATAAAAGCATAATTGTATAGATGACGTGCCATGTAGCTTCTCTAAGAAGATAACCTCAATATAACGGCACATCATCCACTAAGGTTTTCTGTTGCATGGGTGGTTTGTCTATTGGGCCATTAGTGAGACCCACAGATGCAACCACATGCGTAGCTGGGTTGGTGAATTTGTTTATCTATTACTTTAAATTATATTTGTTTGCACCGATATATCCCCTTCAAGGTAAAATGGAAAAAAAAAATATTTCTAATCAAAAAATACTTTCTACTCAAATCTAACATTTGATGTCATCTCCTGAAGTCCATGTTGCAGGATATTTCTTTTGTGTTACGTTTCTTTTTGTGATGTTTCTTTTGTGTGACATTTCTTTTATGTAATGTTTATTTTGTGTGACATTTATTTTATTTGACATTTATTTTGTGTGACATTTCTTTTATGTGACGTTTCTTTAGCAGAACATCATCAAGTACTGCTACTCTCAATTCTGTGCAACCAGCATAATTTCTCCAGTGTCATATTAAGGTCATTTTCTTCTGCATTCTTTCTCAAACTCCTTCAGATTAACAGGATGTAGTCTGGAGAATTAAAAGTACTGTGTCATGGCTTGCAGCTTGGCTGCAATATCTTGGCCATTTGGCTTGACACATTTGACTTTAGTATGGCTTCTGTGTCACTTGACCCTGTTAGAGATGTGGCAGCCAACTCCACCCCCAAAAAGCCTGAGTCACCTTTTACGACATTCATGGCATGTAAAAGATTCACTATTATTTTCCCCTTTCATGCCGGGCAACACAGGGAAAGAAGGTCCTTGCCAGAATCTTCTTTGCCTATTAATTTATTACTACAGATTAACTGTCTGTCAATATTTGATATAAGTAACACTGGAACTCTACATCTTTTGAAATGTTTGGGCTCTTCTATTCTATGCCCATTTTTGTATTATTAAAGTAAATTTTAAATATCTGCATTGAGTGAATCATCAATCCACAGACAAAAGTCTGAAGTAAAAAGTACAAAGAGGAGTTTGTTGGAGGTCGTAGAAGCTCAAATTCAAGGTAGTAACAATAACAGTGTATTTGCTGTCCTCTATTTTGTTATATTCCTTATACTATAAATTCATCCACAACTGGTAACATTATCTCCTACAGCGGAACATATCCTGCAAGACTGCATTTCACTACACCAGTTAAAGGAGGAACGCTGGCCTATAGAGACGGATATCTACAGAAAGCTGTTTATTAATTTTGGCAAACCCATCTGACCGAGTTGGCAGATTTTTTTTTCACATTTTGATACAAACCACAGAATTTAATGAATCCATTCATTTGAAGCATTTTCTAGTACTCTTTGTGCACTCTTCTTCTGTGTTTGTTCTTAAACTCCTGCAGATTAGCAGGATGTAATCCGGAGACTGCATGATCATCCTGTCATGTTCGTCTGTAATAGTCGATAATGATGATTTGGGATCACCTGTAAAAGGTAAAGGAAAGGTAATATAAATTATGAACCATTGTCATAACACATGGTTTCCCATAAGTGCTCAGCTGTCTAGTCAGTGGTTTACCAGAAACCCCCATCGAAAATGGATGTGTCATATTATTGGTGCAAATAAAATGGTGACACAACGCATTTCCATTCTCTGGACTAAACTCTGCTGAAAATCTAGTAGGACCATTGTCCTGCTGCAAGAGAGATCCAGTAGGAGTTTTGGAATGCTAAAGAAAAAGACCATAAACTGCCTGAATAGGGTTGCGACCACACTTGTTAAATAAATATGGCACCTTTCCTCAACCTTCCCAGAGTTTGAGCCCTGGTACCCAACTTCCTGATGTCTGGTTTAACCATGGGAGTCATTTTTATTTCAAAACACGAATAATGAATGGACCATTGTGATGTCGGTGACCCACAAAGTCATACTAAATTGGATTTGTTGTGGTGAAAGGAGCAGATATCTCAGACAAGCTGTAAACCTTGATTTGGCAGATTCTGTTCTCCAGCATATATCTAGCTAGTTTACAGGAGTTTGAGAATGAATGCAGAAGAAGAAGTGATGGATCACATCTGGATTATGTGCCCACCAATGTTTACAGTGCTCATAGTTTTTAAAGAATTGTCTGATCATAATTTTGTAATAGTTTGTGACATCATTGCAGAATGCAATTGTTTAGTAGTTTGAAGCCAAGGGAAATAATCAACGAAAATAAGAACAGTTTTTGAAAGACAGACTTATAATAGGGGGGGGGTGTGTAGGGATTAGAATTAGTTGTAAATAAAGGTAGGCCCCATGGCAGCAACCTGCCATCGCGGAGGAATATAACTTCATGTACTAATTGCAGCAACTATTAGGTGGGGTGGCCAGTTCCCTTTCTTACTGTCTTTACTTCCCCTAACTCATGCGTCAGGAACTCATTTACAGCTGAGTCGACAGGAGGGAGTGGTCGTAACAAGCTAGAAATTACAGCAGGAATTTTTGTTATTCCTATGGTCTACTGGTGCCCAAAAGGGGATCAAAGTATAGCAACATTGTGACCTATTCAGGTAGTAAGAGACAGCTAAGAAGCTTTAGGGGTGTACTTTTCTATCCTATCACATGGGGCAAAGTGACCATAAAGTCATGTTGAAGGATGAGTCTAGAGAACTGAGTTCATTATGTGTGGTGTACAGCTTATCTGCGATATCTTACCTTTCTGCCGACACATCCTAACTTCAGAATGACTTCTGGGTTACTTTAATATTCTATGGGATGGGTCAAGCCAACCCCAAATCTCCTTATTTAATTTTACAGCACACATGACAGGTCATTGTGTTGCTATTCTGTGCAACACTTTAAGATCCCATCAACATAGGGCAAAGGGGGGGAGACTAAATCTTCATATCCATGACAAGGGCTGTCCATGATGTCTACTGACCCAAATAAAACATTAATTAAAGTCTATATTATTAATTTGAAGATTTGTCACAGCTTTCTAATTTTCAGGGGGATCTCCCTAGCGTAATGGTTAAGCTGTTTGCCTTGTATTCTAGAGGTCATGAGTTCGAATCTGGCTAGTGTCATCTTGTTTACAAGGTGGATTTTTTTTGGAGATCCCTATGGATTATCATTTGAAGCTATGGAGTTACGTGCTATGAGTGGTACTCTCAGCAGGTGGTGTGCCGTTTCATTGAGAGTGACGAGTACATATGGGGAACCAAGCACAGTGATGTCAATCCTCTACAACTTTTGAACCCTTTGTTGAATTTTTCTAATTTTCAGATGATGAGGAAACAAAAGACAGAAAGTAGAAAAGACTGCAGTTAAGCATCATCAAATGACTTCAGTAGTGGAATATGAAGAGTGGAAAAGAAAAATATTAGCTAGAGCTGCTTAAAATTAAATGGATTTTTAATGTAAATAAAATTGTTGAAGATTAAATGAAGTATTTTTTCCTTTTTTTTTAACCACAATGAAAATGACAGGAGTATATCAAAGAATGATTGTCACAGAATGAGAGATTGATGTCATCAAGTAAGTGATTGATTTCACAGAATGAGAGGCATGTCTCAGAAATGAGAGATTTCTTCTACATCACTCACTCTGATTCTGAAATATTTTCGATTCATAACCCCATTTCATAAAAACAAAGTTACCCTCAACCCCAACACTTTAAAACAAGATCGTGATATAGTTAGAAGAAAACACAAAAATTACAGCTGTTTGCATCATTACAGAAGGTTGAAAAGCTGGCCAGTGCAAAATTTCAAATTAACTAGAAGACACTCAAATTAATTAAATTGCCAAAACACATAGTCTCTATGTTTCACACATGATTTCTTTCCTATGCAAGTTTTATGAAGATACTGCTTTATCAGTTTTCTACTTGAAGGCTTTGAATAGTTCCGAGAGAAAAATCAATGCCAATATGCTTGGAAACAAGCAAAAATACAGAAGATGGTTTAATACACCATTCACTGCCTTAGGGTCTCCTCCCCTTGGGATTTTCTGTTGGGGTTTACTACCTTCTCTAAATATATATTTTTTTAAATACCTACTCTCTGCTGTTTTTTTCTCTGCTTATGCTGTAACTCATCGCAGGGTTGAAGGATGATTGGTTTTTGGGCCATGGCTTTTTTGGTCGCTTGATATGCAATAATATTATGACATCTCAGAATGTCAATCTACCTTCTTCATGGTCTTTCTCTGTATCTTGCTGTTTCTATTTCATGTTATATGCTCTTTCCGCTGGCTAATAAGGATTCATTCTTATAAGCGGTGAACCATTTCAATCTCTTTTTTTCCAATATACTTGACCACAGTTGTTGTTCCAACAGTTCTTGTAATCTCTTTTTGTTCTGCTTGCTGCTTTTCTTAGACATCTAATTTTACACGTAGTAAACTTTCTCTCTTGTTCTTTAGTTGGTATGAAGATTGAATTTATAATTTGTCTTTTGGTTTCCATCGGGATAAATGAATGTTTCAAAATTAGTGTACGTTCATAATTCACATACCGTAGTTGAATTTTGGAATTATTATCTCGATCTCTCTATTGATTCTTCTGTTCTCTGTATGCCCAGTATCTAAGATATTTTTGACTACAATATAATTCTTCTGCGTTTATTCTTTTAATCTCCTGCAGATTAGAGATTGTAGTCTAGAGAACACAGTGTGTTATGTTATGGTTTACAGCTTAGCTGCGATACACAACTTTAGCATGGTCTCTGGGTCACAAATCAAGGCTAAATTTGATTTGGAAATGCAACATCAGTCTATCTTATCTATACGCTGTGGCTCATGTTTGCCTTGTGGTGTCAGGGATGGAAGAGTTCTCTGGAGATGGCCTTCTTGTGTGCTGTTTATAAGCTTGTTCTTGTGGCTTCTTTGATTTCTATGATCCATCTTTTACATGGTCTGCCTCTGGCTTTATAGCCGTTATGTGAAAACCACTTGATCTGTTGTCTTTTGATGTGTTCTAATACTTGTATTGTTTTGGTTATCTGTCTGATGTTATTGTTTCTAATTCTATCTCTTAATGACGCTCCGAGTATTCTTCGTAGACATGTCATTTCTGCTGTCACTATTTTTCTTTTGTCTTGTGCTGTCATTTGATAGTGAAAGTGGCATTAGGAAATGACAAGGAGCTGATTTACACTACACAGGCACCGTTTTCGTCGTATCCATTTTGTTATAATCATTTTTATCATCTTTTTATTAATAGTAGTAGGTATTTGTAATACATATTTACTTATTCATTATAGTTACGTCTGTTCTCATTATTCACCATGTCAGGTCTTTTTACTATCGTAACAGAGCTCCCATACATTTTTTGACAAATTTAAACAAGATCATATGTGAAAGTAGATATGCTTTCAAAATAGGCACACAAAATAAGCCACATATTTCTTTTCTTTGTTCGTTCTAAAACTGGATTGGTAGAATGTAGTCTAGAGAACAGAATGTATTGTGTCATGATCTAGAGTCTTGTTGAGATATCTGCACCCTTCGGTCTGACAAATCCAACTTAATCATAAAACCAGATATTTCAAATGGCAACTCTGTGAAAGAGATAGAAGATGGAGATCTGTTGCAGTTAAATATTGAAAATTAGACTTGAAATAGCCTCGGCTGCAATGCCAAGATTAAATACCATATGGAAGAGCAGATATATAAGTACTGCCGTGAAGATAAACCTGGATAAATTTGCATGCCATGTATACCATTAGGCCCTATAGACCTATAAATCTAAACATAAATACATATTATTGTGTATAGGTGCGAGAGTTGGACAATTGCAGTGGAAATTGAGAGGAGAATCATATCCAATAATCCCGTAACCCTCCAAGGTTGTAGAGGTACCACATTGGACGCCTCAGCAGAGTCCTCCAGCGATTTCTATCTTCAACGATGCGGATAAGTAAGTACAAATATTGTCTTGTCCAGTCCATGATGTTGTCTGCCAATGCTTTTATTTGTCCTACCCTGCTAGTTGCACTTTCGACGGTTCGCTGCAGTACTGTTTTTGACAAGAAATCACATCGGCATAGGCCTACACAAACATGAAAGTTTTCGTCGTCTCACTAATGAAAGCAATGGTTCTTGTGAACATATAGGCATCTCTATTTTATTTCTTACGTACACACTTATCTTATGCTTTCGATAGTACAATGACTTTTCAGAGAGGAATATACGGACTTTTGAAAACAGATAGTACAGATGAACATTGCTCGTCTATTATACAGAACTTAAAATCAACGTATAGGCAAGGTCATAGATATGAACTCCCCAGGGGTTACCTTAAAAAAGGTCATTCGTGTGTTTTGGGTGCAACAAATAATCGTTTATGTTTATAATCGTTAAAGGCAGCATGCAACATAGCAGACAACGGAGTCCCCCAATATCCGATAAACATATGTCAGATCATATACGCCAATATTCGACGGGCAGTAAGAATGAGCACATGTATATTCGGATAATTTCCAAATTCCCTTGGGAGTGAGAAAGAGATGTGTTCTATCCTCTCTATTGTTCATAACATACATAGATCACATTTGCAAAGTAGCAACACAACGGGGGGAAACAATTTGAAGAATAACTTAAACGAATTGCTATTTGCAGACAACCAAGTACTAGTAGAATAATCAGAAGAGCAACTACAAAGACAAATAGACAGATTACATCAAACATGCCAAACCTTTAATATGAAGATACACATAGAGAAAACCGAAGTAATGAAGGTAGGAAGAACAGAAAGAAACACAAACGTATATATTGAAAACAATAGACTTAAACAAGTGACAGAATTCACATAGCCTACCTAGGAAGCAATATAATAAAAAACGGCAGGATCAGCATAGAAATACACAATAAATGCAGTAAAGCATATCCAGCCCTAGGACAAATGACACCAATCTTCAGGAACAAAAATGTATATATATTTAAACACCAAACTAACACTATTCAAAAATAATTAATAGGCCAATACCAACGCGGTGTTACCAATGCCAAACATGAACAACGACAGCACACGATAAATGTAAACTTGTGACAGCTGAAATGGTATGCCTACGCAGAATCCTGGGAATATTGCTAAGAGTGAGAAATGAAGACATTAGACAAAGAATTTGTGCCACTCCAATCTTGGAATATTTTTTTAAAACAGATAAAATGGTTTGCACACATCAGCAGACTACCATCAGACAGCATACCACAGCATGTTATGTTACACAGATACAGTGAAGGCAGACCTAGAGGCTTACCTCGAAAACGATGTACCACCAAAATAAAAGAGGCGAAAAACTGAACAATATACTCAACACACACGGTGGCCATCTCCAGAAAACTCTTCTACCCCTGACGCTGAAAGGCGACAAAGGGTTTAGCGAATAGATTTATAGATAGACAACATAGGCAGAGAAATACAAAGATCAATACTGAAAAGTCTTCAATAGTCTTCTAGCTCTCAAATAAAGACAAAGCAGGAGAAATAAAGCTTGGAAATGTAAGTAAATAGAAAAGGTGTCGGTGTACGTTGGCACCATACCATATAAGAAACTGAAATGGAGGCATCACATTGAGAAAATAAAGGTAAGAAAGAAACTAGATCCTGAGGACATTTGCGGGAACAAGCGGGGGGAGGGGTCAATGAGGGAACCTTAAAAAAAGATATATACAGGCAATGGCGTAGCGACGGGGGGGGGGGGTGGAGGTGCGGACCGCCCCGGGCGGCATCATCGTGAGGGCGGGAAATTTATTTTCGTCCAGTCTTTCACAATCACTTACATTTTTTGTAATGTCACAAGGGCGGAAAATTATGATTCCGCCCCGGGCGCCATTGACCCACGCTACGCCACTGTATACAGGTGCAATTAGACCAGTCAATCATCAGTAAGCCCGTAACCCTTCAGGGTCGTAGAGGTACAACATTGAATTCTTCAGCACACAGTGTCCTCCCGCGAATCCTATCCTCAGCAATGCGGATGAGTGTGAAGAAATATTGTCCTGTCCATTCCTTGATGTTGTCTGTCCATGTCTTTATTTCCCCTTCTCTACTTCTTCCCCCTTCGACAGTTCCCTGCAGTATTGTTTTTGACAAGGAATCATGTCTGCATACATGTCTAAATCATGCTAGTTTTCATCGATTCACTATTGAAAGCAGTGGTTCTTGCACACCTACATACATCTCTACTGTATCTAGAACTAGACAACTACTTTAACTAGAATGCCGATCAACAGCATGTACTTCAGCAGCCAATCAAATCTACAAGCTCTGGACAAGGTAAAAAATCAAGCACTTCGCCGTATCACAGGTGCTATGAAGACCTATCCCATAAATGAAATAAGGAAAATTTCGTACAGGCGAGACACTAAGACCATGATCCATGCAGAAAGGTACAAGAGCAAGCCAGCACATCCAGTAAAGGCCAGATTCAGTGACCTGGCCAGTGGAAGGCTGAAGATAAGCAGTTTTATTCACCGATACTCCGCCGAAGACGGATGTGTCTGGCCATTGACGCAGATATAACGACGACACTGCGCATTTCCATTTTCAGGACTGCATCCTGCTGGAAATCTAGTTGGACTATTGTCCTGCTACAAGAGAGATCCAGTGGGAGTTGGAGAATGAACGCTGAAGAAGAATAATTCACCGATCAAAAAAAAACAAAACTAAACAGAAAATATAAGGATGAACTACCAGACATAACAAAATAAATAACACCAAAAATTTTCCCAGTTCAATGGGAACAATATCAAAATACAAATATCAGAACCACCATAAACAACAAGCACTGGTACACTATGAGAAAACTGAATAATCTGCAAACGAAAACAATAGACATATACAGAATGATTGAAGATATGTACCACATAGAAGCATGGAGGTGCTGAAGTTTGCATGTGTGTGTTCGTTCATCACAAGTGATGATGACCATTTTTACATCCACTTTTGAAAATTTAGTTTGAATTATGACCATGCGTAATAGTTCGTAGATGGATAATGAGCCATATTAAAGCTGTAAATGTTCTTGGGCAGCTCGGACATGGAATGACGACTGTAGGTAGATGTTGGCCTCTCCGCGACTTTCTAGCCACTCTCCGCTGTTGGGCTGCAACATTTCTCCTCTTTTCACAAGATGATGAGCTCTTTTTGACTGTAGATATGAAGTTTACATAAAATATCAGGAAAAGAATAAACATTGCTGCAGAAATAACTAAAGTGAAAAAAAGTCAATGTCAACCGGTGGTATTTCTTTCTTGTGCAATGTATGTCTTACTAGCCCTTTACAAGAATAAATTGCCGGACCTGAAGGAGGTCATTTGTAAAGTGAGCATCCAAAGAATGGTAGTACTACAGTGGTTACCATCCCACTGAGGCATACCAGGGCGTGAGGAGACAGATAGGCTATGCTTGTAAATTACGGAGCAACAGAGGAACAAAAATACCAAGACATCACTTACAAAGAAAAGGAGACCCTCATCAAAGCTTTCAGAAAAGTCGATCAAAGACAGTTATCAATATCTTGACAGAGCTGAGCAGGTTATTATCTTCCGCATCAGAACTGGGCACAGCATACAAAACAGCCACTTAAATAGACTTAGACTGGTTCAATCACCTCTGTGTCCATATGGGCAGACAGATATATTCCACTGATTGTCGGACCTAGTGGAAAAAACACAACAGTTGCAACGCTGCTCCCCCAATACCCACAAGCTGTGATTATTTACAATTTTATAAAAGGTAAAATTACAGTGTAAAATGACGGCAGATGTGAAACAGATTTAAAATGAATAGGAATGGCTAAAACTACAATGACATGAGAAAAATAGTAACATATAAACAAATTACAAACAAGTTAAAAATGAGAATTATTAAATGCTACATCTATTCTATAGTAATGTATGGCTCAGAAACATGGACACTAAGCAAACAATTAGAAGACAGAATTTATGCCTTTGAGATGTGGGTATATAGAAGAATAGGGAGAACATCATGGAAAGAGAAGAAAGCCAATAAAGAGATACTAAAAAACACTTAATATGAAGAAAGAAGTACTAAGAGAAATAAAGATCAGGAAAATAAAATACTTTGGACACATTAAAAGACATGACACCTTATTGAAGACCTTACTTGAGGGTAAAGTCAAAGGCAAACGAGCAAGAGATAGACATCGATACAAGTGGGAGAGTAACATCACATGATGGATAAATTAGTCTAGCAGAGTGCATCACCAAAACAAGAGACAGGATATGTTGGAAATACGTTGCAGCCAATCTTCGTTGCGGAGACGGCACTTAATGATGATGATGGTCCTTAGTAAGTAAATTCCACTCTCTATAAAGTTCAGTTAGTCGTCGGATCATCATCACTGCAAACTGGACACGTCCATAGTTGCTCCGATCTCTCCTTGAGTGTATCCGCCATTACACTTCTGCTGACAGTACCGGTCCTATGCTGGTTGACCGTCATTCTTCTGCGCCCTCAAAAATGTTCACTTCTAGCAACACCGCATTTCAATCCCTGATCTTTAATCCTAGCCATTGAAAAGGAATCATCATCCACATTAGTTTCATTGCCTCGAACACCCACATGTCTCGGCACGAAAATAAATGTAACCACTTTCGGGCTCCCCTTTCTCAAGGTCTCAATCCACTGTTCGCGAACGAGACCCACTTGTACCTTCTTAATCATACACACAGAGTCACTCAAGATGCCCCTGCGTTACCTTCTGTGTGTGTAGCCACTCAAATGCCCTGGTCACCATGGAGACTTTGGCGGTGACAGGGCATAAAGTTCCGCTTCCGGTTATATAATGGAGGTATATTTTGTTTTGTTGAATCAAGAACTGATAGATTAATTTAAAACATTAATATGGTAAAAATTAAATATCTGTGTTACTGAAACGGATTTAAAGATTTCCTTATTTGCATCATGATTCGTTCAACCTTATGTAATTTGGCAATGAATATCTAAAGAAAATTGCAATGAAATGAGAGACATGGAAAATCTTATCTACTATGTATAAATTATAAATACTTTAAAATACTATAATTAATAATTATAATTATATTATTATATTATATTATATAAATTTTATATATAATATTATATATATATATATTACATAATGATATAGTTAAATAGTATAGTATATGTAAAAAAAGGTACTTGGCAACTTGGACAAAATTTTCAGAATTGTTCTACATAATTTCAAATAATATATTTAGATATCCCTAAAAAATGCGGTAAAACTAAAGATCAAATCTTCACTGTGCTATAAATATCACACAATGTTTACATTTTTAACTAAAAGACGTCATGGATTTCCATGTAACACCAATGAAATTAGTGACAGTAGCAAAGAAAGAAAGAAATACCACTATCTCCATCGATGATAAACACCTTAAACAGGTAAATGAGTTCACTTACTTAGGAAGCATTATGAGTGAAGGGAAAACCAGTAAAGAGATACAAAATAGATGCAACAAAACATACCAGATCCTAGGACAGATGACACATATTTTCAAGAACAAAAATGTAAACATAGACACTAAAGTTGCATTATACAAGACTTATTATTTCATCACTATGTTACCAGTGCCAAACCTGGACAATGACAGCACAAGACAAAAGAAAAATAGTGATAACAGAAATGACATGTCTATGAAGAATACTCGGAGTGTCATTAAGAGATAGAATTAGAAACAATAACATCAGACAGATAAGCAAAACAATACCAGTATTGGAACACATCACAAGACAACAGATCAAGTGGTTTTCACACGCTTCCAGATTACCGACAGATATCTTGCCACAAATGGCCATGACACATAGACATAACGGTTATAAAGCCAGAGGCAGACCGTGTAAAAAGATGGATCACAGAAATCAAAGAAGCCACAGAAACAAGCTTACAAACGGCACACATGAAGGCCATCTCCAGAGAACTCTTCCACCCCTGATGCCGCAAGGCAAACAAAGGGCCACAGCGTATAGATAGATAGATAGATAGACCAATGAAATTAATTGATGCCATATAAAATTAATGGCTGCCATGACATCACATCTCCCGACGCAAACGATATGAGCCACATTTATAATTATAACTTTTATAACTAATTCATTTTTTAATTTATAACTAATCCTAACTCTTACCTCCCTCCATAATCTAAATGCTAATGTCAAATTAATATTCCATTTCAAATAACATACTTTAATTTTAATTACAACTTGTGCAATCACACTTAATCCCATAGCACAAAGGTCACAGTGAATAGTTGATCCATAGTTGCGCCAAACATGCAATTCAGCGATACCTCAACCAAGTCTGTACGTCAACCCTGAAAAAAGTTATTAATTTGTTTCTTATGAATTTGACATCAAAATAACTTACATGAAACATAGAAAAATATAAATAAAACTTGTGACCACAAAATGTAGCTGAGCTGATAATTTCTAACTTAACTTGTCAGTCAGTTCCTCATTTGCCAAGTTTTGCACATAGCTTGAATGTCATAGTTCTCCATGCCTATCGGTCAGTTGCCAAGGATTGCAGGTCTTGTGCATTTATGCTTGTTGATTTTAATTCATTCATAAATGTTCTGAACGTTGCTTTTGGTCTTCCCTGTTTTCTTTTCCTGTCTGGTGTCCACATAAAGGCCTGTCGTGGAATTCTGTCTTCCTTCATTCTAAGTATGTGGCCGATGTATGTCCAGCGGTGTTTTCTGATGATGTTTGTCACATATTCTTGTTTTATCTCCTCTCTTAGTGTGTCGTCTGATTTGAAATCTTTCCAATTAGTATTTGTGATTATTCTGAGGCATCTATTCTCGAAGGCAACTAAAGTCTTATCCATTATTGCGGTAGATTTTCAACTTTTACATCCCTATGTCAATGATGAAATCACACTTGCATTGAATTATATACAGTATAATTATATATAGTATATTTAAATACCACATATATATATATATTTTTGTGTTCACAAAGGCAAGAGGCATCTGTTGATCCTATTTCTATAATTTTTAGGTTCCCAGAACTAATTAATATTAAAAATGGCAAAAAATTAGCATAATTAAAATGAAAATAAATTATCAAACTATTGAATATAATTAAATACCACAGAAATTATATATATTTGTGTTGGCAAAGGCAAGACGCATCTGTTGATCCTATTTCTATAATTTTTAGGTGCCCAGAACTAATTAATATTAAAAATGGCAAAAAATTAGCATAATTAAAATGAAAATAAATTATAAAACTATTGAATATAATTAAATACCACAGAAATTATATATATTTGTGTTGGCAAAGGCAAGACGCATCTGTTGATCCTATTTCTATAATTTTTAGGTGCCCAGAACTAATTAATATTAAAAATGGCAAAAAATTAGCATAATTAAAATGAAAATAAATTATAAAACTATTGAATATAATTAAATACCACAGAAATTATATATATTTGTGTTGGCAAAGGCAAGACGCATCTGTTGATCCTATTTCTATAATTTGTAGGTGCACGTAGAACTAATTAAGCTCCTCATAGGATGGTTAAATAAACAATTCCCTAGACTATTCTGTAAGTATTTTGTTCACCTCTGTTGCTTGATAATTGGCAAAATTAGCCATGAGAGAAGCTTCAATTTGAAGGCTTAATTTTTACACTGGTCTGTTTCTATCTATAAAGATGCAATGTTTTACACTGGTCTGTTTCTGTCTATAAAGACACAATGGGCCATCATTTTTCTTGATACAACATTGCTTTTTAATTATTGTTCAAGTTTTTAGCCCCTCACTTATGTTTAGGACCATGACCAATTCAACATGAACTTTCAGTCTTTCTGTGCTTTGAAGTTATTTTAAGTGAGTAAGAATTGCAATAAGCACTGTCCTTTCTGCATACACTTTTGTGACCTAATTTAATAGTTGTCATTTCTTGAAGTCTTGCACATTTTTGTGTGTTGGTAGCTTATATTAATAAACATATTTTGTTGTATCTAATAATAGCTCACAACAATAAAGAAAACTTGAAAGTCAATTTCTGCCCATCCATCATGTACCGAAGTGGTCACTTTAGTTCTCCATTTGTGAGCTTGACAGACGGAAGTGAAGATATAAGTGAAGCTGAAGAAATTGAAGAGGTTCAATTTTATTTTATTTTATTTACTTGCTGTATGTAGACATGTTAAACTTTAAATGTTAAACACTTTATTTAATTGCTGTGTAGATATGTTAAACTTTAAATGTTAAACACTTTATTTAATTGCTGTGTAGATATATTAAACTTTAAATGTTAAACACTTTATTTAATTGCTGTGTAGATATGTTAAACTTTAAATGTTAAACACTTTATTTAATTGCTGTGTAGATATGTTAAACTTTAAATGTTAAACACTTTATTTAATTGCTGTGTAGATATATTAAACTTTAAATGTTAAACACTTTATTTAATTGCTGTGTAGACATGTTAAACTGTGAATGAGAAGAAGAAGAAGATGAAGATTTTATTTTAAATAAGAACTAAAACTATAATATCTATCATTGCAAAAAGGGGTATTTGACCCAAAACTAGGTGTTAATGAATCTGACACAGGACAAGCTTGATTGTCATCACAGAGTTAATATCAATGCTGCAGACAGAGAACTTCAAATAAGCTGTTTCTATACACAAATACAAACATGCTAGAATGAAGGCAAGAGTTATGCAATAATTCAAGATTCTTCTTATTCATATTCAGATTGTGGAAGACAATTTAAAGCATTCAAAAGACTCATATTAGCAGTATTCCCTCTAAAATTTGTATCATATTCATAGACACCACATTAGAATGTGTTGCATGCAGAATTTAATACTCTATTCATAATATCTAAATAATATAAAATAATCAATAATATAAGAAAAAGACAATCTTCTTTTTTTGGCTACTTCATGAGACAGGCAGGTTTGGAGGACATAGTCACAACAGGCAAAATTGAAGGCAACAGAGACAAAGGGTGACAACGTGAGAAAATATTAGACAGTTTGACAACCTGGCATGGCAGGGAAACAATAATGATCTTGATACATAATACTGTGGACAGAGAGCTGTGGAGAGCCATGACCACCTATGCCAGCCGGCATGGCACCTGATGATGATGATGATGATATCTAAAACTGTGGACTTTTGTATCTGCCTGAATCACTATTTGATCCACACATGCAGGAACATTTTAATATGAAGCATAGCTCATTAGGTACACTTGGAGACACCACAGATGTCATCATTTGTATCCAAGGTGAGCCCAATTGGTCACCGATGACAGGCAGTGAGATGACAAACAGTGAAATATGAATTTTTTTTTTCTGCGTTCGTTCTTAAACTCCTGCAGATTAGCGGGATGTTCTCCGGAGAACGGAATGCGTTGTATCATGGTTTACAGCATCGCTGCGATATCTGCGCCTTTCTGCCTGACACATCCAACTTCAGCATGGCCTTGGGTCACTGACCCTATATGGGATGGGACAGCCAACTCCATCCCATAACCTCCTTTGTCGCCTTTTACGACATGCATGGAAGGTAAACAGTGTTGCTATTCTTTGCTCCCTTTCGGGCCCCGGCAACACACGGGCAAAATATGAATTAAGTATCAATGCTTTTTTATTTAGCAGCTCAGATTTTGACGTGTTTCACTCGTGGCACTCGTGACAGATTGTGACACCGTTCTTTCAATTTTTCTTCTTGAATTTTTCTTTAGTCATGTTCCAACCAGCACCTGGCAAAATATTTTGTGAACCCTGCATATAGGTAAATGGTGTGGCATCGAGGGTGGTGAATAGGTACCCACACCTTGGCAGTACACTATCACAAAATCCATATGATGTTCGTCCGTCGTGATCGACGATGACCAAAAACTCAACCATAATAATAATAATAACAATAAATAATAAAATAATAAAGTTAATAGTGCGTTTTTAAATGACTAGCAAGTCCAATGCGCGCACAAAATGTTCTTTTACAGAATTGACAACAATAGAAGGTATCTGTGTGAGGTTGAGATGTTTTTTCTTTTCTACGTGTCCGCTTCTGTCTTGCAGTTTCTTGTCTGAATTCTTCTGCCGCTAGTGCTCCCGTTCTAATGCTGTAACGCCATGCTGTTCTATCCTGAGCGAGGCTCTCCCAAGCGCCTACGTCAATGTTAAGATGTTTCAAGGATGACTTGAGCGTGTCTTTGAAACGCTTTTTCTGTCCACCAGCTTTTCGAAATCCTGCCTTGAGTTCTCCATAATATATTTGTCTTGGCAAACGCGAGTTCTCCATACGCACAAGATGGCCTGCCCAGCGTGCCTGCGCCTTCATAAGTATTGTGTGGATGCTTATTGAGGTTGATTTTTCCAAGACCTCGTAGTCTGGTACTTTGTCCCACCAATGGATGTTTAGTAATTTACGTAGGCAGGTAAGATGGAAATGATTTAACTTCTTCATATTTAATTAGTAAAGATAAGTAAATAAATGGGTTGAGAAATGACTAGCGCTGAAGTTGGTTTATAGTGTGGGAGAGTTGCGCTAATCGTCAACCACACTCTCTCTCCTGAGTTTTATCTTTGGAAGGCAACCATGCTAACCTTTACACAATCCATATACCAGGATACCAAGTGTATACCAGGATCTCCTTTGCAAGCAGCACTTTTGGCAGACTTTATGCATACATATGGCATAGAAATGATATTAGTCTATAGACTTAGATGATGGTCTACAGATCATTGATACTTCCAATTCTTTTGTATGCTGGTAAAACATGGACTGCATATAGGTGTAATGTGAGGATGTTCAATCACTTACTCACAATTTGTCCGAGAAAGGTGATGAACATCAAATTGCATGATGCTCGCTCATGTGTTGCTGGAGTCTGAAAAGGAAGCAAAGAAGAGTGTCACTGTTACTTGACAAGCATGACATAAGAGGTGACTAAGGAAGTTTTTAGAGTGGAGTTGGCTGACTCATTCTATATAGGGTCAAAGGTTGCTGGTGCACCACTTGGCCTGGTATTTCCGACTTCAGCACCTGTGCTTGCTTGGGTAGAACTGTGGAATGCTCAATATAGGAGATAGCCTGACCAATCTTATTTTCCAGCTTCTATTGACTGGACCAAATGCCATCTTCACTTCAAGGAGCCAGCCTCGAATCAGCAAGGAGTCAGCCTCAGCATTGTCAGATCATCATCATGTCACTTCAGACATGTCCATAGGTGTTCCACTCTCATATTGAGTATGTCCTTCAGCATGTGGTAACTAAATGTTCCTGTTCTGGGTTCGTTGATAACTCTACTTTTGATTCCTATATGCCACTTGCTTCTTGCAACACCACGATTCACTCACTAGTCCTGAATTTTAGCCATAAACACATGTTCATTCATGCCTGGGCATTAATTAGTACAGACAAAAACCATCCACTACATAATGATATTTGAAAAATCAAAGGAAACAGATTAGAAAGGAGGTAGTCATGACTTGGAAGGGCAGGGGAGGTTATTAAACAGGTATGCACATTAGAGGACATAGAACCTGGAGAAGAATGCGAAAGTAAGTCTATCAAGTTTACACCTTCCATTAAAGTGGTCTACACTTTTCAGGAAATGTGGCAATGACATTCCAATGCATATAGATTCTGAAGTCCAGGTTCTGATCAGTGAAAACTCTTTGGACAGAGATATTATTTTCCACACTTATTTGTCCATAGTTCATCACATGCGCAATGCTTGCGCATTCATAGCTTAATGCAGTGGTAGTGTATTATAGAAGAAATTGGTGCTGGATAGCTTCTGTATAATTACTAGTAGTATAACGATGGAGATAATGGCCGTGACCAAGGCAATGATATGGCTGGAGTGACTGAGTTCTACAAGGTTTTTGTTTTATTACTGATTCTAAGAGCACGCTTCAAAAGATTCAGTTAGGTTATTTACACTGTCAGTGGTTAGTCATTCATGAAGTTTGTTCTGAAAGGAGTTATCTTAGATTTTGTACCTGGACACATAGGTGTTAGGGGAAGTGAAAGATCAGACAGACTTGCCAGCATGGCCACAGCAGTGACTAGTGGTAGTTAAATAGACTGTACTGATATTTTAAATGCAGTCACAGAGTTAGACCAGTTGAAAGATGTAGGGTGTATTTCTTCTACCATGTCTATGGCAAGTAAAAGTGATACCAACAAGAATAAGTATGTAACTGTTAGACTCCAACTTTGGTTAATTAAAAAGCACCGTATTATAGTAGTAAAGTAAAGTTAACTATAGCATTTGTTAATGCCATAGGAGTGTGAGGTTAGCAATCTCACATTTCAGTGACTCTGCTATATGAGGGCGGTAGCCATCTCCTCTCCCTCGCAATCTTTAATTCCCAGATTAATCCGGTACCTAATTAAGATTGGGTTCACCCGGGAGCCGTTGCAATCTGAAAAACAATTCCTTCTCAACTGGGGAATCAACCCAGGACCACTCATATGTGAAGCCAGTGTACTAACCACTGCGTTACATGGGTCCCTATTTTCTGTACTGATGGGTCAATGGTTTGGCACATGCACAGTGCTTATGCATTCACAGCTCAATGCAGAAGGAAGTGTATTCAGTATGAAAGCACTAAAATGTACTCCTATAGTACGTTTCTTTTAACAATGGACTCTATTCCAATTATTTTACATCAGAGCTCTTAACCATAAAAAAATAGTGTAGGTCACTGTTATGGTAATCTAATCACCATGACCTTTAGAGAATAAGCTTGTATAGATGAAGACCCCACCTTTTAACATTCCATAAAAGTGCATTCACTATAACAATGTGTTATGCTGAGCATTGTGTTATTTCTGGTTCAGTATAAGGCTAGCCGTTCCACATTTTCTTGTCACAGTTTGGAAATTTTGAGTCTCATTTGGACTTGGCTATACCTAGTTCATTAAGACAAACTGGTGTTTTTTTCTCATGTGGGTGGATCCCGTAAGGTTCAGTTTTTTAAAACTGGGGTCTTTCTCGCATGTTGGTGGACCCCATAAAATTTAGTTTATGCAAATTGGGGTCATTCTCACATGTTAGTCTAAATGCGTAGGCCTAAGTACTAGGCCCTTATTAAAAAAGCAGACTTAGAACTTACATGAATTTAGTCTTCAATTAATAGATTTTTAAAATTAGATATCTCTAGATTTTTGACAGTGCATTTGTTTGCAGTAATATCAGTCTTGTTTAAAATCTAGTTAAACCTCAGTTGTTTATATTTTTTTAAGACTTTAGTTAATTAATATACCACTAGGTGAAATTTCTTCAAGAAAGTGGTAACCTAGCAACCGAAGCATCTAAATTTGAAGAAGCAATCAAGTATTACAATGAAGCTCTGGAAATTGACTCCCAAAATTGTAGTGTGTTGAAATCACGTGCTTTAGTCTACCTACAACAGCTGAAAACTGAAGAGGCTTCAAAAGATGCTGAAACAATCTTGACTATTGATCCAAATAATTCTCAAGTAAGTTTTGTTAATGTAAAACATTTTTGTAGCATAACTTATATTATTTATTATCCGCATGTGGAAGGTCTGTGGTCTACCAGGCCTACCAGACCCACCATCATGCAACAGTATACTTCTAGTAGATGACTATGTAGTGAGTCATTTATTCCAGTGGCAATGTCTTCAACATTCATCTTCGCCCGTGTGTTGCCGGGGCCGAAAGGGGAGCAAAGAATAGCAACACTGTTTACCTTCCACGCATGTCGTAAAAGGCGACTAAGGAGGTTATGGGATGGAGTTGGCTGTCCCATCCCATATAGGGTAAGTGACCCAAAGCCATGCTGAAGTCGGATGTGCCAGGTCCAAAGGCGCAGATATCGCAGCAATGCTGTAAGCCATGACACAATGCATTCCGTTTTCCGGACTATATCCTGCTAATCTGCAGGAGTTTGAGAACGAACGCAGAAGAAGAAAAACATTCATCTTTACAGTTATATGTTGTATGTCCTGTTGTCTCCCATTTATAGATTAAATGCATGTCACGTCTCAAATTTTTACTTACTTTTATCTTCTATCACATAATCCTCATGGATGAGGAAGAGATCATGTCTGATATATAGATGTACCGGCACATAGATGTACCATTGCTGCAGATGGGTCATTAAAAACTGATAGGAAATGATGAACTAGTTGGCCCAGAAGTGTATGCTATGGTCCTAACCAGACGTGATGAACCTGGGATACTGCCACACAGGAATGCCTCCCTTGGTTGGTTGGTTGGTTGCTGATCCAGCGGTCCATGGGCTCATGCCCTTTTCCCTAATGCCATTAAATGGCATTATATTGCTGGGAAGTCTATGGATTTTCGGCCCACCCCGGGACAGAGCCAGAGAATAACTATCACACCAGTAAGGAGGTGTTTACTTTTACTGTGTTTCCTTTTGTCAGAAAGACTGTCAAGAGCTATATACTCACAGTTAAAAAAAATGACATCATCATAATTTTTTAAACTCTTTTCACAATGTCCTGTTTTCTCGATTTTCCTTTATGGCAAAATTGTTATTCTTTAATTACTATTGTTACCATAACTTTCTCTGTTCCTCTGTCATGTGTGTAATTCAACATGGCCATATGAGGATATGTGTGAGAACCAGATTCCTCCACATTACAAGTTCTGGTGCAGCTCAGACTTCAGTGAATAGCCATAACTCATCCTCAAGTGACATATTCTTTCCAGAACGTGGTCTTCCTTATTGATTCTCTGAACACTCCACGATTCTGGATGAGTTGACCTGCCGCAGCTAGAGACATGTTTGAACAGTATGATATATCGCTGCATCATCATCATCTTGGGCGCCCTCTTCCCCTGTTGCTGTTAACTTTGCCTTCAAGCTATTAATATTTCCATGCTGTTATGTCTTTATATGACCAAAAAAAACAGCTTTCTTGTTAGGATGTTGTAAAGGAAGGACTCTTTGAAGACCCTCTTCAACATTTATTGATCTTAACTTTTCTTGATTTTGTCTTTTTAGCTGTCCATGGTATACGTAAAATTCTCCTGTAGCATCTCATTTCAAAAGCAGCGATTCTCTTTGCTACTGTTTTATTTAATGTCCATGCATCACAACCAATTATATTTCCACTGGAAATACATATGTTCTGATCATACATAGTTTGGCTATGCTGCTGGTATCTTGCCAAAGAGTTTTCATTTGAGAATGTTTCATTATTATAATTCTTCTCTTGATTTCTACAGAGCAGTCTCGTGAGCTATTTATGTTTGTGCCCAAATACTGGAAATTTGTTATGTCCTCTAGATTTAAATAGTCAATTATTATCTTTGGTGGTACTTTCACTTTATCCATTGGCATAATTTTTGATGTCTTCATATTTAAGAACAGGTTTTGGGCTTCACTGTATTTTGTTGTTGATAGTAACATTTGCTTTATACCATTTTCATTTGTTGTTAAGAGAACTGTGTCGTCAGCCGTAACTGCAAACAACATTTTCACTGTATTTTGTTGTTGATAGTAACATTTGCTTTAGACCATCTTCATTTGTTGTTAAGAGAACTGCGTCATCAGCCGTAACTGCAAACAACATTTAGTTGATGATAGCTATTCCTAGTTTCAGGGTGTGACATATTTTGTTCGAAAGCTTGTATCTATCTCAGTGATTATAAAACATTCAGATTCCACACATCACCTTGTGTCCCTCTACACCATAGGCCTATGCATAGTAAATTTGGGGATTTTAATTTCATCATCATCGTCATTGAGCTAAAATGCAAGGACATTGGTACAGGGTGTCCATAAAATTGATGTGCACTCATTTACATTGCTGGTGTCACTACATTATAGTACATTATAATAGGTATTTAGGGAAGATCTGCATGGTGTCAGTAATATTACAAAATTTATTTAAAAATAATACTGCTTATGTCAGTCATGTATTGGGTTAAGTAGCTGGAAACACAACAAAGTTATTTCTTTATCAGAGACTAAATGTTCACTCTGCAGCTAGCAGCAATTTGCTGAGTCATGTTGTACACTGGACCATGGAAATATATAACTTTCAATGGCGGCATAGGCTCTATGAAGCACATTTATTTCTATTCAAATTGAGTACAAACCAATTTTATAGACACCTTTTTTACATTATTTTTTTACATTAGCAATAATTTGTTCACATATCTACCAAACTTAAAAAAAAAACAACTTCAAAGATTAGAATGAATTCATAGTAGATCTAATTGTTTTCCCACCAGAACAAAGCTTATGCTGCTTATTTCACTACCACAAGGCAGAAAAAAAAATGGCTTTTCACAAATTTCAAAGTATCTACTGAATAAATGGTATTCATAAAAAAATAACACTTAATTTAACTATGAAACAGAACGATGCATTGTGCTGTAAGACTTGTTGAATTTTATGACAAGCTTTGTGGCCCATGTTAGCTATTACCGGGTATGTTAAATAAATCTGGATATGTACATCCCTACTAACATATAGGGCCTATCAAGACTATTGAGATATGTGTTTAAAATTTTTAATAAATTGTTGAAAGATTTGTTCAAAGATATATGTCAGCTAGACATAATCTATGGTATATATTTGTAAACGAAGAACAAAATCATACAATATAGGATAATAGGGCTATTGGCAAACCATACAAGTTCACTTAACTAATATTATATACATTTTTTTTCTCCACTATCAGGGTTATGTTATAAAAGCACTTGTATATGAGCAAATGGATTTGTACAAGTCTAGCCTGGATGCTTTCCTTATAGCTCTCGACTTGGACCCTAATAGTGCTGACATAATAATTAATCACATCACAAAAATTATGTCAAAATTTTGCAAAGTTTCTCCAGATTTGACTTATATCTTGAAAGGTAAATTTGTCTCTCTCATCTGTTACATTGTGTTTATGTGTCTTTCAAACCTTTTCTGATGGTGAAATTAGGTAGTACAAGTAGACGCCACCACATAGTTTAATTATTTCTCTTGTCTATCTTTGTAAATTTTATGTTCATCAATCAGTAATTGAAATATTTATTTATTTATGGTTGGAGTTAGTGTTAGTCTAAAACACAACTATCTTAACCTAAATCCTAAAATAAATTAATATTTAAATTATTAAATGATGAACATGAAATTTACATACATAGACAAGGGAAATAACTTAACTATGTGGTGGCGTCTACTTGTACTATACCTGAAATTGTAGCCTTCACTTTCTGATCTTTTCTAAATTTACTGTTATGTAGAGTGGCTGGTCTTTAGAGATTATGATATCAGCCGATTTTGAAATGATTCACAGTTGAGACCAGAAATCATACTATCATATCATATCAGGCTTATATTATATTATATTGTATTGTGTTGTGTTGTGTTGTATTGTATTGTATTGTATTGTATTGTATTATATTATATAGGCATCACACATATAGCAACCAGGGCCTGGACTTGTTCAGGGTGCAAAGAATAGGGCCACTGTCTTTTCTTGAATACATGTCATCGGAGATGACTACGGAAAGTTGAGGGACAAGCATATAACCTGAAACCTGTGGGAAAAAAATCATTGTCACTGCATGCTTTTCTCTGATATCTTACTTTTGTCCTCTTTCAAATGGTTCCCATGATGGATGACAAAGAGATACAGGACATTGCACCTTTGTCCTTTTGTAGCAGACTCCTCAGTCACAGGGAATGCTAGATGTGCCATCACTGCAGTTGGGTCAACAGATTTGACAGGCAAAATGATGAACTAGTTGGCCCAGAAGTATATGCTACACTCCTGTCAAGACGTAGTGATCTTGGGATACTGCAGCACGGAATACCTTCCTTCAGGAATGAAATATGCATCCATAAACCTCTCTAACACAACCATGTTTTTGTGACAACAAGCCTCGTATGAGTTTGAGTGTCGCCTCAGTTACTCAACTGAGGAGGATCTGTGCTGTTGTCAGAAAGGTTGTCAGTGTCAAAAGCTACATGAGCTCACAGTTAAAGGGATTATTTCATAATCATCTTCATGTATAGGCCAACTGTAAATATCTTCTGAACAAATTTTGGATGTAGTGTGAAACTTGTGTTTCCTGAATCAGATCTAGAAAAAATACTGGTCATAAAAGGTCATTCTCCTGTTTTCATGTGAAATTCTTTGGGAATTATGGCATAGTCTTCTTCTAAAAGATTGCAGTTTTGCACCATACAACCAAATTAAATCAAGTAGGTAATCCGTTGTTTTTATATAAAATTAAAACAAAAAAGTCCCACTAGAAAGTCTACAGGAGAAACCCCAATCTGGAGCCGAAAGTAAAACTCAATTGCATTACACAGAAAACAAGAGCAAATTCATACCATCTCTGGGTTCACAACAAACAGTAGTTTCTTCTATAACAACAGTTTGCTATAGATAACAGTTTCCTTTAGTAGATAACATTTTATTTTAATAGTTACAATAGTTATCATTTTCCTTTAGTAGATAACATTTTATTTTAATAGTTACAATAGTTATCATTTTCCTTTAGTAGATAACAGTTTATTTTAATAGTTACAATAGTTATCAGTTTCCTTTAATAGATAACAGTTTATTTTAGGAGATAACAATTTCTTTTGATAGTTACAATAGTGACCAGTTTCTTTTAGTAGAAAACAGTTTATTTAAGCAGATAACATTTTCTTGTAAGAATTCACTGTTTTTTTAAAGGAGAAAACAAGTTTCTTTTGGAAGATAAAGTTTTTAATCTTATGTTTCTTTACATCTGGTTTCTTTATAATTTCATAGGAATGGGACCATATGAAAAGCTCTGTGAAACTGGTGTTATTTTCTTTGAAAACCAAAAATATGAAGCTTGCATCAGTGTTTTAGAAGCAGCTAGAAAGTTCAAAACAAATCATACTGGGATCACAATGAGGATCTTGTTAACACAAGCTAATGCACATTCTCAACTACAGAACACTGAGCTTGCAATTGGATTATATCAGGATTGTTTTTATCAAGCCTTGGCAGCTCATGATTGGGTAAAGTAGTTCACAAAATAAACACAACTATATATAAAATATTTGTAGTGGCATATATGTGTCAGAAACTGTTTGTAGCATCACATGTGTGTCAGAAACTGTTTGTAGCATCACATGTGTGTCAAAAATTATTTGTAACATCACACGTGTCAGAAACTGTTTGTAGCATCACACGTGACAGAAACTATTTGTAGCATCACATGTGTGTCAGAAACTGTTTGTAGCATCACATGTGTGTCAAAAATTATGTGTAACATCACACGTGTCAGAAACTGTTTGTAGCATCACATGTGTGTCAGAAACTGTTTGTAGCATCACATGTGTGTCAAAAATTATGTGTAACATCACACGTGTCAGAAACTGTTTGTAGCATCACATGTGTATCAGAAACTGTAGCATCATATGTGTGTAAAAAATTATTTGTAATATCACACATGTCAGAAACTGTTTGTAGCATTATATGTGTGTCAGAAATTATTTGTAACATCACATGTTTGTCAGAAATTGTTTGTAGTACATTGTGTCCCAGAAAGTTTTTGGTTTAGACATGTAACAAGACATGACTCACTTTCTAAAATTATTTTGCAAGGAACATGTAAAGTGTGAAAGGAGAAGAAGAACATGGAAAATCTGGGATTGAAAATATCAAACAATGATCTGGGCATGAATTTTTTACACTCCTCCGAATGGCTGAAGATAAAGTTGTTTGGAATACTTTTTGTGCTGATGTCTCCAGTGTGGCACCCCTGATGTCTCCAGTGTGGCACCGCTGCGACACTAATTAGTTATGGGTCTTATTATTATTTAACCACTACAGTTTTTACATTTTGTGATCTACTGTTATATTCATTGTTTGTCTTTTATTTTTTATATTTATATCTTAGGCTTACCAAACAAAATGTTTGGTCAATATTGCTGCTCTGCATCTTGATAGCAATGACATCCACCATGCCATCATCTGTTATGAGAAACTGCTTCATATAGAAGCAGAACTCTTGTCAGAGTCTGATTCAGAAACAACAATGCCTGAATACTGGACAAAGGAACTCCAGTGTGGGTTGCATCTGAATCTGAGCATTGCTTACAAAGCGATAGGAAACATGGGGTCTGCAGTAGTACATGCTAAGAAGTGAGTACTGTCATTGTCTGTTAGTTGACAACTATATCTTTAGTAGTCTACAAATGATCGTGGTAATGCAGTGTTTATTATTATAACTTCCTAATTTGTTGGTGCAGGATTGATTTCCAGGTGAGGGAGATTGATTCTTCTTGTGATAAGTTTAATCTTCTTTCTGTCATTCTCTGTGCCATTCTCTGTTTTAATCTTTGTGTCATTCTCTATTTCATCACCAATTAATTCTCCATTAAAATTTAAGATGTCAAGTATTTTCTCTTCATATTCTCTATCTCATCACCAATATTTATTCTCTCTGTTATAAAGTTGTGTTGTTAAGTATCTTCTCTCATTCTCTATCTCATCACCAAATGATTCTGTTATAGAGTTACATTGGCAAGTACCTTCTCTCATTCTTTATATCATCACCAATATTTATTCTCTCTGTTATAAAGTTATATTGTCAAAAATCTTCTCTTTGTGTCATTCTCTCACATCAACCATTTAGTCTCTGTTATACAGTTAAGCTGTCAAATATCTTCTCTAAATGCAATTCTCTAACTCATCTGCCATTGATTCTCCAAGTTGTAAGAATATGCGGCAGACCTCCTATTTTTATAACATGCTCTGAAAATGTAGGTGCCTCCTTCTGATTATAATATTGATCTTTCACTGTGCATATAAATATAAAAGCACTTAGCAGTAATCAGGTTTTTACATTCCATGAGAATCTAAACATTCTTCTGTAAGACAACGTTTGTGTGACACATCTGGTGATTGCAATTTTTATTTGATATCTGTGACCCATTGTTATATGTCAACTCTTGTCATATGTATCACACAAAAAACTCCTTTTCTCTTTTATAGAGAACTTCAACCCTTCGTTCTCTTTTATAGAGAACTTTAACCCTGTGTTCTCCCTTGTAGAGACAACTTTAACCCTGTGTTCTCCCTTGTAGAGAACTTTAACCCTGTGTTCTCCCTTGTAGAGAACTTTAACCCTGTGTTCTCCCTTGTAGAGACAACTTTTTGCATGTGATGTAGTTCATTTTCTGAAGGCTATTTTGTTAAATTAAACATACTCCCAGCAAAGTTGGATGTATTGGGCTATTGGCACAAATAAAGCTGCAGCCCAATATGTGTATATTCTCTGTACTATATCTTACTGGAAAATAAGTAGAATCATTGTCCAGCTACAAGACAGTTCAAGGAGATTAAGAATGAATGTTAAAAATAAATATGAAATGTTAATCTGTTATTAATCTATATTTTCATGGTGATTTCATGGTCTATTTATCATAAATTGTCATACTTTATATACACACTTTATATATATCAATATTCAATCTAGATGTTTGATGTTGGCTGAAAAGTTTGGACTGGAAACAAAATCAATGGCAGAGGAGTCTCATTACAACCTTGGAATACTGTTTGAAATTTTGGGTAATCTCCATACCAGTCAACTTTTACAGATTTTCTGTATTTTGTACATAAAATACTCAAGTCTCATTGAATATACATGCCCATATTGACCTTTAGTATTTACCTTTAGTAAAAGTACTCTCTATACAAAATATGAACATAATTTTAATAAAATATAGAAAATAAAGGTTATGTTATGTTAAATTACAGAATTAACTTTATGGAAGTCATCAGGTAAAAATTAAAATTATGTTGATCTGCCTATTTTGAAAAACTCTGTAAACATTTGTTAATGTCTATGATAAATATTCATATTTATTTAAATTAAAAAGCTTCATAAACAAATGTCTCCAGATACTCTTGAACATACAATGGAGCGACCTTGTTTCAAATAGTGATTTAAGAGATAAAACTCATCAAGAGAACATATCAAATTTCATAAGGAAACATAGATGGGACTACCTGATACACATTCTAAGACTGGACGAAAATAGAATGAACCAACAAGCACTAATGTGAACACCGGATGGGAGAAGAAAATGAGGAAGACCCAAAATTACTCTAAAAAACACCATACTTAAAGAAGGAGAAACAATGGGCTCCAAGTCAATTCAAGAACTAAAATTGCAGATAGCGGAAAGCAAAACACATGGAGAATCAAAACTTTTGCATTATGGGTGTCACCTGTGGCACAAAAGGAACAAACAAACAAACTAATGATAAATATGATTCCCATTTTATATTATAATTTACATGGTTGGTTGGTTGCTGATCCAGCGGACCATGGACTCTTGCCCTTTGACCTAATGCCATTAAATGGCATTATATTGCTGGGAAGTATAATTTACATTTACATAAAATATTGAATTCTTGCAAGAATTTTTGTTGTTGTTTTAATTGGTTTACATCATTTACGCAGGAAACTATAATGAAGCTCTTCAGCACTATAAAGAATATGTTTCTTTGAGTCAGGACTCTGGTAATGAAAGGAACATTGGACAAGCTTATGGGTAAGAATATTTATAAATGACTGCAATCATCAGTGTTAAATGTTTAATCCTTCCATTCCCGTCAGCCATTACAAATATTCTGTATTTGTATAGATTATACACATTGTGATTACAGATTTTCTGAGCTGATGGTAGTACACTATGAACAATCCCCATAGGAGATCATCACTAATCCCATTATGTGTCTCATCATCATAATAGGATTATTGTATACATCCAAGAGCTATGTGTATATCCTCATTCTGAATATGTCCCAAACACTGGCATTGTGTAGATGATACTATGAGGAGTCCTAGGCCATAATCTGGGTTACAATGTGAGTTACTTTGATACTCTATGGGATGGGATAGCCCACTAAATCCCTCAAATCTCTTTAGTCATCTCTTATGACATGCTGGACAATTAACAGTGCCACTAATTTTTGCTCCCTTTTGTTCCATGATTTGGCCCGTCAACACATGGAAAAAACAAGAAACTCTGTTTTAGATCCACATTTGTCATTATGTTTAGCACTGCCAAACCATGTTTACTTTTATAGATAATATTATCGATATGATATTTGTAAGGCAAGGTTCAGTCATAAATTACTCCTAGATATTTAATTTATCACTCTGATCATACCCCCTCTGAGTAGAAGGCTCCTCCAATAAGCATTGCATCAAACCGAAAGCTGAAGTCTTCTGGGTACAAAAGAAAGCTTAGAGAAACCTCCCCATTACACATAGGATGCAAGAGCTAAGTGGTCATAGTTTCTGGGGTTCAAAAACAAATAATAAACAAACATCACTCTGATCAATAGTTTAGCCATTGAGAATCATATTGGGAAGTACTGTCTTCATGATGTCTTTATTCAAAGAACACCAAATGATGCAAGATAAACTGAGATTAATCTGAGAGCTCATCATCACAACATTTCATTGAGAATAGCTTATATTGTGTCATGTATATCATTTACCATTTCTTGCCAATCTTTTCTGATCCTCTTGTATGTTTGTTTGTTTTGCGTTCGCTCCATTGTAATCAGCACAGATAGTCGTGTGATTTCCGCTGGGAGTGTAGTTATGTTGTGCCACCATTATGCACCTTGTAGGCCCAGCACATCCGATTTCAGCATGCCTTGACATTTCGGGTGGGCTACCCTAGTCTGTGACAGCCTTCCTATCTGTCACCAGGCAGATTATGTGTACTGACTCTACTCCGAGACGGTTTGTCCTTCACGTCTATCTTGCACGAGGTGTCCCGCCATCAGTGAACATGTCTTGTGTAATTAAACGTATTGTGCCCACGCACATCGGGTACTGAACCTTTTCTCATCCTCGAGCCTGGTTCTGGTTTAGGAAGAACTTGATGGAAGAGTTGGACCCGGACTTGTTCGCCCTCTTACCCGAGGTGTTGTTCACCAACGTCGTGAACTACTCGTCCAAGTCCGAGTCTGTACAGATATTTAGGAGTGTCAGGGGCTAGCATTTTTTTCTAGAGATGAACAGTGCTTGTCACTTTAGATGGCTGCGTCTGTGCCCATTGGGTACTGAACCTTTTCTCTCCATGAACATGATTCCAGAATAGGAAAACTCAACAGTAGAGTTGGGCCTGGTCTGGGATCTCCAGTAACTAGAGGCTTGTCTCGAGCAAACAACACTTTAGTTCCAGTTTCCTTGAACGTTTTCCCATCACTTTGCACATGACGCTGCCCCCTAGCACTGTGCTTTCCTCTCAGTGTACTCATTGCTGTATTTTCCTTCTGGTGACTAACGCACTAATTCTTTATATTTTTCATCTGCCCACTTCATAACAACAGCATTGGTCGCCCCTCCAATACTTCTGCTGAACTGACTAGCTTCACTGTGTGTCGACAGTGCTGCTGCATTGCTACTAAGGAAGGCTGATCACCTTTTAGTTTGTTTGGAGTCCTATGATGTTGGTTCAGTAATCAATAACAAAAATAGAGATTTTTTAAAAATAATGACAAAAAGATTTAATCACATTTGTTCAACAGATGTCTTGCACGTGTTTATGCAGCTCTAAAAAACTGGTCACTTTCGCTGCAACTTCATGATGAATACATTCTTGTGGTAACCAGATGTAAAGATATTAAAATGATGGCAAATGCTCATGAAATCAAAGGCGATACTTTGTGTTTGAATGAGAATTATCAGTAAGTCTTTGTATTTAGTTTGTTCATATTTTAATGCACACATTATTTCTATTCAAAGTAGATTTTTATTGTATTTATTCATATATTGTAAACTTTCTTAACAATATTCTGTACGCATGTGGTTGCATCGTGGGTCTCACCAATGGCTCACTAGATAAACTACCCATGCAACAGAAAACTTTAGTATATGACATGCTGTTACATTCAGACTCTCTTATGGAAGCTTTGTAGTATGCCATCTATACATTTTATATACCCCTCTTCATTAGGCATTGCACTAATCCGAAAGCTGAAGTCTGCTGGTTATGAAAGAAAGCTCAGTAAAACTCTGCTGTGAGAAACCTAGTGAAGTCTCATACCTTGATTGCTTGAGGGGAATCTACTGGTACCTTTTTATTTGTATCATGCCTTGAGTCTGCAGGAAAGACATAAAGTTCTCTGCGGAGTAGAAGACTGTCCAGCTCATAGCAGTGTACTCTTCAGTCACATTGAGCCTAACAATCATCTGGGACTTGCACCACCAAAGTCAGATGTTTTCATCAAAGTCAGCCATTGACACAAATAACACACTGACAATACATTTTTGTTCTCTGGACTACATATTGCTGAAAATCTGGCAGCAATTGTTCAGCTAAAAAAGGGATCTAGCAGAAGTTTAAGAATGAACGCTAATAAACAAACATCTGTAACTTGTAAAAGCTTATGAAAACGTCCCCATAAAAAAGAATTTCAGAGAAACACTAATCTGGAGTTTTAAAAAACTCTGAAAGTTAAAAACTCCCCCACCAGCCATAGAAATAAGGGACAAACTCATTCTTCCTTTGAGTTCTCTTCATCATCATCATCATCACCATCTTCTTCATCATCATATAAATTGGCAGTATCTGCATACAGTATCTGCATACAGTATCTGCATACAGTATCTGCATACAGTATAACTCAATTGTCTTTTACATAGCCAATAGTTATAATTAGCTGCTTTAGCAGGCATAACCTGCAGATTTAATTATTTTCTATTTTCAAAACTTTTAACATTTAGCATCCTATGTTTACAATTGTGTAACTTCTCTTCGGCCGCTGATTGCCGTGGAATTATTTTTTGGAAATGTTATGCAATCGTTGGTGGCTGTTTTGAAATTGCGATAACTTTTTTGTTGTTACAGATATTTAAATAATATTTTCACATATAAATAAAGAATTAAATTCTGCATATATTGGTGTAAGTTTTGTGTGTGTGTGTGTGATACAAGACGTGTGTGAAAGTGATAAAGACAGATTTAGACCTATCTATATCTAGACGTATTGTATTTTTGGTCGCTCCATATCTGTTGAATATTATATATTTTACATAATTAAAACCTCGTAGAACCTCTTGGTCTAATTTATTTAATGTATTTGAAGAACTTACCTCTCAAGATTTCCACTTTCCAATCAGAATAAATAATGATTTCATTGAATATACGATGAAATAAAAGTATATAAAACTTGATTCACTGTCATGTCGCTTCGCCTCTATGCCGATGGATATAGATTGTTCAGGTTTCAAAATCATAATCACACGACATCTCCTGCAGCCATTTTAGCAACAGAAACAGGAAGTTAAATAATATAGGTAGTTCTAGTTGCTATAACATTTTCTAAAAAAAATTATAATTCTTGCTTTTTTTTTTAAATCACGTTCCACGCTTTGGGCAACGGATTTTGCCTTCAGGGTTCAAAATTTGGGCTAAATTTTTACTCCTGTGGGGTGCTAAAGGTTAACACATTAATTAGTAATAAAACACATTAATTAGTAATAAAACACATCAATTAGTAATAAATATATTCATTAGTAATAAAACACATCAATTAGTAATAAATACATTTATTAGTAATAAAACACATTAATTAATAATAAAACACATTCATTAGTAGTAAAACACATTCATAGTAATAAAAATAATATTTTCTTGCAAGATTAGTTCTACCTTTAGAATATAAAATATATAATAATATATTAATAATAATAATCATAATAATAATAAGGCCTATAACCCATCAGGGTCGTAGGGATGTCACACTGGATACATCAGCACAAAAATCTTGCCAAACAACTCTATCCTCAGCCATACTAGAAGGACTCTATACTCTGGAAGAAGTGTAGAAAAATCACGTCCAGACCATTCCCTGATGTTATCAATCCAGGACTTTCTCTATCCTTCCCTTGTCCTTCGACGGCCCCCCTGTTAAACAACCCCAGAAAGCAAGTCATGTCTCACCACATGGTGTCACATGCCAAACGAAACAAGTTTACGCTGCTTCACTACTGCCAAAAGGTGGACCTTGATACCAACAATTTTGCTTATCCACTGCCATACAAATTTCTGCCATACACTTGTCTTGCGCTATAAAATATATATGCCTACATGTATAGAGAGTGTATAAGTGTATATTCTTGTAAGATCAGGAAATACATTGGTCAAGACCTTGTTTAACCTTACTCAGCATTGTTGTAACATACTAGGCTGGTTTTATGATCTCTGCCATGTTGAAGCTAACTGAAGACTGATAAGAGACATCTAGGTGGGAATTTTTCCCTGTCATCATCAGTGCAACTTGGTGCAAGAGAACCATTATGAATTTCCCTCTAGAAAACTGTTGAATTTGTAACATTGTATCTACTATCAGATCAAGTCAATAAGCTGTTTTGAATGTGAAAGAATGCTCATGAATCCTATCTTCAGAATGTGTCAACAAGAAAACTATAGATGTGGAGCAGAATGTAGAAGTTTTCCCTAGCATTGGGGAATATGAGTACATGCTTTTGGGTATTGAAACAGTAATAATATACACCCATGTGTGCCGGGGCCCGAAAGGGGAGCAAAGAATAGCAACACTGTTTACCTTCCATGCATGTCGTAAAAGGCGACTAAGGAGGTTATGGGATGGAGTTGGCTGTCACATCACATATAGGGTAAGTGACCCAAAGCCATGCTGAAGTCGGATCTGTCAGGCCAAAAGGTGCAGATATCGCAGCAATGCTGTAAACCATGACACAATGCATTCCGTTCTACGGACTACATCCTGCTAATCTGCAGGAGTTTTAGAACGAACGCAGAAGAAAAAGGAGTAATAATATAGAAAGTTCCCCAAAAAACAGAAGTATTGTATTCAGGGCTGTAGATACATCTTCAGTGTAAGTATTGTATTAATGGTAAAACAAAATAAATTAAACAGGTTACTAGAAAACTTACCGTAACTATGAATAAAAATAGATAAAAAAGTAAATAAAAATATACAATAAAACTAAACAGGACAATTCTCCATGTATCGGTCTAAATTGGACCTTTTTCAAGAAACTAATAATGTATAAACTAAACAAAACCACACAAAATTTATAACTGAATGGACAGAGCCATGTTTATCTTACACAGATTTAAATCACCGGGTTACGTTTCTTGCATAATAATTCTAGGAGTGGAGGGTGTTGGAACCCCTAGACACCCCCCCCCCCTTATCTTATGTGCAGACTATTGTAATGTTTACTTTAGATAGCTAATATCTTGGTAGGCAATCTTATAACAGTGCCACACATTCAAAGTGAATAACTCTTTAAAGTCACAAAATTGTTTCCTCATTGACAATTTATTTTCTGAACAACTGGTTTTCTTTGTTGGCATCTATTTCTTGTTTTTTGTTTTTGCAGACAAGCAATTGAACATTATAACAAGATGCAGATGTTGTGTCATAATCGTGACAATTTTGGATATACTGTCTCATTTTTTAAAATGGCTGTAGCACACAAGAATCTTGGTCAGATGCAGTGCAGTTTGTATTACTTTAAGTAAGGCTTTGTGTGAATGGCTTCATTACTGAATACTAAGTTATGTTTTTGTTTAACAGAGAAATGTACTGAGCCATGCTATAGATATGTACTTAGCTCTGCCGAAGATGGATGTGCTGGGCCATTGGCACAAATAAAACAGTGACACAATGCATTTCCATTCTCTGGACTACATCCTGGAAATCTGATAGGACCATGGTCCTACTACAAGGGTGATCCAGCAGGAGTTTGAGAACGAACGCTGAAGAAAAAGAAGAATGTACTAAGCCATACTTCTTCTTCTTTCCTCTTTTACCCTTTGCGGGTGTCGAGGGAGATACAATGTTCTTGTTCTCGTTTTTTCTGGCAGCTTCAGATAATGTTATTTGGTGTTCGTGTAATGTCTCTTTGATGTTGTCGATCCAGCATACTCTAGGTCTACCCTTGGCACTTCTTTCTGCTTCTCCTCTCTTTGTATATGCTTTATAAACTAATGAATTACACAGCATTCTTTCCAGATGACCAAACCATTGTATCTGTTGGTTTTGTATGTATTGTAGAATTGATATGACACCCACTCTTTCTCTTATAACATCGTTTCTAATTCTGTGTCTTCTGGTCACTCCTGTGGCTTTTCTCAGACATCTCATCTCTGTTGTAAGCAGTTGTCTCTGGTTACAACAGAGATGAGATGTCTGAGACTAAGCCATACTAGACTAGAGAAATATACTAAGGTATATATGAGTGTATTGAGCCATGTTAATTAAACTAATGAGCCATAATAGAGGAATGTACTAAGCCATGTTAGGTAAACAGACAAGCCAACCTTTTAGCACTCCTATAGCACCTACTTTCCTTGCAACCAGAGTCAACACATTTTCCATCTTTGACCACAATGCATCCCAATGGTGGTTGGAAATGGAAAATGTGTTGAGTTGGATGTTGTGAAGTGAGCTGATGCCATCTGAGCTTACCTGGTTCAAATCTTATTTGCTGCATTATGATTTGTCTTTAATAATAAATCCTCTATGCTTCTATATTATATTATTTAGTTACATACAAGCCCGTATTTAGTAACATTTACTGCAATTCTCTTCTCACCCACCATTACGATAATAGAAAAATCATGGTAAACCTAGTTTTTTTCGATGGATAATTAATATAGAGTAGATCAAATTGACCCATTTTCTTTTACGAAACTACAGTGCCCAGTTGATTATCGTACATAATTTTTCTTAAATAAAGGAAAAGTCCACATTAGTTTTAGTTTGCAGAAGTCTAATAATTCTGCAGGTTTACAGTATCAATGATCAAAATTGAAAATGAATAAGTTTAATGATAATGTCCAGCTCTATGGTGGAGTGGTACAGTGCATGTCTGTAATGGCCAATGTACCGGGTTCAAATCCTGCCATGGGTAATTGTACGTCAGGACCATTTAGACAGCAATGGCAAACTACTGAACATTTTTATATTGCCTAGAATATTACTAGAGCTAAAAATGTCTGTTGATAGCTATATACTGAATAAGGTACCAATATGCTACCAATAAGGCTAATAATAGTAGTAGGCCTAATTGTAAAACCTCCTTGCTTGATACTTTGTCCTGTAGCACAAAATAAATCTAACTGTACTACAAACTCATTATGTGACATATTCTTTCCAGAACATGGTCTTCCTTATGGATTCTCTGAACACTACGTGATTCTGGGCGAGTTAACTAGCCGCAACTAGAGACATGTTTAAGCAATCTATCACTGCACCATTGTCGTCTTGGGTGCCCTCTTCCCCTGTCTCTGCCTTCAGCTATTAATCTTTCCATGCTGCAATGTCTCTTTATACTACCAAACTACAGCATATAATTATATACAATATTAATTAAAATGATAATTGGTACATTACGGGAAGAAGTGACCACTTTTTAACGTAACAATACATGCATTATTTAACAAAACGAAATATCAATAAAGATGCATCTCACAGTAGCTAAGATTACTGGTGGATCCACCGATCTTCCCGCTAAACACTGAGAGCCCCAACCCCCCCCCCCCCCCATTTGACTCTGGAGGGTGGTATGGGGGGGAGAAGGGCACTCTCAGTGAGTAGTGCACAGATCGATGTAGCCCTATCAACCTTTTAATCTTGAGTTCACTGAGATCACGAAAGTTGAATGAAACTACGCATACTATTAAAAAGTTTAAATCTGGCCATGACTCCCCATAATGAACCTGCTAATTTTATTAGATATAAAGCATTCACCAATATAGAGTTAGAAATAGATTAAAGCTTAGTAATATGTGACTAGGTATTTTTTCCATCTTTTCAGCTTGAATAATGCGCTGTGAGCCACAAAACTAAAAAACTAAAAATGTACAAGGTTGCCATTGCACAAGTAAAAAATAACTGAAGTAAAACTGTATAAACTAATATAATTAAAATAAATAAAACAGAAATGTTCCACTAATATATACGAGGGGGAGTCAATAAGTAAGTCACAAATTGATGTTGGATGGCAGGAAAATGCAGTAGGTGGTTTCTAAAGCTGTTTATAGTTGATATCATCATAGAACTTTATGTTTATGTTCGCTAGATGGCTCTAGCTGTACCTTGCGCATGCGCAGCACAAAAAACAAAATGGCTACTGTACTTACAGAGTGTACAATCAATGAACAACGTGCTGTTGTGCGTTTTTATGGGCAAAAGGACTGCCTGCAAAAGACATTCATAAAGAAATGCTTCCTGTTTATGCTGACAATTGTTTGTCCCGTAAAGCGGTGCACAGCTGGGTAAAAAAATTTTCTCAAGGACGCTCTAAAATTGTTGACGAAATCCGATCTGGTCGTGCTGTTGAAATTGCAACAGACGCATCTGTGCAGCGGGTTGAGGAGATGATTCGAGGTGACAGACGAGTAACGATAGACGCTGTAGCAGCTGCAATAGGGTGCTCACATGGTTCAGCATACAGCATCATGCATGACCGATTGAAATTTAAGAAAGTGTGTTAAAGGTGGGTGTCCAGACAATTGACGGACGAACACAAAATGAACCGATTAGGCTTGTCATTGGAGCATCTCTGTCAATACGCAAATGAAGGAGAAGACATGATGAACAGGATTATTACTGGGGACGAATCATGGGTGCATCACTACCAGCCTGAATCAAAGCGTGCTTCAATGCAATGGAAACATCCTTCTTCGCCTTGTGTCCAAAAATTCAAGGTTACACCATCAGCAGGGAAGGTTATGCTGACAGTGTTCTGGGATTGTAAAGGAGTGCTTTTAACCAATTTCAAAAAGAAAGGTGACAATGTGAATTCTGAATCATACTGTGAAGTTCTATCAGTGCTTCGGGATGCAATTCGAAGAAAACGTCCAGGGCTGCTGACTAGAGGAGTGCTACTCCTTCATGACAATGCTAGACCACATACGGCTCGATTAACTCAGGAGAAAATAAAAAATCTTGGTTGGAAAATTCTGGAACATCCTCCTTACAGCCCCGATTTAGCCCCTAGTGATTTTCACCTTTTTGGTCCACTAAAAACCCACCTTGGCGGGAAGCATGTCGCGACTGACGCAGAAGTTGAATGTGAAGTGAAAATGTGGCTTAAAAAGCAGAGCACGCAGTTCTACGCAGCAGGTTTGGGAGGACTCATAAAACGATGGGATAAATGCATCAATGTTGGTGGAAATTATGTTGAGAAGTAAAGGGATAATGTATGTGTAAAAATAAACAGTTTTCAGGTTTTTATCGTCTTCAGTTTTTTTCTAAAGAGCCATTTGTGACTTACTTATTGACTCCCCCTCGTATGTTTGTAAAGTTAATATGTTGCTAACTCACTTGTGCATTATGCATGAAGTTTCTAAGCAAATCATATATTGGGGATGTGTTCAAGAAGAGGAATTTCATTGGCTGAAATTGTAAACTTACTGCATATCAATAATTGGTCCGCCAAAGACAGATGTGTCGGGCCATTGGTGCAAATAAAACGGTGACACAATGCATTTCCATTCTCTGGACTACATACTGCTCGAAATCTAGTGAGACCATGGTCCTGCTACAAAGGAGATCCAGCGGGAGTTTGAGAATGAACGCTGAAGAAGAAGAATAAGTGGTAAATACTGATTCAACTATAAAGGTTACTATAAAATCCAAACTATCAATGTTAAAAATAAATAACTAGCAATAAAACAAAGAACAAGGAAAATTTTCCATGTTATGGTCCAACAGGGACCTTTCTCAAGAAACACATAACAGCAAAAAAAACTACACAAAACCATAAAAATATTTAAAACTGGGATGACTTGAACATGTTTTTCTCACCACAAAACAATACCAAGTCAACTTGACATTACTGCATATCAAGTGTGCCATACTGAATCATTTTAATGCAAATAATTAAATCTTACTTTCTGAAAGTTTAGTTACCATCAGATATTTTATTTAGCTTATGTGGATTTTCTTGACCTTTGAAAAATTAGTTTCACAAAAGTAACTTTCTATCTACTATTTAAATAAAGGAAAGCACAACATGTGTACATACCATATGTATGCAACTGGGGCCTGGACTTCTATTTCAGGGTTCAAGGAGCATGGCTACTGTACTCTTTCCATGAATGTTGTAGGAGGCGACTAAGGAAAGTTGGGGGATAGGCTGACAATCCGTCACCTGTTAAAAAAATCATCATTGCCATATCTTGCCTCGTTTTGTACTTTTGTCTTCTATAAAAATAATCGCCATTGCTGATGAAGAAATGCATGCCAGCGGACATTGCACCTTTATCCTTTTGTAGCAGACTCCTAGATGGCAGGACATGCTAGATGTGCCATCACTGCAGATGAGTCAACAAATCCGACAGAGGAGTGATGAGAAGTTGGTCCAGAAGTGTGTGATGTGCTCTTAGCGGGATGTGGTAATCTTGAGATACTGGAACACTAGAATGCCTTTCAGAGACTACACATGCATCCATAAACCCCATTAACAAAACCATGCCTTTGAGACAGCAAACCTTTTGTGTTTGAGTGTCTCCTCAGTTATTAAATTGAGAACCACCTATGCTTTTGTCATAAAGGATATGGGCTGTTGAGAGCTACCTGCTCAGAGGTATTATTCCGTCATTATGGACACCATGATTTTTATAATTTGTGATAGACATGTATAAAAATGTTGATTTCAGCAGCTTTTGGCATAACAGGTCTCTAAAATGTTGATTTCAGCAGCTTTTGGCATAACAGGTCTCTAAAATGTTGATTTCAGCGTCTTTTGGCATAACAGGTCTCTAAAATGTTGATTTCAGCGTCTTTTGGCATAACAGGTCTCTAAAATGTTGATTTCAGCAGCTTTTGGCATAACAGTTCTCTAAAATGTTGATTTCAGCAGCTTTTGGCATAACAGTTCTCTAAAATGTTGATTTCAGCAGCTTGATGAGGTTGAAGAGCTAATGAGCCATAATAGAAGAATGTTCTGAGCTACGTTAGGTAAAATTAACGAGTCATGATAGATGAATGTTCTGAGCTACGTTAGGTAAAATTAACGAGTCATGATAGATGAATGTTCTGAGCTACGTTAGGTAAAATTAACGAGTCATGATAGATGAATGTTCTGAGCTACGTTAGGTAAAATTAACGAGTCATGATAGTTGAATGTTCTGAGCTACGTTAGGTAAAATTAACGAGTCATGATAGTTGAATGTTCTGAGCTACGTTAGGTAAAATTAACGAGTCATGATAGATGAATGTTCTGAGCTACGTTAGGTAAAATTAACGAGTCATGATAGATGAATGTTCTGAGCTACGTTAGGTAAAATTAACGAGTCATGATAGTTGAATGTTCTGAGCTACGTTAGGTAAAATTAACGAGTCATGATAGATGAATGTTCTGAGCTACGTTAGGTAAAATTAACGAGTCATGATAGATGAATGTTCTGAGCTACGTTAGGTAAAATTAACGAGTCATGATAGAAGAATGTTCTGAGCTACGTTAGATAAAATTAACGAGTCATGATAGAAGAATGTTCTGAGCTACGTTAGGTAAAATTAACGAGTCATGATAGAAGAATGCTCTGAGCTACGTTAGGTAAAATTAACGAGTCATGATAGAAGAATGTTCTGAGCTACGTTAGGTAAAATTAAAGAGTCATGATAGATGAATGTTCTGAGCTACGTTAGATAAAATTAACGAGTCATGATAGATGAATGTATTGGGTCATTTTAGAGAAATTTGTTGAGTCATGCTAGAGAGAAATGCAGAGCCATGTTCTGAAATTGGACATAAGTATAAATAAAAATGGTGTCTACTATGGTTTGAGAACCATTAATTAAAAATTTCATTGAAAAATACATTATTTATATTGGCATGTTTATCTGTTTCTGCAGTGAGGCCCTGTCTCTTGCTCAGAGATTTGGATACAGAGAAACAGAGACAATGTCAGAGTTTCATGCAGCATGTATCAATAAAGATTCCAGCCAGTACATGGAGAGGGAGGAGGCTCGAAAATCTTTCATGAAGCTGATACCATTCTTTGGTAATACACAGTCCATACCTTTCATGAATAATACATGGTCTATACCATTCACAAGTAATATATGAGATATACATTTCATTGACTATACATTTCATTTACGATACATTTTAATGTCTATACATTTCATGGACTACACATTTCGTGGGTAAAAATAATAGTAATAAGATCCATAACCCATCAGGGTCGTAGGGGTGCCACACTGGATACATCAGCACAAAATGTCCTCCAAACAGCTCTGTCCTCAGTTATTCGGAGAAGTGTAGAAAAATCACATCCAGACCATTCCTTAATGCTATAGATCCAGGATTTTCTCTGTTCTCCTCTTCCCCTTCTACCTCAAACATTCCCTGCAAAATAATTTGAGAGAGTTCTGTCTTGTTACATGTTCAAACCGAACAAGTTTATGCCGTTTCACCACTGCCAAAAGTGGTCCTTAATAACTTGCAAAATCATGGGTAATACCTGGACTGGGATCATATCTTTCTTGAGTAATAAAAAAAGAAGTTAGTAGCATATCTTATTCGGGATGTATCTATCTATTGTCTTTTCTCTGTTTTTGCTGTTACTGATAGTTGCTGCAGGATTGAATGACAGTCTTTTTTCAGGCTAAGGCACGTTTTGTCACTTGGTATGCAGTAATTGATGCTTTTAAGATGTGGATATATAGAATAGGGAGAACTTCATGGACAGAGACGAGAATGAACAAAGAGGTTCTAACAACACTTTGCATGAAAAAAAGTTGTTATTAAAGGAAATAAAGATGAAACAAAGTATGTTGGATATATTAAAAGACATAATACCTTGTTGAAGATCTTACTTTAGGATAGAGCCAAAGAAGTTGAAGATCTTACTTTAGGATAGAGCCAAAGAAGTTGAAGATCTTATTTTTGGATAGAGCCAAAGAAAGTGAGCAAGAGATAGGCAGAAATACAAGTTGGAAACATCACAAGATGGACAGGAGGTTACAGTCTAGCAGAGTGTGCTACCAAAGCAAGAGATATGAGATGTTGGAGGACCTTTGCAGCCAACTTTCATTTTAATATTCTGACATCTCAGGATATCAGTAACTCTTTTAATTCACCTTATTACTGTTCTCTCTCTGCTTCTTTGTGTTTCCATTTTTATGTTGTATACTCTTGCTGCTTGCCAATATGGGTTTATTCTCATTAAATGGCGAAACTATTTCATTCTCTTTTTTTCAATATATTTGACCACAGATTTTACTCCTACAGCTCTTGCAATCTCTTAATTCCTCACATGATCTCTTCTTGTTCTGTTTGTTTCTTTTCTTAGACATCTAATTTCACATGTTGTAAACTTTCCCTTGTTCTTTAGTTAGTTTCCACGTCTCTCTTTAAGTTTTTGCACAATATCTAGACCAGATTTTGTGAGTACTAAATCCCCTACAGGTTAGCTGGACCTGTCACAGTTTCATCTTTGAATGAACACTAAAATATCACAATTAATACATAGTAATCAACTTAGGATTTTTTCTCTAATTATTTTCTAGGCTTTAAATTTAAATCCTTTTTTGTTTCTCCCATAGCATCTTATTTTTTTTTACAGATAGAAACTGGCTGTTTTTCATATTTTACTCTAATGCATTTGTTGCTCAAGTATAGCTACTTAGATTTTTCTTTTGTTGTGTAAACAATGTGAGTGTACATTATGATACTAGTTTACAATGAAGTGGAAATATATTTTCACCATTTCACCCAGTAGAGGTACTGTCATAAAAAAATGTATTGAAATTGGTATCGGAGTACTGGTACTTCAATCTCCCCTTCTAGTGCTTTCCCATTCAGCATATTGATAGCATCAACAACAGAACACATATACAAAAGCTCTATTGGTGTTTAAGAATATTTCATAAATTCACAAAGTTAGGTAACATTGTTCAAATCAATGTACTGCTTCTCAACCGCCAGGCTGCAGCCCGAAGTGTGAAAAAGTTGAGCTATGATTATTCAGAAATATGGTATGAATATTCATAAATATTATATAAGTATTAATAAAGATGGAATGAGTATTCACAAAGATTAGGTATTAGGTATGTCGATTATCATCTTCGCACACCGGACACGTCCATAGGTGCTCCGATATCCGCTTCAGTAAATCTCTCAGGGTATAACGGCTGAGTGTACCGGTTCTTTGTTGGTTCACTACTCTTTTTAAAATCTTTGTTAGGGGTTCTCTTCGGGCCACGCCCATCCTCACTCCAAATTCTTGCATTCTTGATATTGACTCATGCTTATTTATCTCAAAATCCTCTGATCGTGAGGACTCATGAAGAGCAGTGAGTATGTCTGCTCAGTCCATAGTCTGTTGTGGTGGCGAGACTAGCTAATTTGTCGGCCCGTTCATTTCCCTCCACACCCGCATGTCCGGGGACAAAAATAAGCGTGAGTTTTCGTAGTGATGCCCGCATTTTTAGGTCTCTCCAATGACTCTGCCCATTCCCTACGTACATCACCTGTTTGAATATCTGAATCATATTTAGTGAATCACTTAGTATGCATGCATGGGAAGGTTTGCGATTCCAGCTAGTAAAGTGCCTGCTTATGGCGAATACTTCCATAGTTAGACTGCTCGTTGTTACGGTAAAGGCATTACTGGCTTCATGTACTGTTTTTCCTTTACCTTGATTATTTAAGTATTCACAAAGATGGTATGAGTATTCTCAAAGATTATATAAGTATCCACAAAGATGGTATAAGTAATCTCAAAGATAGTGTCCACTGCTGTTTATGAACCACTAAAAAAACATTTTGTCTTATTAATGCATTGTGTCATCTGCAGAAAACAGTATTAAGAAATGTAAGGAGGACCATTCTCCTTGTCCTGAGGAATATGAACAGCATCTGAACCAGTGCTATGATGGCATGCAGTTAATTTTGTCACAGGTTGGCAACAAAATGGAATGTTTACAGTATGCAGAAGCTCACCGCAGACACAGTATGATTTCACATCATGATTTTCATTCAAAATACAGAGACTGTATTGATTCACATGTGGAGGTGAGAGTGACTTAGTGTACAGAGACTGTATTGATTCACATGTGGAGGTGAGAGTGACTTAGTGTACAGAGACTGTATTGATTCACATGTGGAGGTGAGAGTGACTTAGTGTACAGAGACCGTATTGATTCACATGTGGAGGTGAGAGTGATTCTTAGTGTATGCAGACTAAAAGCACATTTTTACGCATTGTTTCACAGTCTACTATGGGAAAGTCATTTCATGTGACATTTTGGCATGACACATCCAACTTCAGCATATTTTTGGTTCACTTTAACCTACAGGATAAAGCAGCCAACTTCATCCCCACACCTCCTTCATCATCATCATCAGGTGCCGGATGGCGTAGGTGATCATGGCTCTCCAAAACTCTCTATCTCTAGTATTATGTGTCAAGATTGTTGATACACCTCCTTAATCACCTCTTATGACATGCATCTCATCATTATACTTTGATCAAATAGTCATTTGTACTCCAATATCTTCCTCACACAGGAAGATCTCAGGAGCCAAGCACATGCACTGTAAGAGAGATGGTGGTCCCTGATGTAGTGTCATTTTTTTAATTATAGCATTATATTTATAGGAATATTTTGCTAATATTTGTTTGCATTTATAATATTTGTATATTGGCTCATTTCAATTTATAAACTAATTTATAAATTTATACTAATAAATTGAAGCATATTCTGTACCATCATCATTAAGTGCCATCTTCACAATGAAGGTTGGCTGCAACAGACTTCCAGCATCCCCTGTATCTTGCTTTGGTGATGCACTCTGCAAGACTATAGCTTGTCCATCTCGTGATATTTCTCTCCCACTTGTATCTCTGCCTACCTCTTGCTCACCTACCTTTGATTTTACCCTCAAGAAAGGTCTTCAATAAATTGTTATGTCTTTTAATATGTCCAAAATACTTTATTTGTTTGATCTCTATTTCCTATAATAATTCTTTCTTCATATGAAGTGTTGTTAGAACTTCTTTGTTTTCTTCTCTTTCCATGAAGTTCTCCCTATTCTGTATAGGACATTGATATGCAAGTATTGTTGAATTGTATGCGTCACTAATGTATTAAATCACATCTGCAGTACAATGGGGATGATCAGTTTTCAAAACTATGAGCGAGCAAGTCCGACCAATTGTGTTTGTAAGACTGGCTCACTAACCACTCTACCACTGAGCCTATAATTTATGAACTGCCAAAGGTTATTTATTGTGTAAAACTTGGCATTTCAGAGTTTGTTATCATCTTTAATCTTATTTTCTGCTTCTACTTTTTCTTCTATGCTAAGCTGTGAGTTTTAACTCTCGCAGCCTGCGGCAGTTTATAAATGCATGTTTTCCATGGTTGGTTGGTTGCTGATCCAGCGGTCCATGGGCTCATGCCCTTTGACCCAATGCCATTAAATGGCATTATATTGCTGGGAAGTCTGGTTTAACGGCCCACCCCGGACCAGAGCCAGAGAATAACAATCACACCTCCAGGAAGGTAAGTTTCAACCTATGCACTTTCCGGGCCACTGCAGCCAAGAGAGGGTTCCCTGTGCTTATTCCCTGCCACCAATTGACTACTGGTTATGCCGAACTTCTCTATTGCTCCAGGCATGCAACCAAATGTTAAAGTCAAAAGGATTGTCCTGACACACACACAAAATAATGCATGCTCATACTCTCTCAGTAACAACAGCATTCATAGATTCTTTCTCATAAAATAAATGAGTAGATGAAAGTTCATAGAAATAATATACCAAGATAAATGGAAATATGCATAAGTGTTACTAATACTTATAAACAAAAAATACTAGAAACGAGACATAGCAACAGATGAAGTTTCGATTTAAAAGCATTCTTAAGATTGAGAGACAACAGCATATTTCACACAAAAACATCTGTTTGGTGTCATGCTTTAATCTTTTCTCCAATCATCGTCATATGTGCAACTGTTTCCTCTAAAATTACTTAGACCTTCCTCCAACATTTTATTTAGGGAACTGATTTAGTTAGACTTTCCTCCAACATTTTATTTAGGGAACAGATTTAGTTAGACTTTCCTCCAACATTTTATTTAGGGAACTGATTTAGTTAGACTTTCCTCCAAGACTTTATTTAGTGAACTGATTTAGTTAGACTTTCCTCCAACACTTTATTTAGTGAACTGATTTAGTTAGACACTTCATTTAGTGAACTGACTTATTTAGTTGTTTATTTTGTATAATAAATAAGCAAGTTTTAATCATATTTTACTGTCAGGTTTGGGACACTGAATACATACAGAGAGTTGTGACAGAACAGAATGCCACCATTTTGTATTATTCTTTGTTGGACAGCCAACTTTTGCTTTGGGTACTGCAACCTCTGAATGGAATTGTACGTTTTTCTGTTACCAAAGCAACCGCTAATCAGAAGTTTTCACATCAGGTAAGAAAATCTGAAGCTATCATGTTTATATTTATATATAATTTAAGTTTGTAATCTGTCAGCATCAATGCCTATTGGTCGGTGTTGTGTTCAGTGTTTGTGCTATCTGAGAAGTGCGCTTAACTGTGATGTTTTATGTGTTATTGTATGTGTGTTTTAATGAACTGATGCTATATTCCATAGTTGCACAAAAAAGATGTCATCAAACAACTGCTAAAGGCCTGTACATTACAAGTCCGAAAAAGGGAAGCAAAGAATAGAGACACTATTACCTGCCATACATATCATAGTAGGTGGTTATGGAAATTTTGAGGGTGGAGTTAGTTATTCCATCCCATGGTGGGTCAGAGTGACTCAGAAGCCATGCTGAAGTCAGAAGTGTCAGGTAGAAAGTCACAGACATTGCAGCCAAGTTTCATACTATAAAAATGCATTCTGTTCTCTGGACTAAAAGTTGATATCATAATCTATCATAATCATTATTTAGAACACAGTCCAACTTTTTTTATTGGCTGTAGTTATTTTCTAGACATAATATTTTCAGTAGGTTGTCATTGCTTTCTGAATGGTCCGGGTGCAAAGTTCCTACATCTGGGTACATTCTGCTAATCTTCAAGATTTTGAGAATGAACACAGAAGAAGAACAGCTAAAAGAACATATTTTTTAAGGGTATGCTGGTTCACAGAGTTAGTACAAACATTGTCTTTCATAGCAAGGCAGTTGGTATCATCTAGACTAACTTGAGGTCCAGAGTGTATTTTGTACATACTAAAGAATCCTAGAAAGTTCCAAAATTTATAACAATCAGGCTGAAAAGTTACTGTCCAGGTACAAACTTTAATAGACTAAATTTATACATTCTATAAGTAAGATTCAAATGAATAAAGACATAATATCTGGGACTCTTCTTGTCAGTGTAATCATGTTTGTGCACTGCTATTAAGATTTTCTTGTTTAATAAAGAAAAAGTAAGGAGCACAAATGATTATTGGAAAGAGTACTATGCTGATGTTTCTAATCTGTATATCTATCCATAAATATGTGAAGTGTCCTTTTGCAGAATGTTGTCATCACTGTCACTGTATAAACTCTTAGTTCTATGAAAGTTGTCCAGTCTCTGTTGTCTATTCCCAGGTGGATGATGGTCAGAATATCGACACTTGCTGTTAAGCATAGGGGTGGTGAGTGGGAGCTTTATCTATCTCAGATATGTCGCCTTGGCTGCGTCCAGCCTCCTCCAGTGTCATATTCAGATGGTTTTCTATATCATGTGCCCATCATAATCTTATTATTTTAAAATTATTTTATAAATTATTTTTTTACTCTGAAATTCTTTGTTTGTAGTCACTCTCAATTATTCAGCAAAATTTATCATGTTATATGATCTGGAGAGTGTGAATACATTATGCTATGGTTTTAAGTTGTGTCATATAGGTCTATTAGTCAGTATGGTAAGAGTGGATAGTGTCACAAACCCAACTATGTCAAATTAGCCCATAGTTCTAAAGTGATTGTCCACTTTTTATGGGAGATATGATTAGATGTATTAGTAGAAATATGATTAGGTGTACTAGTGAAGCTATAATTAGATGTATTAGTGGAGCTATGATTAGATGTGTTAGTGGAGATATGATCAGATGTATTAATGGAGATATGATTAGATTTGTTAGTAGAGATATGATCAGATGTATTAATAGAGATATGATTAGATTTGTTAGTAGAGATATGATCAGATGTATTAGTAGAGATATGATCAGATGTATTAATGGAGATATGATTAGATTTGTTAGTAGAGATATGATCATATGTATTAGTAGAGATATGATCAGATGTATTAATGGAGATATGATTAGATGTGTTAGTGGAGATATGATCAGATGTATTAGTGGAGATATGATTAGATTTGTTAGTAGAGATATGATCAGATGTATTAGTAGAGATATGATCAGATGTATTAATGGAGATATGATTAGATTTGTTAGTAGAGATATGATCAGATGTATTAGTAGAGATATGATCAGATGTATTAATGGAGATATGATTAGATGTGTTAGTGGAGATATGATCAGATGTATTAGTGGAGATATGATTAGATGTTTGTTTGTTTGTTTTGTGTTCGCTCCATTGTAACCAGCACGGATATCTGTGCGATTTCCGCCGGGAGCGTGATTACATTATGCCACCGTTATGGGCCTTGTAGGCCTAGCACATCCGATGATTAGATGTGTTAGTGGAGAGATGATTAGATGTGTTAGTGGAGATATGATTGAATGTATTAGTCTAGATATGATTAGATTTATTAGTGGTGCCTAAAAATTTAACAATGGTTGAATAAGCAATGTCCTATACAAGATAGGCTTCCATCATTTTATATGTCCAACACATGCATTTTCATCATGCCTTTGATTCAATGGAATTTGACAGCTATACAGTTTGTCAACTGTAGAGAATGTATCAACCCTGTACCATGATGGTATATTATATGCTGTGTCCTTGGCTTTATAACACAATACATCCCTATATGTGATATTCATGAGTAGAATCAGTAGGCAGGGAATATGCCCCATGAGGATGTACTTTGAGAGTTTTGTTTATCTGTTAGCCCTGGAAATCGCACAAGACCAGGTGCAAAAACTCTTTTTATCCCACCCTGAAATGTACTCATTTATCATTGACTGAAATGATGAGGATGTTCCTCCTTCGCAAGTGAAGATGAGCATGGCATGAAAAACAATAAATGTGATGAACAAGTAGTATAAGTATTTCTACTTGAAGTAGTTCAACTTGTTCTACATTGATTTGAAATATTGCTGATGTGTTAACAGTGAGATACCCACTTTACCTGCACTATGTGGTATCTTCACTGTAGTCTTCACACTTGACAGGTTACAAGGAAAAAAAAATCTGGTGACAGTGGATGCAGAAGTCAGGACATTCATTGGCGATAAAACTGCAGAAAATTATGTAATAATCTACACTGCTTGGTCAGTCATTCATTAGCAACACTGAGCGTGGACATTTTCTGCATGGTCCAGTGAGAAAACTGTCACAGAATCCAGCTCTACTTTCACTACAACCACAAGCAGTCTTATGATGGAGATAAAGGCTGTCACAGAGGCACTGTCATTGCTGATGTCACATGACTATTCCTGTTCTCTAGCATGCATATTTAGTGGCCCAATTAACATGCTTCAGGAAACAGGAGTCATCCACCATCAAATGCTGGAGTTATTGACACAATCAATTACCAGAAAGATGACCTTTATGTTGTTCGTCCATCACAGGTGATGATGACCACTTGTCACATCCACTTTTGAAAATTCAATTTTAGTTATGTCCTTGATTATGAGTTCGTGGATGGCTAATGAGCCCTATTAGAGCTGTAAATGTCCTTGGACGGTCTGGACATGGAATGACGACAGTAGACGGATCTTGGTCTGTCCACTCTTTCTAGCTGCTCTCCGCTGTTGAGCTGCTGCATTTCTCCTCTTTCTGACCTTTATATTGATGCTAGGACAAGCAGGTGAATAATAAGTGAGCTGATACACCGGTGAATTTGACCACAGAGTCACTAGTTACATAAACAGATCGATCTGACATAGTTAATGCACTAAGGGACGTGGTCCACTCAGATTTTCAAAAGTGAGAATCATCGTCGCTCTCAAGACTGTGAGATTGGAGGAAAGTTCAGAAAATCTCGCTAAGAGAGATATAATTGATATACCAAGAGACTGATAAATCAGCATCACACTGGAACTGTCAGCTATGGAATTCTTATGGATTTAATGAGATTGGGATTATAGCACCTATGAACCTGTCCGGTGGGCGTTAATGATAAACTCGGCTGCAATGTCCAGATTTATTCCCATATGGAAGAGCAGAATATATACAGCAGTGAAAATAAGCCTATATAAATCTCTAATAATACCTATTCTTTTGTACGGTTGTGAGAGTTGGACAATTCAGCAGAAATGGACTTTTGAAAACAAAGGTTACAGATGAATAGTACGCATCCATTATACAAAACATATACATGAGAAGCAAAATAAATACTCTTGCAAGCCTACAAGAACATCTCATGGCAGTGGAGAGACATTGCAAACTTGTGTGGTTTGGCCACGTAATGAGGCACGACTCTCTTTCCAAAAATATCTTGTAGGGAACAGTTGAGGGTGGAAGAAGAGGGGGTCAGAGAAAAGTATGGATTGATAATATTAAAAACTGAACAGGATTAAGATTCTCCACACTCAAACAAAGAACTGATAACAGAGTTATGGCAAAATTTTTGTGTTGATGTTTACAGAGTGACACCACTATGACCCCTGAAGGGTTATGGGTTTGATGATGATGAATGATAACCTGCAATCATAACTCATAACATTGAGATTTGTAAACATTATTACTGTTCTATTTTATTGACTCTTTCATTCATTTTGTTAGATCTCTGACTTCCTGTCAGAGGTAAGAGAAGGCTGGGACAATATGGAGTTGTTAAACACATCTGAAGCTCGAGCTATTCCTCTCAGAGGTGGCCAGACAATACATCCAAGATCACACAACATTGGAGTATGCTATGAAAAACCTGAGGTTTGTTTCATATTTTTTATTGTGAATAACTGCCCGTGTGTTGCCTGGCATGAAAGGGGAGCACTGAATAGTAACATTGTTTACCTGTTATGCATGTCATAAGTGGCGACTAAGGAGTTTATGGGATATAGTTGGCTGTTCTATCCTATATTGGGTCAAAGTGACCCAGAAGCAATGCTGAATTTAGATGTGACAGGCAGAAAAGCACAGATATTGCAGCAAAGTGTAAACCATAACACAACACATTTTGTTCTCAGGACTGCATCCAGTTAAACCCATGTCATGCAATGGGGTGGGGGGCTCTCAGTGCATAGCGGAAAATTGATGCAACCGACAGCAGTACTAGTGACTGTAAAATGTGTCTTTATCGAGATTTAATTTTGTTAAATAATGTAGGAATGTGTTTCCTTAAATTGTGGGCACTTCTCCTTATATTGTATTTATAGCATACTATTTTCAGTCTGTGGATGACCTATGCAACTTGCTGTTTGCAGAAGGCATTAATTTTATAGCCAAAAGTGAGAAAGAACTTCCAGAACTTCTAAACTTGCAGAAACTTGTTAAAGTTATGGTATGAAAATTAATAGTGATAAAAACAAGTTAATGGCAAACAGAGCTGAGAAACAATCTCCAGTTAATGTATAGGTGAACTGACAAAGACTAGAAGAAATTAATCAATTTAAATATTTGGAGTTTTGTATAAGCATCGACGGAAGCACTAACATAGAAATTAAGACAAGAAATATGCATAATTAACACTGTATGGAAAAGCAGAATAAATACAGTAATGAAGATTAACTTATGTAAATTTTAATAATATCCATTCTTTTGTATGGATGTGCATGTTGGAAATTACAGTGGATATGGAGAGAAGAATATACAGGCTTTTGAAAAAAAACTTTTACAAAAGAATATTATGCATCAATTATACAGATCACAAAGCCAATGTATAATGTAAGAAACAAAATAAATGCAATTTGCAGGTTAACAAGAATATATCCTAGCAATGGTGAAACATTGCAAACTTGCATGGTTTGGATTTTTGATGAGGCATGATTCCCTTTCCAAGTCCTGCAAAAGACAATTGTAGATGAAAGAAGAGGAGAGAAAAAGGAAAGCATGAATTGATAAACGTAAAAGACTGGACAGAATATTTGGTGCACACTCCTGAAAAAAATCGGCGAGCTCGTTATCCAGTGTTAAGCATCATGCGTCTACAGTCTCTGCCAGTTGAGAAAGGCAAGCTAGGCAAGTGAGCCTGGTAGCTTCCACAGAGAGAGAGGTGTGGCGCGTTAACTGTGTCCATGTGGTGAAGGTAGTCGTTAGCTACGCATGAAAATATTTAACCACTCAACTTGGTCTTGATAAATGCCTCTTCTCTTGCAATGAGGTACAGACCAGCACTTGGAAAAACGGTGTAGTGTTCATCTGGTGCTGGTGTAGCTGTTAACTCATCCAGTAGGTGACAAACTCAATGTCCGTAGCAGCCTTTCCTCTTGATATCGCCAGGGCCACTGGGATCCGCTCTGCACAGAGTGCTCAAATTCTCAAACTCCTGCAGGATGTAGTCTGGAGAAAGGAATCCATTTTCTCATGGTTTATAACTTGACTGCTATATTTGCACCTTTTATGATGACACATCTGACTTCAGTATAGCTTTTGAGTCACAATTGTATTTCAGAATCATATTTCTTATATTGCTGGTCATCATTTATACATTAGTTTCAATGTATAAACTTACCTTAGAAAAGTTCTGAATTATTAAAGGATTCACCTGCAAACAATGTCAAAATACTATATTTTGTGAATGCAGCCATATTTAAATGATGTAGTATCTCAGATCAGTTATTTTTGGTAATACTATCACAACTGCTGCATTAGCCCTATTACTTAAGTATCTTAACCCCTTAGCTGCTGAGATATCCTTAAGGATACAATGAGGGTTTTGCCACCATTTTGCTGAGATCTTCTTTTTCTTAGTTTCCCAGGGAAACAATTCGTCTGAATGTTTTATTATAAGCAACCAGGCAGATTTCTTCCCTGGGAAGCTAAGAAGAGGAGGATCTCTGCAAAATAGAGGTAGCTTTTCATCATATCCTTAAGGATATGGATCCTTATCATCCAAGAGATAATTGATTAAGGGATAATAAGGGATAAAAAGAAGGGAAAAATATTTTGATAATTGTCGAAGTTGGTCAACAAGGGTATATAGCCTTCTGGAAATTCTATAATAATGGCCTTTTGTGTATTTTCAGACAACCAGGAAACAGGCCAGTGTAAATTGCACGTATTACACGTAACTGCTAGCCCGGCTGCTTTTTATAGAGAAAATGCCTTGCTCATTTGCACTAACTCCCTGTTAGCTCTGTTATTAGCACCAAGGGAAAGGCAATATCAATATACTTGGAGACAAGCAGAACTGCATGAGATGCCAGAAGATGGTTTAATACACCATGAACTGCTTTAGAGACTTCCAACTGGTTTTTTCTATAGGGGTTTACTCCCTTAGTCTAAGGCACTCCCATGCTAATCCGTTGGAATTTCTATGATAAAAAATGCTTGCATATTAATACCACACTGACATTATTTCTGTTTTTAAAAACCAGATCACCAAAAATATTAGCAAACTACAACAGAAACCAGCTTTACGATGTCTGTATGACTTGCTCATTGCCCCTGTTAATGACATACTTGACAAACTGGACAAGGAAAGCCACTTAGTGGTAGTGCCAGACAAGCTGTTGATTAAATGTCCATTTGGAGCTCTGCTTGATCATAATAATACATCTCTTTCTAACAGGTATTATTCATTGGATGCTTGCTAGTATGTATGTCCAGTATTTTATGACTACTTTGTGTATACTACTTTGAAATCCCTGAACTACACTATGTAGATGACATAGTGCTTCTTTCAAATGATATAAAGGAATTGGAACAACTAATCAAGAACACAAAGAAATATCACGAAGCACAAAACTTGTATTTAAACATGCAAAAAACAAAAATCATTTCAACAGATATAACAACATAACAACCAAAAATCAGATAAGACAATACTGAGATAAAAAATAACAAAATAGAAACGAAATTGCTAATGTTACGAACTTTTATTTTTCTGATTGCAATATACGGCTGTGAAACATGGACCCTAAGTAAAACAGCGGTGAAGAAGATCAATGCCTTTGAGATGAAATGCTACAGAAAGATACTTAGAATATCATGGAAGGGAAAAAAATGAAACTTTCTGTGTATATGATTGTTTGTGTCTCTATTTTGTTATTTCTTGTGATTAGTTTCTATATGTTGTTTTAAAAAAAAAATTTAAAAACTGCCTCTTATGATGAGGTACATTCTCTTCAACCACAGACGTTAGTCCAGTTTGGTTATATCAGAACTCTTGACCACAAAATTAATGGAGGTTGCAATTCAGGTAGTCACACTGTCATAATCTCACAGATTTCCACTAACACCCTGTGTGATTTGTTTGTGCATGAAAATACTTTTGTGGCTGATCTGTATATGCTGTGTGGCTGGTTTGTGTATGTTCTGTCGCTGGTTTGTATATGTTCTGTGGCTGGTTTGTGTATGTTCTGTCGCTGGTTTATATATGTTCTGTGGCTGGTTTGTGTATGTTCTGTCGCTGGTTTATATATGTTCTGTGGCTGGTTTGTGTATGTTCTGTGGCTGGTTTGTGTATGTTCTGTGACTGGTTTGTGTATGTTCTGTAACTAGTTTGTGTATGTTCTGTGACTGGTTTGTGTATGTTCTGTGACTGGTTTGTGTATGTTCTGTGGCTGGTTTGTATATGTTCTGTGACTGGTTTGTATATGTTCTGTGACTGGTTTGTGTATGTTCTGTGGCTGGTTTGTATATGTTCTGTGGCTGGTTTGTGTATGTTCTGTGACTGCTTTGTGTATGTTCTGTGACTGGTTTGTGTATGTTCTGTGGCTGATTTATATATGTTGTGTGTGTTGCATGACTTTTGCTGACATGTGTCTGTACTGCTTATACATTACTGCCTCTATGATTCATACTTGTATGCACAGGGCCATAGATACCATTTTGTTAAGTAGGGATGTTTTACCTAAAAAAAAAGCAAATGACCTGGTAATTTTTATTATTGGGGGAGGGGTTTAAAGGTGGAGGTGTTTTTTCCCTATGTTTCGCTTATTTACTAGTACTAACACTCAGGTTATCCTATTTTGGGGTGTGAGTGAGTTATACCCTCTAAATTATCAAACCTCCCCCTTCCTCCTTTATTTATGGGTTTGTCCATGCCTATCTTATACTGCAATAAGTTATATTCCATAGTTCATAATACAGACAAAATTAATTAAAATTTTTGCTTGAATAGATTCAGAATAAGCTACATTCCTTGCCTGCTACTTCTGGAGCAAGTTAAGAAAAATGAAATCAGATCAACAAAAGCAGAGGTTGATCTTGAATTAATCAGACAGCATGCAAGGAATGGTGGGTTACCAAATGAGATTCGAGATCAAACAGAGAAATTGACACATGAGATGAATTTGCTGAACATAAAATACACATCAGGTAAGAAGTTGTTGCAAATTCATTAGGATCAGCTCTGCAACTGTTAATGTTCTCTGGAACCATCAATGCTGATAACACTGGAATATCAGTTGCATACATGTCAACTAGTATGAATAGATTTTCCATATTAATACAGATATCAGGTCCCTACCCCTCTCCCTTTATTAGGCTAAAATTTATGAATAGTGTTTATGATATCAATATGAACTGATGTTCTTGATCATTTGTGGCCTTCTCATGGCCCTCCCTGGAATTAACAAACTTCACAATCATCACCACTTATGTCACTGGTATCAATATCATTGATATTAAAATTGATGCCCATGTTGTTTTCAATATTTTCTCAATGCTGGAAGTATGATATGCCTTGTTTGATATGTTTTCAATATTTTCTCAATGCTGGAAGTATGATATGCCTTGTTTGATATGTTTTCAATATTTTCTCAATGCTGGAAGTATGATATGACTGTTTGATATGTTTTCAATATTTTCTCAATGCTGGAAGTATGATATGACTGTTTGATATGTTTTCAATATTTTCTCAATGCTGGAAGTATGATATGACTGTTTCATATGTTTTCAATATTTTCTCAATGCTGGAAGTATGATATAACTGTTTGATAGAAGGAAATGTAGTAGATTATCCTTATCTTGATAAAGGTCTTTTTGGTCAAAATGTTGATTCTGTGTTTATTCCACGAAACTGTTATTTAACCCTTTTTATAATTTTTTGCTAAGAGATTCTAACAATACCTATTATGAAGAAAGAATTATTAAAGGAAATAAATATCAAGCAAATAAAATATTTTGGACACAATAAAAGACCTTAATTTACCTAGGGGATGAAGTTGAAAGGAGTCGAGCAAGAGGTAGACAGAGATACAAATGGAAAAGTTACATCACAAGGTTAGGTTACAGTCTAGCAAAGTGCACCTCCAAAACATGAGACACAGGATGTTGGAGGTCTGTTGCAGCCAAACCTTCATTGTGGCGACGGCACTTGATGATAATTTGTTTAAATATTTACTTACAATTTGATTTTTTTAAAGTATAACCTATTTAGCATTTTCTGGCATTGTAAATGTTCTTTACATGACAATATCAGCTCGTTGGCATGGTAAAGAAACTTCCACTATACTTATCAACTTCCAGAGGGATCATTCTGTATTTCAGCCTAAGTCTGGGTCATTCCGTCGATCGTTGGATTAATCAACTAACATTGTAAAGTCCAGACCGATTTGTGTAACAGAAGTCAGTTCATTCCAATTCTTTTTTCATCAACCAATATTCATACTGTTCAAGAACTGCACAGAATAGCTTTGAGCAGACAGAATTGGAGAGATCTGACCTCTGCCATATGCGCTAAAGGAAAATGAATGAATGAATTATTTATAACAAATGCTTGACTACAGATAAATAATAATGCCATTATGGCATATCCAAAGAAACCATAGAATTTTCTGTAAAAAATACAGAAAATCTGTACTAGTTTCTATATTTAGAAAAGAAATTAGAAAGTGCATAAAAATTAATTTTACTGTTAATTTATGGATTTTTTATAACCATATATTGGTAAGACTGTTACGGTGATTACTTAAAATGTTCACCCATTTATAAATGTAATTGGTTATATTATAGATCTACATTCGCCATTATCAGTTCTACTGTCTGGCCACTGTTAGTGGCTTACCACCATATTTAATGAAATCTCAAGCCAGTCTCAATGGCTTTCAGTATGCAATGTATTTAAGTCTATGATTTATTCTACCCACTTGCATGTTCGTGTGTTCATTTTATGTCATTACTGTGTTCATTGCCTTCATTGCTATGTTACATGTCTGTGATCTGTTAAAATAAATATCACATAACATAACTGCAACACAATGAAAGAACTGTTTTTTACATTCTAATAAATCAACATTAGGTAGTCTTAATTTGAACTTGAAGGAGGTCTCAAATCCAAGACTAGCAAGTTCAAAGACTCAAATCAGAACTGTAAAAACTTCAAACACACACAGTAGGGAATCAACTCATCATTCTTGTGGTGATCTGTCATTCAGGAATCCACAGACTTTCCCTTTTGAAGGTATGGCCTTATTGTTAGTCAATGATTCTTTTGTCATCGTGAATGTTGTGAAAAATAATGTTCAGAAAACATTATTGGCTTATTAATTCAGTAGAAATTGGAAAGGTTAAATCTGTGGAAAAAGAAAGGAAGTGAAAAAAAACACCAAATGCTGGGCAGGTACGGAAGAAAGTCATATACTGCAACTGATAGCAACACAGATAAATTACTGGACAGGTAAGAAAGATAGGCATTTACTGCAATGGTTAGCAACATAGATAAATTACTGGACAGGTAAGAAAGATAAGCATTTACTGCAATGGTTAGCAACATAGATAAATTACTGGACAGGTAAGAAAGATAAGCATTTACTGCAATGGTTAGCAACATAGATAAATTACTGGACAGGTAAGAAAGATAAGCATTTACTGCAATGGTTAGCAACATAGATTACTTACTGGACATGTAAAGAAAAAAGGAATTTACTGCAATGGTTAGCAACACTAGGTATAGGAAAATGTGAAGATTTTTTATTACCGGTATATCTGATGTGGGAGAGAAACATGGATAATTGTGGGTGAAATGTTTAAGTGAATGATGGATATTGATTTATGAACCCATGAGACAAGTAGAATAATCTTTTACTTTATATTAGCTGATAATGAAGCATTGTTTCTCTTCTGCCTTCCTTAATACACGTGTTCAGTTCTGTGGTCATGCCATATTGTCAATCCTGTTATCAGTGCAAAGTTCACTGTCTTCTCCAGGTCAGAGCGGCTACACCATAGCTTTTACATAGCTTTAGCTGTATCCACTGGCCAGTCCATCCATCTTAGCTCTCTGTATGTTGAGCAGTCTTGAAGTATGTTTTCATAAGTGTAGGTTCCAGCTTCAGATGAACATTGATAATACATGCTATATGTTTTTTCCACAGACTTTGAAAAACTGCTTGCTGGCCATACCTACTCTACATTGACCACTCGTACATGGACGGACACTGATATTACCTCATCCAGTCAAGTGATCACACAGTTTCATCAGATTAGTGACCCAAGGAAAACTTTAGTCTTTGGTTGTCCCAAAATAAATCATAAGTGAGTTACTTTTATGCCTTTTTTGGTTACTAATCTGGTCATCCATGAGTTCATTTTGAGCAAACACCATTTTGTGATATATGCAAGTGTTTGTGAAATAAATTGTTTTGTTCTGTATAGATTTTTCTATTAATCTGGTCCTAGACAGAATGCCTTTTTAAAAATTTATATGTTAGATTTGTTTAAATTGTGATTTTCAAAAAAAAATATTTTTCTTTAATTATCTAAATACGCTTGCAATAACTTGGCAACAATGTTTCCACAATAGCATTAACTATGAAATTCATGTCTGTGGTTTTCTCACAGACACATAGATGCATAGAAACACAATGACATTATCATTCCCAGTGTTATCAACTAGCAGTTGATGAACTTTAACTTCTACTTGTCCTTTGCTCCAAATACCTATAGCCATAGTTAATATATTTGCTGCTGTTATTAGCAACATTTGGTAGTCAATGCAATTAATAATTATATCTGTATTACTGCCAAAGTCGGATGTGTTGGGCCATTAGTTAAAATAAAATGGTGAGACGATGCATCTCTGTTCTCTAAATTACATCTTATTTGAAATCTAATAGAACAATTGACTTGCTATAAGAAAGAGCTGGCGGGAGTCTGAGAACAAATAATAAAAAAATATTTTATTGATGCTGTTGATCAAAATAATTTTGATGATGAAGATAAGAAAAAAGAAAATGTATGCTATTATAGAATTTGTTTCAGATTAAGAATCCTTGGCAATGAATGGAGACCCAGTTCTGAGCTTGTACAAGCACAGAAGGAGCTGATGCTTGTAGCTAAATGCCTGGGTACCTTTCCAACCATCGGAGAACAAGCAACAAGGGAGGAACTGATGTGCAGACTTCAAACAGCAGAAATTATACATATTGGTCAGCCATCAATCTTTAAAAAATTTATATCAATCTTGTTTGTTTCTATAAAGTTTTTATTTAGGTTTAGTTTAGTTATCTCATTTATTGCCTATGTGTTGCCAGAGCTTGAAATGGAGGCAAAGAATATCACCACTGTGATTTGCTATTCATGTTCGTAATCGCTGACTAAAGAAGTTAGGGGCTGTTTCACCCATAGTTTAAAGTGACTTAAGGCTATGCTTAAGTCAGTTTTATTAGGCCAAAAACACACAAATATCACAGTCAAGCTGCAAACCGTGACAGTGCTTTATTTTCTACAACCTATATCCTGATAATCTGCAAAAGCTTAAGAATGAACACACAAGAATTATTGTTAATTTTTGTTGGTTGTAAAAAAAATAACATAATTTTCATTCAAGTCCAGATTTCCTGCTGGAGTTTGGATATTTTTGGGCCTTGATGCAAGTAAAATGGAGACATAATGAATTTACATTTTCCTGACTACATCATGCTGGACATCTGGAAATTTTGTAGGACAAAGACTCAAATCAGACTCAAATCAAATCATACTAGTCAACTAGTACAGATTTTCCGTATTGTACATAATCTATTGAGGTCTCATTGAGTTCACATTTTTTAACCTGCTGTGTTTACAATTACGCAATTTATCTTCTGCAGCGGAATTGGTTTTCGGAAATGTTACGCAATCGCCTGTTGCTGTTTTGAAATCGCGATAACTTGTTGTTGTTACAGATATTTAAATAATATTTTCACATATATATATAAAAAAATTCTTCATATATTGGTGTAAGTTTTGTTTGTATGTGTGTGATATGAGACTTGTGAGAAAGTGATAAAGACTGATTTAGACCTATCTCGATCTAGACCTACCGTAATTTTGATCGATTGGCAGCTGTGAAATCTGTTGACTATTATATATTTTACATAATGGAAACATCATGGCATATTGAAAGTAATGAATTTGAAGAACTTACCTTTCAACTTTTCTGCTTTTCCAGCTCAATAAACGATGTTTTCACTGAATATACGATGATAGAAATGTATAATGAACTTGATTCACTGTCTTGTGGCTTCGCCAAAAGTCTGCACTCAAGAAATTATAATAATTTGATACTCTAGAGGTTTCATAATTCATATGTATAATAAGCAAAGTTTTTCTGCTAAATTTCAGCTACTTGGGCTTGCTTGCGAGAAGGCTTCCTGCTCGTCACACCTGGACCTCTCAGTAACCTGCCAGATGACAATTCCCATTTGGTGACAGTTGTAGACATTCTGAATCATAAACTTATAGCTAAGCTGGTTGTTTTATCATCTTGTGGTCTTACACCTGTCCGAGTTGACCAGGAAAGTGCTATGAAGTTAGCAAGTGCTTTTTTGTTTGCAGGTAATTGAACAGATATCATTTATGTTGATGCATTAAGAAATTGTGTAAGATGGATTGACTATTCTAATCTAAATAGTGACCTTCTATACATATCATAAGAAGCAACTAAGGAGGCTTGGGAGGTAAGCTATCCAATTCTGTAGAAGATCAGTGGCCCTCTTCAGTACATACCTGAAGTCAGATATGCTGAGTTAAAGTGCAGGTGTCACAATGAAGTTGTACACAATGATGCAACACATTCTAGGCTTTGGACCACATCAGAAGTAAACAACCTATAGATTAATAATGGCCCTCAAAGCAATTTTGAAAATAAATATTAATAAGCATTTTTGACTGGTTTTGAAGCTAAATTAAAATTACTACCTGGTATCTACTCTGGCCCCCTGAAATTACAGAGTAGCACACATTTTTTTTAAAAAGGACACACTTGTATACACATAGAAAAAAAAATATAATTTGAAATAATCAATATTCAAAAAATGATAGTGGCAATTGTTGACATAGGTTAAATTGCTAAACCTAAATTGCTATCATCATCATCAAGTTTCAGCTTTGCATTGACAGTTGACAGCAATGGACCTCTAACATTCTATGTTTCTTTCTTTGGTGGTGCACTCTGATATAGTGTATTCTGCCCATCTTGTAATGTTTCTTCCCATTAGTGTCTCTTGCTTGCCTCCCCTCCACTCTACCTTCAAGTAAGATTGTCAATATGGTATTGGTATGTATTTATTATATGTCCAAAATAATATGTTATAATATAATATAAATAATGCAGTATTTTCAGAACTTTTTGTTTGTTTTTATCTCTTTCAATGAAATTCTCCTTTATGTGTCCAACATCTCAAGGGCTTCAATTATGTCTTCTAGGTATTTTTTCATTATCCATGTTTCTGAACCATACATTAATGTAGAGTAAAGTATCATTTTATAATTCACATTTTTAGTTTGTGTTTTGTTTGGATGCTAGTAGTTTCCTCATGTGATTGAAAGCACTTTTTCCTATTCTCCTTTTAACTTCTGTTTTGCATCTTCCATCATTTATGATTAGGCTGTTATTCTTGTATACTTTTGAAGGCAAGATTTTTTACCACATAATAGTTTACTGTTACAGATAAAGAAGAAATGTTTTCACCAAATATTTCATAATTCAGGTTAAATAGGCCTATGTGTCCTAACAAAAATTAGATATGGGAAGATAGTGTCCGTCTTCAACTTTGATGATAGAAAACTAGGTAATAAGTTAGCACATTAAAAAAATAATTGGTATCATATCCTATTCAAGATATAGCCATTAAGCCAGTATTTTTTGGCTGTAGTGAACAGTCATAGAACAGTCATAAAAATAAGAGGAATTGGAAAACTTCCATTTCTTTTACCTTTTTTTTTCAATAATTCCTTCATGCATTTTAATTGTTTTCGAGGGCTGCTTTATTTATATGCTATTGTGTCTGTAAACTATGGTCAGTTCTTACATCGTCCAATTGTTGCTGCTTCCTGACAACACTACCAGACAAATCTTCTGGATGAAATCTACACCTACGTGGAGCTCTTTTTTAATTTCATACACTTTTATTTAGTTCTTTTAACTCTTACCATGCTTAACTCTTGGTTATTCTGTTAACATACCTGTCACCTAGAACATATTTTCTTTATTTATACGGATTATCATTCGCATAGAAATATTTTAAAATTAACAGCAGTTTCTAGATCATCCCAGCCTAAGAAAATGGGTACCAAATCTTCAGGAAAGTATGGTGGCAAGTTTTATACTAACAACATTATCCTTTAGTCATGTAAAACATGTGCCTAACACCATTTTCCCCAATACGCCTCAATTGAATGGGAACGGGAAAACTACTTTTATAAAGAATATAGACTACCTAGCTTGCATTGAATACACCCATATTTACATTTAGTAAAGTATTCTTTATACAGAATTTTAGAATCTCAAAATACACATTTTTAGATGAATTGTGAACTCACAGAATAGTCATGGAATTTGACAGGGATGTGTAAATGTTTCTACACTATAAAGAAATGAAAAATGTTCATTTGAGAACTTGTATTTCTTAAAATTAATATTAATTTATGTTAATATATGGTTCATATTATTGAATGTAGTTAAAACCATTCTTTAGGATATGTCTTCTGGGTTTCAGTTCCACAGTTTCCATCTGTTATTGCTATTTCTTTCTGCTGTATTCCAGATATATTTTAGTTCTAATTGGCAACTCATATTCCCAGCTGCTGTATTTTCAATTGCATTTAAAGTTATTAGGTCCATATATTAACCAAAGAAAATATAAAACTATCAAAGAAACCTGTCGCAAGGGCCAGAGTTGTGCCCTGATGTCGACATCTGTTTCAGTGGCATTAGACTCGAAACACCATCGAGTCGGGTGGCTGCTGGAACAGAGGGCGGAGCATTTATGGTGGTGTGAGGCCAGTTTCTAATCAAGAAAAATCAAGAGAATGAAACAAACATTATCCAAGTGAAGCAATATTTATATATGGGTATAAGCCTATATGTGTTATAGATTTAGAAACTGGCTTCACAGCACGCAGGGCATTCCCATAAGTGCTCCGCCCTCCGTTCCAGCAGCCATCCCAGTGTATGTAGACTCATAGTCCTGGTCAGCTGTTGATTGTGTGATCTTTGGGACTTTACAAAAAATGTACTTTTCCTTCCTTCACCTCTAGATACTCCCATTTCTGACATTCTCTGTATGTGTACGTTCTCAAGCTAATTGACATCATCTTCATCTTGAAATGAATTTATTACTGCCTTCATTAAGTCTGCTTTATCTCTTCTCAGCAATGTGCCGTCTATCACTGCATTGCCTGTCAATTAGTCAGCTCTCTCATTTCCTCTGACCCCAGCATGACCAGGGCAGTATAAATATAAAAATATGTCTATATATGTCATGTGACATATTCTCTCCAGAATGTTCCCAATGAACTCCCTGAACCCTTCTCTGTCTTGGGCCATGCGGTTTTCCTTTTCCAATGACGTATTCATGGTATCTTTAATGTTGTCAGGCCATTGTCTTCTTGGAGTGCCGTTTCTCCTCCTCCCTGAAGCTCTGCCCTCCATTATTATATATATAGGCCCCTATATATATATATATATATATATATACGAGGCGTGTTCAAATGAAAACGGGACTTGTTACACCACGCGTGATAGAGCGCACTGATATTGATGACATTTTGCACTAGTAATGAGTATCCAATAATTTACATACGGTCACGTGTTCATCTTCCCAGCATGCATATGTGCTGCAGAAGACTGTTAACAATATGGCGGGTGTGATTCCGAACCCGTTCAAAGTGAATCAGCGTGCTGTGATCCAGTTTCTTTCATTTGAAGGATGTCAAGCAGTAGACATTTATCGGAGAATGAAGGCAGCATATGGTGACAAATGTTTGTCGAGGACTAGAGTGATGGAGTGGGTGCGTATGTTTAAAGACGGACGTGAATTAACGGCAGATCTTGCACGGCCAGGTCAGGCGCATATTGTTGCAACAGAAGAAGCCATAGCCGTGCTTGATAAAGCAGTACTGACTGACCGTCGTCGGAGCATTCGTTCGCTTGCAGAAGAATTCCATATGTCAATTGGGACAGCCCACATGGTTGTTCGGAAGAAATTGAACTAGCAACTTTTTCTCGGACGGCATTCGACGTCTACCTAAACAGTGGGATGCTTGCCTAAATGCATACGGAGATTTTTTCTGATGAACCCAGGTGCATTCTTATTCACAAGTGGTTGCTTTGTTCAATTCCGTTGAAAATATTAAATTGCGTATGATACTTTTTAAATAAATCCACAAGTCCCGTTTTCATTTGAACACGCCTCGTATATATATATATATATATATATATATATATATATATATATATATATATATATATATATATATATATATATATATATATATATATATATATATATATATATATATATATATATATATATATATATATATGTATGTTATTTCATAACAGACGTGTAACACATTCTTCAAAATGACATTTCAGGGGCTCAGTGTGTACTAGTGTGTATGTGGCCTATTCCTGATAGCACATTGTACAAGTTTATGTTCAACTTTTATTTAACTCTTCAAAATGGAGAATTTGTGTCAGAGGCCTTACATAATGGTATCAAGTCCATACAGGAGGATGACAGGTGAGGTGTATGTTAACATAGAAGAAATTATATTTAAAAAAATAATTTAGTGTTTATATCACAAGTGAGGTGATCTTGTTGCAATTTAAATATATTTTAATTTAGTTATCAACGATCGACATATTTTTTAATACTGTAAGCTACCTATACTATCATCATGTGCTTTGCCGGACGGTATAGGTATTCATTATCTCCACTGTTTAAATCTAAGGTACCGTATTTATACAGATACATCAAGTTCTGTTTAATACATCGTATTGACTTTTAGTCTTGTCTTATCCATGTGTGCTGTTAGGCATCAGTGGGAGCCGAAGTATTCTTTCTTTAGTTAACTGTAATGACGCTGCCATAGTGCAGCCTTGGTGTTCTAGTCATTCTCTGATTCTGTTAGTATACACTTGTATTGACTTTAGTGTGATAGTAAAATACTTTTTATATTGGACATGGGCAGAATTTGAAGTCAAAATACTGAAAATGTTATTTTGGTTTTATTTTAGTCTGGATTGATTTAGTTATCACTCCTGGCGATTATCACTCAGAAGACTGTCACAAGAGAACAATCTTGCATAGTGGCGCTAAGACATGTGAGAGTTCAGTACTGAGCAGATCGGAAGAATGAAAGATGCAACAGACATAAGATGTAACAGTCCAGTAATGGCATTTTCCCATACCTAATCTGCAACAAACTAAATCGCTCATGGATTGGCAGAAATAGGCATTAAAAAACATATTCGGCTAGTGCCTGACTGACTCCATCTGTCAAACTGCATTAGGCCATATATATGTTAATCTGAAATACAGAAATAATTCCTATGGAAGTTTGCAGGTATGCTCAAGTTTCTCAGATGAAAATACCTGGTTCAAATCCCATATATTACCATCTATGTTTGTACTAGCATATATGCTGAAGAAGAAGATTAATTAATTTTTTTGCCTGCAGATTCGACCATGTTTGTTACTGGACAGGCTTTGCTATGATCGGTAGAGACACTAAAGTCAACATCAATGTGCTGAAACATGCCCAGTTGGATCAGATCATTGACAAGTGTGAACAGATTGTAGAAAGCAAATCAAACAAGCCCATTCTCAATCCTAAAGCAGATGTACAAGATGGTTGGTAGTGTCATGTCAACTATTATAATATGTATGTCCTATTGATTTGTCCTGTTACTTTCTCTTCTTGTTTACTGTTGGTTTCAATCCCCCAAAATTTATGAGAAATGAAAGTCGTTTATGAATTATAAGAACAAGTTATCATCAGCACACACTTAACAAGTCCGTAGTTCCCCTTATTAATAAATCCATCAGTAGTGTAGCTCACACAAAGTTGTAGTTCCATTTCAGTATTGATTTATCAGTTTCTTTGTATATCTATATGTTTTTCTCTCTGGACTGTTTCAATCTTTAGACCAATGTCCCACATTTGAGAATAACCCACAAGTCTGGTTGTGAATATGAAAATAATCTTTCAGATTGCAGACTGTATAAACAACTCCTTCCATTGTTGACAGATCACAAAGCATGATCATTGTATCCTTTGGGGGTGGTCTTCTGAACTTTATCCCAACTTTATCTCATGAAGAAATCAACTAATAGTGGTGTACAGTTTGAGTGGGGGAAGGATTTTTCTAGAGGTTTTGTTCATAGAAGACTCCAATGTATGCAATGCTTTGAGTACATGCCTCCTACTCAAAAAGACTAAATTACTCTTCTCAAATTAGAATATCATTTATTTTACTAGTATCATACATCATTCTTGGAGAATAACTTCTTAACATTGAAAGATTTTTTTCAAAGGAGTTTTTGAAAATGGCTAGTGTTGATATGAGAGGATGGGATATATAGTTTTTTTCAATCTCCTGGGTATCACATGGGTCTACTAGCATAGACATGTTAATATTGATGGTGATGAGAGAGCAGACAGTTACAAGCATAGACATGCTATTATTGATGATGATGAGAGAGCAGACAGTTACAAGCATATACATGCTATTATTGATGGTGAGGAGAGAGCAGACAGTTACAAGCATAGACATGCTATTATTGATGGTGATGAGAGAGCAGACAGTTACAAGCATAGACATGCTATTATTGATGGTGATGAGAGAGCAGACAGTTACAAGCATATACATGCTATTATTGATGGTGATGAGAGAGCAGACAGTTACAAGCATATACCGGTACATGCTATTATTGATGGTGATGAGAGAGCAGACATTTACAAGCATAGACATGCTATTATTGATGGTGATGAGAGAGCAGACAGTTACAAGCATATACATGCTATTATTGATGGTGATGAGAGAGCAGACATTTACAAGCATAGACATGCTATTATTGATGGTGATGAGAGAGCAGACAGTTACAAGCATATACATGCTATTATTGATGGTGATGAGAGAGCAGACATTTACAAGCATAGACATGCTATTATTGATGGTGATGAGAGAGCAGACAGTTACAAGCATAGACATGCTAGTGTAAACAGTGATAAGAGAACAGACAGCTTTATTTCCTCTAATTTTCTTCTCATATGAGCAAATCTGAATGTGCCTAGTAGTTAATATTTCTGTGTAAAAGTTTTTACTACCTACACAAATTTTAATTAAAAGATGGCATTCGCTAGTTGATTTTGTGTTGGTTGTTACATTTCATGAGCAGTACCTTCTAATTATGTGCATGACCATTCACTCGCAAACATTGGAGGGAATATAGGCAGAAATATCCTGTCATTAAATGCATCTAGTCTGTAAATTGAACATTGATATGGAGGAGATACTGTAATTGCTTAACAAGCTGCTGGATGTAGACACTGCAATAAACGATACATCTAGGCTGTGATTGGAACAATTCTGAATTTGATGTCGCATAAGTAGGACTAGGCAGCATCTAGAATGAAGAGTATGTTTAATCAGGAAGTCATAGAAGTAATCAGTATGCATACCCTTCAACATATGCATGGGGTGACTGAGCTATAGAATTGTGCATAGTGTGATGACATAAATTCATAACCAATATGCAAGATTTTAATTTTACATTATAGAAATGTAATAGGCCTATGCAAAATATTTTTTTGGGTACCATATCCTATTCAGGATGTAGCCATCAACACAAATGGGTAAAAATTTTTGGCTGTAGTGATTTTCTAGGCAGTATTTTCAAGTTCAGTAGTTGTTATTAGCCCTTTTAAGATCATGTGTTTTCCCAGTGGCAACCTATGGATGCGAGAATTAGACTTTAAACTAGACAATATCCAAAAGAATAAATTCATTTCAAATTAAGTGCTGCAGAAAGATCCTACGAATATCATGGACAGAGAAAAAGAAGAACATTGAAACTTTGAAATTAATAAAACTAAATGACTTTCTTCCTTCTAAATACCATCATAAGTATGAAGCTACAGTATTTTGGACACTTGAAGTGACATGATGGTTTCAAAAGCCTGATTCTGGAGGGCAGAGTACCAAGAAAGAGAAGAAGAGGAAGACCAACAAGATGATGGACCAGCGACATCGAAAAATGTATGCACATGTCTCTGGGTAATGCAGGCCTGCTTCCTGAGACAGAAAGGTGTTTTGAGAGGATCCACGATGATGACAACGTTATAGAAAGAATATGTTACTTGATATATATATATATCTCATTCAACTGAACACAGAAGTGTGTACATAATACTTATAATAGACATTGAAATGAAATATATGTGTATATTATATACATAGCCTATATAACTTTTTTTACCATGCTACACAAAAAACCCGATGAAAGTGAGCAGCACTGCATCAACTGTCAAAAACACATTTGAAGTTAATATGTTTAGGAAATTTTAAATATAAGGCAGGCACAGGCTCTATGGACAACAAAATTCAGCAAGTGATCACGGCAAAAATGTTTGAGATTCCCTGCTCTAGAATGTCTCTTTGATTCCCTATAGAATCAATATCTCTGTCTTGCAATACAGTTATCTTGTCTTCTTCAGATTGTGCATCATCCATCAAATCTCTAGTTGCAGTGCAGAAAATTATTATGACATTCAAAGCGGACCAGAAATATTACCGGTATGTCATTGCTAGAGGCAAGAAAGGTGATGCTGATACATTCCACGATATGACAGGAATCAACTTCTGTGAAAGCTCTAAAGGCAGTGATGTCAGAAGAAAAGATCACATTAAACTAAAAAAAATACAAACATTAATGAAATCTTACAGTTGACTTTCATAGTTAACATAGTTTTTTCATAGTTAACATAGTTTCATAGTTTCTGATTTCATTTACAGTTGCCAACAAGGAAGAGAACATGACCATTTTACAGATGCATGTGAGAAATCTGCTGGTTGAAAATAACAAAAACCCACAGATCATTTCAGGACTTGTTGATATGGTTTGGATTGTTATCTTAATCATCTTCCAACATCATCAACATAAGATACCATTATCAATATCATATTACCACCATTATCAATATCATATTACCACCATTATCAATATCATATTACCACCATTATCAGCCATTAGTAGTTCACAACATCCAAGGCACCTGGCAGTATTTAAACATGAAAATGAATTCTTAGTGAATGATACCTTACATAAAATAGCTTAGATGGGTATTTTTTGTGCATGCTGTTGCATCTGTGGGTCTCACGAATGGCTCACTAGATAAACCACCCATGCAACAGAAAACCTTAGTAGATGACATTCCTTTATATTGAGGTTTTCTACCTATAGAAGCTTCATGGCATGTCATCTATACAATCCTGTAGTCGTAACCTTCGATAACAGTTACAATGTTGTTCCGGCAGGCTGACGTTGTGCTTGAACTAGTTACGAGCACAGAGTGGGTGGACGGAACAACAAAGAAACCTGTCACAAGGGCCAGAGTTGTGCCCTGATGTCGATGTCTGTTTCAGCGGCATTTGACTCGAAATACCATCGAGTCGGATGGCTGCTGGAACAGAAGGCGGAGCACTTATGGGAATGCCCCATGTGCTGTGAGGTCAGTTTCTATTCAAGATTCAAGAATCAAGAAGTAGATGGGTATTTCAATTATAGATTCACTTTATCCTTCTTTTCTGTCTCTAAGGAAGAATGTAAACATTTTTTATCATTTCAGTTTTTCTTGATTTTAAATATGTACCGGTAGTAACCACTTTGCAGCAGAATTAATCTGATCAGAAATAAGTAGATTATATTCCAACAGAAATTTATGGTTGTGAAACATGGACATTTAAGAAAGTAGATGTTGATAGCATATCATATTCAAAACATAGCATTTTGGGCTGTATTGATTTTCTCATCATCATCATCATCAAGTGCCGTCTCCGCAACGAAGGTTGGCTGCAACGTATCTCCAACATCTCCTGTCTCTTGTCTTGGTGGTGCACTCTGCTAGACTGTAACCTGTCCATCGTGTAATGTTACTCTCCCACTTGTATCTCTGCCTACCTCTTGCTCGCTTCCCTTTGACTTTACCCTCAAGTAAGGTCTTCAATAAGGTGTCATGTCTTTTAATGTGTCCAAAGTATTTTATTTGCCTGATCTTTATTTCTCTTAGTAGTTTTTTCTTCTTCTTCATATTAAGTGTCTTTATCACCTCTTTATTTGTTTTCTTCTCTTTCCATGATGTTCTCCCTATTCTTCTATATACCCACATCTCAAAGGCATAAATTTTGTCTTCTAATTGTTTATTTAGTGTCCATGTTTCTGAGCCATACATTAATATGGAATAGATGTAGCATTTTATAATTCTCATTTTTAACTTGTTTGTAATTTGTTTAGATATTAATATTTTCCTCATGCCATTGAAGGTACTATTAGGTACTTTTTTTATATTGATTTTCTAAGCCATATCAATATACTCAATAGTTTTACATTGCTTTCTGAAAATTCTACACAAATGCCTGTGTTGTGGTTTTAACATGTAGTAAGGTAGTGACAAAGATAATTTCTTCCTTCAAAATTAGATGCTACAGAAGAATATTGAGAATACCATGGACAGCAAAAAAAAAGAACTTATCAAGAAATATTGAAAACATTAACTGTGAAAGAGGGTTGACTTCTAAACAACAAAATAATTTTAAAAAACTGGGGGTTTTTTTTTAGGTCATATAAAGAGGCATAACAAAATGGACAAACTAATGAAATAATGTTTCATTTTGCAATAAAGGTTTATAAAGGTTTTCATGTCTCCTCCATAATATTAAGAAGCATTGTGCTTGTAAATTTATAAATTATTGTATACAGTAATAATAGGCCAACACTAAATTTCTTGAACATGAGAATGCAGTGGACAAATTGGTTAGGGTAAAAATATTCAACAGCCCTTGAATTTCCCTCCACTGCATTTAAGATTTGACATTTTTTACTCAGCGCAGTTAAGGGGTTTAATGAAATTAGCACTTGTCACATGTCAAATTATATTTGTATGTTTTATATATATATATATATATATATCCTTGTCACAGTATTAATTGGCATTCACTTCTGCTATTATCTACCTGTAGTTGGATTCTGCTATGAAGAGACTGTACACATTGGAGAACAATAACACACCAGATCAACCAAATGAAGTACTAACTTTTGAAAGTAACTGTGCCATAGATCTGCTCAAATGGCTTGGTATCAATTATCAGGCCAAGGGCACACGCTCCACGCAGCGATACATAATGTTTCCTCATTGGAATACAAATGACATGCTCATACTTGCTCATGATGTTCTCAAAGCTGTCTCTGGTAAATATGCTCATACTTGTTCATACTTGCTCATGATGTTCTCAAAGCTGTCTCTGGTAAATATGCTCATACTTGCTCATGATGTTCTCAAAGCTGTCTCTAGTAAATATGCTCATACTTGCTCATGATGTTCTCAAAGCTGTCTCTGGTAAATCAACAATTTTGACAATATAGAACTAAGTAATTAAATCATATTTATTTATTCATTCAACAGATATGCACTGTCAACAGATATGCACTGTCATCATATATGCACTGTCAACAGATATGCACTGTCATCATATATGCACTGTCAACATATATGCACTAACAACATATATGCACTGTCAACATATATGCACTGTCAACAGATATGCACTGTCAACAGATATCACATAGTGCTCATAGTGTATCTCACCATTTTATCCAGCATGCAAGATCAATGAACTGGCAATGGCAACCCAAACATGAGTGTATTACAGCTAAGAAAGAAAGTTATTAATTGTTACATAGCACAGATTCTAACATAGTCTTCAACAATAAATAAACAGAAGGGTGAAAGATTAGAGGAAACAGAGATGTGGTTTTATAGGAGAATGCTGAGAGTACCATGGACATATAGAAAACTAATAAGGACTTGCTGAAAGAGTAATATACGAAATGGGGGTTACATACGAAGTTTAGAAGGAAGCAATCTTTACCGGTAGTTTAATAGACTTGTCCGATGTACGTTGATGATAATCTGCAGTCATAACTCATAACTGAATCTTTATTTTTTTTATCACATTGTAAGATAGGGAGGTTTGGAGAACATAGTTACAATAGAGGACAACAGCGTGAGAAAATATTAGATAGTTTAACATCGTGGCATGTCAACAACAATCCCAATTATACAATTACTAGAGATATGGAAATGTCGAGATTCCTGATCGCATACATCAGCCAGCACTGCACTTGATGATGATGACAGACAATAGACAGAACAATTAATTAAAATACATCAAAACAAATAGAAAAAGGTCTTTCTAGGCAGAAGTAATCTTAAGTTGCTTTATAGATTATGCAATTGATCAATAACTGTGACATTTAAAAGACGTTAAGTTTGAATCTAATTAAAAGAGGTTATCATCTCAGTGACTTAATCTATTTCTTAATGGCTAATGTGAGTAATGTAACAAATAATGTGAGTAATGTAACAAATAATGTGAGTAATGTAACAAATAATGTGAGTAATGTAACCAATAATGTGAGTAATGTAACCAATAATGTGAGTAATGTAACCAATAATGTGAGTAATGTAACAAATAATGTGAGTAATGTAACAAATAATGTGAGTAATGTAACCAATAATGTGAGTAATGTAACAAATAATGTGAGTAATGTAACCAATAATGTGAGTAATGTAACCAATAATGTGAGTAATGTAACAAATAATGTGAGTAATGTAACCAATAATGTGAGTAATGTAACAAATAATGTGAGTAATGTAACAAATAATGTGAGTAATGTAACAAATACTGTGAGTAATGTAACAAATAATGTGAGTAATGTAACCAAGGTAGATACACACCATGGTTGAAAGTGGTATGACTTATCAAAATGAAACTTTAATCTTCTAATTTCAATCTACCAGTAGTTAAACATAAACTCCTTGTACATTGATTTGTGTTTTATCTCTAGAACTTGTATCCAGTCCCAGGTGTGTTAGCGCACTTTATGGAGCTCTTCCCCTGACACAGAAACACATCTCCAGCTTAATTGACCTGGCAAGTCATAATCTATACTTCTAGTTTTTGGATTGACATTATATTTTAAAAGTAATACTGTGACACACATAATGCAATTAGAATATATGTAAATCAAACCAATAATTTCTTATATAGACACATACATGATGAAATAGAAGATAGACCTATACTAAGTGCAGAGGAAATGCTGGATATAAACCCAGATCCAACCAGAAATACAGAATTTTTGCACGCTAGGCCTATATTGTATAAGCCTATGTTGTGTAGGAAAATATTGTATAGGCCTAACAAAAGAAACACAAAAATTAAGGACTAAGAAATTTTGAAGATAATGTAATAGCAGTAAAAAAAACTCTTCCAACTGTTCACCAAGATTTGAGAGAGAAAACATCAGACAGGCTAAACAAGTAAACCATAATGAAATACTAAAGGAAGGGAAACTTTTCAGAATGTGAAAACCTTAGAGCAAAGGTAGACAAAATACAACCCAGTCTGCCTAGGCAGTTTTTCTGGTCTGTCAGGTTGATATAAAAGTACTACATGCATTGGTCTCTGAGTTCAGAAATAACTACCTACTGTGATTTTTGTCCCATATCACTCAATCGAAAGCTCAATCTAGGCCTCCCGATCCAAGAATGTTGCCCACCTCTACTTTAGAGATAAATAAATGACCTGAGGTGTAAGCCGTTAGATGATTGAGCTATAGATAAATGACCTGAGGTGTAAGCCGTTAGATGATTGAGATATAGATAAATGACCTGAGGTTTTAACCTTTAGATGATTGAGCTATAAATAAATTACCTGACGTGTAAGCCTTTAGATGATTGAGTTATAGATATTCTTAAGATTCTTGTCATGTGTGTTGGCACCATAAAGAAAAGCTGTATGTACTTAGAGACTGCAGAAGTATTAGGTCCAGACATGACCCTATGGACAGCCAAACTATGGGTATGAAAGGTCAAACAAGGGCTATCCATCTTTTACATGGTCTGCCTCTGGCTTTGTAGCTGTGATGTTTATGTGTTATTGCCATCTGTGGCATGCTATCTGTTGGTAGTCTGGAAGTGTGCGAAAACCACTTGATCTGTTGTCTTTTGATGTGCTCAAATACAGGTATTGTTTTGGTTATTTGTCTGATGTTATCATTTATAATTCTATCTCTTAATGACACTCTGAGTATTCTTCATAGATATGTCATTTCTGCTGTCAATATTTTTCTTTTGTCTTGTGCTGTCATTGTCCAGGTTTGGCACTGGTAGCACAGTGATGGGATAATAGTAGTCTTGTATAATGCAACTTTGGTGTCTATGTTTACATTTTTGTTCTTAAAAATACGTGAGGATATAATACAGGGAATGGAAATATGCTGTGTCGCTGTTTATTTGCGCCAATGATCAGATACATCAGACTTTGGCGTGATAACTAATATGTTGAGTGTTTTACCACTTCCACTGAACGGTCAATGTCTGTAGACACATTGCTAGTAGGCCAGCAAAATGTAAGAATTGGTTCCTGTACTGTACACTGGAAACAACCAGATAACCTGAAAGCTAACCAGTCAATGACATTTTTGTGCTGCAGGTATCGCTATCAACATTGACACAGATAACAGTACATTTCCTTCTACCAATGAGTAAAAGCCCAGGAGCTGCTGGATCAAGGAAGAAGAATTAGTCACTTTTTTTCCTGCCATTATTGCCAAAGGATCAGATCTCTCATACCTTGTTATTCCACAATGGGATGCATCCACTATAGAATAATGTTGAAGAATTTTTTTCTATATTTACCAACAGGAAAAAGCATTTAAAAATGAGCATAAATATTTCTTTGCGTTTGCACATTTTGTCTGATTACATTTTGTTTTCTCATTGTCAGATGAGCATTACAAAACATTCACCAGAAATCCAACTCAGAGTTACAGATCTTGCTGTACATCCTTTGTGGCATCACAACAAAGTCAGAACATTGCTGTCATCAGTTGGTTTTCACCAAGTTGGATCTCTGCTCGCTCATAATTTGATGCCCAATCACAAGTAAGTTTAGGTTAGATCAGATCAATTTGCATCTAAAATTTGTGAGTGTCTGTAAGTACTCCAATATTTTTTGTTTTGTTCAGTGAAGATACATTCTGAAAAATTGCTCTTTTAACAATATCTAAATGTTTATTTTTCACTTATATCATAGTTCTCCCTTTGGTGCAGTCTCTGTGTTAACCTTTAGGGCCCTGAATTAAAAATTAAGAAACATCCCCTTGGGCCTGAATTCTTTTTTGGAAAATTTTCGTTATTGATGGTGGGTGTTTTGAAAACGTGATAACTTTTTTGTTTTAAAAGATATCAAAATAATTTTTGCATATCTAAATAAAGGAGTGAATAGTGAATATAGTCATGTTTTTGTTGTTGTTGTATGTATTATATGACAGTTGTGAGCAAGTTGTGAAGTTGAAAATTCAGGGGAAAAATTGCAAAACGCCATTTTCAAATCGCACATATAACTTCTTGATGACCCTAATACTTGAGCAATGCGTGGAATCATTGATAAAATCCTCATAAATACCTATACTTATTGTATATATATTGTTTTATATCAAAACTAATATAATATGAACTAAAAAAAACTAATAAAACGTGAAGAAATCGCATATAACGTCCGTCCGGTAAACACTAGGTCTATCCCAACACGCAGCGTAATTATTGTCTGAGCACACACGTAACACCCCTGATACATATTATTTTTGTGTTTTTGAACGACTACACAAACATTCTTATCAAATAACAACATATTAAACACAAAAAACAACAATTAAAACATGTAATGTATAAGAAATCGCATATAACGTCCGTCCGGTAAACATTAGGTCTAGCCCGACACGCAGCGTAATTATTGTCTAAGCACACACGTGGCACCCCTGATACATATTATTTTTGTGTTTTTGAACGACTACACAAACATTCTTATCAAATAACAACATATTAAACATAAAAAACAACAATTAAAACATGTATTCACGATCACTTAGCCATGCCACGCGGTACTCAATTTGATAGTATAATATGGCTAAAAAATGGCCAACGTCATTCCAGAAATTCGTTGACAAAACCAGCCGGTTTTCTCTCTTCTTGCAATCGTAATGAGTAAAGGAATTTGACCTTTAAACTGCGACGTATCCCTAGCTTCGTTTGGCGTTTTTTATACGTCACGGGATCATTACTTTGTGAAGTTCCATACTCGGGAATCGGGCGATATCCTATGTAGCGGGATTGCGCCTGCAGGCACAATGGAGCTGTGCTCATAGGCGCATTATTGCGACCGCAGAGTCGTAAAGGTTAAATGAGACAGAAATTGTAAAGTCTAGTTTATTTTAGTGCTATGAATTTGTACAGTTTAACAAAGTTGTTAAAAATAAGTTATTTCTGCTATTCAGATGGTATTTGCCAGTAAAGAATTTATGATTTTCTTGTAGTTTTATATTCTTCTTCAGCATTCATTCTCAAACTCCCGCTGGATCTAGCAGGACCATAGCAGGACCATGGTCCTACTAGATTTCCAGCAGGATGTAGTCCAGAGAATGGAAATGTCGTTTTATTTGCGCCAATGGCCCTACACATCCATCTTTGGCGTAGTAGTATTATATATATAAAATTCTATTATTTGATGTTTACATGCTGTATCAATAGTTTAGGATTTTTGTTTCTGTCTTATTTAAGTCATAAGTTAATTAGTTGTTAGATCATTATTGCATTCCGGACATTGTCTAGAAGTGCTCCAATCTCCTATTTAAAATGGTTTTCAGCATGTAGTAACTGACTAATCCGGTTCTGTGTTGATTGATAACTCATTTTTTGTTCTTATATGTTTCTTGTTTCTAGCAACTTAATTCATCACTCCAAGATCCCACATTCTGGTCGTAGATATGGAAGAAGAATACAGACCCTTCATCCTCCAACTAGCATAACTCCCTAATTACATTCAAAATATCAGCACAATTCAATCACTACTATTTGTCACTGTCGCCATTTTGGCAAATTTGTCTGCTCTTTCGTTTCCCCAAACTTCTGCATGTCCCAATACAAAGAAGTGAAATTAACTCTCTTCGACTCAGATATAAGTACTGATTCCAACCACTGTCAGTGTAGATAGCCTAACTGGATCTTTCTAAACACACTAATAGAACCAGAAAGAAAACATACATTTAGGTACTATTATCACAGTCCAACCGTAGTAATTGGTAGTTGGTACGTAGTTAATAAGTTCTCTTTTGGAGAGGCGCATCCCTTTCAACAAGCGGACAACAAAGTCCAGTTAGGTTATATCAGGACGCACTACCATAAAATATTAGAGGTAACAAAGACCCCACATTTTTTAATACTTAATCACAGTCCAGCCCCCATTTTCATTCTTCTTTCCCATTAGTGCCTACCTATATATTTTGTGGTTAATTTATCTAAATATTATATCAATAAAATAATCAATAATTAATTGAAATTTTCATTTTTAAGGATTATGGTTAGGGGTTAGTTATGTATTAAATAACTAATCCTAACCCTACATATAATATATATTTAAATTAATAAATGATAAACATAAACTGATAAACACAGCCAAGGGAAATAATCACACACACAGGTAGGTGCTAATTGGCGTTATGGAGGTTGGACTATGATCATAGTACCAACATTTGTAATACTCTGCGTCTCCAGCCATTTAATTGCTATGGTCACTACCATCACCTCCATTACCATACTAATTTCTTATGATGAGTTAGTAGTTCTTATTGCTCAACTTGTGAAACTTTTCAAATGATCTATTGCAATAACTATTGCATGTTCTACTGAGATAACTATCATATAACCTTCTAAAACTTGACTATTACATGATCTAATAACACTTGACTATCATATGACATTCTAAGACTTGACCATCACATGATCTTCTAAGACTTGACTATCAAATGATCTTCAAAGACTTGACCATCACATGATCTTTTAAGACTTGACTATCAAATGATCTTAAAAGACTTGACCATCACATGATCTTCTAAGACTTGACTATCAAATGATCTTCAAAGACTTGACCATCACATGATCTTTTAGGACTTGACTATCAAATGATCTTCAAAGACTTGACCATCACATGATCTTCTAAGACTTGACTATCAAATGATCTTCAAAGACTTGACCATCACATGATCTAAGACTTGACTATCAAATGATCTTCAAAGACTTGACCATCACATGATCTTCTAAGACTTGACTATCAAATGATCTTCAAAGACTTGACCATCACATGATCTTTTAAGACTTGACTATCAAATGATCTTCAAAGACTTGACCATCACATGATCTTCTAAGACTTGACTATCAAATGATCTTCAAAGACTTGACCATCACATGATCTTTTAAGACTTGACTATCAAATGATCTTCAAAGACTTGACCATCACATGATCTTTTAAGACTTGATAATATATTCTACTAAAACTTGATGCTCTTTACAGACTGTGCCGGCAATTTTATATAATTTTAATGTCGGTTTATAAAATCAGCAACAAGCTGAGATTACTATTATTTTATTGTCAATGACATAATGATAGACTGTGTAAATTGTGAACACAGGCACCTTCTGATGACCATGCTACAGATCCTTCTGTCCTTCAGCTGCTATAAGAGCCCAGTACTGCTATCTAGACTGGATGTGGATCTGCTTGGTCAAGTTGGAGCCAATACAAAAGTAGGCCATAATCTTTGTTCATGTATGAGTACTGATGCTACAAATTTATACAGGTTTATTTCTCTCTTTCTGTGCTAAAAGGTGGTTCCTCCCTGGGGGAGAGGCACCAAGCATGTCTCGGATGGCCTAAATACCAGGCTAAATCTTCACTTCCGCTGAAGACGGTTGTGTTGGACCATTGGCACAAATAAAACGGTGACACAACACATTTCCATTCTCTGGACTACATCCGGCTGGAAATCTAGTAGGACCATGGTCCTGCTACAAGGGAGATCCAGTTGGAGTTTGAAAATGAACGTTGAAGAAGAAGAATATCCCAGCTTTTGTTAAACCACAGTTCTTGACACCTCAGCCTGACATGGTCAGATTTAGTGCAGGTATTAAAAGCGTTGTATATAGTAGATCACTGCAGGGGACTTGAAAAAAAGAAGTGAAAATCATAATTTTCTATCGTCTCAAGACTTTCTTCATTCCTGCTCATACTGCAACAGGTATTCCAAAACCTGGATAGAAATTCTCAACCATGCCAGGACTCGCAAATACCAAACCTAATGATATGCTCGTTTTTGTTTGCAAATGAGGAATATCATTAATCATTATGAGCAATATAAATGCTTATTTATTCATCCACAACTGTACTTGATTTCTTAAAGCCATTAATTCTTTATTAGGAAAAGCGTCACATCACTGGGGGCATTCCCATATATGCTCTGCTTGCCGTTCCGTCAGCCATCTAAAAGTGTATAAGCTCAGTACCCCAGTCATTGCTGATTATGCATTCTTCTGATCTTTCAGGAGAGGGAGCACTTTCTCCCAACGCCTCTAGTCACTACCATTTCTGCCATTCTCTGAATATGTACATTGTCTTGTTCAAGCTCCTCTTCGTCTTCTCGTAGGGTATCCATGACTTCTCAAATCAATTCAATCCTGTCTCTTCTTATCTCAGTGCCATTCATCAAGGCTTTACCAGCCAACACATCTGCTCTTTCATTTCCCCTGACCAGGACAGTAGATCCATGTAATCCTCTGCACATTGTCGAGAAGAGTGACTCATTCAGTTCTGATCATACACTTTTCTATCTTGCACAGCATACTTTAAGAGTCAGATAGAATCACCGAGTCTGTTGGTGGTTGCATCGCCAGCCAAGTTAGAGCTGCCGTCACCGCCTCTATTTCCATTCTCATACTCGATGTTGTAGTGGCATATGCAGCTGACTTCTCAACTAATTTCTTGCCATTTTGGTAGGCCACAAAACCCCCAACCACACCTGTTTGTTTCTTGTATTACTGAGCTGTCTGTGTAAATTATTGTATCTTTTGGCTTTGAGTGCTGCAGTATGAGTTCTTGGATCATTCCCTCTGTTCTGTAGGCAGCCTAGTCGCGGCACTCTCTTCCCATCTGTATCACAACTGTTGTCAATAACTTTCTATCTTTGCCAAATGTCACCCATTCACAGCCTCTTCCCACTTCCTCGAGCTCACAAACTCTGGTATTTTCTGCTTCTGCCATCTAAGACCTTCCTCTTTGATACACCTTCCTTTTATGTTGTCTAGAGATTGGTGTAAGAGGTGACAATCATTATTGGCGACTTTGAAGTATTCTTTAACCTGGGCTATTTTATGTCTTACTTTGATGCTAGGTAGGTCTAGGAGAAACCTCATGGCCATCATAGGTGTATCTCTTGTGCATCCTAGGACATCTCTCATGGCCTCCTTTTGAATCTAGTCTATCCACCTGTGTTCACGACAGTGCAAGTAAACCTAAACCATAGTCCAATACAGATAATACCACTGTCTGCATCATTTGATAAAAGATTCGTTGCAGCATCTCTGCAGATGCCATGATTTTGAATGCACTGACACCCTTCCTAGCTTTCTGAATGACATTGTCCACATGTTTCACGAAAGATAGACTTCTATAAAAATGATGCCTAGATATTTCATAGTCTGCTCCCTGTCAATGTTGATGCCCTTGCAGGTGGCTGCTGGTACTGTGTCTGTGAAAAACATCTTATAGCCATCACACTATTCACCATTTCTGAAGAATATTTGGATGGGGTAAGTTGTTCCTTGTTTTCTTTATGTTTTCACATGTTTTTCATTTTCATGCAAATTCATTTCCAGTTTTTTTCAGAAAATTCAGAATTTAGCAATAAAGTCAAACTGCTTATCAATTAAATTTGTGTGCATCTGAGGTGGGCAATGACTTTGGGTCAGTGGGCTGGATGGAGCTTTTCATCTGTGATTTAGGCCAAAAATCTTTTATATTTAGTGCCTTGGAGCATTGAATAGTGTTTTCTGATCTTGAGGGAGTCAGTGTGTATAGTACTATGAAATCTCCTTGGTGGGCTAGTAAAAATGGTGTGGTGGACTGTAATAATTAACAATTCTTGGAGGTTGTGGCAACAGGATTACCTGAACCACAAGCTTCATTTTTAATGGTTGAAAGCTCTGATAAAACAAAATTGGATCTGTGTGGTGCTGGAGACTTAAAGGGGAGTAAAGAATAGTGACAATATTTACCTTCTATGCATATCGTAGGAGACGACTAAGGAGTCTTTGGTGTGAAGTTGGCTAGACCATCCCTTATAGGATCAGTGACCCAGAAGTCATGCTGAAGTTGGATGTGTCAGACTGCAAGCAGCAGATATCACAGCTAGCTGTAAACCATGACACAACAAATTCTGTTCTATGAACCACATCCTGCTAATCTGTAGGAGTTTGAGAATTAAAGAGGAAGGAGAACCAAATTAGACTTACAGTTGAAAGGTGCCATATCTCACTAAAAGCTGTACACTTTACTTAACCCTATCACTCCTATGAGATTTCCCAATTGTCAATCCCCCATCCCTAACACAAGGGGCATAACTCCTCCAATTTGTTGATATGATGATATTAAAAATGCATTTTCTTTAAAACTGTCTGTCCTATCACACTCAGACTTGGCAGATAAACAGAAAAATGAACAGTCTCACAGGAAACTATACCAACAATAATCTAACACTTATACATTTCAAAAAATAAACTGTTAAAGTTAGAATTATGAGGTGAAAAAATTTTGTAACTTACATTTTCAGCACAGGAAAAGTATCTGGACTCATCAGTAGTCAACTTGTCAATGTTGCATGATACTGCGAGAAACATTCTCCTTTGCCCAGCCAAATCTGACACAAACTACAACCATAGACGGTCTCATGTGCCCTGTTTCTGCTTCCATGCTGCCGGTTCTTCACACACCAGAAACATGCCCTTTTGTTCCCTACCATACGAATAAGCCTGTGCTCAAGCAGGTTATTGTTACCGACACCCGAAGTTGCAGCATGATTGGTGGGAGCCTTCCTTTTCTTCGATATGTTGCCACTTAAGAAAGCTGAGCTCAAACTCAATCGGAAGGCTATCTGCGCAACATTCTTTTCCTTCGGGTGGGGTCGATGGGAACAAGAGTGAAGGATGGAGCTGTTGATGATGGCAGTTTGCAGGAGGAAGCGAAACATGTACTTCCACCATTTGACAGATTTCCTGCCCACAGGGTAATAGGAACAGAGTTGGTCAAATCTGTCTACTCCTCCCATAGACTGATTATAAACAGCCACCGGGGATGGTATCTGCAAATCTATTTTGCCGTGTGGGGTACGACGTGCCACAGTTGTGAGACCTGGTGTTGTGTTTGTACTCAGAATGGATACAAATCTCTTGTCTCTCCAAACAGTGGCCACTGTGTTACCTTGCTGCCTATACTGCACATCACCTCGCTTCATAGATTTGGTACTCTTAGGTTTGAAAGCATCTGGCCATCCCTTGCGATTTGGCCGTATCATGGAACATGAGTATGATTTGTTTTGCAACAGATCATTTGCCAGCTGAACAGATGAAAAATAATTGTCATAAAAAATATGGTGATTCTTTCCAAAGAAAGGCCGACATAATTTAGTGACAACATAATGTCCAGATCCATGTGGCATTGGTTCCAGAACTTTGCCAACATAGACATCAAAGTCTAACAGATAACCTGTTGCAGAGTCGGCCGCACACCAGACCTTGATCCCCAATGGTGTGGCTTACCCTTGATGTACTGCTTGAAGGAAAGACGACCATTGTAAGCTATCATAGCTTCATCAATGCTTATGTTCTTTCCAGGAGAAAAAACAGAAGCAATATTCCTTTTGACCATATCCAGAAATGGTCTGACTTTATATAGGGGATCATAATCTTTGTGGCCTTTGGGATGCTGCCTAGAAGAATCATTCAGATGAAAATATTGAGATATTTTCTTAAATCTATTTTTCCCCAAGCATGATGATATACCTAGAACATTGAGCCTGTCATCTGTACTCCAATACATGCTATACTCAGGCAATACATGTATGCCCATCACGATGTAAATATGGAAAAAAAGTTTTATTTCGCCGGCAGTTACGGGTGACCAGTACGTGTCTTCTTTTCCTGCTAGTTCTTGACGCTGTGTTGCGTACAAATTGGTCTGATCTGCTGCAAATTGATAAAACTCCTCATTGACGATGAGACTAAAGTAATCAAAAGGAGTAGCATTCGCATCAAGATCATGCACAGGGCCAACGTTTTCAATAAAGTTCTCGACTTCCACAGGAAAAATTTTGTCACTCCAGCCGTCATTCATGACGCTACTATTAGTGTCGCTAATTTCGTCCTCGTGGTCCGAATCACTATCGAAATCGAATATAGGAACTTCAACGTCGCTTTCAACATCTTCTACAGCATGTAAATCACATGCATCGTGCATATCACCATCGCAACTGCGGCCGGTCACATCAGTATACATACGAATAATATTTTCCATTTCAAAAACTAGGTCTAAAATTCGCTACGTCTAAATAATTCGTATAAATACAGTCTTACGTCCGTTCGCTCCGATTGAAAAACTAAAAAGGAAGCTGAACCACAGATCTGCGCAATGGTCGTGGTTTTTGATAGATCCGGCGGAAACTAAAAATGTACTATCGATCGCAACGGAACACGTAAAAAAAGCGACTACGCGGCGCTCCAGGTGTCAGCACATAGAAGCGACTCCTCTGCGCTCTAAGGGCGAATCGGTTAACCAAATAACCTTTAATCATTGATCTTTGTTTCAGGGAACAGAAATCAGTTTCCATAAACTTCCATCACTGAGGCCTGTTTTACTTCCTAGAAATCAAGTGAGTTCCTGTATGTTTTAATCCCTTGTTTCATATGTGCAATGAGGACATTCTCCAAAGTTTTATGTCATACCTAATAGACTCCCAACTATCGGCAGTATGCAATGCTTTAGAAGCCTCCTACTCAGAGGTGGTCTATGGGTGTATGTAGAAGGCACGTTTCACCAGTTTGTATGCAAATCCTCTTCACAGAAAAGGAACAGGAGTTACAAAGACTAATAGATGACGGAGACAAATTAGAGATTATAGACTAGATATTAACACCCAGAAAACAAAAACCATGTTAAGCAGCAGCATCAAAGATGAACAAATGCTAAACAAAAAATACACAGAGAGATACTGCAACGTGTATTGGCCTACCAGTAACCGTATCTTTGCATATAATTACAAATGTTGGTAGATGTGACACAGAAGTTAGAAGAACAGGAATGGCTAAAAGTATTTTCAGTGGGTTTTTAAATGCATTTTCAGAAGAAACTACTAACATCTAAATAAGTCACAAACGAAAAATGAGAATCATAAAATGCTATATGTCATGTACTCTACATTAATGTATGACTCAGAAACATGGATAATGAACAAATATTTAGAAGACGTACGTGATGTACATAGGTGTGGATATATAGAAAACATCTTGGAAATAAACAACAAATAAAGAGGTTCAGACATCATTGTGTATGAAAAAATATTAAAAGATTACAAATCAAATGTAAAATATTTTGAACATAAAAGACATAAGACCTTTCTTGAAGATCTTACTTGAAGGTAGAGTTGATAGGAGGAACAAGAAGTAGACAAAGATACAAGTGGAAGGGAATCATCATTCGATGGATAGTATACTGTCTAGCAGAGGGCACCACGAAGTCAAGAGACAGACAGAGGTGTATTAAGCCAACTTTTGGTGTGGAGACGACACCTGATGATGATGTGATGAAAAATAACTGTGGTAGTTATTGTGTCACATGTTCTGAAATGTCAAAGAGAATTAATAGATGTCTGCTAGTCTGTAGCAAATGTGAATGTAGAAAATATAAATGTAGCAAATGTGAATGTAGCAAATGTAAATGAAAACAAATGTGAATGTAGCAAAAATTATACCGCAGTATATATTTTCTGGTATCAATGAAAAGCTAATACAGTGGAATCCACTTACAACAAATCCATTTTTATTCATTTCCCCGTTTAATGACATTTACAGCAGATCAACTGGTTCGGACACCTTATGAAAATGGAACCATCACAACCAGCTATCCAGGTGTACAACAGCAGAAAGAATGATTACAAGGCAAGAGGAAGACCAAGAACAAGATGGGAAGATTCAATCAGAGAAAATTGTTAATGAGAACCACGGCCTGACTATGGCAAACGCAACAAAAATGGCCAAAGACAGATAATTTCAAATCTCCACGATGCCTGATGGAATTTGTGGGATAGATGTTAGAAAACTTATTCTAATGCATGCATTTAAGCAAATATCCATGTATAAAACACTATTGAAATATTTTAGGGGTCTTTGTGGCCTCTAATACTTTATGTTTTGGTTGTATGTCCTGATATAGCCTACTTGGATATTTCCTGCTGGTTGAAAGGGGTGCTCCTCTCCAAAGGAGAGATAAATTCACCACCTACCTGCCTCTGCTTATCACTATAGCATTGTCCTGCAGTGCATTAGCTCTATCTTTGCCTCTGAGTCCTGCATGACCCAGACAGGAGATACATGTTTGTTGAGAAAAGTAACCCACTCCTTTCAACCCATTAACTTTATTGTGTATAGTATGCTCTGAGAGTCTGGTAGGATCCACTGTGTGTGTTGGGATGTTTGTATCATCAGTTCTGAAACTGTGTGTGTTGGGATGTTTGTATCATCAGTTCTGAAACTGTGTGTTGGGATGTTTGTATCATCAGTTCTGAAACTGTGTGTGTTGGGATGTTTGTATCATCAGTTCTGAAACTGTGTGTGTTGGGATGTTTGTATCATCAGTTCTGAAACTGTGTGTGTTGGGATGTTTGTATCATCAGTTCTGAAACTGTGTGTGTTGGGATGTTTGTATCATCAGTTCTGAAACTGTGTGTGTTGGGATGTTTGTATCATCAGTTCTGAAACTGTGTGTTGGGATGTTTGTATCATCAGTTCTGAAACTGTGTGTGGTGGGATGTTTGTATCATCAGTTCTGAAAATAGCATGTAATGGTGGCTTTTCTTATTTACTGTTCTCACAAGTTATTGTTTGTGTCTGAAGTTAAGGATGAGAACTCCATGGATGTCAGTCACAGAACTGAGAGAGGAAATGCATGATAAGATGAAGTTAGCCCAGAGGTAATCTTTAATTGAAATTAGCCAAAAATTAATTGATCTGTTCTATCTTGTGTCTATTCCATGCAAAACTATTATTTAACCAATGAAATAGGTTTTTAATTATAATATTTATATACCAACACATGCTGAAGCCAGATGTGTCATGCCAAAAGGTGCAGATATCACAGAAAAGCTGTACACCATGACACAAAGCATTAGATTCTCTGGACTAGATCATGAAGATCTGCAGGAAATTAGAGAACAAATGCAGAAGATTTAGTACAGTACAAGTAGGCGCTACCCAATGTTTAATTATTTCTCTTGTCTATCTTTGTAAATTTCATGTTCATCATTTAATAATTGAAATATGTATTTATTTAGGGCTGGGGTTAGGGTTAATTATGTAAAATTACAACTATCCTAACCCAAACCCTAAAATAAATTAATATGTCAATTATTAAATGATGAACATGAAATTTACAAACATAGACAAAGGAAATGACTTGACTATGTGGTGGCGTCTACTTGTACTGTATGGAAGATTTACCAACTGAAAATTAGAAATTAGTTAAAATAAATATATAAATCAGTATGGATGTGTTACAATCAAATCAAATACTTACTAATACAGGGCTCTATAAATGTCTTAATTGGGGGGGGGGGGGGTTGATTTTTAAAGAAAAGGCATTCCCTTATTTTTGTGAGTACCGGTAGTTTCCTCATTTATTTAAAATATTCTGTACATTTTAAAGTCTTGTGAGAGGGGGGAAGGGTGTGTGTGTTAGGGGTACTGCTGCATAGCATGCTTCTGGGTGCTAAATATAGTTAAATATATGCCAGAAGATCAGAAAGCATAAAAAATGTTATTTGTACGTTTTCTTGTGTGCACATCATTTTACATTTTTTATGCTTTCTGATCTTCCTGCATCTCATTTCTATATTTCCATTGGATATGTTTATTTGTTGTGATAATTTTTCCATTTGTTGTCTTTTGATGTTTTGTGTGTATCTTGATAAAGACCTTTTGGTTGAAACGTTGAATATGATTTGTGTATTGTAATTTGTATGTTTTCTTGTGTGCGCATCATTACCCACTAGTTTTAGTTATAGTCTGTCGTGTCTGATTGAAGCGGTTATATAAACCTGTGTTTTACGTAAGTCTAATTGTGGTTACGTTTCACGCAGTTACATTATATTGATTGTTACATTGAGAGGGATGAAGTACATATAGTGTAACTCAATACTTAAGTACAATGAAGTAAAATCTCTGTGCCTTTTCAAATTTACTTACAACTCTAATGCTAATTGTCAGCTACTGACATCTATGAGTGGAAAAAAATGCATGCGTTCAGATTACTGCCCTCTACAGCTCCCCATCAAAGGACACCAACAGTGCATGATTTGTTTTTCCAGAAAAAAATATTGGGTACTGTTTGAAATAAATTTGACATGTCACTTTTTGACCTAGATTTGAATATTGTGTATATTTTGTTTTTTGTACAGTACATTTGAAATGAGGAAGAACTACCTAAAAACATTACAGCGAGCCAAAACTTGCCACCAAATGTCAATTGTGAGCCAGGTAAGAGAATGCAGGGTTTTGTATTGTACTTTTTTCTATCGTTTTCTAAAGAGTAAAACTGCTCAGATTTATTCAAAATAAAGTTTTACTTTGATAAGTATATCACATAGAATGTGAAAAGCTATCAGAATATTTTACCTGTTGAAGTTATATTTTATAATTAATATTTTGTCAGTTGATGTTATAAGAATATTTCATAATAAATATTTTACCTGTTGAAGCTATATTTCATATATGAATATTTTACTTGTTGAAGCTATATGAATATTTCATAATGAATATTTTACTTGTTGGAGCTATATTTCATGAATATATTACCTGCTGTGCTGTTGTTTTTTTAGGCAAAAGAAACAATACAGAGATATGACAGTCATTCAGCAATGCCTAAAATAAAATTTAAGGTGAAATCAGGCTCAGCATTGTCCCAAGACAGGATACCAGTTGATGCAGAGAGGCAGCTGACACTAGGTGACATCAAACAAAGAAGGGATGATGCACATTTTCTACTACACGAAAAACTTGAAGATATTGATAACAGAAGGAAACATGACATCCTCAAACTGTACATGCCATATACTTATAGAATATCAGGTCCTGTCTCATCTTCAAACACTGGCTGTATTGGATCTTCTGACTCTTGCCATGTTGGAACATTCTGACAGATTTGCAATTGTAGTCTGTGCAGTTTATAAAACATGTGTTGTGCATCGCTACTGGGCAATGTCCCAGTCATCTTAGTTCTTAATATTTTTATGGTTGTGTTTTCTTGACCATTATTTGTTTCTGGGGAAAAGGTCCAGATATGTGGATAATTTCCTTATTCTTTGTTTTATTGTTATTTATTTATGTTTTACATTCGATAGTTAGGTATTCACAGTAGCTGTTTTACTTTATTCAGGATTTGACAGATTTGTTATGCTTCTATATATATCTGTACCACTGTTTCATCTTCTACTTGTCTAGTTACTTTCAACATTTTCTTACAGTCAAGTTCTTCAGATCTTTATGTGTTTGCTACTGTTATATATAGATGTGTTTTATAATAGAATATTGAGAAGACCATAGACATATAAAAGGCATAATGACAGTATCTTGAAAGAAGTTAATTACAAAAGAGAACTGCTCACTCTATCAGAAAAAATACAATCCACATTGTGAGAAGAGAAAAAAAATTAAGCACATGACAACAGGCAAGTTGGAGAGACAAGATTTGGTTAGCTTGACTTTGTGGTATAGGAAGCCTGTAAAAGAAAACTGTCAAATACTGTTTCCTGTTAGGGAGTTGCAGGGAGGAATTTTGATAACTGTGTGATAAAGGTTGCATACTCTTTTTGTCGCCACATCATATACAGGGTGAGTTTTTAAATTTACTCTCCTGCATTAAAAAATTCAGGGGATTGGACTCTGGACCTCACAGGTGCAAAGCCAATGCTCTGACATCTCTGCCATGCACCACACCTGTATGTGAAGGCATTGGCAGTAAATGACACAAAAGCTTGTGTACAGACATGATAGTACATACCCCAAAGCATTGATTATAAGAAGCCATTGGCGATACATGTAATGGAAGGTTGTTTTAAGTGTTAAATTCTGCATTCAGATCATGAATCATATTGCCAAGGACATACATGATAACCAACATCATATAGACTATCAGAAATACCTTTCAATACATGAGACAGAAGACTGATATACATGATAACCAACATCATATAGACTATCAGAAATACCTTTCAATACATGAGACAGAAGACTGATATACATGATAACCAACATCATATAGACTATCAGAAATACCTTTCAATACATGAGACAGAAGACTGTGATATACATGATAACCAACATCATATAGACTATCAGAAATGCCTTTCAATACATGAGACAGAAGACTGATATACATGATAATCAATCAACACCATGCAGCATGAACTTATGAAGAAGATTAGATGTCATAGGTTTTATCCAATCTTTTTATCTACATCTCCTAAGATATAATCCAGGGGTGGACAAAATAAGGCCACAGGTCAAATCTGACCTGCCAAGCAATTTTTACTGTCATTATTTTTGTATGCAGTGTTCATTCTCCAACTCCCATTAGATTTCTCTTGTAACAGGACAACAACCCTTAACAGGACAATAGCCCTACAAGATTTTCAGTTGGATATAGTCCAGAGAATTGAAATGCATTGCATCGCCATTTTATTTTGCCTATGGTCCAACACATCTGTCTTTGGTGGTCTGTCCTCATTTAAAAGTACTATATGAACCGTCCACTGAGCTCAGATAATACTAAAGTTTTTTAAAGTGACTAAAGTTTGTTGGCCCCATCCTACATGAAAGATGATCAATCCAGCCCACCATCTCCACAAGGTTGCCCACATTGTCTGCGCTATTTTGTTACGGCGCCATATAAACATTGTGTACATTGATTTCTGCTTTAATTTTTCGAAAACAGCTCTGAAATGCTGCAATCACTTTTCAAAGAATCATGTAAATCTAAAACATTTGAGTGGCAACATCATCTCCTTTACCAAAGAAGAAACAGCAGATCAAGTTCAATGTCACGACCAATTTGATTATGTTTTTCGACATTGATGGGCTGGATTCGTCATGAGTACATCACTAAAGGACAGTGTAAATGCAGAATTTTTACTACAACAGTCCTGCAACACCTTGACTGCACTGTAAGCAGACATCACCCTGAGAGGTTGCACACAGGCAAGTGGATTCTGCATCATGACAATGCACTTGCATACAGGTCTGTCACCATGAATGCATTTTTAATTAACCACATTATCCCCCACACTTACCTGATTTTGCTCCATGTTATTTGTTTTTCTTGTTTCTGTAACTTAAGAGAACAATGAAAGGTCACAGACTTGATGAAACAGGAGACTCTGGTCAATGTGACAAGACAAATGATGGCTCAATGAACAGCCACAGACTTGAAACAGAGGAGATTCAAGCCAATGGGACAAGACAAATGAGGGCTCAATGAATGGCCACAGACTTGGTTTTTTCTATGAGAGTGTAAATTAAAAAGCTTGCCCTGTATATGATGTGGTGATAGCAAGGGCATGCAGCCATTATTACACCCAGCCTCCTTGCAACTCCCTAATGGGAAACATGCAGTAATGACAGTAAATTTTTTTTGGGGACTGACAGTATTAAATTGAAAAATCTATAGCAAGGAGCAAACAGAAAAACATAGTTACAACTACTAAGAAGCTACATCTTTCCAGTGGCAACATACGGTTAAGACATGGGTAATGACATCAACAATGGAAACAAAATTATCTGCATTTTTTAAATTAAATGCTATAGAAAGACACTAAGACTATCATAGACAGAAAAACTAACGCAAATGTCCGCAAAGATTTGAACATAGAAGAGGACTGACCCCTCAAAATTATAAAAAACTGCAAACGTACATATTTTTGACATATAAATAGACATGTTTTGGAAAGATTAATCATGGAGGGGAAAGTTCCAGAAAAGAGAACAATAGGCAGACCAAGACTACAATGGCCACATGACATCGAAGACCTGAACATAACACTGGAAGAAGCTGGGCTGCTCGCACAGAACCGTGAGGACAACATTCTGCAACGGACACGTCACATAGAGAGTCTGTAAATCTATTTTTCTACACACACAAAAATGTGTCCTAAAACATTTAATGGCCCTTGTATTCAATTTTTAAGGACATTTTTGTATTAACTTTTGCCATAGATCAAAAATACGTGAGACCAAATCTTGACTTTCAGAATTTATTTTCTTCCTGATGTTTCTAAGATATCTGAACAATCAAGCATAAATTTGTCTGAATATCTTGAATGCATAACAAATACATGGTTTTGTAGCCACATGCGTGAGTATAACAAATACTATGAGCTATGCAGCATTTTCCCAGTTACATGTGTTCAAGTCTCATCTTCACAAAACAAATATTTCTTTGACAATTCAAAGCACAAGTTTCAATGTAGACTTAGATACCACCTCTGCATAGAAGAGTGGCTGCAATGTATCTCTCACACTTGTCTTCAAACAGCAATAAATGTCACACTTTCACCAAATATTTTCTGTTCTATGTCATGGCATCATGTTGAAGAATGTTTGCAGTGAGCTGTTTCACAAGAATATAGAAATGTGCTCTTGGTCCATTTATTTGCATTTGTCATAAAATCTCAATGATTGTAGCATAGTTGTAGAGAAACTCCATAATTTTCTAAACAACAGCAAGAAAAAGACACTGAATATGATCCATATAAGTGCCACTGAAGTGGATGTGTTGGATAATTTGGTGCACATAAAACGGCAACACAATACATTTCCATTCTCTGGATTACATCCTGCTTGAAATATAGTATGGACATTGTCCTACTGCAAGAAAGATACAGTGGCAGTTTGAGAATTGAACGCTAAAGATCTAAATTTACCCATAACAATAATGTTTTTTAAGCGTTCATTCTCAAACTCCCACTGGATCTCTCGTAGCATGACAATGTTCTTACTAGATTTCTAGCAGGATTTAGTCCAGAGAATGACAGTAGTAAATGGTGTTAAAGGATTAACTACATTGTTCTTGATTCCTCATACGTACTATTTCCTTCTCAACAGAGAAGCACGCTGCCTGCTTAGAGTATGCAGTGGAATCCTGTTATAACAACTTATATAGTCTAGACCAACAAAATATGTATGTAATAGCAGAATTTGCTATATACAGTACAAACAATAATGAATAAATATAATTATGGGTTTTGAAATTTATAATAGGATGCTCTATAGAGGAATTCCACTGTATAAATCTATAACTAATAATGCCCATGAATGTCTAGATAATGCACATAAACATTTATCGAATCAAATGTACAACCACTTGTAACAAATAGTCCTGAATTTTGTGTTAAAGGTATTATATAAAAAGTTATCAATATAACCAATACTGCCTTTTCCATATTGATTTTTTTTTTGCCGTAGATCAGTGTGCAATCTTGAAATGAATTTGGTATGAGTGTGTAGTGATTATTGTTGGATTGTTATTTGGTACACTAAACTATTGGTTGCCAAAATTAACATTAATGTTGGATTAGTTAGACACCAGATCATCATCTTGGCACCCCGGAAACATTCATAGGTGATCTTCTAATCTCATATTATGTACTTCTGCATGTGGTAACTGACTATTCTGGTTCTGTGTTAGTTGATAACTCTTCTTTTGATTTCTATATTGCACTTGTTTCTTAAAATACCACACTTCACTCCCAGGTCCTGCATTCTAGCCATAGACAGAAAAGATGAAATATACCCTACATCTTCCAACTGGCCAAACTTTTTGATTGCATTCAAAATACCATTGAACTACCATTAGTCACTGTCCTCATGCTGGCAAGTCTGTCTGCTCTTTTATTTCCTCTAATACTGCATGTCCAGTCACAAAAATGAAGGTAACTCTTCAGCACAGACCTTATCATCATCGACTCCAGTCACTGATGGTGTAAATATTCTGACTAAATCTTGTGAAACATACTTATATAATTTAGAAAATGGAGCTACATTGACTCCTTTATCCTATATAAATTGTATTCTGAATATTTACTTGGTGGACGCTGCTTTTCTTCAGTTTTCATGACTAGAAACATTTGTTGACTGTGAGACAATTATACTTCTTGCATGATCACAATGTCTCCTGATCCTGTTTTCTTTTCCATGATGATGGTTTGGCCATGAAGTAGAATGTAATCTTGAAAATAATTCAGGCTTTTGAATACAAGTGCTACAAACATTTGCAATTAGTTATATCGAATACAAGACAAATGTATTCGTACAGCAACAAATAAACAAACTTGTAGATTTTCAAGAACCACTTTTGGCAGTGGTGAAACATCGTAAACTTGTTTGATTTGGACATTTAAAGAGACATGACTCACTTTCTAAAACTATTTTGCAAGGAATAGCTGAGGGTGGAAGGAAAAGATTCAGGTAAAGAAAATCATAGATTGATAACATCAATAAATGATCTAGGCATGATTTTTATATATTCCTCTGAATGACTGAGGTGTTTGGAGTGACTTTTGTGCTAATGTCTCCAGTATGTCACCCTCTATAACCCTCACAGCGTATATGTCTTATTATTATTATACAATCTTGAAAAACTGTGGAACTTGTCATGAGTACAAATAATGAGTGGTTCATGATATCAATCACAATGTAGCTTTTAAACTCCAAGAATATCTGGCAATGCTTGTTATCGCTTCTTAATCCTGTCTACAATACATCCTTATCTTTCTATAATTTCATCACGTCAAGAATAACTTACACAAACTTTATTCTATTTAATCTATTCTTAAATTATTTTTCACCCCACTTTGGATTGGATCATCATCACTGCACACAAAACATATCCATAGCTGCTCTGATTCCAATCACCTATTGAGTATCTTCACTATCAAAGAATGACCGACAATGTTGAATGTGTAACATGCATGAACAACTATTAATTTCCCTTTAATACAGCCCAATGGTACAGACATTAAAAAAAAATATGTACATCATATTTACACAATCAAAACCCGTGTTGTCGCCTTTTATGTCGTGACTCATACAGTACAGTTATCACATGTACAAATATTATATGGTGCAAGGCTGACACACTTAGCTGTGATTCTAACAAAAGATTATATGCATATATTCAGATTGATTGCTATATCTCACATTAGCCAGTTAATGTTCAGATTGATTGCTATATCTCACATTAGCCAGTTAATGTTTGGGATGATGTTATATCTCACATTAGCCAGCTAATGTTCAGAGTGATGCTAGATCTCACATTAACCAGTTAATGTTCAGAGTGATGCTAGATCTCACATTAACCAGTTAATGTTCAGATTGATTGCTATATCTCACATTAGCCAGTTAATGTTCAGATTGATTGCTATATCTCACATTAGCCAGTTAATGTTCAGATTGATTGCTATATCTCACATTAGCCAGTTAATGTTCAGATTGATTGCTATATCTCACATTAGCCAGTTAATGTTTGGGATGATGTTATATCTCACATTAGCCAGTTAATGTTTGGGATGATGTTATATCTCACATTAGCCAGCTAATGTTCAGAGTGATGCTAGATCTCACATTAACCAGTTAATGTTCAGGGTGATACTATATCTCAATGTAAACTTGTTTGGTTTGGACATGTAACAAGACCCAACTGGTCATATACAATTTGACAACCTGGTATGGCAGGGAAACAATAATGATCTTGATACATATTGCTGGAGATAGAGAGCTGTGGAGAGCCATGATCGCCTACGCCAGCCGACATGGCACCTGATGATGATGACTCAATATGCATTAGTTTATTTAGTATACAATAGTACTTTCAACATGTGAGTTTGTATAATATACAGAAGTACTTCCAACATGTGAGTTTGTATAATATACAGAAGTACTTCCAACATGTGAGTTTGTATAATATACAGAAGTACTTCCAACATGTCAGTTTGTATAATATACAGAAGTACTTCCAACATGTGAGTTTGTATAATATACAGAAGTACTTCCAACATGTGAGTTTGTATAATATACAGAAGTACTTCCAACATGTGAGTTTCTATAATCTACAGAAGTACTTCCAACATTGAGTTTGTATAATATACAGAAGTACTTCCAACATGTGAGTTTGTATAATATACAGAAGTACTTTCAACATGTCAGTTTCATAATATACAGAAGTATTTTCAACATGTGAGTTTGTATAATATACAGAAGTACTTCCAACATGTGAGTTTGTATAATATACAGAAGTACTTCCAACATGTGAGTTTGTATAATATACAGAAGTACTTCCAACATGTCAGTTTCATAATCTACAGAAGTACTTCCAACATGTCAGTTTCTATAATATACAGAAGTACTTCCAACATGTGAGTTTGTATAATATACAGAAATACTTCCAACATGTGAGTTTGTATAATTTACAGAAGTACTTCCAACATGTCAGTTTGTATAATATACAGAAGTACTTCCAACATGTCAGTTTCATAATATACAGAAGTACTTCCAACATGTGAGTTTGTATAATATACAGAAGTACTTTCAACATGTCAGTTTCATAATATACAGAAGTACTTCCAACATGTCAGTTTGTATAATATACAGAAGTATTTCCAACATTTGAGTTTGTATAATATACAGAAGTACTTCCAACATTGAGTTTGTATAATATACAGAAGTACTTCCAATATGTGAGTTTGTATAATATACAGAAGTACTTCCAACATTGAGTTTGTATAATATACAGAAGTACTTCCAACATTGAGTTTGTATAATATACAGAAGTACTTCCAACATGTGAGTTTGTATAATATACAGAAGTACTTTCAACATGAGATTATCTTCAATAGTTCTGTTATATGTTATTGTGAAATATCAGGCATCAGTAATGTCAAACTTTACTGACATCAAACAAACAAAGATGTCAACAATACATTTTGATTAAGCAGCTGATCAATGATTCAAATGAAAAAAATTAGTACTATTTACACACAAGAAATGTAAACAGCAAACTATGATGGAGAATGTACAGCTGTTACAAAGATGCATTACAGAATCTGAGACTGAATGCAAGTTTATACAATCTTAATAAATATACTCTAGTCACTAGCTTTGTCATTCTTATTGTATTCTTCTTTTGTTTTCAAACTTCTGCTTGCTAGCAGTATAAATACAAAGTTGAATTTTTAGTAATTAACAGATACTAGTGATGTTCAGCTGTTTGTAGTGTCGGAAACTAGGTTATGTTCAGCTATATGTAGTGTGTGAACTAGTTATGTTCAGCTATATGTAGTGTGTGAACTAGTTATGTTCAGCTATATGTAGTGTGTGAACTAGTTATGTTCAGCTATATGTAGTGTCGGAAACTAGGTTATGTTCAGCTATATGTAGTGTGGGAACTAGTTATGTTCAGCTATATGTAGTGTGTGAACTAGTTATGTTCAGCTATATATAGTGTGGGAACATTATGTTCAGCTATATATAGTGTGGGGAACTAAGTATGTTCAGCTATATATAGTGTGGGGAACTAAGTATGTTCAGCTATATGTAGTGTGGGAACTAGGTATGTTCAGCTATATGTAGTGTGTGAACTAGTTATGTTCAGCTATATATACTGTGGGAACATTATGTTCAGCTATATGTAGTGTGGGGAACTAAGTATGTTGAGCTATATGTAGTAGTGTAGGAACTAAATTATGTTCAGCTATATGTAGTAGTGTAGGAACTAAGTTATGTTCAGCTATATGTAGTAGTGTAGGAACTAAGTTATGTTCACCTATATGTAGTGTGGGGAACTAAGTATGTTGAGCTATAAATAAAGTGGGGGCAGCCAGTGATGTTTAATAGAGAGGTAGTGTGGAAACCAGTGATGTTTAGTAGAGAGGTAGTGTGGAAACCAGTGATGTTTAGTAGAGAGGTAGTGTGGAAACCAGTGATGTTTAATAGAGAGGTAGTGTAGGGGGAACCAGTGATGTTTAGTAGATAGGTAGTGTAAAGAAACAGTGATGTTTAGTAGATAGGTAGTGTAAAGAAACAGTGATGTTTAGTAGATAGGTAGTGTAGGGAACCAGTGATGTTTAGTAGAGAGGTAGTGTAGGGAACCAGTGATGTTTAATAGAGAGGTAGTGTAGGGAACCAGTGATGTTTAGTAGAGAGGTAGTGTAGGGAACCAGTGATGTTTAGTAGATAGGTAGTGTAGGGAACCAGTGATGTTTAGTAGATAGGTAGTGTAGGGAACCAGTGATGTTTAGTAGAGAGGTAGTGTAGGAAACCAGTGATGTTTAGTAGATAGGTAGTGTAGGGAACCAGTGATGTTTAGTAGAGAGGTAGTGTAGGGAACCAGTGATGTTTAATAGAGAGGTAGTGTAGGGAACCAGTGATGTTTAGTAGATAGGTAGTGTAGGGAACCAGTGATGTTTAGTAGATAGGTAGTGTAGGGAACCAGTGATGTTTAGTAGATAGGTAGTGTAGGGAACCAGTGATGTTTAGTAGAGAGGTAGTGTAGGGAACCAGTGATGTTTAGCTGCGATGTAAAAAAACATACTCATGCCTGGACTGTTGGAAGAGATAATCAAACAGGTTATTTTAATAATGCCACAAAATGAAAGTCATGGTATAGAAGGTTGTCCACCTCATGACATCTGGCCGTATAGCCACTTTGAGTGAAATTGCCATCTGGAACTTGTAAATGTTCTGGAAAACTTCCCCATCAAAGAGAGTGCCAAAGAAACATCAGCCTGGATCTGATAGTAAAACTGACTGGTTTAAGGAGTAACAAACATGTACTCTCTTGTGGTTCTATAATTATCATCATAATTTTTCATTAGTTTCCAACCATTATCCAGAATGAGAAGTCTCTAACTAAACCATTTCTACCTTCTGCACTTTGTTGTCCTTGTGATTTCAAATATGCAATGACAAACTCATATAAAACAACTATTTTCAAATATTTACTAATTTCTAAATTTCTAATTACTAAATTTCAATTGGTCCCAATATTGAGTCAGATATATTTACTTCCAATATAAACTCTAATAATTCAAGCTATTGTAAATTCTTCAAGTTAAACGGAACACTGGAAAATAATATCAGAAATTTAGGTCAAATGCTAAGCTAAATTAGTCTTAAGTGAGACATTTTGTACTGAATATGTGAATATACATCACAATTATATTCTTTGATAGCATGCTCATACCCACATACTACCCCAACACTTGTTAAACAACATGCTATGGCACTTCATAGTTAAACTTACATCAAGAAGTGCTAAAAACTGTACATTACATTTTCATAGTTTTACTTAGCTATACATCTTTTTTTACCGGAGGAGCTCGGTAGCCTAGTAGATAGCTTGCCTGCTATCACTGGGTTACAGCGTTCCAGGTTCGAAACCACATCCGGACAAAAAAATCTGGGTTGTGATTTCTCGCTTGACACGACCACTCCTTTAATCAACTCAGCTGTAAATTAATATATGACGCATGAGTTACTGGAGGTAAAGACAACAAGGAAGGGAACTGGCCACCCTACCTAATAGTTGTTGTGGCTTAGTGCATGAAGAGTTATCTCCGACGGCAGGTTGCTGCCATGATACATACCTTTACCTTTACATCTTTCTATTTGATTTCCCTGAACCTTGTTGAATTTTCTAATAACTAGGAACAGAGATAACAAAGTCATCCATTCTACAGTCACAAAACTCATACATCATAAACAAATCAGACATAAACGTCAATATATCACAAAACAGACTGAATCACACAAACATAATACTCAATGTTTACAAAACAGACTGAATCACACACAAACATAATAGTCAATGTTTACAAAACAGACTGAATCACACATAAACATAATTGCCAAGTTCACAAAAACAGACTGCATTGATGTATTTACTAAAAGGCCTTTGCCAAGAAAAATACACGGCAAATAATTGTTTAATAAACATAATAGTCAAAATTCACAAAACATATTGTATCACACATAAACATAATTGCCAAGTTCACAAAGACATACTGAATTAATGTATTCACCAAAAGGTCTTTACCAGAAAAATAAAAGACTTACAATTGTTTCTGTGATCTTCCTATTATTAAACTTTTTTGTTTTAGTCTGTGACTATATCATTAGTGACAAAAAGGTCAAGCAACTTTGATCGTGGTTAGCTTTGAGGTTGGTGCCCAGCATATTATATGGAAACCAGTTCTCTCCTACTGCAGGTCTACTAGAGATATGGCATAGACATCCATCATTCATTGGAAATGGTAAAAAAAACCTGTATTAGAATGTATTAGTTACTACTGCAAAAGTCAGATTTTTCAGGCTAACGGGTGCAATAAAATCTCTTGATTACAACCTTCTGGAAATCTAGTAGGACCATAATCCTGCTACAAGAGAGATCTGTGACAGTTTGAGAACCAACATAAAAAACCTGAGTCTGGCTCATTTGCAGCATTAGCTTATTATTTGCCCCCTTATTTTTCATGATAGAAGACTTTTTAACCAAAACATTGATTCAGTGTATTTGCTGACAATGTGCACTGTGAGTTGCAATACTTATTGCTTTATACTCTATATCCCTACCCATTGTTACAGCAATCCCACCCATAATAATAATTAGTCAAATAATTTGTTAACTTTTCCTTCAAAAACGAAAAGAAAAAGTTCAGTCAATTCTCAGTCGTGTGCATCATCAACTTGAAATAACATACACATTATCACAATAATTTATTTTGCATACAGCCATCCTCTTAAGTCATTCAGTGAACACACGAAATAAATAACATTTAAAACCAGCAAATATTGGGTGTTCGGTTCAAAGTCTTTTGTCAGAGTAGTCATACAGGCTAATCACAGACAGTATCACTTATCTTGGATAGATGCAACTGATCATTGTTCACTTTATGTCTCCAGCCAATAAAAAAAACAAAGAAATAGTTGTATCAACCAAGGTAAGTGACGCTGTGCCCATGTGTTGCCGGGGCAAATGTGAGCAAAGAATAGCTAAACTATCACCTGTCATATGTGTCGTAAAAGGCAACTAAGAAGGTTTTGGAGGTGGCTGTCCTACCCCATATAGGGTCAATGTGACCCAGAAACCATGCTAAAGTTGGATGTGTCTGGCCAAAGGCACAGATACCGCAGCCAAGCTGTAAACCATGACACAGCTCATCCCATTCTATGGGTTTAAATCCTGCTAATCTGCAGGAGTTTAAAAACAAACACAATAGAAGAAGTGGCACTGTTTGGGACCAGCACGCAGGACTACCCTAGAGAAGAAGTGATGCTGTTTGGGACCAGCATGCAGGACTACCCTAGAGAAGTGATGCTGTTTGGGACCAGCACGTAGGGCTACCCTAGAGAAGAAGTGATGCTGTTTGGGACCAGCATGCAGGACTACCCTAGAGAAGAAGTGATGCTGTTTGGGACCAGCATGCAGGACTACCCTAGAGAAGTGATGCTGTTTGGGACCAGCATGCAGGACTACCCTAGAGGAGTGATGCTGTTAGGGACCAGCACGCAGGACTACCCTAGAGAAGTGATGCTGTTTGGGACCAACACGTAGGGCTACCCTAGAGAAGAAGCGATGCTGTTTGGGACCAGCCTGCAGGACTACCCTAGAGAAGATTTGTTTAGTATGCTAAACAAGTTTATGAACTGCAAATGAAAGAATTCAATAAATCAGATAATATAATAAAACTGGAAAATGTAAGTGCCAGCTAAAGTTAGACAATGTGCACAGCTCCTTTGCAAAATTTGCATGGAAGAAAGTTTCTGTCTATCAGTGGAACTTGCTCTACAAGGTGAGAATGACCCAGTTCTGTAAGGAGTGTCAAAATCTTGTGCGCTGTCTTATCACCCTCTGGAGGCTTGTAGTGTTGTTGGTGGTTATAATGGTGCTGGTGATGGTGGTGGTGGGGATGAGAATGTGAATGGTTGTCTCCCTCATCGCTGTCTTCCTGAGAATAGTTCTCACTGCCATGGTTGCTGTGTCCATCATAAACATCATGTCTGAAAAGGTATAAACACACACATGACTGTTGTCTCAGTAAATATTTACAAGATACAAATCACTAACTAAAGATGCTGATTACTAACATTTGTTGTGCTATATTTTGTGTGTTTCAATGGGTGTGTGTGCTGCAGTAATTTGTATGTTAAAAATCAATTACACAGAATATATATAACTTATACATCTGGCTATAAATGTGTGTTTGTCCATCACAAATGATGATGTGTGAGTTTGTGATATAACAATTTGTGTGTTGTGCAATAATTTATGTGAGGTGCGCATTGTGCAATAATATGTGTGTGTTGTGCAATAATATGTGTGTGTTGTGCAATAATTGGTGTTGTGTTGTTCGTCCATCACAGGTGATGATGACCATTTGTTACATCCACTTTTGAAAATTCAAGTTTAGTTATGATAATTGGTGAAGAGTATGTTACTGTGCAATATTCTGTGTTTTATGCAATAACTGTCTGATGTGTGTGATGTGCAATAATTTGTGTGATGTGCAGGCTGTGCAATAATTTGTGCATGAAGTGTGACAAATAGTCTGTTTATTAGACCCTCCCCCCCCCCCCAATAGCTACAAGCAATGAAGTTCTTGATTCTTATGTGACATTAATTGAGGGGGGGGGGTGTGTGCTTATCTTAAGCTTTCATATTCTGAAGACTACAACTCTTTAGTAGCACAAGTAGGTATATCTGTATATGTTAGAGGACATGTTCCACCAAGTAGGTATATCTGTATATGTTAGAGGACATGTTCCACCAAGTAGGTATATCTGTATATGTTAGAGGACATGTTCCACCATGTAGGTCTGTCTGTTTATGTTAGAGGACATGTTCCACCATGTAGGTCTGTCTGTTTATGTTAGAGGACATGTTCCACCATGTAGGTCTGTCTGTTTATGTTAGAGGACATGTTCCACCATGTAGGTCTGTCTGTTTATGTTAGAAGACATCTTCCACCAAGTAGGTCTATCTGTGTATGTTAGAAGACACGTTCCACCAATTTATATGCAAGATGTTCAATCACACCAAAGCATGCAACCCTTTGAAAATATCTATGTTGACATTCTCCTTGTAACAACTGAGACCTGGACTTGAATTTCAGGGTGCAAAGAATAGGGCCACTTCTTCTTTCCAGACATGTCATAGGAGGCGACTAAGGAAAGTTGGGGGGAATGGGCTAACAATCCATCGCTCACGAATTAATTATTGTTACTGCATATCTTGTCTCAATTTCTTACTTTGTCTTCTCTCAAATGGTCCCCCATGTATAATAAAGAGATGCAGGCCAGCAAACACTGCACCTTTGTCCTTTTGTGTCCGACTCTTAGGTGACAGGGAATACTAGGTGTGACATCATTGTCGATGGGTCAATAGATCTGGCAGAAGAACGATGAACTGGATTGCCCACACGCACATGCTTTGCTCCTGGTATGACATGATGATTCCGGGTAATGGCTACGCAGGAGTGTCACCCTTTGGAGACTAAACATGCATCCATAACACCCCCTCCCCAACACAACCATGCCTTTGAAGCAAACAAATTATGCAAATCTGGGTGTCACCTTGGTAACAACTGAGGAGCACCTATGCTTGTTTGTCAGAAAGGCTATGTGTTGTCAAGAACTACCTGCTCACAGCTAAAGGGACTATTTCATCATCATTATGTTGACATAATTATGACACACAGCAAATCCAAGTGCAGGACTTTCATTCATCCAAATATAAATGGCTTAAAAGTCATTGAGTATTGACTTCATTGTACTTGGGTTTCCTCATAGGTACTCCATCCTTCTCAACGAAACTTCAGCTGTCTAGAATAATACTCATAGGCACGTAACTCAGTAGCTTCAAGCAATAACTCTCAGGGAAATCTGAAAAATGCAACTCTGTAAATTAGATGTCGCACGCCAGATTCCAACTCCCGATCTCATGAGTACAAGACGAACAGTTTAACAACTAACTATAGTTTTCTAGATATCTGGCTAGATTCCCTACAGCCAAATATAGTCCGTTATAGTTTATAACAATTTATAAAATATTTAATGGCTAAATTAGTTTATTTATATATATATATATATTAGTTATTCCACAGCCAAATATGATGAATATTACTGTATGGTTATGTGTGTGTTTTGTCATAATATGTGTTAAGTTATGATATATTAATGTAGGTAACCCCCTGCGTGAGACTGTGAACCAACAATAACTATACCTCTTGTGCGTCCTTGGTGAGTCTGGAGATGACTGCAGTGTATGATCTGAATCAGTCAATGACATCTGTTGTCCACCAACTATTGGTTCCACTTCGCTGTCTGTGTCACTCTCTGAGCTGGTGTAGTCAGGCCAGTCTAATAGATAAAGTTGGCAATGATTTAACACTGAATGAAGATATAATCTGACAATGAATAACTAAAGTTCTATGTCTGGAAGATATTCTTCACAAAAAAAAAAGGACCAGCTGGGAATGAATCAAAACTTTTTATAAAATTATATTCCATAACCTAGTAATCTGAAATTGATTTCTCTCGAACAACAAACATTCAACAAATGCTACATGGGCCACAAGCAGAGTGCGTGACTAAATGTTAAACTAAGCAAGCATGCTGAAAAAATGTTTGTAATATCTCAGCATGAAACAAAACGTACTAATCCAAAAGAACATGATGCATCTGACTATAGTGTTGGTTTTTAGCTGTACTCACAAAAATGTCCTTATAAGTAACACAGCTGCTGCATAACCAGTGCATAACAATATGCCACAATGACGAAAGTGGAGTGTTGTAAATAACTGACCAGCGATTGTGTAGCATGCATTACAAGCTTGCAAACAGCACATAAGAAGGCCATCTCCAGAGAACTCTTCTACCCCTTAACTTCTACTGTTAAACAAGGGATACAGCATATATAAAGATAAGATAAGATAAAGATTAGATTGATAGATCATTAGATGGATGGATGGATGGATAGATAGATTGCGTAGTTGCAGGAAGGTGTTATTGTCTGAAATGTGGCTCGGAGGCTTGCAGTATCTCATTTAGTTATTGTCAGATTGCAGCAGTGCTTTGCTCAGACTGGGATCACCAAGGTCATCATGGAGTCATTACACCTCAAGAAGATTATTTATTTCAGATGCACGCACTTAACCAGAGAACTGAAAATGCAAATGTTATCAGACAGTTCCTCAGAGATGCTACCAAGACTGTAGCAATGCTATTAAATACATGAATAAACTATCGAGATGGCCATGGACGTCCACCGTTCAAAGAAATTGGTAAAAAACACTGAATGTTGATACCACCATTGAGATTGAATGTGCTCAAACCATTGGTGTAAATAAAACAGCGATATAACTCACTCTGTTTTCTGTAACGCACCCTGCTATAAATCTAGCTGGACCATTCTCTTGCTTCAAGATATATCCAGTTTGAAAACAAACACAAAAATAGCCATCCATACCATATTATAGATTTTCATAGACCCCATACCATTCTCATAAGAGTTAACTGGCCCATTATTTATTCGTTCATGGTGTTGGTGTTTCTGTTGCTGTGGTACTGGTGACTGTCGACTCTCCACATTGTAACTGTGCAGCATATTTCTCTCTCCTAAAAGCTGCATGACCAGGGCTTGCAGTTCACCTAATTTGTCCTGAATTTAAGAACAAGATGAAAACACAATGTAGTCAGGATGATGTGAACACATTTAACGATGTCTAAGATTTGCACAGATTTAACATCTCATTTTTATGATAATATAGCTAAAACATCAAGTTCATGATTATAAGTTATGTAATAATAAATTACAGAAATTGATGCATAGGTGTCAACTAGCACAGATTTTTGGTATTGATATGGATTTCGGGCCATTGATATGGATCATGGGCAAGTCATGATATCAAATCGAATTCAGCATTCTACTGTTTTTAATGGTAGCAACTGTGTCAGCTGACATGTCATCCTTTTATACTGCCATCCATGACATCATGGATGATCCTCATGTCCCTAATATCTTTAGAATTCTTATATGATGTGTATGTTTTTAGTATGTTTATCTCTAGTGGTACTTTTCTGTAGTAACGTACACACAAGTATTTGCTTGAAGTACATGATAGGAATGTAGTGACAGAAGTCTTCACAATTTGAGTGTCTCTAGTGCAACTGAGTAGAAGATACATGTCCATATTCTGAAAATATTTTGTTTTGTTAAGTGCCTGTGCTTAAACTCCTGCTGGATCTCTCTTATATGAGGACAGCTATACTATATTTCTAAAGTGGTGACGTCCGGAGAATTCTTCTTCTTCTTCTTCTTTCGTTCACTTGAAACATGTCTATATCTGTAATTCTGTCTCCTTAAAAAAACTCACTGTCTTTTGTAGTTCATACAGTGTCCCATAGAGTTTTGATTCCAGTGTTGTTTCCTCTGGCCAATATGTCTGCCTCAGCGTTTCATGCTCAGAACACTCTTGAAGTATATGTTTGGCACTCTGTGCTGTCTGTCCACATGTACACATGGCTGTGTTGCCAATCTTGAACTTTGTATACATGTGACTGCGGAGTCGGTTGTGTCCTGTTCTGAGACGTAGAATTATAACTTGTTCTGGTCTGTTCATAATATGATAGTCATCTTGTGTTGGTGTTTGTGGCTTTCTTACTGACTTGATCATCTGTTTTTTCTGATGGTAGGTGATTGGTATATCTGGTTGGTCTTCGGCAGCACCTTCCTTAGCCAGTTGGTCTGCTTTTTCATTTCCTGGTATTCCACAGTGAGAGGGTATCCACTGCATGGTTACCCTATACTGGTAAGACAATTCGCTAAGTAGTTTTTTCAAGTCTGTTAGTTTTTCAGACTGGAGAGCTTGAAGCACTGACCTTGCATCTGTCAGGAATACCACAGGCTGTAGGTAAGAGTTGGAGTTCAGCAGTTTTTTAGCTGCCACACTAATTGCCTGGATTTCTGCATCATAATTATTGCAGAATTTTCCTGTCAGTGTTCTGATTGTATCTCTAGGCTTGTGTGGATATTCTATATATACACCTACACCTCCATTCCTCACGGCATTTTGTGCTGACCCATCTGTGTATACTCTGACCCATATATCTTGTGGATATTCCTCATCCAGGAAACTGAGGGTGACTGTCCTTCGCTGCACACTGTTCTGTTCGTCCTCGCTTAGTATTCCTTTCACATGGGTCTGAATGTTTGTTGGCATTCCATGCCTTTCACTCCACGGGGTTTGTTCTGGTACAGGCCTTAAGGGGCTGTCAACTTCAGGTAGGTCTGTAAGTTGTCTGCGGAGTCGTTTAGCTTGATGGATAAAGCTGCTTCTTTTCAGTCGTCCCATTGCTAGATTTTGGAATCTTTCCTTCATTGGATGACTTGGCATACACTGAAACTTTTCTGCCTGAATTAGTACTTTTGTGTCTCTGCGTTCGCCAAGTGTTTGCATTCTTCCCATTTTCTGCATCTCTGCTATGGGTGTTGATTTCATTGCTCCCAACATTATTCTAAGTGCCTGGTTTTGCACTTTATCTAGATCTTGTAATGTGGTGTTTGATGCAGGACACCACGCAGCTGAACCATATTCCAGGTGTGGTCTTATGCCTTGCTGGTAAACTTTACTGAGTATATTCCCACTGGCTCCCCATGTGGTTCCACTTAGTTTTCTCAGGATAGCTAACTTCCTCCTGGCTTTTGTTGTTGCTTTGTTTATGTGCTGCTTCCATGTCAGTTTATCATCAAAAGTAACTCCGAGGTATGTGGGTTGTTTGTCTTCTTTCAAGAGCTCTCCATCTATTTTGATATGACCGGCTTTTTGTTTTGGTGAGAGGGTAAAAAGTGTAGTGCTGCACTTATCTGTGTTAATGCTGACGCACCATCTATTAGCCCATAAGGTTAGGGCATCGATAGCTCTTTGTATTGATTTAGTGGCCACTGTCGCATGTTCTTCTGTGCACCAGATCACCAGGTCGTCAGCATACATTGCCACTTTGATCCCGTGTGGTAGTTCAGCAACTAGGTCATTGATGTAAACCAAGAAAAGTGTGGGCGACAGGACTCCCCCCTGGGGGACTCCATGACGCAGTAGAACTTTCTTGCTCTTGCGACCATCTAATTGTACCCTGGCTCTTCTATTATGCAGGTATGCCTTTACCCATTTGTACATTCTTGAGCTAACCCTGCAATTTCGCAATTTCTTTAGGAGCCCTTTTTTCCAGACCGTATCAAATGCTTTCCTGAGGTCTATCCATGCTGCTAGTACCAGTTTCTTTTCTTGGAAGGCATCCTCAATCTCTTGGGAGAGGTAGGTTGCCTGATCTTCAGTAGAGTAGCACTGTCTGAAACCTGCTTGCTGTGATACCAGAAGGTTTTCACTTTCAAGGTACCACTGCATCCTAAGATTGATAATGCGTTCCATTGTTTGGCATAGACAGCTTGTGAGGCTGATGGGCCTGTAGTTGGAGACTGTGTTGCCATCTTTTCCCGATTTGAGGAGTGGTATCATTATTGCTTATCTCCACGCCTGTGGTATATTACCCGTGGACCAGCTTGTGTTAAAGATCTGCAGTAGCTTTGCTCTTGCTGCAATTCCCAGGTTTCTAATCATTTCATTGGACACTCCATCAGCTCCAGGGGACTTTTTCATTTTCAATTTGGATATTGCATGCTCCAGTTCTCTCATTGTGATTGGTGCCTCCATGACTTCAGGTATAGGTTCGCCTTGTCCAATGTTTTGCTGGTTCTCTCGAACCTCCTGTTGTTTGTCTGGGCTGACTTTGATGTTATTGTCTTCTGCAAAGGAATCTGCAAAGTAATCAGCTGCATGTTTACCTGTTAAAATGTCTCTATCTTTATAAAGTGTGATCCTGGTATTTCTCCCTGTACCTTTATCATTTAGTTGTTTTACAAGTTTCCATAATTTCCTAGTATCTCTTTCTAGGTTCAGCGACTCTGTTTTTTCTTTCCAGCTACTCCGTCTGGCTTGTAACTTGGCTCTTTGAAATTTAGCCTTTGTTTGCTGATATTTGTTGTGATGTTCTTGGCTAGGTCTGTTCTCAGCCTGCTGTCTAGATGTTTCCATCTCATTTTGCAGCTTTTCCAGTTCATCATTCCAGTAGGGTTTGTAATTTTTGCGTGCTCCCCTGGGTATGGTTTTACTAGCAGCATGTAGTATACATTTATTAAATTCACTCACTGCTCTATTGATGTCTTTGTCCAAGTTCATGTCCTTAGCTAGAACACTGGTTAAATGCTGGTACATTTTCCAGTCTGCCCTCTTATAGTTCCACCTAGTGAGTGTGCTGCTGTCCTTGGTAAATTCATTGTGGATTTCCAGAAATACTGGTCTGTGGTCACTACCCCCAAGCTGCTTTCCAACGACACGTGTGATGTTCCATTCCAGGCCTGGTGAGTGGAATGCCAGATCTGGTGTAGAGGTGGTGTGCCATGCTCTCGAGTAGAAGGTTGGTGAGTCAGCTGGCTGGTTAATAAGGATGAGATTATTTTCATCCTGCCAAGTTCCTCACCTCTCTTGTCGATATGATCGTAGCCCCAGCTCTGAGAGTGGCTGTTGAAGTCACCACACACCATAAGTCTCTCTTTATCTGGAATTGTGTCTAGTGCCAATGGTTTATCATTTGGGCAGTAGTAGTTCAGGAGATGGAATTCTGCACTGTCTGTTTTTAGGTGGAGCATCTGGTATTCTGCCCCTTCCATATATACTTCCAGCTGACATGCGCTGATATTGTTTTTAACAAGTGTCAGAATTCCACCCTTTCGCCTGTCCTTTCGGTCAGATCGGTAGCACTGGTAGCCTCTGATTTTGAAGGCTATGTCGCTGCTGAGGTGTGTTTCTTGGATACAGCATATATTAACTTGTTCTTCACTGAGGACATTTTCAAGTTCCAATTTTTTGCTGTATCCATCTCTTTTACTGTTGACACCCTCAGCATTCCAGTACATTATTTTTATTGGTCGTTTAAAGTTTGTTTGGCCAGTAGCTCTATTCCCTTGCCTCCTGGCTCCTCGTGGCAATTGAGAAGGACTTTCAGTAACTGAGGTTGGGCCCTTTCGAGGTATAGGGCCCGGCACCGTCCCTGCCTGAACGTCCGCCACAGGGCAGGCACCATAACTATTTATAGATGTAGACATGTTTCCATTGTGTTTTGTGCGTGGCATCCTGATTATCTGTGCGCCTTTTGGCTGGATGCCTCCGTCTTCAGCACTCTGCTTACTTGGGCAGGACTATGGTCCTGCTCAAATGGGACTACCCGACCAGTCTTAGTTTCCAGCCCCTGATGGCTGAACTAAGCCCCATCACCACGGCACGGTGCTGGCCTTGATGGGGGTCCGGAGAATGAAGATGCTTTGTGTCGCTGATGTATTTGTGCCATTGGACAGATTTCAGTGGTGGTATTTAATACATTCAGTGTTTTATCAATTGCACTAAACAGTATGTTTGTATCCAATATCACTAGTAGGCTAGCTGTGTATCACAACCCACTCATCAGCACTTCTCTCACTACATGCTGGCTCATTCTTTCACCAATCTGAACGCTAATCAGTGTTAATATTACTTGACTTTTGCAGCTGTCTGGATTGCTATCGATCTTGTCACAGACACCCATATTCTGAACATATTCAAGATGGACACACTGTGATATTGTACCAAGGCCTAGTCCACAATCAACCATGAATAAGCTAATGATGAAATGGAAGCAGGGGCAGCTGCCAATCAATTTGCAGGCCACTATAGCTCTGATGTGAGCTATAAAGGTCATCCTTTATTATGAAGATGATAAAAGAGCATGTCAATTTATATGCTTTCTCAAAATTGATTTGAGTTAGAACATTTACACCATTTGCCCGCAAGTCAAATCCAACCTGCCAAGCCATTTTTACTGGCCCGCCAGGCTGAGTGAAAACTTCAGCTGAAGATGGATGAGTCGGGCCATTAGCGCAAATAAAATGGTGATCATTTCTATTCTCTGGACTACATCCTGCTGAAAATCTAGTTGGACCATTGTATTGCTATAAGAGAAATCCATCAGGAGTTTGAGAATGAACGCTGAAGAAGTACCATTGTACTTGGAAGGGATGAATACAATCTTGTTGGCCCTTCCCACATTGAAAATGTCCATTTCCGCCTGCAGACCCAAAAAAGGTTGCCCAACAACACTGCTTTACACTAACGTGAAATAAAATTTATAGATAGTAAACTATAAACCTGTAGTTGTTCCCTGTCCCTTGCCAGCTGAGCAATGTAGTCATTCTTCTGTGTTTCTCTCTGCTGAAGTAAGGCTCTCTGGTGGTGGTATAAGGATATGTACTCTCCTGCAAGGCAGAAGCAAAGATTCATGTCGTTCAGACAACTTGTCAAAGAACAGTACATTCTATACAATGTCCACACAAAATAGTCATAATTTTAATCTACATATACAACTCTACTAGGTTGGTTGCGTCAGTGTAAACAACATTTGGTCTGCCATCTTGTCCAGTTTGCAATTTTGCATTTAGGCAGCATAAATTCCACATCAGCATATTGGAAAATCATAGTTTCTGTTATCTGGGGACTACAACACTGGGGAGATTCAAGAAAAAGGAATTTCATACACAGTAGATCTGACTATGTTACTACCATGAATACTCTATTCTTCTGCAAAGAATGCACAACAAACAACTGACTGATACACTGAACATATACGCCCTTATATGGCTGATAGACCAGAGAGCAGGAAAATTATGGGAATGTTCTCAGTGTTATGATGCTAGTTCTTAATAAAGAATGTAGATTCAGAATGTAACAAAGAAGAATCCAAGCATGTATGTTTAACCAGCGAAGCACCTTGCTACAGGTAGAGTATGTGCTTACAAACTTGGCTACTCAACACCTTTAAAAGGTGCTATCATAGCATGTGGTTTAAAAATCTCCCACAAATTAGGAATAGATAGAGTGTACTCATACACAGAGAAAACACAGCTCACTTAGTCCACTAAAATTATTTTCTTCAAACTACACTGGGTTCACATTTGATACTGACCCCTGTCATTGGATTAACCCATCAAATATTAAATGTGAGATTCTTCTTCTATGTCTATGACCAGAATGCATAACCAGGAAATGATGTGTGCAGTTGCTAGAAACAAATGGTATGAAGAAATCAATAGAAGAGTTATCAACCAACACAGAAATGGAACAGCTGCTTATCTATTATCATGCTGAAGGACACAGTGAATTGGAGATCAGACCATCTATGGATGTGTCCTGAGTGCTAAGATGATAGTCTGATGATTTAGGAACTGGCTTGCTCAATTATTTCCTGACAAAGTTAAAAAAACAACATGTCTAATGTGAACCTACATTACACTCTACAGGTACTAGGTAAATAGTTGTGCACTGTCTAGTGAGAAGTTTAACACCAGACAACTCCACATGCGAAAGTTTTGCATCTTTAGCATCATAATTTCATCAAAGTAAGCATAAATATCTTTCCATTTCCATTAGATATTAATTATTTTATGGTTCTTATCTCCCATCTCCAGTGAATAAAAACTATTTTACGGCTCATATCTCCCCATCTCCATTGAACAAAAATTATTTTATGGTTCTCATATGTTCTATCTCCATTGAACAAAAATTATTTTACGGTTCTTATATGTTCCATCTCCATTGAATACAAATTATTTTATGCACATCAATTTAAATAAAACAGATATAAGACAAACCTATAGTATCTGTTTCTCCTTGTAATTGTAACACCAAATGTTCGAGCTGGTCAGCTTTGTCTGAAAGGTCAGCTTTGTCCTTCATGACATGCATGTACTTCTGCTGTATCATCTCCATAGCAGTCCTCAGCTCAGTGTACTCGGAACGACTGATCTTGTCAGTTTCCTGATTGTCTGAAGCTGTCATAAAGTTATTTGATTATGACAAATGAAAACACAGGAAATCAAGTTTTAAAAATCACCAAATAATACACATTTTAGTAACAACATACCATATGGTTTGGGAATCTAATGAACATGAATTACAGACAACTACAATCATATGACTACAGAAGATCAGAATGTAACAAAATAATAATACTAAAAGACCATTAACCTGTCAGGGTAGTAGAGGTGCCAATTGGAGACATTTCCTCCAAACGCCTCTATTCTCTGTCATTCAGATGAGTGTAGAAAAACACTGAATGCCAAGTCCATTCCACAATATTGTGAAACCAAGATTTTCTTTAGACCTTTTCTCTAGATATAGAGCGCAAAGAATACCAAGTAAAAAATAAGGATAGACAACATCATATATATAGGATATATTTATGTTGCTTCAGCACTATATACAGTGCAAAGAGCAAAAACCAGAACTCCCCAGTTCAAGCGATGTTATGCTACTGTGTGTAATTCTTGCATGCTGTTGAGACTCTTTGTCATACCCTCCTTTGATGGGTGTTAGGCGAAGAATCTCAAGGATACATTGCATAAATATGGATATAATGTGACACATGTTGCTCTGAAATGTAAATTTAAACTGCCTCCCCTATGTTTACTCGTACATTTGGAACACCCACTTGGGAATAAGTAGGTAGCTAGTTTATGTATGTAGAATAGATATATTAAATGGGTTGACAAATGGATGCAATCTAAACTACACTGGGTACAAAATCGTATTATTAGTATTAAAGGAAACACAACTTTGCCTTCAAACTTACATCACATTTTTACATTTTTTTTAGTTCGACCATTTCAAATCCCTCCTCCCCTTTTTCCAAGAAAAGTTATCAAAGTTAATCTCATAAAAGTTTACTAAATAAATAGATTTTTAAAAAAAACAACAAATTAAATTGAAAGAGACAAACAAATTATTTTAAGGCTTACTCTTTCTGATCACTTCCTCACTCAGGTCAGCTATTTTTATACCCAAGCTGTCTGAGAGTTGCCTCTGCTCCTTCAGACTTTCATACAGCTGGCCTCTCTCACTCTCCAGTTGCTTGATGGTGTCCTGTAGGGACTGGATCTATAAATGAAATACACAGATATACATAAGTTCATACTCTAAGTTAAGCTTCAACTTGCTCTTTCAGTGACCAATGTGCTGGATTCTATGATCAGATGACTATTCTTCTTAATCTTCCTCTTTATCTTAACATTGCAAGTCATGAAGACTTATTACCATGGACATAATTTTTCTATCCCTTGTTTTTTCTCTCCAAATTCTGATTCCTTGTTCTTCTAGGTCTTTCTATGTTATCCATCCATTTTATTTTTGGCATATCTCTAGGTCTTCGGCCATATTATCTGCTCTCATTAATAAGTGATAATTTACAATATTAATTACATGTCCCACTTGTTAAATAAGACGATAAATGGCCTCTAGTTAAAACTGCCCCACTTGTTAAATAAGACGACAAATGTCCCATTAGTTACAATTGTTCCTTTGTTAAATAAGATAATAAATGTTCCACTAGTTACAACTGTTCCTTTTAAATAAGACACATGTCCCTCTAGTTACAAATGTCCTTTCGTTAAATAAGATGTCAAATATACTTTTGCTTAAAGCTGTCCCCCTTGCTACTGAATCTTACATCTACAAAGAACCATCAAATGTTCCTTTAGTAACTATCAAGGACATATTATTTAACTTAGAAACTGTTGTACAAGCAAAATATCTCAATCACAATACTGATCAAGGGACGTACACTAAGGCTGACTAATTGCTAATTAAAAAACACATACTTAGAATACTTGTGCTGGTTATTTGAGAGCGAACGCAGAAGAAGAACATTATTGAATTTCTAACTTATAATCATATCTTAGTTTCCAATTTAAAATTCAAGTTCAATTTCTAACTTACAATCACATCTTAGTTTCCAACTAAACAATTCAAGCTCAGTTTCTAACTTAAAATCATATCTTAGTTAAAAACTTATAACTTATTGTTTAGTTTCCAACTTACAATCATATCTTAGTTTCCATCTAATTCTAGCTCAATTGTCAACTTACAATCTCATCCCTTGGGTTGATGGTTTGTTCTCCATTTTCAATATTGGATTTTTTAAACGGCTTCACCTCGGTGGCCTTGATCAGCATAGTCCTCAGCTCACTGTTTTGTGTTGTCAGGGCCTCCATCATATCCTGCAAAGCAATGTGAACTCAGCAACACTTTCTTACAACAACTGAATCAAGAAGAGGAATTCAATGAAGAATTTATTGAACAAACTAGTGATAATAAATATATGATAGAACACACAAGAAATAAAGAATAGATAGTAGATAGCCCATACTCAACACAAACTTTCACAATTATTAAATCACCATCCCAATCAGTAATAAAATTATAAGAACATTTTACTACAGACTAAAAAAAAAACTGTATATTCATCTTAAACTTTTTCATTTAAACAAAAATATGGATTTCTTCAATAAAATAAGATCTAGCCCCAAGACATAGCTGTAGAGTTTGTCCATTTAAGTTGTTTTTGATGTCTAGTTTTATTCCTGTGTTCTGGTACAGTGGACTGTTCTGTAGTTATTTTTCGTATTTAATATACAGACATACCTAATCTGTTTTGAGTTATATTCCTTCATTCACAAACACACTCAATCTGTTTTGAGCTGTATTCCCTTCATCCAAAAACTAAATATAATTTGAGTTGTATTCCTACATTCACAAAAGCCTAATTTATTTTTAATTGTATTCTTTCATTCACAAAAGCCTAATCTATTTTGAATTGTATTCGTTCATTCACATACACATCCAACCTGTTTTGGTGAAGCTAGGAAACAAGTGAAGTTTTGCTAATCACTGGAAACACATGATAAAATACACAAAACTGTCAATGTTTCTACCAAAAAGACTTTATCAAGAACTCAATCACAACATAAAATGACGAGTAAGAGTAGCACTGATCATGTTCACATCACAGAGCTAAATATAGATATATTTATCTTCACAACAGAAACATACCTGAGCTGCTGTGAGTTCATTCTGTAACGTATCTACCAGCTGTGCCTGAGCCTCATAATGTCTGAGCCTGTCCTTCATCTGATCTTGTTGATACATTTCCTTCTCTACAGACTTTGTCACTCTCATCAACTCAGAGATTTCACTGGCTTTCTTGGACAGCTGTAAGTAAATGAAGACAACACATTAAGTTCAGACCAGAATATGTATAGATCAAAATAGATTTAAATTAATATATCACACATAGTAGAAGCAGTCTATAATAAGTTGGTTGATCATCCTTACTGCACATCAAACCATCTGTCCATAAGTACCTGGATCTCCCCTCAAGATTTCTCTCAGTGTATAGTGATTTACCACACTCACTTTGTGTTGGTTTACTAATCTCCTCTGGTTACCTGCATAACACTCTTGTTTAGCAGCACTTCTCTTGAAATTTTTTTCTTGCAGCTGATTCACACAGCTTCAGATTCACACGCTTTCATTACATCGGCCACTTGTCTTAATCCCCTAGATCATTCAAAACATCAGCTCAGCCCATTGCTTGCCAAATCCCTATAGTCGTCATACCAGCCAGCCTATCATTACTTTGGACAGCAGAAGTCCTTGCACGAATTTGAAGCTAGCTGATTCTTGTCAGCTTAGACAGCTTTACTGATTCTAACCACTGCCTGTATGCCCAGCCATTCTCAATCCTTCTTAGCATTCTCATTGAGTTGTTGTGAAAGCACACATGATTGTATGCTTGAGATTCCAATTAAGCCATTGATCTGATTACTGCCAGGGTCTCTATGGTCATACTACTTAAAGAAGAATATAAGAATTGCATTCACATTAGTTACTTCCTCTTGGGTCATAGATGATGTATAGGATATTGGTCATTTCTTTCCATTCCTGAGTGACTCGAAATTTTCTGTAGTTCTTGTGTATAGTTTATGCCAAAAATTGAAATTTCTCAATTCAAATGAACACAAATGAAAACTCTACCAAGGCACCATAAAATACATCTGATTAGAGCAAGCATCTTTACAAATGTGCAATTTACAAATATGAAACAAATATACTTAATAAAACAGTGACACAGAGAAATGTTGCTTTTGAGATGAGATGCTATAGAACAGATATGGGCAATCTTTTTGGGTCGGTTTGGATTGATATTTTTTTTTAAAAATGTAATGAGGAACCAAAAAGCTTTCTTCTAAAGTTTGTTTGAAGCTCCAAGTAGTGTATACTTCTGAACTTTGGGCCAGAACATAAAGTACTTTTAAATAAGCTTGGCAGGCCATAAAAGGAGGCTTGGTGGACCGGATTTGGCCAGTTGACCATATTTTTCCCACCACTGCTAAAAAAGGAATTTGAGACTATCATAGCAGCAAAAGAGACAAATCAAGGAGTAGTACGAATAATGAAACTTGGAAGTTGGCTCTTAAACAACATAACAAGAAAAATTAGATTTTCTGGGTCGCACAATGAGACATAACAGCATGGAAAAATTAATATTGGAAGGTATGATAAAAGGGAGAAGGGGTGAACTAACGACATGATGGATAAGACATCACAACCTGTTAACATGCCATGCCATCATCTGTTGTAAGTCAACTCTCAGAATCATTAGGAGTTCAGTGTTATCCATAAAGAAGACTTATGTTCTAGAAAGAATATGCCATCTGAAGAAATCAGATCTGAATAGTAAATCAGACCTACACATCAATGTCCAAATTGTGTACTCACACTTTCCCTTAGCTGCATAAGCTCATCTTCTTGCTGTGTCAGTCTTGTGTTGAGCTCGGTAGCAGAATGTTGTTCGGTTGAAAGTCTGGTGACTAGTTCCATGTTGTCATTGCTCTGGGAGAGAAAACAAAATATAAGTATGGATGAGAATCAAAGTATCTTCTATCGCTATAAAGTGCTACAAGTTTTCAATCTTAGGCAGCACATGCCAGTCTGTAACATCTGTATTTTCTATAGCTGTGATCATCATGTGATTAGATGTGGTTATATTAGAAATAATGCAAACAAACAGCACCATATTATCACCATGGAGATACTAACAAACAACCAAAAATATCATAAATTTACCATTTTGACAAAGACTTGTTGCAGCTCTGCTAGTTGTGCCTTCAGTTCTTTGTTTTGGGACAGTGCTCTGCTGAGAGTAGTTTTGTCACTCTGTATAGACTCTAGAAGTTGTGCCTTGTCACCAGCCTGTTCCCTAAACTCCTCCAACAAATGCTCCAGTGATGAGATCCGTTCTTCTTTTTCTTCTAACAATCTAATGAATACAATGACAGAAGTTGTGTGAAACTTTACATAATTAACAAGTATGATTGCAATGATTTTTCACAAGACACATTATACGTATTACTTTATTTGTTGCAATCCCCAGGAATTAGGAACAATGAAGCTTTATTTTCCTATGTGCAATGTAAGAAAAATCATAACGCAGCATACAGAATTTGAACCAGATGGTTCAAATCTACATGCCTCATATCTTGAGTCAACAAATTTATCGTCTTTGACCACATCACACCCATAAAGATGCAATTTTAGTCGAGACTTTCAACGTGTATATTCCAGAGCCACTATGAATATGAGCTGGTCGAATGGCACACAGACAACAACATCACACACACTGCACAGGTATGTAAATTCCTCGAGAACCAAATATTTTAACATCACCATGTGCCAAAAGGCCTCTGTGCTACAAGGACCAATTAGGTCTACTTGTAAACATGAATAAAATATAAACATAAAAGGATAAATCCTTAGTGTTAGAGAACAACCTAATGTACTAAAAATGTGAGAGTTGGTGCATCACATAGTAATGAGGAGGAAAAAATGTGAGAGAGTTGGTGCATCACATAGTAATGAGGAGGAAAAAATGTGAGAGAGTTGGTGCATCACATAGTAATGAGGAGGAAAAAATGTGAGAGAGTTGGTGCATCACATAGTAATGAGGAGGAAAAAAATGTGAGAGAGTTGGTGCATCACATAGTAATGAGGAGGAAAAAATGTGAGAGAGTTTGTGCATCACATAGTAATGAGGAGGACAAAATGTGAGAGAGTTGGTGCATTACATAGTAATGAGGAGGAAAAAATGTGAGAGAGTTGGTGCATCACACAGTAATGAGGAGGAAAAAATGTGAGAGAGTTGGTGCATCACATAGTAATGAGGAGGAAAAAATGTGAGAGAGTTGGTGCATCACATAGTAATGAGGAGGAAAAAATGTGAGAGAGTTGGTGCATCACATAGTAATGAGGAGGAAAAAATGTGAGAGTTGGTGCATCACATAGTAATGAGGAGGAAAAAATGTGAGAGAGTTGGTGCATCACATAGTAATGAGGAGGAAAAAATGTGAGAGAGTTGGTGCATCACATAGTAATGAGGAGGAAAAAAATGATTGTTTCTAACTACATCTACTGCAACCATTTTGTTTGCTTACATTTGATTTCAGATAAGTGGTTGTTTTTTTTTCCTTTGATATTACTTAGATGTTTTCCTTTTTTATAATTTCTCTGTGGTTTTCCTTTTACTCTCTTCTGTTCTTACTGTATTTGTCTTTTTCTCATTTTTCTTTCTTTCTCTCATCTTATCTCCCTTATTATCTTCTTTTGCTTCACTTTCACATCATGAATCTCTGTATTATTAATTTCTTGTTGTTCGTTTTTATCCTGATGAAGACTTTTCAGTCAAAACGTTGTTGGCCCCTGTTGACATTGTCAGTGTGTTCTGAGTGTCACTGCAACATGCACACATATCTCTGCCCCCCCCCCCCCCCCCCCCACATAAACAAAGTTGCTTCATATGTGACATGGATAAACTAATAATATCATATAGAAGCATCGAGGAATATTTATTAAAAATAATGAATAGGAAATACAAAAAAATCAAAGCATATGTGCATTGTGGAGTTTTGCCAGAGCTTACTTTCATACCCAGAAGCAAAAGACTAACTCTCAGCAGTATACAATGCTTTGAGAAGATGCCTCCTACTATATAATATGTATAAGATATGTATAAGAGGGGATGTATGTATAAAGAATATTTGTATTGTGTTCAATAAAAACTAATTATTAACAAAGGTCTGCAGCACTTATATTCAAAGCTTGAATCCTATTCAATATATCAAGTGACATATTCTTTCCAGAACATTGTCTTCATCGTGGATGCTCTGAACGCCTCTCTGTTCCAGGCAAGCAGGCCTGCATTGTCCCCCCCCCCCCTTTTTCCTAGTAATTATCACTGATGCTGACGTTTTTATCTCACATGCAGATATTGAGGGGAGAAAAAAGAAAAAAATTGGGGTGGTTTATTTTGGTGCTAAATACATATGTTTTTTTAAATTGTAATATGGAAATAAATTGTTAAAAATACAGATTTATGAAAAAATAAGTTGTCAGCTATGAGGTAGACATGGCTTGACAGAACAGAGGAGATTATAAAATGTGAGTCCTCCTTAAGGGATATTGAGAATGTAGAAGAGTAGTGAGAGTATTCCTAACAATTTTACAACTTCCATTCAAGTGGTCATCACATTGGCCAGGATAAACGACAACTATATTCCGGGGCAGGCAGATTCAAAGTTCAGGCTCTGATCAGCGAAAATTCTTCAGATGGAGATATTGTCTACACAGCTATAGATGTTGTCTACAGGTGTTTACACCAGTCATTTTGAATCTTTGTATTAAATGACAAGTGACTAACTGTACCAGGACTTGGACCCAGAATCTTTCGCTGATAACCCAGACCACTATTGACTGAGCTAATCATACTCTCTAATTCTTAGTTAAAGCAACATTAAACTTTATTTTCACACACACATGGGGGCTGCGTTAGCGCACTAGTTTCGCATATGAGTGGTCCTGGGTTCATTCCCCAGTTGAGGTGGAAATGTTTTTTTTAGATCGCAATGGCTCCCGGGTCAACCCAGCCTTAAATGGGTACCGGATTAATCCAGGAAGTAAAGACTGCGAGGGAGAAGAGATGACCACCACCCTCATTTGCAGAGACTCTGAAATGTGAGATCACTAACATCTCGCACCCCTACAGCATTAATAAATGCTATGGGTTACTTTACTTTACTATATACACACATACATATATACATACACACATATATATCTACCTGCTTAGTTGCATGTTGTCTCTACGTTGAGCTTCTTTAGCATCTGAAGCATCTCTGACATTAGCTCTTAGCTTATCAAGCTCCTGTATTAACTCTGTTGGAACTGATGGTTGTGTTGGTTGAGACACAGTGGGCATACTACTAATGTCTTCTGTTTATGAATAGAGATCATATTACCATCAGCTTAAATATTTTGACTTAAAAAAACAGCATTAACAAGGTTCTATGTTATGATGAGCTATATCAGGAAGACCTCATGCTTTTGGCAGGTTCAATCAAATTAAGTTATGGCAGGTATTGAAAGGGTTCCTTGACTAAGTGTTATTCAAGTACCATCTTGGTATCAAAATTTAGTGGCAGCAGACCTCGGAATCCTGTCTCTAGCATTGATGGTAGACTGATAGACTGTATTCTGTTCACCTGATGTTTCTGTTTCTCTCCACTTGTATTTTTGCCAATCTCTTGTTTGCCACTTCTCAACTTTACCATCAAGTAGTCTTTTTTATATGTCCAAAATATTTTGTTTATTGCATTTGTATTTTGTTTAATACTTTATTTTTCGTATGTAGTATTTCCAGAGCCTTTTGTTTATTTTCAGCACTTTCCATGAAATTTTCCTTATTCTTTAAGATATTCAGATCGCAAAGGCATCAATTCTTTCTGCTATCCTGTGTTTTCATTATCTACATTTATGAGATGTCCTATATACTTTAAGTACAAAAATTTAATTTGTGATCTGTTTGGATGTTAGTAGTTTCCTTATGTCATTGAAATTCCTTTTAGCAATTCCTATTCTCCTTTTAACTTCTGTTTCACGTCTACTTCAATGTGTGATTATGTTTTATTGGGAAACCTCAAATGTACAGGAAAAGACCTGAATATCAATCCCAGAATAAAAGAGTATTTCTTTTTAACTGCATTCACCACATGCTGAAGCCAGATGTGATGGGCCAAAAGGTGCATATATCGCAATGAAGTTGTAAACCACAACACAACATATTCTGTTCTCCACACTACATCCAGACAATCTGCAAGAATTTGAAAATTAACACAAAAGAACTGCATAGGTATAAGTTTCAGAGAGTAAAGCTAATGAAGGTTGTTCTAGAACAGTCCTGCTGTGGTCATCCAAATGTTGAGGTTGTAAGCATGTATTACCAAAAAAACTGGCCCATAGAGAACACCTAACAAAGATTTCAAAATGAGCAGCAGTGAACTAACATAGAAGCGGAACCATCAGCAGTTATACCCTGAGAGAAGCAGAGATCTGAGCAAATATGGACATGTTCAGTGTGTGAAGAGGATAATCAACATATCTAATACCTAATACTTAATACACAAAAAATATATTGGACCAACAAGAAATCTTGCTAATTTATGCTTATTCTGTTTTATCATCAGTTTCATTAGCTTAACAGCATTTGTCACTTTTTATTTAAATTACTAAATTTTCAAAACCAGAGTTCAAAGTTGTAGAGGATTAACTTTATTGTGCACGAGTTACCCAATATGTATGTCGCTACTCTAAATGAAGTGGCACACTGTCTATCAAAACTACTACCAATTATATATGGTAAATTTGCAGCCTAAAGCAGTCATCGTCTCCAAAAAAATTAAATTTCTAAACAAGACATCACGAGGGAGATTCAAACCCACAACCTCTTAAGCAGAAAGCGAATGGCTTAACCACTATGCCAGGAAGATCTCCAAAAATACTTGCTTAAATGTGAATAAATAATAGAAACAGAAGACAGGGATAAAAAAAAGTAATTACTGTGTATCAACTATCTCATCAAGTAACTAAAACAAAAGAAATTCCAGTTTCCAAACAATTTTTTCTTCCAAAACTCACTGAAGGACAAAATAGAAATACCTATTTTTCTTTGAAGTTCCAGGACAGCCCCTTCCAGATCATGCTGCCTATTGAGTAACTCTTCCCTCTCTTCAGTCAGCACTGTTATCTGTGAAATTGTGAGCATAGAGTCCTTAATGAGCTGCTTATTTATTTACATAAATATCCCTCTCCCTCAGTCACACTCTCTCTCATGCGCACATGTGTGCGGTCATGTCCAGCCTTGTGGTGAATAGGTACAGAACATGTTTGTGATGGCCATGCGCACCTGGACCATTCAGAAAACAATGGCGAGCTATGAACATATTAAAAATAAAAGTTGTTGATAGCATATTCTATTTGGATATAACGATTAACTCAGAATTTTGTGACTGTTTTTAATGGCAATATAAAACTTTCAGTAGGTTGTCATTGCTTTATGCACAGTTCAAATGCACAGTTACTTGCACCTGAGTTTAAATCTGGTAACTTGGCCATCCGAGATGTGCACTGAACCATTCCTCCACAGCACCAAATGTATAGTGGTTTTTTTCTTAAATTCCCACCGGATTTCTCCTGTAGCGATGGTCCTAATAGATTTTAAGCACAATCTAGTCTAGAGAAAAAAAATGCATGTGTTGTTTTATTTGTGCCAATGGCTGACACCTCCAACATTAGTGACATATTATATCTGAATTCTAAGTACTTTTTCAGCAATTCACATCAGCAATAAAGTTTGCAACAAAAAGGATCTATATACAGAGTCAAAAGTAGACCAAGTACAAGTAAAAGATTGATGTAAAAAAAAAATAATTTCATTACTGTATGTTTTCCTGTAAAGGAGTGCAGGGCTGTGGCAATAAAGGCCTCTTTGCCATAGCAGACAGTGCGACATGTTCATGAAGGATTTTGATTGTACCTCCAAAATTTAAAAATGCTGTCCCAACCGTGGACTGAACCAAGATGTAGAACAAGATAAATCTGAACAAACATGGTCTCTGCACAACCAATAACAATATATGGTCTTGGGAACAACAGCTAAAACCGCAATTACTGGCTTAAAAGCATTTGTGGATCACAGAACTAATATCCACCTGAAAAAAAGACAACAGACACACCAATAATGAATTACTTTTAACTTGCAACTGTCCTTACCTGTTGGATCAGTTGCTGTGACTGGTGCCTTAATTGATCTGTGTACTGTTGATATTGTTCTGTGACCTGGTCCCTCTCCATCTGCAGCTTCTGCGACAGTTCTTCTTGCTGTAGGTACCAGTTAAAATAGGGTACTACAAATATCTCAATATTTTTCTGATTAAAATAGTAACTTCTTTATTTAATACAAAAAAGTGTTAACATTAATGTCCTTTTACTTGTTCACTCTGCAATAAAAGTACAACACTGGAAACCAGCATGGTTTGGACATTTAAGCTGACATGATCCCATGTGTGAAATGATCCTGTAAGAAGCAGTTGAAGATAGAAGAAGCAGAAGATGACAAGAGTAAATCATAGACAGACAGCTTCAAATAATGGATCAGGTCAAGATTCTTCTAATCTTATTTGAATCACTGAAGATGGAAATCATTAGAGTACTAACTTTGTCTGTTGATGCATCAAATACAACATCCCTATGTCTCTGAAGGGTTATAGGTTTCATAGATTATGGACTGCAAAATAAAGCTGAGTATTGACTTCACTGTACATGGGTTTCCTCGATATGTTTATCTCTCAACAACGCAGAAAGCTATCTGATGGGAATATAGCTCATAATATGCAACTATGTAGCTCTATCCGTAATCTCCAGGGACTTCACACAAAAATTCACTTGTGAATCAGACATTATAGTCAGATTTTGAACACACAACCCTATAAACACAAAGAAAATAACTTGATGACTTCACCACAGATTGCAGGCATAAATTAAGCTGTAGTTTTATTATGGTTAAATAGATTGTAATAAATAATGTCATTTTGTAGTTGGGTGATTATAAGTTCTGTTTCTTTGATAAAATGATGGGAGATTTAGACGTTACATTATTATTATTTTTTTCACCCAGTAGATACAAATTAAACCATGATTTTAATTTTTAAAACATAATGATTCTTATAATATTTTGTAGATTACCTCTTAGTATATGCAGACTAAAACCACATATCTAATACCTGCTTCTGATAGAGTGCTATAGAAAAACCACTTCGTGGCATTTAGTAAACATGTGAATGACTAAAAGTCACTTCATGTTGAGCTACATATTTGAAGAGCTAACGAATGTAGCTATAATCTAAATTCATTTGCATGCTGCTATCTGTCATGAAAATCGTTAAGAGATGACTTAAGAGGTTAGGCGTGCGATTGACTATCCTACCCCTTGATCTCTGCCACTCTGCCATGATGAAGCCTGCTGAAGACCATGTCTGAACTGTTGGAAGGGAATCAACATTTTATCTGCAGCATGTATCGAGTTTTCACGAAAGTCACAGCAAACTTTCCTCTGGATTAGATACTATCCAGCTCATGGTGTTGCACCCTAAAACCACATTGAGCAACAGTCATCTAGGACTTTCAAAATCCCTACCCTCAAAATGAATGCCAGAGAAACATCAATGTGGAGCTAAAAGTAAAACTCTACTGTCTGGCATACAAAACAAGAGTGACATACTCAGAGTTCTATCATCATCATAAAAACAATAATATCTGCTAACTGCAGCAAAACTGAAATCCAAAAGGTGAAACTTGGAACAGGTTAATGAAGTTTGCTAATCTTTAGTCACACACATAAATCAGATGAGGATTTGTGTGTTACCAGTAATTTACACAATGTCATTACCCTGTTCCAGGTTTTGCCTATCATCATAACCCAAACTGGTCAAATTTAATGTATCAAAGCTAACAAATAACAAAGACATTGTTTCCAATATGTCAGCTTAATGAATGACTATGCACATTACATAATCAATTTAACAGTAACACATTTATTTTCATACCAGTCATGTGGGTGTTCAAAGAAATAATAGAGCAGATCAGCTGGCTTTCACTGTGTCTCGCAGTAGAGAAATGGGTCAGGCTGATATTTAAAACTCCTTACAAGAAACAACATGGACAAATGTAATTGATGAGGGTAATGATTCATTTTATATGACCAGAATAAAGGAAATGGGGGCCTTGTCTGAAATTAATACTACTGTGTAATAGAAGAATGTTTGTCAACCAACAGAGACCTAGACTAGAACTGTCAATCATCTCATTTTGTAATGGTGGATATATTCAAGAATATGTCCGAAGTGTAATGATGATGATTCAACGACTAACTAACAGTAACAAGTCCAGATAGTCAGACTTAACAGAGGTCACAACAATATGAAGTAACACATGTTCACAAAGCTAAAGATAAGATAAAACATCTGAAGGGTGTGTGTGACCATGGGACTCTTCTTCAGGTAACATATTATTTCCAGAACGTAGTCTTCTTTATGGATGTTCTGAACTCCTCGTGATTCTTGGCGAGTTGAGCTGCTACGGCCAAGGACATGTGTAAACAATATGATGTCTCTTATTCACTCTTGGGGGGGGGGGGGTGCCTTTACCGATACCAGAAATCATGGTTAAAATATTAATGTTTCCATGCTGTTATATCTATTTACATGGCCAAAAAAACTTAAGCTTTCTAACTATAATGTTGTTTAGGCACCAACCTTCTGTGATAACATGAGACAAGTCCGTAAATAAGATTGGATTTGTAAGAGCTAAAACTCCCAGGAAATAGAACATGGCACTTAGCACTACAAAACTAGTAAAAGAAATAGTAAACACTCTCCCCTTCTAAAAGAATAATTAGAAACTCCACAAAAAAAGATAAGTGAGATTCTTTTATTTTTTTATACAGAAGGAGGAGACACCCCTTCCCTGGCAAAGTCATATCTACGACCCTGACTGCAGAATAACTCGCAAGTATAATAATAATTTTTTTTTAAAACATTACAAATATGCTCAAGATACAATAAAAAATATGCACATGAGATCCACCATACCTGTCGCAGACGATCTAACAATATGTCCCTTTCCTTTTGTATATTATTGATCAGTTCTATGCTTCCATGTGAGCTTTCATTCTCACTGGATAACTGAAATAAGTCAAAGAATAATTAAAAGAATATGTAAATTGAACAGCATCTTCATGTTTATAATGGACACTCTATTTGAATGAAAGCTAATATATTGCTGATATTGTACAGTTTAGTGTGTGTTTATTGGAGTAACCTTTTCAGATTTTACAGTAAAGTATGAGTAAAACTTTTTCTATTGAAACCCTTACATTTAGTTTTATAACAGGATTAGTCAGTTGTCAATTCTTAAACCAATGATAACATTTATCTAAAAATCCATTTACTTCTATTGATGTTTCTAAAAATGGAGGGTACCATTTATGGAAAATATATTCAAGAAAAGGTAGAATTTAAAATTTAAAATCTTAAGAAAATATATCTTGAAATCCTCTCCTGAGGCTCTGTAGTGGTGAGGTTAAGAGCCAGTCTGTGATGGTCAGGGACAATGTTCAAATTCCCTTGCAGGTAATTGTGTGTCCTAACTGTTCAGAAAGCAATAACAAACTACTTAATGTGAAGAATGGTCCACCAGCAAGTCATGGGAACCATGAGTATGCATATACTTCATCATCTGCTGGGAGAGACTGAGTGCCAATAGGTCTACTTGGAGTGCAATGATGTCAATTCATAATTAATATTGATTTTTAACTCTTAGTAGACCAGGGACAAAACCAACAAATATGGAAAAATGAGAAATAGGTTGTTGTTTGGTCCACTATAAGTTAAATTAGTTGTATAGAATAGTGTATAATATTTGAAGTCTATCCTGGAAAGGATAATCCGATATAAAGTTAAATCTGGGCTGTGATTTCTCGTTTGACACGACCACTCCTCCAGTCGACTCAGCTGTAAATGAGTACCTGACACATGAGTTAGGGGAGGTAAAAACAGCAAAGAAGGGAACTGGCCACTCCCCCCCAATAGTTGCTGCGGCTTAGTACATGAAGAGTTATCTTCATCCCCGAAGGCAGATGCCATGGGACCTACCTTTTTTACCTGTAAAGGACATTTACATTGAACAAGTATCGAAGTATTTTTAGATGCTGCTTATACTTCTAATGGTATAGATAGTAAAATATGGATGACTGGCTTTCAAGCCACTAGCAAATTCAACCAAATTTTGCCTCTCTGAGATGGGCCCACTAACCACTAAGTTGGCATTAAAGGATTACAAGGGTTTTCTTCTTCTCTTCAGAGTTCATTCTGAAACTCCCGCTGGTTCTCTCTTGTAACAGAAAAATGGTCCTACCAGATTTCTAGCAGGATGTAGTCCAGAGAATGAAAATGCACTGTGTCGCCATTTTATTTGCACCAATGACCTAACACATCTGTCTTCGGCTGTGTTTACAAGGGTAATTTTCAACTTCATAATTTGTCTTAAAACAAGTATCAGCTACATTTTTAGTAACGCTATTATCATTCCTATTGTTAGTATTATTATAACTGCAATTACCACATGTAACTCACAGCTTCTTTGCCCTTGGGTAGATGTTCCTCAATATGGGAAATATATGTCCAGGAAAATAAATAGTATTAGTTTATGTAAAAAAACACAGATTCTTTATTTTTACCAGAAAAATTGAAGAGGCATATAATCATTCACAATCTTTATTTCTGCTACATTCAATGAACTACACACCTGGTGTGCATAGAGCTCTGCCATCTCTAGACGCTTTTGCAAATCTGCCACTGAACTTTGCAGAGATCTGTTTTCTACAGCCTACAAAATAAAGATAATATTTAGCATTGCTTTCTACAATCAATGCCCAGACTATCATATCAGTAAATGTGCATAGTATGGATATTATGACCTCATTCCTTCATTAGCATATGTATGTAAAACTAATAGGTATAATACAAGAATCAGTGGACAAATCATGTGACAACATGCCAACTTTTAAAATTCATATGCTATTGCACTATCTCAGAAACTTAAAAATTCGTAACTTAGAATACAGATATAGTGGTTTGCACGCAATGAACTGGCCATCCACATCCCACTCAGTGTGCAGCGAGCATGTCGAGTGATCAGGGGCTCTCATCACGCAACGTGTAGAATATTGTACGCGTCGGTATATGCGCTTATCGGAATTTCGTTCCGTTTAATTGTTAGTTATTTGTTCCGTAGAAACTTGTCCAGTGATTCTTGTATTGTGCCAACTAATATATTTTTAGAAACATTTAAACAAATTTTAGATTATCAAGAACCACTTTTTTTAAGCAGTGGTAAAATGGCATAAACTTGTTTGGTTTGGACATGTAATGAGACACGACACACTTTCTAAAATTATTTTGCAAGGAACAGTTGAAGGTGGAAGGAGGACAGAGAAAATCATGGAATTGATAACGTCAAGGAAATTTTGTCTGGGTGTGATTTTTCTACACTCCTTCGAATAGTTGAGGATAGATGCTTGGAGAGCTTTTTGTGCTGATGTCCCCAGTGTGACACCTCAACGACCATGACAGGTTATGGGTCTTATTATCATTATTATTATTATTATGTTTCACACCTTTTCATAGAGAGTATGTATTCTGTAAACAGACATGCCTGAATAAAATGAACGGTGATGGTCTCCATCGAGACCAGCACCGTGCAGAGGTGATGGGGCTTAGTTCAGCCATCAGGGGCTGGAAACTAAGACTGGTCGGGCAGTCCCACTCGAGCAGGACCATAGTCCTGTCCTAGTAAGCAGAGTGCTGAAGACGGAGGCATCCAGCCAAAAGGCGCACAGATAATCAGGATGCCACGCACAAAACACAATGGAAACATGTCTACATCTATAAATAGTTATGGTGCCTGCCCTGTGGCGGACGTTCAGGCAGGGACGGTGCCGGGCCCTATACCTCGAAAGGGCCCAACCTCAGTTACTGGAAGTCCTTCTCAATTGCCCCGAGGAGCCAGGAGGCAAGGGAATAGAGCTACTGGCCAAACAAACAAACGACCAATAAAAATAATGCACTGGAATGCTGAGGGTGTCAACAGTAAAAGAGATGGATACAGCAAAAAATTGGAACTTGAAAATGTCCTCAGTGAAGAACAAGTTAACATATGCTGTATCCAAGAAACACACCTCAGCAGCGACATAGCCTTCAAAATCAGAGGCTACCAGTGCTACCGATCTGACCGAAAGGACAGGCGAAAGGGTGGAATTCTGACACTTGTTAAAAACAATATCAGCGCATGTCAGCTGGAAGTATATATGGAAGGGGCAGAATACCAGATGCTCCACCTAAAAACAGACAGTGCAGAATTCCATCTCCTGAACTACTACTGCCCAAATGATAAACCATTGGCACTAGACACAATTCCAGACAAAGAGAGACTTATGGTGTGTGGTGACTTCAACAGCCACTCTCAGAGCTGGGGCTACGATCATATCGACAAGAGAGGTGAGGAACTTGAGAGCTGGCAGGATCAAAATAATCTCATCCTTATTAACCAGCCAGCAGACTCGCCAACCTTCTACTCGAGAGCATGGCACACCACCTCTACACCAGACCTAGCATTCCACTCACCAGGCTTGGAATGGAACATCACACGTGTTGTTGGAAAGCAGCTTGGAGGTAGTGACCACAGACCAGTATTTCTGGAAATCCACAATGAATTTACCACGGACAGCAGCACGCTCACTAGGTGGAACTATAAAAGGGCAGACTGGAAAATGTACCAGCATTTAACCAGTGTTCTAGCTAAGGACATGAACTTGGACAAAGACATCAATAGAGCAGTGAGAGAATTTAATAGATGTATACTACATGCTGCCAGTAAAACCATACCCAGGGGGGCACGCAAAAACTACAAACCCTACTGGAATGATGAACTGGAAAAGCTGCAAAATGAGATGGAAACATCTAGACAGCAGGCTGAGAACAGACCTAGCCAAGAACATCACAACAAATATCAGCAAACAAAGGCTAAATTTCAAAGAGCCAAGTTACAAGCCAGACGGAGCAGCTGGAAAGAAAAAACAGAGTCGCTGAACCTAGAAAGAGATACTAGGAAATTATGGAAACTTGTAAAACAACTAAATGATGAAGGTACAGGGAGAAATACCAAGATCACACTTTATAAAGATAGAAACATTTTAACAGGTAAACATGCAGCTGATTACTTTGCAGATTCCTTTGCAGAAGACAATAACGTCAAAGTCAGCACAGACAAACAACAGGAGGTTCGAGAGAACCAGCAAAACATTGGACAAGGTGAACCTATACCTGAAGTCATGGAGGCACCAATCACAATGAGAGAACTGGAGCATGCAATATCCAAATTGAAAATGAAAAAGTCCCCTGGAGCTGATGGAGTGTCCAATGAAATGATTAGAAACCTGGGAAGTGCAGCAAGAGCAAAGCTACTGCAGATCTTTAACACAAGCTGGTCCACAGGTAATGTACCACAGGCGTGGAGAGAAGCAATAATGATACCACTCCTCAAATCAGGAAAAGATGGCAACACAGTCTCCAACTACAGGCCCATCAGCCTCACAAGCTGTCTATGTAAAACAATGGAACGCATTATCAATCTTAGGATGCAGTGGTACCTTGAAAGTGAAAACCTTCTTGTATCACAGCAAGCAGGTTTCAGACAGTGCTACTCTACTGAAGATCAGGCAACCTACCTCTCCCAAGAGATTGAGGATGCCTTCCAAGAAAAGAAACTGGTACTAGCAGCATGGATAGACCTCAGGAAAGCATTTGATAAGGTCTGGAAAGAAGGGCTCCTAAAGAAATTAAGAAATTGCAGGGTTAGCTCAAGAATGTACAAATGGGTAAAAGCATACCTGCATAATAGAAGAGCCAGGGTACAATTAGATGGTCGCAAGAGCAAGAAAGTTCTACTGCGTCATGGAGTCCCCCAGGGAGGAGTCCTGTCACCCACACTTTTCTTGGTTTACATCAATGACCTAGTTGCTGAACTACCACACAGGATCAAAGTGGCAATGTATGCTGACGACCTGGTGATCTGGTGCACGGAAGAACATGCAACAGTGGCCACTAAACAAATACAAAGAGCTATCGATGCCCTAACCTTATGGGCTAATAGATGGTGCGTCAGCATTAACACAGATAAGTGCAGCACTACACTCTTTACCCTCTCACCAAAATGAACATATGATTCAGTTGTGCTGTAAACTTAGACACAACATAACAAATGCTTATTTCATCAAGAATGCGAAAGCGGCCTGCAGTAAAACTGCATATCATATGGCAGCAAAATAACTTGAATGCAGGTTGAACAGGGAAGAAGAATAATAAAGTAACTCAAATTAAATAGAAGCTAGACAGTGACTATAATGTACTGCAATTAATGATTAAGTCTGACTGATTGATATTCTATCTATCTATCTATCTATTGTCATTTCCATTTATGCTTTTATGTTTTGTGGGGTAGGGGGGGCCTCTTAATTTTTTTTGTCTTTGGCCATTTGAGTTGCATTGGCCATGATAAACCTGTGTCTATTTAATATTTCTTTGATTGTCTCTGCCCATCTAGATCTTGGTCTTCCTCATGCCTTGTAGCCCGGTCTTCTGCTGATGTATGCGCGCAAAGGGCAAGTTACACAGGTTCCAGTCTTATGACGTGACCAAACCATCTGGTTTGGTGTCTCTCGATGTAGTCTTGGCTTGAGTCTTTACTTCTTTCCTGATATCTTCATTTCCGGCGATCTCTTCTCATGAGATCTATAGCTTTCCTCAAACATCTCATTTCGCAAACTGTTATCGTTTTTGCTAGTGTCTTTGTCAAGGTAACACTTGGTTTGCCATCCTCCGTAAATATGCTTCACTGGGACTTGCTTTAGTTTTGTACCATTGACAGATACGTTTAACTAGCCTGATATTCTGTTTATCTTCATAGTCTGTGTTTTAGATGTGTTTAGTTTCATATTGTGTTGTTCGCAGGTTTTATGGAGCAAGTGTGTGTGCCGCTGTAATTTGTTTTCAGATTTGTACATTAAGCATTGATCATCTGCAAATAGTAGTTCGTTTAGTGAGCTGTGATCGTCAATTGATGCTCATGCAGGGGTGAATTTGCTTCTTGGGTCTGCTTCTTTAGTTATCCTGTCCATATATGTTACAAACAGAAATGGTGATAGTATGCAGCCTTGTCTAATGCCTGTTTTATTTCAAATGGGTCTGTTGTGCCCTCAGTAGTTCTGATTACAATCTGGCATGGTACACTCTGCTAGACTTATCCTGTTCATCTCGTGATGTTTCTCTTCCATGTGTATCTCTGCCTACCTCTTTCTTCACCTCCCCTTAAATGTACCCGCAAGTACGGTCTTTAACAAGGTGTTATTTTTAATATGTTCAAAATATTTTTTAAATTTCCCTTAATAGTTCTTTTTCAGTAAGTATTATTGTTAGAACCTGTTAGAACCTCTTTGTTCATTTTCTTCTCTTTTCATGAAGTTCTCCCTATTCTATATATCCTCATATCAAAGACATCAATTCTGTCTTCTAGTAGTTTGTTCATTATCCATGTTTCTGAGCCATACATGAATGTTGAGTAGATGTAACAGCTATGTCTTTGATGTTACTTCTTTTATGTTGTATCTAATGTTTTGTCATTATGGTTATATGACTGTCTACAAAAGAATAGCATATAACATCTACAAATACTTGCTTACACTTGACTGCAGTTTTTCATGTAGCTCTGAATTCTGTTGCTTGAATTCCTCATTTTGTTTACTGTTGGGAAAAAATGTGATATTTAAAATGTAAATTTTGATAACATGGAAATTCAAGGATCTACTTTTTTCAAAGTATTTTACCATTTGTTTGGATAAAAGTAATCATGTCTAGAAAATGTATTGATTGGATACACTCTAATGAAGGCAGAAAAATGTATTGAAAGACATTAACATGGAATCCACAAGGAATGAGAAGACAGAAAGATACTTAATTTTTTTCTTATTATTATATTTTCATTCAGACAGAGATCTTAGATTGAAACATCAACTGTTTTCATTTTAAAATAATTGATTTTATCATATTTTTATTAGTAGTGATATTTGTAACACATATTTTTATTTATTCTCTATTATTACTTTGATATTTGTGTTACTACATCCCACACTTGATTGTTGGATTTTTTTGTTTTTATTTTGGTAATTATATAACAGCATGGCATTACAGCATTATATATAACAGCATGGCGTTACAGCATTATATATATATATATATATATATATATATATATTATACAGCATTATATATAACAGCATGGCGTTACAGCATTATATATATATATATATATATATATATTATATATTATACAGCATTATATATAACAGCATGGCGTTACAGCATTAGAACGGGAGCACTAGCGGCGGAAGAATTCAGACAAGAAACTGCATAACAGAAGCGGACATGTAGAAAAGAAAAAACATCTCAACCTCACACAGATACCTTCTATTGTTGTCAATTCTGTAAAAGAACATTTTGTGCGTGCATTGGACTTGCTAGTCATTTAAAAATGCACTATTAACTTTATTATTTATTGTTATTATTATTATGGTTGAGTTTTTGGTCATTGTCGATCACGATGGACGAACATCATCATCATCATCATATCATATATCAACATGACAACTGACCCAGCAAGTGTTTTATTATGCCCATTTGATAGAATCCAGTCGTTATATGCATGAGTAGAAGAAATTAAATGAGCAAAAGTTGTTACAAATCTACAACTCTCACCTGGCTTAGCCAGGCTGTCAAAGATATTGAGTGACTGCTACCACATGCTGATGGCAGCAAGTAGTCACATGTTAGAGCACGACAGGTCTTCCAAGCTGCCCTGAAATTGGCATTACAGTATTCTCACAAGAAGTACTAACAATGTCAGGTATGCTACACAACCTACACAATTATATACTATAGGATTGTTGGTACTGGTATTCTACAGAATTATATACTATAGGATTGGGAGCCGCGTTAGCGCAGTTGTTAGCGCACTGGCTTCGCATATGAGTGGTCCTGGGTTCATTCCCCAGCTGAGGCAGAAATGTTTTCAGATCGCAACGGCTCCCAGGTCGACCCAGCCTTAAATGGGTACCGGATTAATCCGGGAAGTAAAGACTGCGAGGGAGAGGAGATGGCTACCGCCCTCATTTGCAGAGCCTGTGAAATGTGAGATCGCTAACATCTCACACCCCTACGGCATTAATAAATGCTATGGGTTACTTTACTTTTTTATTTACTATAGGATTGCTGGTAATTCTGTTTTTATGTCTACAGCTTTATTATATTTTAAAACATAGAAAACAAGCCTGAACTAATGCTTAGACCTATTAACATCACAACAATCAATGCACTCTGTTGTTCATTGTTTAATTATTGTACCAATTTCATAACACTCTAAGCAAACTCACGGTGCTCAATATTTTCTTGGAAATGTTGAATAATATAATGAGACCCATAGCTTATCATGATCACATGATGTGCTTGATTGGAGACAACAGCATAAAAAGGCCTTTCAAATATCTCTGTCCTCAGCTATTCAGATTAGTGTAGAAAAATCATGACAGGAACATTCCTTGATGTTGTCAATCCAGGATTTTATTTTACCATCCACTCTTCTTCCATCCTAAACTGTTGCTTGCAAACAGAATTTTATTAAAGTCAGTCGTGTCTTGTTTACATGTTCAAACAAAGCAAATTTATGCTGTTTCACAACTGCGAACAGTGGATCTTGATAACCTGCATAAATAGTATACATGGATGGCAATGGGTTCTGTGACATCACATTCACTTAGCTGGTACAACAACCACCAGTACAAACAGTAATTTTATCACTCTCAGAACAAGCTGCAATCAATCAAGTGCCATGCCAAGTGGCGTAGGTGATCATGCTTCTCCACAATTCTTTGTCTCTTGTGTTGTTAATAAGTTCAGTTGGTGACTTCTTTTTTGTGCCACAGTGACAACCCATTCAGAAATTTCTCTCTTTGTTTTCCTCTGTCTCTTCTCCCCTTGATCTTTCCGGTTGTAACTAAATGTTCAAGTTTTACTTTTCTCATCACATGCCCTAAAACATCTTGATTGAACCAGCTGCACAAGATTAAGTGATGACAGAGTTAGCAGTCAACATCAATATCCCAGCAGTGCTGTAAAAATTGTTCATGAAAGGTGACAGGACATGGTCAAGTGCTTTTCTGTTGTTTGTCATATGTTGGGCAAGTCTGCAACATAGGTTTGGCACTGCAGATACACAAATCTGTTATGTCAATCTTGTATTTGTGGTGTAAGTGGTGATAATCTGTTAGGCATGTGAGTAACTGGAAAATGGTTATCTGATCACATCTAAAGAGCTGATTGAAGTAATTTATCATCAAACAGAACCAAATCTTGCCACCTTCAGGGTCCAACAAGAAAAACAGTTTGTTAATTAGTTAAATAAATTCATTTTCTTGTTCAGCCCTATACTTAGGTGACTATACTTAGTTGTGTTACATTTACTGACAAACTACTTCAGCCATATTACAAATGCATTATCAATAAATGTTGAAGGGGCCTGCTGGTTCCTTAAAAACATCCTAACAAGAAAGCTGGGCTTTTTTTGTTCATATAGAGACATAACAGCATGGAAAGATTAATAGCTGAAAGCAGAGTTAACTGCAACAGAGGAAGAGGGTGCCCAAGACAACAATGGTGCAGTGATATATCAGATTGTTTAAACATGTCTCTAGCTGTGGCAAATCAACTCGACTCGCGGATTGTTCAGAGAATCCATAAGGCAGTCCAAGTTCTCTAAAGAATGTCACACAATGATGATGATCTTCAAAAGCTGTCATTACATAGGCCATCACCAAGCAATTATAAACACTTTGATGCAGCTGTCTGTTATCTCATTACCACAAACAATTGCATGTCCAGGACAGACAAAATATATAAGACCCTGAAGGTTTAAAGCATATATAGGTGCTATGCATTCATCCCAGCACCGGTCATTCTTGATTGATTCTTCATTAGGAGTCAGTATTACTGCACAAGGGGCGTTCCCATAAGTTCTCAGTTTGCCATTCCATCAGCCATATTTAGAATATATACTCAGTATTCCAATCAATTGTTGGTTGTGGGTCCTTCTGACCTTCCCAAAGAGGAATATAACATTTAGCACTATGAAACAAGCCAAGATAGCAGGTAAACCTCCCCTCCCCCAACCCCCATGAAAACAAAACAATCCTTACTGAAGGCATATCTACAGCTCTGCCTTTCTTTCAGAATCCACACATCATTTTTAGTAATGTCTAGAGTGTCACATCTTGTCTATTGTCCTTTCACCCTGTGCCATCCATGACATTTCTTCTTCTTTTTCTTCTGTATTTATTCTCATACTCCCACTGGATCTCTCTTGTAGCAGAACAATGGTCTTACTAGATTTCCAACAGGGCGCAGTCCAGAGAATTGAAATGCATTGTGTCGCCGTTTTTTTCTGGATCAATCGTCAGACACATCTGTCTTTGTTGGGTCCATGACATGGCATGCTTTATTCTCACGCCCTTGGGATCATTAGTAATCCCGTATAGTTGTAATATTATAAAGGTTTCAAGTAATATGAAAAGACACACTTACCCAACTTTGGACAAGTCTAATTTCAATCTTTCTACTTCTTTACCATTGTCAGCAGCAGTCTGAAAATATCCAGAGAATAACAACAACATATATTTAATATTATGAGGTTAAAAATAATGATTGTATAGAGAACAACACTAAACATCACACACACACAAAGAATGATGAATATTGTACAGTCTATATGTCACTTATGTTTACAAGAAGACCTATTGGCCCTTGTAGTACAAATATGGATGTTATATGTGTTACTGAGGATACTTCAATACAGTACGGGTTGTTCGTTGTTGTAATAGTCATTGTCTCAATTGGTCCATTCTTAGTTTGAATGTCTTAACAAAATTGCATCTTTTGAGATGCGGTATGCGATTAGTGAAGTAAAAAAACAACTGTTTACTCAAGTTGCCAGATGATTCGGTGCCGCTAGAGCGGTTAGTCTAGCATTCCTGTTGGTCTCAAGAATTTTTAATTTATCCTCTTGCTTCCTACATTAATTTACTTGTATAAGCTATTATTTGAAGCTAGAATGATGGAAAAACTCATACATTTCAATTTTTTGTGGAATAAGGTGTTCTGTCTGTGATCAACAGTACACTGGAGGAATGTGGACAGCATCAACTCACCAATCTTCACTTTTCCATATTAGTTCTAGTGCTCGTTTCCTAAGCATTGGTTAACTCAGGACTCAGTTGTTTTACTAGGAACCAGCATCACTGCATTAGGAATACAGTGTATTCCCATAAGTGCTCATCTTACCAGCTCATTACAGAATATACACTCTTATCAGTTGTTGATTCTTTAGATCTTTCTAGAAAAGACACACTTTTTCCACTCTACCCTGGTCACTTCAATTTCTACCATTCTCTTGATGTAGTCCAAAGAACAGAATGCACAGTGTCATGGTTTACAGCTCTACTGTGATATCTGCGCATTTTGACCTGACACATCCAACTTCAACATGACTTCTGAATCACTTTGATTCTAATGGGACGGAACAGCCACCTCTACCCATAAACTCTTTAGTCGCCTCATACAACATGGAAGGTAAGCAGTGTTGCTATTCTTTGCTCCCTTTTAAGGCCCTGGTAACACATGGGTGACTGCCTTAATGTACTCAATGCTTGTTTTTCTCATCACTGTGCCTTGTCTTGTCCTATCCATGTATGCCGCTAGGCGTCATTTGGAGTTGAAGTCTTCTTTCTTTAGCTAACTGTGATGCCGCTGCCATAGTACAGCCTTGGTATTCTAGTATTTCTCTGATGTCATCTATCCATCTTCATCTGGGTCTTCCCCTGTTTCTCTTTTCAGATGATCTTTTATTGAAGACTATCGAATGCAATCTAGTTTCATTCTGATTAGGTGGCCAAACCATTTGATCTTTTGTGTGTTTATGTATTCTTTGTACGATATTGTTTTCATCAGATTTCTTATAGTGTCATTGTTTATTCTATCTCTTTATATCTCATCACTGTGCTATTAACTATAATGTTTCACATCAATACATCAGCTATGTCTCTGACACAAGCATGACCTACACAGTAGATTCATGTGATACTTTTCACTTGTGTATTGTCATACGGGGTAACCCATTTTTAAAAATTATATCTTGCCAAATTGTGCTCTAGGAGTCTAATTACAATTACTGTTTATTCTGTTGTGTTACCAGTTAAGTGAGAGTTGATGTCACGATATTTCTCTCTATTCTCATACTCAATGTGTGGGATAGTAGATCTCTCCACCAGTTTCCTATCATTTTTATAGAATGATTCAACCGTATCCAAACATATGCAGGATCACCACCCGTGTTAAGATTAACTTATATAAATCTTTGGTTTTGTCAATATTTCTATATGGCTGTGAGACCCGGAATCTTAACTACAAACCTAGAGAGAAAATTCCACACGAAAACAAATGTTATAGATGTGTGTTGTGTATCTGTTACCGAGAACATAAGACCAATGTGTTTGGCATGACATATTTAATGTATCAGCTGGTCAACAAGCACCTGTTAACAGTTGTGAAACTTCATAAACTCTGGTGGTACGGGAACATGATGAGACATTCCTCAATGGCAAAGTATGCTCTTCAAGGTACGATGGAGGGTGGAAGAAATTGAGGTGGCAAGATGAAGACATGGCTGGAAAATATCCAAACTCATCAGCATGGTAGAAGGTTGATATGCATGGAGATATTTCTGCATGAAATGTCTCCATGTGACACCCTTACAACCCTGACGGATTATAAGTTATACTATTATTAGATTGATACATGGTCACATTGGAAGATATATCCAGAACAATAAGGCTAAGAAGCCAGAGCACTAACCACTGTATTACTGTCCCCCGCCCCTCTTCACCACCACCCCCCCTTCAATACAGGTGTAAATAACACTAAATACAGAAATTGATCATATAGTACTGAATGAACCTATAAACAGTCAAATTCTAAAGAAAGTAAATAATATTGGTGAATAAGCAATGGGGATAACTTGGAGAGATGTCTACAAACACTCAAGTGACAGTATTAATTACTGTATGAGGAGATATCAGAAAACAATTTTTGGTTCTGGACCCATACAATTACTGATTATATAAACAGGATTAAATCAACAAAGTCCAATGTGCTATAACAAAATTACACAAACACCATCACAAAATTCATCAAGTGCCATCTCCGCAACGAAGGTTGGCTGCAACAGACCGCCTACATCCTTTTTCTATTGCCTTGTTTAATCACTCTACTAGACTGTAACCTGTCCATCTTGTGATGTAACTCTCCCACTTGTATCTCTGCTACCTCTTGCTTATCTCCCCTTGACTGTTGTTACAACCTGTTTGTTGTCTTCTCTTTCTCTGATGTTCTTCCTATTCTTCTATATATCCAAATCTCAAAGGCATCAATTCTGTTGTCTAATTTTTTGTTTATTTTCCATGTTTCTAAGCCATACACCAATATAGAATAGATGAACCATTTTATAATTCTCATTTGTAGCTTGCTTAGATGTTAATATTTTCCTCATGTCATTGAAAGTACTTTTAGCCATTCCTATTCTCCTTTTAACTTCTGTTTCACATCTGCCATCATTTGTGATTATGTGACCAAGATAATGACAATGTTCTACTTGTAGTTTCTCTCCATGTATTTTTATGTTTCACACCTGTTCTTCTGTGACTTTGCTGATTATCATGGTTATCACACAATTACCTCCTTTATATACCAAATGCTGAGTGTCTGGAAAATTGTTTTTCTTCTTCAAAGATCAGATATATACCATGGGTATAGGGGCAGTTAGGACTCAAAATCTGCATGTATTGAAATGGTAGAAAAGTCCACAAAACTTCTTGAATGTAACCCCTCTGAATAAGAGACTTCTTAAAACATTGCACTTGGCACATTTAGACATGATACATTTAGACATGGCACATTTAGACATGGCACATATCTTCTGGGTATGATATAGAGCTCTCTATGAAACCATCCCATTGCACATGACACATTTAGACATGATACATTTAGACATGGCACATTTAGACATGGCACATATCTTCTGGGTATGATATAAAGCTCTCTATGAAACCATCCCATTGCACATAGGAAGTAAGAACTAATCACTCATAATTCCTGTGGATCAAAACAACAACAACCATACTTTCAGATGGTTGGTTGGTTGCAGATCCAGCGGTCTATGGGCTCATGCCCTTTGACCCAATACCATTGTGTGATGTATGCATGTGTTTGTGAGCTGTTGTTTTGTTCCATATAATGTGTTCCATTTATCTGGCCCTGGAGGGAGAAGCAATACTTTCAGATAAACATGAAGGTATAGCATTTCAACAACAACTATACTTTCAGATAAACATGAAGGTATAGCATAACAGAAACCATACTTTCAGATAAACATGAAAGTATAGCATAACAGCAACCATACTTTCAGATAAACATTAAGGTATAGCATAACAGCAAGCATACTTTCAGATAAACATGAAGGTATAGCATAACAGCAACCATACTTTCAGATAAACATTAAGGTATAGCATAACAGCAAGCATACTTTCAGATAAACATGAAGGTATAGCATAGTAACAGCAACCATACTTTCAGATAAACATGAAGGTATAGCATAGTAACAGCAACCATACTTTCAGATAAACATGAAGGTATAGCATAGTAACAGCAACCATACTTTCAGATAAACATGAAGGTATAGCATAACAGCAACCATACTTTCAGATAAACATTAAGGTATAGCATAACAGCAAGCATACTTTCAGATAAACATGAAGGTATAGCATAGTAACAGCAACCATACTTTCAGATAAACATGAAGGTATAGCATAGTAACAGCAACCATACTTTCAGATAAACATGAAGGTATAGCATAACAGCAACCATACTTTCAGATAAACATGAAGGTATAGCATAGTAACAGCAACCATACTTTCAGATAAACATGAAGGTATAGCATAACAGCAACCATACTTTCAGATAAACATTAAGTTATAACATAACAGATAATTTTAAAAACACTGAATAAAACTCAGCTTTATTTATGCATACTTGTAAAACTGTACTGTAATCTCTGTGTATAATGTATGATTATTCATTCACTCATTTGAAGCTAGTTATACTACACCCTACCTCATATTCATTGAATACATTTCAAATTTTAGGATCTGTGTTAGCATGATACTTTCACATACACGCCACATAACCAATGTGTGTTCACACACATCTGCCACAGATTGAACCCACACAATGTCTAATATGTAGTAAAGCTGCCTATAAAATCAATACTGAAAGTTAGTTTTATCATCACTTTGCTATATATAACTGCTCGGGGATGTTTACGCTGAAAATACACCGTTTCACATTTCTGTGTGTTACGGGTTGTTGGCTAGAATTCAAAAACATCAGACTGAACTTATTTTTTTTTCTTAGCAAATTTGTTGCATAATGCTGTGCACAGTATATGCTTGATGTATTTATTTCACATTCTGTCCTTTCTCTCATAACTTCAACAGTTTATCTCACGCATTTCATATCAAATGTGACAAGCTTATTCTGGTGCTACTTTGACGAGGAAAAAAATATGTCTAAAACTGGTAACATAGTATTGGTAGAAAAAAATATATACTCCTATCATTTTTATTTAACTTCCATATTGATTTTCAAGAAAAAAATTTAAGAAAAACTGCAGTAAAATTGTCAACCACATAACAAATGAACATTTGTAAAATAACAACAAAAATGGTTATAGTAAATATCAGATATACAAATAGGACAAATCTACAGATTCAACGTTAAAATCCCAGTGTTCTTGGGATGCTGTAATGGCGGTATTAGGTAGGTTAACGCATTTGCTTTTTGGCATCTCGTTTTTATCTCTTTATCAATTTTTCTGTCCTCATGAGAAAATTATACCCAGATATTTGAATTCCGCTCTTTGTTTTATTTCCATGGTGTTTATATGATTAAACGGGGATTATGAATTTTATGAACTTTTTAATATTACTCTATAGAAGGATTCCTGAAATGTGGTATTCAGAAATGAACACAATTCAGAAATGGGTTTAACTTTTCCTAGTTGGGCTGGAAAATGACACAAGATGGAGATACAACAAAAGAGATTTCTTCTTGAATTGCTTTGGTTTCCAATCAATTCGACCAAACATCTGGAAATAAAAAAACAATAAGTAAAATACCAATGCCTGTGTATGGCCATGGCCAGATCCAACAGGAGAGTAAAGAATAGCAGCACATTACCTGCCAAACATGCCATATGAAGTGACTAAGGAAGTTTGGGGTGGAATTGACTGTCCCATCCCATAGAGGATCAAAGTGACCCAGAAGCCATGCTGAAATCAGATGTTTCAGGCCAAAGTCATAAAGGCAAAAATCAAGCTGTAAACCACGAAACAACACATTCCACTCTGAACTACATCCTGATGGAGTTTGAGAACAAATGCAGAAGAAGAAATATACCAAACATATGTATTAACATATGGTTCAGAAAAAGAATGTTGGAAAGTAACAGAGGCACTGGAGAAGAAATTTAATATATTTGAAAATAAATGGCTTTGAAAATTATTTGGCTGGAAAGAATTTGTCAAACAAGCAAATATGAGATGACACCAAACAGATGTTACTACAAAAATAATAAAGAAATGGTGGACTTATATCAGAAATGTACTTAAAATGAATGAAAATGCCACTACAAAAATTAAAATTGGTACAAGGTGGCTAAAGAAAGAGAGGATGACACAGAACTCTTTGCAGAACAACCATCAAAGAGGATATGGCTATGAGTCTCAATAACACAAGAACTACACACATCAGAATCACATTGCTCAAACTGGAGATCACTGGTTTCTGTCCTATGCACTGTACTCAGCACTGAAGGAACAGACAGATAGATATGATTGGTCCTCGTGACTTGCTGATCTGCATAACTTCAGCTTAGATGTATTGATTTTCATATTATAACTTTCGCAAGCTGTTGATAATAGATTTATGCATTATATCTTCATATATTTCAAGCTGATAATCTACTAATCAATAATAGTAACAACCAAAAGAAAACTAATCTAAAATTTTTATTGGAAACAGGGTCATGAGGTTTTACTAATCACTGGAAATACACAACAAAATGAACTTGGTGACCAAAAGGAATTTATCAAGAACACAAAGGCCTCTCTCTTGGTCACAATGCTGATTTGTGTATTTTTTCCACAATATTTGGATATTGTGTTTTTTTTTGGATTTGGATATTTGGAAAACCCGGTGTTTCCAAAGATTATCTACATTTAATGACCCTATTTCTAATTTTTCAGACATCATCTACCTACATCATCCTGTGAATTGAGCATTCAATGAAAAATGTGATTGATTCTTTGACATTGAAAAATAATGAAAAGTATGGCCACAGGTGTTTTTTTTTCAGTATTCTAAATTAGAGTTATGAGAACTCTGTTACAATGAATACAAGCTGGTGTACACCCAAGAAACCCATAGACTTTTCCTTTAAGTTGTGTGTGAACTGTGTATAAGAAAATATATAGTTCCAATACATGTACAGTGTTTCATATACAAATGAATATATAAAAATCATTTAAAAGTTTTTTAAATGTAGTCTCTCATACAGTAGACCCTCGGCTGTTTGACGGCATATTAAATTAAAAATAACAAGAGCCACACTGATGTTCAAACTGGTATGACTTTAAAGCAGAAACAGAGCACATTAAGGAATATAATTTTACAGACCACAAGGCATGCAAAGGATCACAAGATGTAAAAGAATTGACTTTATTTTACTTGGGTTACCCCAAAAGTACTCCATCCATCTCAATGAAGAAGCAAGCCGTATGTCAAGAGTGCCACTCATAGCATGTAACTCTGCAGCTTCAAGCAAGAATTCTGAGGCAACACATGGCAGAAGAGTGATGACATTCTCTTCTTTTTAGTTCCATCAGACAGACAGCAAATGTACCTCTCTCTAATGATTTCTGTGTTCAACTGTCTTCTTCAACTGTGTCCATTAGGTCCTAATTCATCTGGTCTCCTCTTCTATTGTTCTTCACTAGGTGTTCTTGGGTCTTCTCTTCATACTCCAGTTGGAGTCAGATACTGAGAGGGATTTTTTTAATGAACTGTACTATGGTTATGTTCGTTCGTCCATCACAAATGATGATGACCATTTTTTAAACCCACTTTTGAAAATTCAGTTAGAATTATGACCATGGATAAAAGTTTGTAGATGGCTAATGAGCCCTATTCGAGCTGTAAATGACCTTGGACATGGAATGATCACTGTAGGTGGATTTTGGTCTATCCATGATTTTCTAGCTACTCTCTGCTGTTGGGCTGCAGCATTTTTCCTCTTTTCACAAGATGATCTGTTCTTTTTGACTGTAGAGCGCCATGTAGATCTATTTTTAACAAGTTCTTCCCATGTGTCTTGGTCTATTTCAAACACTTCAGTGAGGTTTTTAATGAGTCCTTGTAGCGCTTCTTTTTGCCACCTTCAGATTGTTTACCTTTCTTGAGCTCACTATAGAGAAGTATCTTAGGAAAAACACAATGTTTTGCTAGTGTATAACAGCACTGGAAGTACCACTGCTCTGTAAACTTTCAGCTTAATGCAAATTTCTATGCCACACATTTGCGTACAATCTGCCGAAAGTGCTGCTTGTCTTGGCGATCCTTGTATACACTTCATCATTAACGTTGACAACTTGTGATAACGTACTACCTAGGTATGTGAATCTATTCACAACTTTCAGTGCTACGCCATTTACCTTTATGCAGGGCTCGAGATTCCTTTTACCAGGTGCTGGTTGTAAAATGACTTCTGTTTTCTCTATGTTAATAGTAAGTCCAAATTTGGTACAGGCTTTGGAGAATCTGTCTATAATAATTTGTAGATCAGCTTCAGAGTTGGCATTTAGGGAACAGTCATCAGCAAATAAGAGATCCCTGATTGTGTGTGATTTTACTTTAGTTTTTGCTTTGAGCCGCCGAAGGTTGAATAATTTTCTATCTATGCGATATATAATGTTTACTCCCAAGTCTAGATCTTTGAACGCATCATCTAACATAGCAGAGAACATGATGCTAAATAGGGTAGGTGCTAATACACATCCCTGTTTTACTCCATTTAAGACAGGAAACGTTTCAGATAACTCTCCATCATCCTGAACTCTAGCTTGCATTCCATCATGGTATGCATAGTACCAACATGTACTATGGTTACCAGTCCAGTGACAGGGCTGTAGAGTTAGTCCATCCAAATTGTTTTAGATTGCCACAGTTTTCTTCTTGTGGTGTGGTAGAGTGGGCATTTGGGGAGGGGGGAGTGTGTGTCCTTCTAACTAACCTTTTTCTTTGCAAGTTCCAGTCCAGCATATGTCTAGTTATGTTGTTAGGCTTCTTTTTGAGCATGTGTCCTATCCATTTTCACTTTTTTAAATCTTTGTTCTCTGGGGGTCTTCTAACTAACCTATTTCTTTGCAAGTTCCAGTCCAGCATATGTCTAGTTATGTTGTTAGGCTTCTTTCTGAGCATGTGTTCTATCCACCTACATGATTTTTAATCTTCTTTATCTATCTCCACTAGGAACTTGTGTGTTCTCTTTCACAGCTCATCATTTTATATCAACTCTGACCATTTGGTTCAAAGTAGACTAGATTGCTGCAACAGATTTTACATTATAATCATGAACCTCATACTACACTACATGTAAGCCCTTTAATATTATATATCATTTCTAAAAATGTGTTCATATGGCAATTTGCTATATGTAAATAATTAATAATTAAAGAGTATCATGTACAGGACAATGCTATTTAATTATTATTGAATTTTGACACACGAGTCAATAATACATTCAACTATATAACTTGTACAAAGTGGATGGATAGTGTTTGAACCGCCTAGTTCGATGAGTTAGGTTTGTGAGATGAGTTTGCTATTAATTCTGCTACAGCGCTGACATTTGCTATATGTTAATTGTATACATTTGTGTTGCATTCTAGCAAATGTTAGTACTTCATGCTGAAATAAAGCATGGACTTTTATATATATATATAAGTCAATGCTTTATTTCAGTGTTTATATATATATATATATATATATATATATATATATATACACTTCATACAGTTGTTCAAGAACCAATAAGGTTGTAAGAAAATGGTGTATTTGTTGCACATAAAACAGCAATGAAATACCACAAATTAATAAACTTGATGCCCAAGATAGAAAACCTTTGACTCAATACCACCAACACCATGGGAAGTAATAGTTTTAATTTGTATGAAAACACACCAGTATATGTCAGAAACAAACAATATGTATGTAACATAACATCTGTGTGGTGGCATTATACTGTGCCATTTCACGGTTGCAAATAATACAACCATCGTATATTACTGAGCACACTCTAAAATGTGACGAAGTTGGGTTAAGTACAGGACTACCAAACTTATCCTGCAATCAATTTTTGAGAGTCTACAAAGAACAGCAATCAATCACCTACACTATTGGTGTGAAAAATATGGCCTGCCCAGTCATTTCTTCTGGCTTGCCAGGCTTATTTAACATCACTATATGCACTGAACCAAGAGCTCAGACAAAAAATATAAACTATTTTAGCTGTAATTGCTTCACAGTCATTTGAAGCTTATATTTAAGGACTTTTTAAAAAGATGTCACATCCTATATGACTATAATAGACAATAAATTCAGTGGACCTTGTCAACACATAGATGACTAAAGTAGACAATAATATCTGCATTGCGTGTGCCATAAATTCAGCAAATATGTCAGTGAATTTCCAACAGTGGTACACAAATACAGACCGATCACAAACAGTAAAGACAAAGTTTACCTGTAAACATAATGCAAGTGTATCTATTTCTAAGAGTTAACATGCTGGGAAGAATAAAACAATCAATTGAGTGCCAAGCCAAGTGGTGCAGGCAATCATCTTTCTCCACAACTCTGTCTCTTGTGTTGTTAATAAGCTCATTTGGTGACATTCTCCCATGCCATTTATGACAACCAATCCAGCACATTCGCTCTTAGTCTTAATCTGACTCTGTTCTATTTTTCTGGCAATTGCTAAATATTCTAGTTTTGCTCGCCTCACCATATGCCCCTGAAAATATTCACTGTTGCCTCTAGTTTTTGCTATAATATGTTCTCTTACTCCAGCATCGCAGAAGATTTCTACATGAGTTTTCTTAACTGTTTATCATATTTTTTTTAATATCCCAGAAGTCTACATGCATCCAATTAATAGAAAAGATGTGTTTCAATATAACACCCTAGCATGTGAATCACATATATTGATAGTGGTTTATTGTGCAGACTATTACAAGCTTACACAATAGTCAAAAAACGTTGGAAATGATCAGATCTCAGATGAGTAACACAATCAATTTTCTGTAGCAATATTTCTCAAATTCCTACTGAATCTTTCTTGCAGAAGTTCATTATTCCTACTACTAGCTCTCCAAAACAACAAAGTAACAAAGTAAAAAAATAAGAGATGTTTTGTATCACCATTTAACTTGCACCAATAGATCAACATATTTGATTTCAACTGTCTAAACACAATGATATTGTATGATAGGAACTATTTCTACGTATGACAATCAAAGGCAATAAAGCTGTAAAACTGTATGAAAATAGTACTTATGTGGGATACAGGTAATGAAGTCTTACTGAACAATGACTATCACTGTCAGATGCTCACGTGAAATAATACACAGGACACAATCGATGTTTCGACCAAAAGGCCTTTATCAAAATAAGCAAATAACATCAAAAGACAACGAGTAGAAATGATGACACACAAACGTGTCCGAGCAAAATGTGGATGCGAGATGCCGGAAGGATAGGAACAGGAAGTACATATGTGGGGATGAAATGAACAAAAATATTACGCAAATGACGGAACAAAATGAATAAAGATAAAGACCACACCAACTGAGAACTAGACAAAAGAGTGGTTAGAATTGAGTCCAAATGACTTGAGGGTACCCAACTATAAAATAAGACGATTTACCAGAGCGTACTTAGATCTATCATTGGTGGTGCAGGATCTGATGGCAGTGAACTGAATATCAAGAACACCACTGTGGCCATTGCCAGTGAAGTATGTGGCAACAGGAGTAGGTTTCTGTCCTTGATGACATGAAGATGATTCCAGAAGCGGTTGCTCAATCTTAAGCCAGTTTCACGGATATACTGCTTGCTGCAGCGTTTACATATGATCACACAAATAACATAAGTACTGTTGTTGCTGCATATGTCCTCCACTTTATTTTTTAAGGCCACTTTCACCGGTGATGGGGCCTTTACATGTGAATCCCATAATGTCATTTACGTGATCATATGTAAACGCTGCGGCAAGCAGCATACAGGGTATATAGGTAAAACTGGCTTAAGATTGGCGACCGCTTCTGTAACCATCTTCAAGCCATAAAGCACAGAAAACCTACTCGTGTTGCCACACACTTCACTGGTGATGGTCACAGTGGTGTTCTTTATATTCAGGTCACTGCCATCAGATCCTGCACCACCAATGATAGATCTAAGTACACTCTGGTAAATCGTCTTATTTTATAGTTGGGTACCCTCAAGCCATTTGGACTCAATTCTGACCACTCTTTTGTCTAGTTCTCAGTTGGTGTGGTCTTTGTCTTTATTCATTTTGTTCAGTCATTTATGTCATCTTTTTGTTCATTTTGTTTCCACATATATTTACGTTTGTATGTACTTCCTGTTTCAATCATTCTGGCATCTCGCATCCACATTTCGCTCGGACATGTTTGTGTATCGTTGTCATTTCTACCCATTGTCTTTTGATGTTATGTGTTATCTTGATAAAGACTTTTTGGTTGAAATGTCCTGTGTATTGTTTGTTTGATTATATCCTATGTATTGTTGTGTGCATTATTTCACGTGAGCATCCGACATTGATAGTGTGTTAGTCGCCGTTCAGCAAGACTTCATTACCTGTATCCCACGCAAGTACTATTTCTACATGTGTGTCTTTCTTTATGTGTTTCCTACTCAGGTGCAAAGGAAAATGTACTTTTAAAGGCTCTATGGCCAGGGCTCAAATGGTTAAACATTGTTATTTATAAATTTCCTTCCTAAAACAATTTAGACAGCACTGGTTCACATGATGTTCTGAGTTGTGTCAGGAAAGAGAATGGAACTCCAAGATTGTGATCAGTTTATAAATGTTCATTTATAGAGTCAAGATAATAAACAGATGACGTGTTTACAGCACCTGATGAAAATGAGAGAATAAACACGGCAGCCCAATTTTTAAAAAAAATACACATCCAAGAAACAATTATTTAACATGTAGCACCTGGTCGACAGCTTCAATGATTGAAAGATGTCTTTCCGTATACACTAGTAACCGGTTCCAGTCGCTACATGCTGCTATATGCTCATTTAATAACGCAGAACTACATGATGATTAAAATTCACGAGACTGGGAATTTACGCCACCTAAACCAGCTATATTTAACTTCCGTTCCATGCATTCCCAGTCCAAGTAGGTTGTAAATCAGATCAGTCATTTAATTTTTGCTCACATGGTGAATCGAGACAAATCTGTTGAAAATGGAATTCATTTTTCATGAAATTTGTAAGGATTCCGATAAGGAATTCTTGGGATTTACAGATGTAGATCTTGCTCCATTCGTCGATATGACCTGTGATGGTGACACTAGCGCTGTCTGGCATATCTGAAGGAGATGATATTGATCATGGTCCTTCAGGTTAGTCATATTTGGTTTCACAACTTTTCTGAAATTGCGGGACCGTTAAGCCTAGCTGATAACGTTAGTGAGGTAGGTGTGTTTCATTTGCTCATAACAGATGATATCAACATGCTGGTTTTGCTATAAAATCGGTTATAAAATTAATTTATTCCAACCATTGGAAACAATAGGCCTAATATATTGAATATATGGACATTGTGAACTACTAACTACTAGACCTAGAGAAATAGATCTGACACGGCTAGTGAACTCTACTTGTTTTATTTGTTTTCACAGATGATATTTCATGACAACATTAGTTTGGTTATGAAATAATAGGGTTAGACATGTAGAAGAATTTTATCAGGGATGCCACACATCGGACAAGTATAGGTAAGTCAGTATTTTTTTTATAGATTTTGTAAACAATTTTTTATCTTTACCACATTCTTACATAACACACATGTACCAACAAAACTTACATTATTAGATTCAGAATTCAATTCTTTATTCACATTTAAAAAAATTATTTTTAAATCTCTAAAAACAAAAGCTATTACTTTTTCTAAAACGCCCACCAAAAATAAAACAAATTGTCAATAAAGAGCTCATTTGCAGGGGAGAATTTGCATAATTTTAATGTAGTTTGCTAAAGGTTAAATAGGAGTAGGATAAAAATGAACCCCAAAAACAACAGCAACCAGAAGAGTGTGCAGGAAAAATAGGTAAAGAACACGCAATTTTCTCACCTGATGCTGCTGATGTGGGAAAAAATACTGACATCATTATTATGACTTTATTGTATCAAAAGTTGTTTATTACGTCATATGATATAATTTGTTTAAAAAAAGATAACCAAAAGCATATACAGTGAAACCTTGGACTGCAAGCATAATTTGTTCTGAACATTTGCTCATCAGCCAAATCACTTATATAACAATGCAATTTCTATATGAAATATTGGAAACTTTATCAACTCAAAACTACAAGTACATTTTCATATAAAAAATGATTCATATAAAATACAGTACAATACCGTTTCACTTGCACTAATAGATCAACATATTTGACTTTAACTGTCTAAACACAATGATATCGTATGGTAGGAACTATTTCTATGTATGACAATCAAAGCAATAAAAGGCAATACTACTGTAAAAGTGTATGAAAATAGTACTTATGTGGGATATAGGTAATGAAGTCTTACTGAACAATGGCTATCACTGTCGGATGCTCACATGAAATAATACACAGGACACAATCAATGTTTCAACCAAAAGGTCTTTATCAAAATAAGCAAATAACATCAAAAGATAATGAGTAGAAATGATAACGACACACAAATGTGTCCGAGCAAAATGTGGATGCAAGATTTGTTTCTTTTACAAGTATTTAAATTTTGTATACCGTTATAAATTTATTAATAATACTTAGTCATGGCTGGTGTGATGAATAGAGGAGAATGGTTACTGTTCAGGATGACTTGCAGTCACTAGCAGAATCACTGCTCAGTTTAGCTCAGTGAAATTTATTTTTCCTTTCATGCAACTTTAACAAGGAACCTATCCAATATAAATAACTGAACCGTCATAGGATATCCGACAAGGTGTAGATTATTGCATTAACAAAACCAAGAAGCGATACAACCTATATTAATGTAATAGTGTTACTAGATATTCTAACTACCAGATACAGAAACCAATGTAAAAGAGAAATAACAAAAAACAATGGAACAAGGACTTTTTCTATGTTATGGTACAACAGGGACCTTTATCAAGAAACAAATACAAAGAATAAATAAACACAATTATTTGGAGTGGTAAGACCATGGACAAATAATTAGTATTATTTAGTATTTTATAGTCAAACATCATAGCAAGACACAAAATCTTTTCCTCAATGCAAAAAAAGACAAAATTAATGCATATCAGCTGAGAAGAACTCACACATACAAGTCATTGACAAAGAACAACTAGAAAATGTCAAGTCAACCATCAACACCACAGGAGATTGCTCTGCAGAGATCAGAAAGAGATTAGCAATAGTCCTACAAAAAATATCAGATGGAAAATCTATGGCAAGGGCAAACAGAAAAATAAAGTTACAACTATTAAAAAGCTGTATCTTTCCAGAGGCAACATATGGTTGAGACGTGGGCAATGACATCCGCAATGGAAAATAAAATATCAGCATTTGAAATGAAATGTTATAAAAAGGTCCCTAAGAGTATCATGGAAAGAAAGAAAAAACAATGCAGATGTCCACAAAGACCTGAACAGAAGACGCACCTAAGACTATAAAAAAATGCAAGCCAACATACTTCAGACATATAAAGAGACACAATCGGTTAGAAAGATTAATCATGGAGGGAAAAAGTTCCAGGAAAGAAAATAGGCAGACCAAGATACGATGGACACATGACATCGAAGATCTGAACATGACGCTTGAATAAGCTGGGCAAATTGCACAGAATTGAGAGGCTTACAGAGTGTCAGTGAGGACCACCAACTGTAAAGGACACTTCACAAAGATAGATCCAATAACACTTGCTTTTGTCTTCTTTTGAGGATTTTGCCGAAATGTGACAAAAATCTATCAATATCTACCACTCAAAATACCTCGTTTGTGCTTCTCAATGATTTCCTTCTTTAACTTTCATCGGAACCATCTTTTTTAACTGATTACCTTCCTAACTTTTCTTCATATGGGTCATTGTTGCAGTTAAGTTACTAAAGAACACTCGTGGCATTTAGACAAACAATTTTAAAATATTTTATGCACATACACACAAAACTTTAGCAAGCTTATATTAGTATAAACAGTACATGTTCGCATGGATGTTGATTATGAGTGGTGACCACAGTCCCGCAAAAAAAAGAGAAGAACCACTGACTCAATAGTAACCATGTGACACATGGCAAAAAAATTGCTACTATTGGGAGACATTGCTCGTGTATCAAATTAACATTTATTGTACAATTGTGCTAGTCTTGTAAAAAACGAATCCTCGCAACCCGAGGTTTCACTGTAAACTAATATTGAATGAGTGAGTGTGACATGTTGAGACATCATAGTACAGCACCATAATATGTGTAAGTGAGCTGAATATTCCTTGTTAACTTTCCCTATCTATAACTCAGCAAGCCATGTTCTCAATGTTTCAGTTAACTTGATCAGAGACCACCTGATCTGGGAAGCAAACCCCATATTGTCAAATTGAAAGCAATCTATGGTAACCATTAGGCAGAGTCAGTGTACATTTTATCATGTAAGTAGTAATGCTGAATTACACTGGTAGCATATTCTCACTATAAAACAAAAGTAAGAAAAATCTTGTATTTTTTTTAGCCATGTCTGATAAGACAACTGTGCATTGCAAATTATTTACCAAAGTTATTCCTACTACACACTGGTGAATTTCGCCAATATGAAAGCTATCCACTGTCAACATTTCTTGACCTTTTGCTATGTTGCTATTGACCTGTCCACACACTACCACATTTAATGCTATGAACAGCAGTAAATAAATATAGGCATGTTATCATCAGATCTGTCATGTTATGAACCTGGGAGGAAAAACAAAACAGCAACAAATCAAAGAGAAATTGGCAGTCTGGGACACCAGAATGATAGCAACAGACAATAAGTGGAGAAAAGTTACTACTACAATACAAAAATGCCTGTGTTACTGGGAACAGAAAGGACAGCACAGAATAGTAACACTACCAAACTGTCATTCATTTCATAAGGTGGTTGGACATAGAGTTGATTATTCCACCAATGAGTAAATAATCATCCCACCCCATTTAACTAGTAGGACTAGACACCTGCATTACCGCCGAAGACGGATGTGTCGGGCCATTGGTGCAAATAAAACGGCGACACAACGTATTTCCATTCTCTGGACTGCATCCTGCTGGAGATTAAGTAGTACTGCTACAGGAGAGATCCAGCAAGAGTTTGAGAATGAACGCTGAAGAAGAAGACACCTGCATGGCAGAATAAGGAGTGTCGTCAACAAGTGAACCATCAGTATGCAGACCGTTCATCCTGTGCTAGGGGAAATTGAATATAGCAATGGGTCTGCCTCCAAGGTGCAATGATGTAAGTTCATATCCAAATATTTGATAACCGATCTACGTTGTGAGGAAACCAGATTAGACTCATGCCTAGACTACTTGCAGAGAATCAACCTTTTGTTTGTTTTTCGTTCGCTCCATTGTAACCATCACGGATATCCGTGCGATTTCCGCCGGGAGCGTGATTACATTGTGCCACCGTTATGCGCCTTGTAGGCCTAGCGCATCTGATTTCGGCATGTATCAACCTTTTAATCTGCAGCATAGTTGGAGATTGCAAGAAAATCACAGCAAAGTCCCTCCTAAAAATTAAAAGAATATCCAACTTGTGGTATTTAATCCTACAGCCATATTGAGTACAACAGTTATCTTGGACTTACAAAAACTCGGGAAAACTTTCCCATAAAAAAAGTGACCTTTTCAAACCAGTCTGAAATTCAAAGTAACATTCCCCAAACTGGCATGGTGAGTGACAAACTCATACTCTCTCAGTATCCTTTCATAATGATCATTATCAAAACTATACAAAAAGAATAATGTATGATTATTACTGATTGTTCGTCCACATCGTCCAATGTCCCATTGGAACATGAGAAAATCTAATGTTAGCGATGTGATAAAACTCAGGAACATCAACACCGATATCTTCTTATGCTAAGCTGTACCACTACAAACATGTAACTCACCTTCTCCAAGTGTTGAAGTGTTTGGGAAGACCCAGATAAACTTCTTTCAAGGTCAGCAACACGTTGCCTTGATGCCTTTAACCGTCCACTTAATTCTTCTATTTCCGCTGTGGATGTACCAGTGTTTAACACAATTGAGAAACAGTACAAGAAAAGACTACCGACATCACATTTTTTTATTTTAACATACTTCTAATTTCCAATTCTTTTCTTGATTTTCTTCAAAGAACAATATGGCATGTACAATACACCCTAGCAAGCATCAACATTTATGCATAGATGTCAACTAGCACTGATTTTCTGTATTGATACAGATTTTGGGTTCAACCCCCCCCCCCCCCCCCCAACTCCCTTTTTTTTAAATGTCACTTGGTGTTAAAGTGATTTTAAAGTTTTTTTTTTAAATCCTAATAATTATTACTAATTTACGTAGTAAAAATACCTAGTAATTATTACTAATTTACGTAGTAAAAATACCTAGTAATTATTACTAATTTACGTAGTAAAAATACCTAGTAATTATTACTAATTTACGTAGTAAAAATACCTAGTAATTATTTTTACCGCTTCCGGTAAAATAGCGCGAGATGACAGCTATGTTGATTCTCACTCATCAAAAATGGAAGTGTAGTTTGGTGTTTCTGGATTCTTCATCTGGAATAGGTGGACTCATTCATGTATGTATTAATTAGAGATCACAGCGTAGCCAGGTGAGGTTTTCCCAATACAACACTGCGACAGGATTAGCAATCCGACAGAGAGAACTCAAGTCGCTCGTACAAAATGGAGGATTTCCCGGAGGGCCGTCTCCAGAAAACTCTTCTACCCCTGACGCTAAAAGGCAACAAAGAGTTTCAGCGAATAGATAGATAGAATTATTACTAATGCAGACGCTTTTATCTCACATGCTCATATGGGGGGAGGGGTTGTTTTTCACTATTTGTTTTATATATTCTTGATAACGCCCTAACAGTTCGAAATGTTGAAAATATCTTGTGTATTGTAATTTGTATGTTTTCTTGTTTACATCTCATAACCCCTTAGTCTAAGTGATAGTCCGTCGTGTTCAAGTGAAACTTTCAGAACCTGTGTTCTACTAAGTACTATTATGCATGTGGTTGCATCTGTGGGTCTCACCAATGGCCCACTAGACATACCATCCATGCAACAGAAAACCTTAGTGGATGACATGCCGTTATATTGAGGTTATCTTCTTATAGAAGCTTCATGGCATGTCATCTATACAGTTATGATTTTGTTTTGATGTTGAAGTGTTTTTCATGTTTGCCTGAATATATATGTATGCACCGCACCCTCTGTGGTTGGGAGGGAGCCAGAGATGTACTGTGCAGCAGTGAGGAGGAGGAAACTGACATCACTGTTTTTCCTATGGCTGAGGCCCATCATAGAGGCACAGTGACTCAGGACGTGACAATCCTTTTGACTTGAACATTTGGTTGCATGCCTGGAGCAATAGAGAAGTTCGGCATAACCAGTAGTCAATTGGTGGTGGGGAATAAGCACAGTGAACACTATCTTGGCTACAGTGGCTAGGAGCAGTGCACAGGTTGAAACCTACCTTCCTGGAGGTGTGATAGTTATTCTCTGGCTCTGTCCCGGGGTGGGCCGAAAAGCCACAGACTTCCCAGCAATATAATGCCATCTAATGGCACTGGGTCAAAGGGCATGAGCCCATGGACCGCTGGATCAGCAACCAACCAACCAACCAAGTACTATTGATATACCATCACTGCAGATGGGTCAATAGATCTGACAGAAGAATGATGAACTAGTTGACCAAGTAGTATGTGCTGCTCTCCTGGCAGGACATGATGATCATGGGATACTGCCCCACCGGAATGCCTTCTGAAACTAAACATGCATCCATAAACCCCTCTAACACAATAATGTTTTTCAGACAACAAACCATTTACAAGTTCAGGTTTCAACTTGGTGCTCAACTAAGGTGGACCTGTGTTTTTTCCAGAAGGGATAGCAATGCTACCAAGAACTACCTGCTCACAGTTAAAGGGATTATTTCATCAACATTTCTCCTCGCATATTGCCAGGCTTGAAAGAGGAGCATAGAATAGCAAAAATGTTTACCTTCTATGCATGTCATACAAGGTAACTCAGGAGGTTTTGGGGTGGAGTTGACTGTCCCGTCTCGTATAGGGTAAAAGTAACACAGCAGTAGCTTTATGATCACAGGAAACAAGAATGTTGAATAATGATGGGTAAAGAAGCACTCACCTATTCTCTGATCGGCTATCCTCTGACACTGGTTTACTTGAGATTGAAGCTCTGTTTTCTCTGCAACTAAGATGCCTATAGTTTGTATGTGAACCTGCATGACACATAAGACATATTTTCCCACATATGTAGCTACATTACAACATTTTCTAAATAACCTGAAAGATCAGAGTGGTAGCAACAAAAGTCAAGATTCTTTAGCTCGCACACACACACACACAGAGAGAGAGAGAGAGAGAAAAAGAGAGATATATTTAGTGCTGACCTGTGTGAGATCAATGCAAAATGATTTTATAGACACCAATACATGTTTGTTTGTCTGTCAGTCAGTCTTATCTGGTCTGTCCTGTACTTGTGTGTGTGTGTATTTTCATGATAATATTATGATGATAATAGCTTTTGCATCTTTACAGAGTCAGGAAACAGACCAGTGTAAAATATCAAATGAATTATTAGGTCCTCAAACTGTTTAAATTGCCAAGAGACATAGTCCCTATGTTTTCACACATGGCTGTTTGCCAGGGCAGGTTTTATGGAGAAAGTGCCTTGCACAATTGCAACTAACACCCCCATCTCGGCTCTGTTGTCAGTCCCAAGGGAAAGGCAATGCCAATATGTTTGGAAACAAGCAGAACTACAGGAGATACCAGAAGATAATAAAAATAAAAACGCTCTTGCACACACTTGGACAGAGTACAAAGCCAGACTCTCCGCTTCTTTTGTGGTGGCATGAAATCAACACCAAAAGTGGCCTGTGAAATTGATGCAAACATAGAGCCACTAGACATTAAAAGAGAAAAGGCAACTATAGAAGCTGTGGAAAGATACAAACGGTTCCCACAAAACCATCCTAATAAAGAAGTAGTCAACAAATTGATACACAAAACAAGACTAAAACAAAAATCCCCAGTACAGCTAGCAGAAGAACTAAACAAGAAACATCACTTTCCTGAAGATAGAAAGTAGATAGATAAATCTGAAAGAGTATAAAATATCCCACCAAATTCATCCCCCAACTGCCCCAATAAACACTACACTAATTGACAAGTTAGTAACCATGGCAATAAACCAAATAAACAGATGGGTCAGCCTTCAAAGCCACCATCAATGCGAAATATGGCTCTCTCATAGTTCTCTCTGGCAAAACATCAATAGTTATCTGCTCCTTGTGAAGAGTTCTGCAGCAACTATGATGCAGAGGTGAAACCAATATCGGAAACACTCTCATACATCATCACCAAATGCAAAAATGATACAAGTCCAAAAAAAACTTAGTAATATTCATGGACTTCTTGTCTACAAGGCCTTGAAAACTGGAATTCAACAGCAGAGAAAACTATAAGCAACATACTTCAAGCTACAAACATACTTACATCCTATGGCATCAATACTACACTACAGTGGATACCAGGCCACAAAGATATCAGTGGGAATGAAAGTACTAATAAATGGGCAAAAAAGGGAGCAACTATGCCTCAACCGGGAATTCCCACCAACATTAAAATAGCTCAACACATTATCCGCAACAACTGTAAACAACAATGGATAGACCACTTGGCCACTGGCTCAAAAGGAAGAGTACTATATGCAGACATGTCCAAACCAAATCCACACGACAGCATAAATAGACTACACTGCAAAGATCAAACCACAATATTAAGGCTTCGAGAAACAAATGTACAACTTAACAAACATCTACAAAGAATTACTGCAGACCATACACCATACTGCAACCACTGGAACAGACAAGAAGAGGAAACAATTGAGAAGAACCTGTACTTTTGTCAGAAAGGAAATGAGTTGTCTGTATTTATTATAAAACACCACCTTATTGAATGCCCTGCACTACAAGGTCTATGAAAACAACTGTTACTAGTTGTTTCAGTTACTGCAAAGCTTTATGTAATGATCTTTGTTTTACATGTCATTTGTGTTCAAGTTTGTCCCTCAAAAGTGTTTCAAAAGTTTCTTCACCTTTTCATCGAACACAAGGTACCAGTAATTAATTTTACCAATCACAGACTAATGAACACACAAAAATATATAGATGTCAGTATGCAAAACAGACAAAATCAACATTTCAACCACAAGGTCTTTCTCAGCCTTTGAGATAACCTTATATGAGGCCAGGTGCTGCCTCAGTTACACAACTGAGAAGAACCTGTACTTTTGTCAGAAAAAAGGATATGAGTTATCAAGAGCTACCTGCTCACAGCAAAAGAAGGAATTATTTCATCAACATCATCATCATCAAGGTCTTTCTCAAGATAAATACAGACAGATTATTAGACAAGATAACCTAAATTTTCAATGACACAAACACAATACAAAATAAGATTACAATTTTCACAGTAATCCCCAGATGTAGGGCCGGTCTTAGGCCATTGCAACCTATGCGGCCGCAGAGGGCCCCACACTTCATAGGCCCATAAATTCATATTAGAATTTATTTTATTATCCTCTTCCCTATCCAGACTGGACCCTGCGCAATCCGTTTCGCATTGGGCCCCGCAATTGTTAGGGCCGGCCCTGCCCAGATAGAATGACATTTTCAGCCTTTCTTTGAAATCCTAGCTATTTAAGAATTTACCCTGGATTAATGTGACTTTTCAGCAATAGTTTCTCTGGAAAAGTCCAGGTGTCGATTTTACTGCCATCCTTCCCCACCAACTAGGCAGGCAATAAAAGTCAGGAAAGATGGAGTGGAGGGGTGTGTGGGGAGGAGGGCAATAAATAAGTTGAATTCAGCCATGCCCATGAGACCATTAAAAATACCACATTTTATGCTTTGAGAATTACTTCTGATGAACAATTCTTATCTGTTTTCATCCCAGGAATTACAAGCAATATAGATTCAGTAACCTGTTATGCATGTGGGGAGGTTTCCACAGAACTTTCTTCTAAATCCAGAAGATTCAAACTCTCAACTGTTTGCAATGCTGAGAAGAACAATCCTACTCAGAAGGGTTAGAAACATAATTGTATAGATGAAGTGCTGTGGAGCTTCCTCAAAAAGAAAACCTCACCACATATGCATAACATCTACTAGTTTTTTACTTTGCATTGTGGTTTATCTAAGGGGCCATTGGTGAGATCTTCAGACTTTTCGCATGAGGGCCTATTTTATTTTCTCTGCTTTCGCTTTTAAGCATCGCTGGATTTATTAATGATCATTTTTTGGGCTACGGCATGTTTGTCGCTTGATATGCAGTAATATTGTAACATCTCAGAATGTTTGTAACTCCTTCAATCACCCTCTTTGTGGTCTTTCCCTGGTTCTTGGTGTTTCAATTCTCATGTTCTTGCACACTATCTAGAGCAAGTTTATGTGAGCATTCAAATGCCCTAACAGTTTGCTGGACATGTCATAGCTTCAGCCTTGAATGACCACTTTAAAAAATTACATTACAATGAATACATCTTCTGAATGAATCACACCATTTATGTCACCATATTGACCTCTTCTTATTCCATGGAGGTGATAATCTAAATTATGAATGATGACATAAAATTAGTACCTGTAACTGTTCTTTAAGAGATCCAATATCTTTTTTATGCTTTTCGTGGAAGGAATTTCTTTCTGCCTCTAACTGATGCTGCAAGCCAGTGGAATGTTCTCGCTAAAAGAAGGTGGGAACACAAATTTGGGTGATATCATAGGTTACATAACTTTAATTGATACAAAATCATACATGATACAACATCAATTCATTAATAATTGATACAACATCAATTCACTCACTAATCAAAGACACAACATCATATATGATACAACATCATACAGAAATGATAAGTTCAACTCCAAATCAACAATTCATTATCAAAATTAAATGTAAGTGCACATCTTCATCTTCAGAGTTCATTCTCAAACTCCCGCTGGTCAGCAGGATGTAGTTCAGAGAATAAAATGTGTCATAGCTTGCCTGCTATATCTGCACCTTTTGGCCTGTTATTTCTTAGTCAGCAGGTCATCATGATGGCACTCCAGACATGTTCATAGGTACTCCAATCTCATATTCAATATGTCCCTTCATCATCATCATCAAGTGCCGTCTCCGCAACGGAGGTTGGCTGCAACGTATCTCCAACATCTCCTGTCTTGTTGGTGCACTCTGCTAGACTGTAACCTGTCCATCGTGTAATGTTACTCTCCCACTTGTATCTCTGCCTACCTCTTGCTCGCTTCCCTTTGACTTTACCCTCAAGTAAGGTCTTCAATAGGGTGTCATGTCTTTTAATGTGTCCAAAGTATTTTATTTGCCTCATCTTTATTTCTCTTAGTAGTTCTTTCTTCATATTAAGTGTCTTTAGCACCTCTTTATTTGTTTTCTTCTCTTTCCATGATGTTCTCCCTATTCTTCTATATACCCACATCTCAAAGGCATCTCATATATACCCACATCTCAAATATGTCCCTTAGCATGTGGTTACTGACTGTTCCTGTTCTGTGTTGGTTGATAACTCTTCTTTTGATTCCTGTATTACACTCCTTTCATGGAACATCACGCTTCACTGCCAGGTTCTGCATTCTAGCCATAGACACTGAAGAAGAAATACACCCCATATCATTAATTGAGCTAACTCCTTGATTGCATTCAAAGTAGCACAATCCATTGAGCTACCACTAGTTACTATGGCTATACTGGCAAGTTGTTAATTTTCCCCCAGCACCAGGCGCAGAAATAAAGGTAACACTCTTCAGCGCAGATTTCAACATAGACTCCAGCCACTGACAAGTGTAGATATCCTGGCTAAATCTCTTGAATCATAGAATACTCATAGAATCAAACAGAAAACAGTCTCAAGCCATATCATTGCCCCGATCTCCGCCATCGCCATACTACTAGTGGTTGTACAGAAAGCACCACTTACTTCCCTAATACACATCCCTCTGCATGGAGCTTTTAATTCTAAGCACAGCTCACGTACCAAACCATGGACTCATCAGTGTAGGCAATAATATGTCCATCTAAGAAATTCTCACAAATCAGAGCATGGACTTCTGAATCTATATACAGTAGAATGTCATTGTCATGTTTCCTGAAAAGTGTGATTACCACTACAATGGAAATTGTAAACTAGATAGGCTTCTTTCCCAAACTTCTCCATGTTCTATGTCCACTAATGTGCAATAATTAATTATTGTCCAGTTAATAACCTGCTCTACCCAGCCAAATCAAAACCATCTCCTTCATTGTTTCCTTTGATACTTTCAATATCATCATGTAATGGATGATTCTTGTCTGCTCTAATATGGAGGTATATCTTTTTTGACCATAGTAGTATGATCATCGCTACTATTTCTGTATCTCTGAGCCATCTAAGAATGATACACATAGCTTCATTTTGGATACTATAAATTTTATCAGTCTGTGTTGGGCCAAAGGTCAGGATGGCCAAGGCATACTCTAATACTGACAGGACAAGTCCTTGATATAACAGTAAAATAAGTCTTCACAAAAAAAAAAACAGCAGTCATCACTCCAGATGCAATACACCACTGACCAATGTGATTCAATTCACTTTATAGGTCTAAGACAATTTTTCTTCTTTCCAGTATCTGACGGTATACCAGAATGCCCTCTACTTATGAGAGGGTTCTGTCCTTTCCAATCAGCTGTTCACCTGTAACCATATATATTAAAGAGCACGAGACAAAAGTAAACCCTGCAAAAGACCTGGGTTTATTGTTGTCTGATCTTGTGTCCAAATGTCATGCATCAGTTCTACATTTCTCTGAAACAAGGATGACAAAATCCAGTTGATAAGAAAAGTGTTTATGTTTAAGGTTGATCAAATCCAGTTGATAAGAAAAGTGTTTATGTTTAAGGTTGATGAAATCCAGTTGATAAGAAAAGTATTTATGTTTAAGGTTGATCAAATCCAGTTGATAAGAAAAGTGTTTATGTTTAAGGTTGATGAAATCCAGTTGATAAGTAAAGTGTTTATGTTTAAGGTTGATCAAATCCAGTTGATAAGAAAAGTGTTTATGTTTAAGGTTGATGAAATCCAGTTGATAAGAAAAGTGTTTATGTTTAAGGATGATCAAATCCAGTTGATAAGAAAAGTGTTTATGTTTAAGGTTGATCAAATCCAGTTGATAAGAAAAGAGTTTATGTTTAAGGTTGATGAAATCCAGTTGATAAGAAAAGTGTTTATGCTACGTTCCAACAACCAAGCCAGTAGGAGATGCAAAGAAATCTTGTAAGTATCCTCTAAAACAATCACCACTGCTCTTAATTGAACATGCTAGCTCTTCAATTTCGTAATCCTGCAGCCTACCAATGATAACATTTATTGAAAAATGACAGCAGACAATAAAAGTATCATGGATGGACAGCTTAGGTTATATGCTCTGGTTATATGTCCACACATTTTGATTGCAAGCCTACCAAGCATATATATTCTAAATATAGTCCAAGCAACACTGATGTGTTCATATGGACATTTAATTTACTATCTCCTAACCCTTGTAAACCCTGTTTGCTTTACGTTAGCTGGCCTACATTTTAAGCCATGGTAATCAGAGCACATACCTAGTACCAGTTTACTTCATGGCATGCACACAAAAAAATGCTGTCAACAAAAGAACTGATTTAAGGTGCTAGAGGCAGAAAATTGTATAGAGAATTAAAAGTCTACCAAAGACAACATGCACGAGAGAAAGAGAAAGTAAATGTGGAAAACACAGGGACATAACTGATACCATATACTTACAAGTTGTTGGTTCTGTGACAGTAATTGTTCATTTGCCTGAGAATGCCTTGCCAATAAGGCAGCTAGGTCTCTGTTTCGCTCCTGCCACAGACATCATTTTGGAAGTTGTACAACATTCATAATTATCCAAAAATAGAAATATCAACATTAACAAAGTACTACAAACATATTTATATTCAGCGAGGTCACACTAAAATCTTTGGCAAGACACCAGCTGTAACGCTAAATTATATCTGATTTAGAGCAAACACATTTCTAGTAGTAATTTACAACTGTGAAACATGGACACTTAATAAATCAATGGCAAAGAGAATTTGTGACTTTGAAGTGAGATGTTACAAAAGGATTTTAAGAATACCAAGCACCCGTGTGTTGCCAGGGCCCAAAAGGGGAGCAAAGAATAGCAATACTGTTTACCTTCCATGCATATCGTAAAAGGTGACTATGGAGGTTATGGGATGGAGTTGGCTGTCCCATCCCATATAGGGTCAGTGACCCAAAGCCATGCTGAAGTCAGATGTGTCAGGCCAAAAGGCGCAGATATTGCAACAATTCTGTAAACCATGACACAACGTATTCCGTTTTCCGGACTACATCCTGCTAATCTGCAGGAGTTTGAGAACGAATGCAGAAGAAGAATACCACGGACAGTGACAAAAGTTGAATTAAAAAAACATTAAAAATCAAAGAAGGTTTGTTCCTAAACATTATAAGGTTTTTTGACCACATAGAGAGACAGCATCATAAAATTAATCATGGAAGGTGTTGTTGGTAACAAGGTTAAGGGCCGCCTAAGACAAGGAGAGAAATCTCAGATTGTTTTTTAACGGTAGCTGCAGCAGATCAACTCACCCAGAATCATGAAACGCTCAAAATATTCATGAAGATGACCACTCCCCAGAAAGAGTGTCATCCTGAAATAATGAGGTCACACAGCTACCATTAACGCTAAGGTCACACAGCTACCATTAACGATAAAATAATGCATTCCCATCAAATTAGTATGTGGTTGAGAAAATATATTTCTGGAGACATACGTATGCCAATAAAATCAAATATTTTCTGTACACCCACAGTGGCAGAATAAATATGGGATGTTGAAAGAGGATATAAAACAAAAATAATTATAAACATTTTAACCAAAGTGAAACACCCAGAGCAAACAGAATACAAGAATCAATCTGCTTTAAAACAAAATTAACATAAAGATAACATATGCTCTCTCTCTGTGTCACATGTAGTGTATGTGTTAGTTAGTCGTTAGATCATCGTCATTGCACTCTGGACAAGTCCATAGGTGCTTAGATCTTTCCTTGAGTGTATCCGCCATTACACATTGACTGACGGTCCCAGTACGTCGTTGATTGACCATCATTCTTTCTCGCCCATGAAAACTCTCCTTTCTAGCGACACCACATTTCAAACTAAGCTCCTTTATTCTAATCATGGAACAAGAGTCATCGTCACTTGTAGTCATTTGTTCGTGCGTTTTCCCTTAGGGCATTCAAAAGTCTGCCCGATCCATCGCTCCACCAATAGCCGTAGTAGCAGCGTGGGCAGCCAACTTATCTGCTCTCTCATTACCCCGGACTCCCGCGTGTCCCAGCACAAAAATAAAAGTCACTGTACGCACACAGGAATTATTCACTGTTCTCTAACATACCCCGCCTGAACTTTCACAATCATGTTCAAGGAGTCACTAAGTATACAGGAATGCTCGCAGACAGTCTGTGAGCAGACCCATGCAAAGCTTTGGTTACTGCCAGAATCTCCATTGTCATGCTGCTTGTCGTCTGAATGTATGTATGTACATATGTTGTTAGAATCCCCAGGAATTATGAGTGAGTAGCTTTTGTTTCCTATGTGCAGTGGTATAGTTTCTCCAGAGCTTTCTTTCATACCAAGATTTCTACTCTCTGCAGTGTGCAATGTCTTATATGGAAACTACTACTAATACGGCAAATTTGGCACTTTGTTTAGGTCAGCTGTGTGTCAAACTACATTTATTTTTGGATAATGTACTTTGCTGCCAGTGAAATAAACTTATGTAAGAAGACAATTTCATTACAAACGGTACCATGGAGGTACTACACCCAATTTTCATTTTACGGTTATGATGGACAACAGTTGTCAGTTAATTACCCATGTGTTGCCAGAGCCCAAGAGGGGAGCAAAGAATAGCAACACTGTTTATCTTCCATGCATGTCGTAAGAGGCAACTAAGGAGGTTATCAGATGGAGTTAGCTGTCCCATTCCATATAGGGTCAACATGACCCAAAGCCATGCTAAAGTCGGATGTGTCAAGCTGAAAGGTGCAGATATCGCAGCATTGTTGTAAACCATGATACAACGCATTCCATTCTCTGGACTACATCCTGCTAATCTTCAGGAGTTTGAGAACGAACACAGAAGAAAAAGAAGAATTACTTTTGTTTCGTTCTCATAGACAAAGTTTTTTCTCAGCAGTGCCCCTAACACATCTGGAGTGAGGGTACCAACCTTTTAATTTCTCATGTACTCGCCTCATCCACATGTGACAACCTTCCAATCTGTGTTTACAATCAGTCTGTACATTTTTACTTTATACAAATGATGATTCATCACCCACTCTGACCTCAGGTTAGTGAACTCAAATTTTTCTATACTGTTGTGTTGGACAATGTGTGTCTGTGAATTTGGACTTAATTATGTCTAATTTCCAATGAGGCACTTCCCTACCAGCGAACTTGTCACATGTAAGCAGATAATTCCATTGCCTACTGTGTCCGGATACTAATCCCAGTTTTCTTTGTATTGATGTGTTGGGTAATGATTGTCAGTCGAATTTGACTTGCACGAATTCACTATGAACCCCATTACATACATGTGCATGTATGTGTGTTAAAGGTAAAGGTAGGTCCCATGGCATCTGCCGTCGGGGATGAAGATAACTCTTCATGTGCTAAGCCGCAGCAACTATTAGGTGGGGTAGCCAGTTCCCTTCCTTGCTGTTTTTTTTACCTTCCCTGACTCATGCGTCAGGTACTCATTTTACAGCTGAGTCGACTGGAGAAGTGGTCGTGTCAAGTGAGAAATCACAACCCGGACATTTTTTTTTTTAATGTCCGGACGTGGTTTCGAACCTGGCACGCTGTAACCAGATGATAGCAAGCAAGCTCACTATCCACTAGGCTACCGAGTTCCTCATGTGTACATTTGTATAAAACATGAACAGATAGTTGGAAGATTAAGAAAAGCCAGAGATTACTATGAAGTAGTATTTCACACTACTATTTCAAAGTACTATGAATGCTGGGATAACTTTGCACAAGATGTTGCAGCAGACAGTGCCTTGCACAAATATTGGAAATTACACACGGCAATGAATAGAAAAACTGACACAGAATTAAACTTGTGCTTGAATGACAAGTTGGGGCTTGTACTGACCATAGATGAGCAGCTGGGCATCGCTTTCTTCAGTAGATACCTCCAATAATCAGACAAGAACAATATTGATGAACGTAATAATATTGTCAAATAGCATCTCAAATAGCATCGCTGGTAACAAGCGATGTCACTGATGAAGAATTGGTCTCGTTGGAGGATATAAAAGAGACCACAAATAAGATATCTGATGGTGCACCAGGTCCTGACAGAACACACTACAGCTTCCTGAAAAATATTGCAGATGACCATCTTAAATACAAATGTTGATGATTTCAAAAAAAGTCTGAAAACAGGACGGTACCAGAAGAGTGGCTACACAACTACCTTCTCACCCTGACAAAGGTAGGAAAGACACCACAACATCAAGAGTTATCACATAATCACCCTACAAAATGTTTATGGCAAGGCGTTGGAGAGGATAATCACTAGAAGACTGGCCTTCGATTTGAAAAATAGAAGCCTACTTCCTGACACTCTAGGTACATACAGACTGGACAGAGAGACGGCCACAAATGTGGCAATCCTCGCGTATGACATCTACAAGGGCTTTCAGGCAAAGGAGGAAACAGTGGTCGCTACGATCAACCTAGAAAATGCTTACAACAGTCAGCTTCGGCCAGCTAATACATTTGCTAAGTGAACTCAGCATCAAAGATCAGAACTATAGCACCGGAATTGCCACAGGGATCGCTATTATCACCTGTACTCTTTAACGTCTACAAATTCAAAATAGCGCAGCTTCGGGTGCCTGGACCCGGCAGGATACTGACATATGCTGATGACCTCTTGCTGTATAAGCACGGCAGATAATCCCACCAAGGCAAACATCGTCTGGTTCTCACTGAACAACAACAAGATGATGATGATGATGATGTTCCTTCTTCGCAAGCGAAGATGAGCATGGCATGAAAAACAATAAATGTAATGAACAAGTAGAAGAAAAAGAAAAATTAAACAACAACATAGTTACAGACACAGTACCAGCAGCCACCTGCATGGGCATCAACATTGACAGGGAGCAGACTATGAAATATCTAGACATCACTTTTGATACAAGTCTATCTTTTGCGAAACATGGACAATGTCATTCAGAAAGCTAGGAAAGAAGTCAGTGCAGTCAAAATCAGGGCATCTGCAGAGATGCTGCAATAAACCCTTTTTCAGATGATGCAGACAGAGGTATTATCTGTGTTGGACTATGGTTTAGGTTTACTTACACTGTCGCAAACACAGGTGGATAGACTGGAGAGTTCAAAACAAAGCCATGAGACATGTCCTAGGATGCACAAGAGATACACCTATCGCAGCCATGAGGTTTCTCCTAGACCTACAGAGCATTAAAGCAAGACATAAAATAGAACAGGTTAAAGAATGCTTCAAGGCCGCCAATAATGATCATCACCTCTTACACCAATCTCTAGACAACACAAAAGTAAGGCGTATCAAGAGAGGAAGATCTTGGATGGCAGAGGCAGAAGATACCATACTCAGAGTTTCTTCCAGTGACTCAGTGATTCTATCAGACTCTCAAAGTATGCTGCACAAGATAGAAAAGTTATAATCAGAACTGAGTGGGTCACTCTTCTCAACAACGTGCAGAACATTACATGGATCTACTGTCCAGGTCACACTGGGGTCAGAGGAAACGAAAGAGCCGATATGTTGGCTGGTAAGGCCGTGGTGAATGGCACTCAGATACAAAGATGAAACATTATTGAATTAATTAGAGCAGTCATGGATACCCTACGAGAAGATGAGGAGGAGGTTGAAAGAGACAATGTACATATTCAGAGAATGATAGAAATGAGAGGACTAGAGGCGATGGGAGAAAGTGCTCCCTCTCTGGAAAGATCAGAAGAACATGTAATCAGCAACTGACTGGGACACTGAGCGTATACACTTTTAGATGGCTGACAAGCAGAGCGTATATGGGAATTCCCCCAATGTGTGACGTTTGTTCCTAATCAAGAATCCAAATTCAAGAATCATCTTCACAATGTGAATGCTGTTCTAGTTGTCATGATACTTTATTTTTATGTTATATTTTATAGTGATTTAAAGATTGAAAAATACTACTATTTACTGAGTATGTATAGCAGAGCTGGGCAACCTTCTTTTGGTCTGCAGGCCGGATTGAGTATTTTTATGTGGAATGGGACCAACAAGCTTTTGTTTATTCTTTTGAAATAGTATTTTCTGACCTCAAAAGCCAATGTATATGGTACCGGGTAAATTGAAATCCGACTGCTGTGCTAGTAAAAATTGTTGGTGGGCCAGTCTGCATTCCATATTTTGCCCACCTCTGATGTTTAATTAAACTGTAAAACTGTGGTTCCCAAACTGTATAAAGGATCATGATGTGCACAGCAAATTTTCAGTTGATGATAAACAATTGTTCTCTGAATTTCACATCTTGCAAGTTAGCGAGAACTGTGCTATTTATACACTCCATAACGTGTATGTTGTCTTCGGCATGAATTTTTGTAATGATATCACATCTTTTTTTAACTTTTTTTTAAAATACAATAAAATACCACAATACCATGTTTATTAAAGTGTACCACCATTCAAGAAATGTTTGAGAACCACTGCTTTAAAAAAAACCTTCATATAGTATAAATAAAAAAACAAGCACCTCAAGTTCTTGCACCCCATTGTTTGATGAATCATCCCCATTCAGATATGATGACTGAAATATGCAACAAGTAAACCAGGAAAAACACAGTAGATATGGAAAAATCATACATTTATCAGTGAAGTATGAAATAATGTGGGATACAAGTGCCAAATATAATCACATAAATATAACAATAGTCCCCAGCTTGGGGCACTACACCAACCTCCACAGTGAGCCAATCTGCTGGGATTTGAGATATTTGAAATACCAACACATACCCAAAAAAAGCTACACAGAGAAAAAATACACATTTCAATGGATGATACTTCTGCATTTGTTCTCACAATTCCAATAAGTGTTGTTAGAACCTCTGATCATTTTCTTCTCTTTCAATGAAGTTGTCCCTATTCTTCTATATATCCACATCTCAAAGCATCAATTCTATCTTCTTGCTGTTTGTTCATTGTCCATGTTTCTGAGCCATACATTAATATAGAATGGATGAAGCATTTTATAATTCTCATTTTTAGTTAGTAATTTGTTTAGATGTCATTATTTTCCTCATGTTATTGAAAGTACTATTAGCCATTCCTATTCTTCTGTTAACTTGTTTCATATCCATCTACCATCATTTGTGATTATGTATCTGAATACTGGTAATGATTTACTTGTTGTGGTATCTCTCTATGTATTTTTATGTTTAGTACCTGTTCTTGTTTTTTGGATGTTTATATCTAGCCAATATCCTTTACTTGATTTATCACTGATCTATTAGTCTTCATAATTCCTATTTACTTCCTGCTAAAAGGAATTGTTTGTAATTCTCCCACTGATCTAGAGTCTTAGAATTCCTTCTATATGTTTAAAAATGTTCTCTTGGGTGGTAAAATACATCCTTGTCTTACCCCTCTTTTAATTTCTATTATTTGTTAGATGTTTTCACACCTTACTGGTGCAGTTTCTATTAAGGAGACATTAATTTAAACAAAATATTTATATTAATAAATTCCAACAATAAATGTGATTGAAAAAATGTACTGGAAGTTGTGTTTTTTTTTAATACAACATTTTAAATAATCCCACGCAATGCAAAGGACAATAGAAGCAGTTAAACCCAATACATGTAAGTATCATCATAAAATTATTAAATCATCCCACAATTTATTTAAATAAAGCAAAGACATTTTAAAATGTGTACAGTACAGTTTAAGAAAATTTGAAATTCAAAAGAGCAAATATTGATGCAGATAAATCCAAGTGTGAGGATTATAATCAAAAGATGATTCTGTACAGAGCTAGCAAACTTATGATGATAAACAGGTTTCACGGGTAATGTTTACAGAATTTTTAAAACAGAAGTGTGCAACCTCTTTTGGTCAAAGTGTCAAATACAGTATCCTCAGTTTGCAATGGAATCAAGCCAGTCAACTCAACAATCTGAAGTTGTTTTTTTTAGTTCTTTGAACTTCCCAAGGACATGGTAGCATTTGTTGTTAAATGCAGAAAATGTTTTTCAACTTTAACAGACTGACTGTGTTTGAAGTCCAATCTTTTGTAACCTTCAATGTTGAACATCATAAGTTGGTAGCAGGCACTGTCTCTGAAGAGTCCATTTTGTTGTCAATACTGTTTTGAACAAGTAACATCAGAGTTTTGACATAATAATTTCTTTATTATCACTGTTTAGTATTGTATATTATGGCTCAGATAGCTTTGATTTTGTATTTTCTGAGTTATAGGATTAGTGCTTATAGTAATTTTAAATCAGCTTGCCTGGACAGTAGAAATGATTTTATTGGTTAGATTTGGCCTACTGGCTATATTTTGCATCATCATCAGGTGCCATGCCGGCTGGCGTAGGCGGTCATGGCTCTCCACAGCTCTCTGTCCACAGTATTATGTATCAAGGTTATTGTTGTTTCCTTGCCGTGCCAGGCTGTCAAACTGTCTAACATTTTCTCATGTTGTCGTCCTCTGTCTCTGTTGCCTTCAATTTTGCCTGTTGTGACTATGTTCTCTAAACCTGCCTGTCTCATGAAGTGGGCAAAAAAAAAGATTGCCTTTTTCTTATATATCTTATATATTTTGCATACCGATTTATAATATAGTGATTTCTGCATGAGGGCCAACTACAGTGATTTTTTTATTGTGTTTGTGGAACTGTGGGCAAACCATTTGTCTTATGTTCATGAGGTTGATTTCACCCATTTGATGCCTATAAATATACTGGTACATCACGAAAATGAGCCAAGCAATGATCGCTGCTTAGACGGTATGTCAAGAAAGGTCAAATTCTATTTGCCTGTAAGATGTTTCACATATGGTCGAAATATTACACTCTACAAATAATCTTTATACTGAGCTAACAGATAATGCTTTGCAGATTTGGCTTCAGGGATGAACATTCTGGCTATTTCATCTAACAGACATCACATTTCTTTTTCACAATCAACTGTCAAGACTTCTAAAAATGGCGCGTTTACAGCTTTTCAAAGTTAGGATCGCTGTTTACAAGATATACAAAAACATAGCTGGCATTTTTATTTATAGTTGTCGGCTGTGGGAGTGACTTTTACTTTTAAATATAATCAGACAACATATTGACATTCATGCTCCCCGGCAGAAATCACACGATATATTCGTTGTGGTTATATGAGAGCGAACGCAGAAGAAGAACAACATATTGACATACTCAAAAGTTTAGATAACAACAAACATTATGTTCTAGACTAGATCTACAATACTTGTGTGCCAAAGGTAAGTAAACCTGCACTGTAAATCTCATAAACACAATGTAGACTTAATAAAAAATGAAATTCTGGTTCAAATAGAACAATTTGCAGAAGACGGATGTGTCTGGCCATTGACACAAATAAGACAGCTGTTTTTCCTATTGCATTTCCATTGTCTGGACTACATCCTGCTGGAAATCTAGCAGGACCATTGTCCTTCTACAAGAGAGATCCAGTGGGAGTATGAGAATGAACAATGATGAAGAAGATGAAATAGAATAAAATAAATAAATCCCACAAGTATGCATGGTAAGTGATAATGTTTGTTCCTTTGTGAATGTCAGGAATGAAAATATATTGACACAAACAATAATGTTAAATACAATTGTTGGTAGAACAAGTCATGGAAGCTTGTATAGGTTGCATGTAAAGGAATGATAATTATGTTGTGTCAAAGAGGTTTAAAACCGAATGACGACATTTCCTTTACAAGTGCATTTTTAATATGATCCTGGGGAGCAAAGAACCCTAAGCCAGTTCTGAGAGATGCTCCAACAGACATTACTAATCTGTTCAGGATGATGGAGTATTTAGTGTATAAGGAAACGTAAGTACAATATCAATCTTGAGCCTTTATTGTGCTTATGGTAATTGGAGTGAAAATAGTGATAAATACAATTTTTTTTCTACCATAAATCAGGTCTAGTTGGAGCTTCTCTCATTTTTTGTCTTTGAAAATAAACTCACAATTGTGTTATAATTTAGCATCACTCCCGTGTGTTTTCGGGGACCGAAAGGGTAGGAAATAATAGCAACACTGTTTACTTTCCACACATGTACTACATTCTGCTAATCTGCAGGAATTTGAGAATGAACACAGACAAAGAAATAAAATTCAGTATCATGATGTGAAAACCATAATTTACTTGCATTTTTTCTTAACAAAGGTCTTTTGATCAAAATGTCATAATTCTATTTTGCTGTATATAAAAATATGAAAGATTGTTGCATATGCACAGAACAAATCATTAAAAATATCATTTACCTCAGACAGAAGTCCATTTATTTGTCTGGACAGCTGCTGCAAGCTTTCTGTTGAAGCTGTTGTTCTGATTAAAGAATATAAACAAATCATTAAACTTTTTGTCTTTGGCCTATTCATAGATAAACAGGTTTATGTCTGCATAACTGGACTACCTTATTTGAGAAAAATGAAATAAAATAAATTACAAGGGACAGGGAAATCTGTGTTCTTGTTTTTTTCACTGATTATTTCTCTTGGCTATAATTATCCATGAGTCGGTGTGTAAAAGGGTTACATTAATGGACAATGGAAAATGGCTTAGTTAATGACTATTGTATGACCGTAGGACATTGCGGTGACCAAACCTATGTTCGAGAAGCACTGGAAGATACTGGACTGTATTTAATTATAACTTGCAAAACCAGTTGTTAGCCGACGGAATTGTAGAACAAAACTTAACTGAAGGTTACGATCATTGGGGTTATGAAACTCAGGTAAGTTCAGACAAACTTGGCGATGATTGCCGAAGAAGACAACCTTGACTGAAATAAAGGAATTAAGTTAAAAATAAACTTATTTACGAACAAAACTAGTTATCTAGACAGTTAATTGGGATAATTAATAGGAAAATTCAAAGTTGTTGAAGAAAATGTGTATAATCAAGTGCGAGCAGAGTGATTCGTCTGCACACTTCATGATACTCCATGTGAAACATAGAGTTAGAAAGCTCCAGTTTGTGGTGAGCTATAGTCAGTCTGAAATTCTCCATCGTAGAGATAAGACAACTACAAGTTAGGACACTGTAGTTCTTGGATAAAACATCAGACAGTCCGGTTGGACAGTGTCTGAATTTTTGTGCATAAATTAATTTATTTGTATTCAATTCAAATAATCCAAATTTGTTAAAGTAAGGAATTTTGATAAAGTTTGAAATTAGTATTTATAATTAGCTAGGATGAAGTGCATTTATCACTATCATCATGAGTTAGTTAGGATTACTGTGTAGGAACAAAGAGATGTGAGTTTAAATTTCATGTTGGCAATAGTTTTTAAGAAGTACAGTTTTGAAGTATTGTCAGTGAATATGAATAATTGGAGTGCACTAACTGTCATATGAATCTGAACTGCATTGCATTGTCAAACCTCTTAATGGAATTTCCTTGATTTACCAGAATCAGCTGTTTTCGCAACCTTGTGAAATAGACAGTGAGTTGTGTAATAAGCCAAGAGAGCCGATAATTATTATTGAGCTTAAGTAGGAGAAGCTGAAAGTGCGTAATTACATAACCATAAGTGATGTCCTCAAATTGTGATAAGCTGTAGGTTTAGGTCAATGGGGAAATCGTATTGGTGGATCTTTTGAATATGAAGCTTGCCACCTGTTGTATATACATTGTGTTGCAACCATCACTCATACGGAATAAGAAGATATGTACGTTTAATCAACCAATCTGACTTATTTTGCATATTTAGCAGCACTGTAGACACACAGTTGCACAAGACATTCTGGCTTGGGCAGCAAAAATGCAGATGCATTGGAGGGGCGGCAATTGCAAATATCACGATGTGGGTACGTCATCATGAATATCCAGTCTCCATAAGGATAACATATTGAGTACAATGAGAGGGCAGCACAGTGTCAGAGTGCAGCATTACATGAAAATAGAACAGGAAAATGAAATATGGAAACCGGAACTAAAGTATTGTTCAGCTCCCAAGCATGTCCCTCACACTATCTATATGAACTTAGGCTCTCTTAATGTCATATAAATGTCAATTTCTCTAAATTGTCATTTGTTGTTTATTTACAAAAAACTTTACATAATTTACCTGAAGCTATTATCTGTTTCTACCTTATTTACAACAGACTTTGTGTTTGTGGCACTTGTGGTAATAACAGCATTCTGATTCTGAAAAAAAAATGTGTTTTGTATAAGATTACAACAATGAATTCAAAAAGACCTATTAAATTAAACTATTTATTCTTACAACAAAATTATGAAAATCAAGCAAACATAGCTTCTAGGCACTCAATAGTGAACTTCTACATACAATTAGTAAGAAGTATAAACAGGACAAAGTAATGGATATAGTATTACTACCATTAAAAAAAAAACATAGCAACTATAAAAGTGGCATCAGTTCAGCAGATTTATTTCATGTTTTGTTAATGGTTATTAACGACATCATTGTACTCCAGGCAAACACATAGGTGCTGGGTCTCTTCTAGCAAATGACAAATATGATTTTGACACTATAATTCATTTTGAGTGATGATCTGAAAAAGTTTGTATCAGTTTGAGTTACGTGTACCTAAGTCGAACAAGCTTTCCCATGACTAAATCTGCCGATCCATGATTGCTCTGATCTGTTGCAGAACCAGCATGGAAACATTTACATTCTCTTTGCACTGGAGTGAACATTCTTTTGTTGAGCACAATATTTCACTCAGATGTCCTAGCACCAATATACAGGATAGTTCTCCCATAAGATGCAATGTTTAATCAGTTTCTTTGCAATTGTCAAAAGTGTTGACAAAGACATTCATTGATATTTTGCATGTCTTTGTATTGTAACTTAAGCCTGCATCTTCTTCTTGCACCCTGTGAGAGTTCCCCTTTATTTATTATGGGATGCCACTGATGTTCAGCATCTTAACCTGGCCAGGCATATTATTCTTTTGTGACTGAGTGCAGTGATTAGTGTTGGATAATTGGTCCTGTGTAGGACCCCGTAAACTCCTTAGTCACTTCTAATGACATGCATGGAAAATAAAATGTTGCTCTCCCTTTTAGGACCCAGCAACACACAGCATTTCCTGTAAATAAGATCACATAACATAGTTATTATCATGTCTTTTAGTAGTAACACAATACATTACCTATTCTTGTTCATATTACTTATTTGATCCTGTAAACTATTACAGCAGCCCTCCTCCTTCTCATTTTTATTGGATTTTCTGGCATTTGGATCATTTGATTATACTAAGATAAAGGTATGTCCATGGCAGCAACCTACTGTCGGGGATGAAGATAACTCTTCATGCACCAAGCCGCAGCAACTATTAGGTTGGGTGGCCAGTTCCCTTCCTTGTTGTCTTTATCTCCCCTAACTCATGTGTCAGGTACTAGTTTACAGCTGAGTCGACTTGGAGGAGTGATCGTGTCAAGCAAGAAATCACAACTAGATTTTTTTTTGTCAAGACATGGTTTCGAACCTGGCAAGCTGTAACCCTGGTGATAGCAAGCAATCTCACTATCAACTAGGCTACCGCTCTCCTCCAAGCTGTCCCTGATTATACTATATCATCATCATCAGGTGCCATGCCGGCTGGCGTAGGTGGTCATGGCTCTCCACAGCTCTCTGTCCACAGTATTATGTATCAAGATTGTTGTTTTCCTGCCGTGCCAGGTTGTCAAACTGTCTAATATTTTCTCACATTGTCGCCCTCTGTCTCTGTTACCTAAGGAGATAAGAGAGAAATGCAAAATAGCAAAAGAAAGCTGGCTGAACAAATATATAAGAAAATTGAGGTGATAACAGGAAAGAGAACGCAAACAGTTACAGGGTGTCTAAAATCTAAGAGAGAGCAGATATTCATGGAAAAAGATCACATAGTACAGAGATGGTCAGAATATATCAAAGCACTTTATGATGACAATAGACCTGAGATAAACATACAAGATAACGGCGAAGTTCCATCAATACTCAAGCAGAAATAATGGAGGTACTAAGACACATGAAATATGGCAAAGCCTCAGGTCCAGACATTAGAAGAATTAACAGCTTAAGGTGACTTTGGAGTTGAAATAACAATACTATATATATATATATATACATACTTAAATGCTATTGTAGAACAATGCAATTACTATTCGACCTGTTAAAACAATATTACATAAAATGCTCCATTTTTTTTAATGAACCCATGCTACCTATCTCATTGCAGATGTTGTAATGCTTACCAATACTGGTTCTGGAGAGAGAGCTCTTGCAGAGTTATCTACATTCCTGAGCTCCTTTAGAGTCGTCCCTTCTGGTGACTCACGAGTTCTTGAAACACTACGTGCTCTTTCTGTCTTCTGGAACTGCTTCAACTAAAAGGAGACATGTCACAAATATATTAGTGATCTTATTTAGTAATGAATACACAGATAAAATAAATGCATCGCCCGTGTGTTGCTGTGCCTGAAAGGGGAGTAAAGAATAGCAACACTGTTTTCCTTCCACGCATGTCATAAAAGGCGACTAAGGAGATTATGGGATGGAGTTGGCTGTCCCATCCCATATAGGATCAGTGACCCAAAGCCATGCAGAAGTCGGATGTGTCAGTCAGAAAGGCACAGATATCACAGCAATGCTGTAAACCATGACACAATGCAATCCGTTCTCCGGACTAGATCCTGCTAATCTGCAGGAGTTTGAGAACAAACGAAGAAGAAGAAGAAATAAATGCATGTAGTTTTACTTAATAGTTTACTACACAAGTATTGAAAAAAATATTGCTCTCTGATCTCATACCATAATAGGCAACTTGAACAGATATTAGTTTGAACACAGCCATTAGCTCGAACACAAAAATTAGCTTAAAAAATTGACTTGAACATGGGCACTAGCTTGAACTCAGACATTACCTTGAAAAATTACATTAGCTTTAACAGACTTTAGCTCAAAAACAGACATTAGTTTGAAAGAAGACATTAGTTTGAATAGACATTAGCTCGTAAAACTGACATTAGCTCAAAAACAAACATTATCTTGAACATAACATTAAATTAGTTTCAACACAAACAATAGCTTGAACATGATATTAACTTTAACACAAACATTAACTCAAACACAGAAATTAGTTTCAACACAGACATTAGCTTGAACATGACATCATTAACTTGAACACAAACACTAGCTCAAACAGAAATTAGCTTCAAAACAGACAGCTTGACACAGACTAAGCTCAGACAAATCAGAAATACAAGTGGGAATCTGTGGCTATGTTGTTAGTGATATTTACAGGGGTGAAAAGGTCACCATGCTTGACTATAGCTAGCTTTTAGGTTGGTGTCCAGCTCTCTCAAATAGCTGGTCTACTAGCGATATTTCTACAGAACAGACATCCACCATTCAGTGGAACTGGTAAAAACACTGAATTGCCATGGTAGTCAGATTTGTCAGGACATTGGTGCAAATAAAATGGTGACACAACGAATTTTTATTCTCTGTACTATATCCTGCTGGAAATCTGGAGCTTCATTGTATTACTACAAGAAAGATCCAGTAGGAGTAGCAGGTCGTAATGATCCTGGGATACTGCTGAATTGGAATGCCTCTCTTTGGAGACTAAACATGCATCCATAACCTACTTAACACAACCATGTCAATGAGACAACAAACCTAATAGGCATTGAGATATCATCTCAGTTACTCGCCAATGAGACTGTTTTTTCCAGAAAGGTTATGGGCTGTTAAGTGGGCTACTTGCTGACTACTAATGGGATTACTTCATCACTATCACCATCATACTATTGAGGTATATTGGTAACAGGCCAATATTTAACTGTGACTGATACCTCAAAAGCCCGATATGTTAGGTAATTGGGGCAAATAAATGGTGAAACAACATATCTCGTTTCTCTGGACTACATCCTGCTGGAAATCTGTTCTGTTACATGAAAGATCCAGCAGAATAATGTAAAAAATAAAATGAAAAAATAAAAATGTGACTGACACACTAGGGATGATGTATCAGTGTTGCACCGCCAATCATACATTCCCATATTTATTCTGATAGCTATTTTGGACAGTACCTTAGAACTATAAACGGCAGCAGGCCTAAATTTGGAAATGAATGCATCTATGCAGTCAATAAAATATAACTTCAGCAATCCCTCCTAAAAATAGATGTCTAAACTATAACATACACAACTAAAATGCTTATAAATTGCAGAGATGCATGACAGCAGCATAATATTACTAAAAATCCATACTATTCATCCCAAAAAACCCAAAGAATACCCTCTTATTGAATACGCTTTTTGAGAAATGATAAACCATGTTCTGCAATCTTATTTCCCATCTTAATATTATGCTGGTGACAGCTGTAACTATATCAGTAAAATATCTGTTCACTTTTTAAACCGAAATAAGTTTTCTATACCAAAATATTCAGAAACTGATACTCTGCTTACATTAATAATGTGGAGATATACAAGGAACATGTCATGCATAATGTTTATAAAAAGCTATAGTTTGTGTATATCTGAGAAATTCCAATAAATGCAATATGGCATATATTTTAGAAATTCCAATAAATGCTATATATTTGGAATAAATTCCAAGCTAATGTACTTCAGTTTTAAAAATACAACCACATTATTGTAAATTTATATTTACATAAATCTGGACCCCACTGAAAATAGGAAACAAAAAAGTTAATTGCTAGCAATAATAAGCCTGGCAATTCTGGAACATTTCAATAGCTTCTAAAACAGGTGTGGGCAACTTTTTGGGTTGCAGGACAGATTCAGTAATTTTTATGTGGGTTGGGGACAAGATTTTTATTAAAGTTTTTTTTGTATAGTTGTGTTGTCTTAATTGGTTTTTGTTTATTGATAAAGGTCCTATTACGACCGACATGTCAATAATTGTCTTTGTTCTTTGTTTTATTGCTATTTCTTATTATTTTATATTGATAGTTAGTTAACTACAGTAACCTGTAATACTTTAGTATTTACCTCTTACTTGTCTGGTTACGGTGGCACTTTCCATTTTGTCAGACATCCTCCGATATTTTGGTTATTTACATTTATAAAAGATTTTTATTAATCCTGACACTCGAAAACACTTTGATGTAGTTGATAACTTTTTCTATATAAAATGGTTTGTTGCGTTTGAGGTCTCAATATTGAACATCAAAGGTTTGCTGTGGGCAACACAGTCATTAACATCAAACGATTGATGTAATAATTTCCATCGTATCATTGTTTAGTATTGTGTTTTAGTTTGGCTCTGATAGCTTGTGATTTGATATTTTCTTAGCTATTTGTATATAGTAATTTTTAAGCAGACTGGCAAAAATGGTTTGGCAAACAAGATTTGGCATGATGGCTATATCTTTCCAACCTCGGTTCTAAACACAAAAAACACTGTAATACTTAATGGTTTTAAAAAGTCCATCATAGTTGGCATGGTTTTTCTTAATAGTGTTGCTTTGGTCAGAAGTAGAGAACTTTGGTAAGTGTAATTAATGTTAAGTCACTTGCCAGCCGAAATCACAGCCAGGTTTTAAGGCTTCATTATTTGTGGTTTGAAATAAAAATGTATCTTGTGGTACACCCAGCTACTATAATTATGATACCAGGACTCATGCTCTGGGAAGGTTGAGAAATGATGTTATCACTACAGAGTAAGTATGAAAGTAACACTATTCAGGTGTTTCTGGTAAATAACTAACTAGGCAGTTGAGCACTTGTGCAATATGACGCCGATTCATAACTTGGCTTACCTACACCTTCTTTAATTAAATATTAATGACATCTTAGCTCAATTATCTGAATAAAAAGTTCAGTGCCGCTTCAGAAATATTATACAGAAAATACTTTTCTATACTGTACCACTTTCCAAGCTTCTTACTGGAGGATGGCATTATAAGCAAGTCCCATAATATTATCAACACCATTCATTTTGCAAATGTTTTGGTATGAATGATATAAGTAAAACTAGCAAGAGGTTTGACATGATCATTTCTGCTAACATCATCATGATATAAACTACCAGATACTTTGCAAATGTAACTGTGACAGTCAGAAATGTATACTCTGTTTACTCGTATTGGTCATTAATGCACTATGTAGATATAATAGAAAAATGTCTTAACCTGTCATAAATAATTTACAAAAAACATAATATGAAGAAGAAAAAAATTTCTGAAATCCTTCTGTACATTCAATTTCAATTTTTTGTACTTTGGGAAACACAGACTTGAAAGGAGATGATCCCTTGGACAACTTGATCAGCAACAAACCAACCAACCAGAAATAAATAAACCAGAATCACTCGACATCTCATTTTTTGAATCACTAGTAGACATTTTGAACATATAACACCTTCAGAACACACAAGAAAATGTGTAATATAACTATCAAATTTCCATGTAAATTTCCAAAGTAGCTGCCATTAAAATGTTTGAATGTGTAAAAACTTATACAGATAATATGATTAGTCAATGCTACTTTTAGTTGGCCATACAGAAGCATTATTTCTCAGGGAAGACAGATCAGTCCTTCATTATATTGGCTATTTTTGGGCTGATGATCAGAGTTTTAAAATAGTTAACAAAGCAGTTGCAGTAGTTTAATGCTATGGTAAAAAATGTTTGCTTTTAAAAAAAAAAAAAGAGTGCTTTAATTGTGTTTAAAAATTCTTTAATTTTTTTTTTTATTTGTGAACACTAAAAAAGGCCGAACTTAGAATAACTAGAAAATGAAGCTGCCAGCACATTTAGTAATTTACTGCACAATATTTAAATACCAATTTAAACTATTTAGCTATTACTTTAATCTTGTTCTTAAAATATAGCTAAATGATAGTGTGTAAATGTGACTGTCAATGTATGTTGAACCAATAACATTCATTCCAGTACCTTTGTTGTGACTATACTATTATTTAATGTACCCAATTTTTGTTTCATTATGAGCAAGAATTACTCTTAGCATTGAAAACCGCCATGACTCTATGATTTGAGATTTTAAATAAGACCATGTTTTTTCTTATTTACTTAAGAAAGATATGCGATATGGCACTACACTCAATATTATCTTGTAACATTTTTCTGAATAGTACTTATTTTAGTGTTTTCTCATTAATTTGTGAACTTTTGCTATGAGATGAGTTCCTTTTGACAAAGAATGAGTTTGTAACAATAAATGCAGCTGAAAACATTTACAGAAAGAAAGAAGTGTCCAGTGTCTGTGTCTGTGATTTTGCATATCTGGAATTTGGAATAATAATAATCTTGTGTAGCCTTGTTTTTTTTTATAAATAGGCCTACTTCCAGGAAACATTTATCCATGAAATAATTATAATCTCTACAGTCTGGGGAAATGTAGTGTTTGAGAAACCGAAGTTGTTTCTGTTGCTCAGTTACACTCAGCGACTACACACAGTCGACGTCGAGTTTCAGTTTTCACTGCAGGTTACAGTTTTGAGTTTTGTGTGCAGTCTAGACACAAAAAAACAATTAGGAATAAGCCAGGGATAAACAATAGTCTGTACAACTAAGCAGCGGTACAGAAAATTAATAGAGGATCTAACATTTGCTATGTATATTTGTCACAAACGACACGGCGTAACTCAAGTGACAAAGCTTATGAAGCTTAACGAAATCACACGTACTTTTTTCTTGGCTGCTGCTATCTTTTCCTTCTTGTTGCTGTCCGCCATATTGGAAAAGCTTGCGCAGTGCTCTTTTGACACGCAAGCTGTACTTCCGCAAACATTACAAAAAGATCAGGTCCTGTTGTCTTTAACAAAACAATGCAAATATTTGTTCATTGTATAATTTTTTTTTTATTTGCAAAATACAATGAAGCTTACATGCGTTTATTTGTGTGCTTTTGCTAAGATCTTAAGATCTGCTAAAGACATCAGAAAACGCGTAACTATTGGTAGACAATTTTATAGTATTGCGCCGACTGTACTACAACTGTACAAGGACAATCAATACTGCGTGAAACGTAACAACAATTAGACTTACGTTCATCATTTCCATCATTACCCACTAGTTTTAACTATAGTCTGTCGTGTCCCATTGAAACGAAATATTAACCTGTGTTTTACGTAAGTCTAATTACAACACAAGGAGAAAACTATAAGCACTATGGACAAAGATTTGACGGACAATCACTATGGCTCTGTCACAGTACAGTTCATTATTGAAGAAATCCATGTCAGCGTCTGACTCCAATAGGAGAACGAGAAAACAAGTTGGAAGAGAGAAAGAACTTAGTTATGGCATGTAGGCTAATCTCCGGAAACATCTGACTGATTTGAGGTCCAAAAAGAAGGCATGACTCCTCTCACTACACCTGTTCAACATAGGCCCCTTTTGGCCTACACAGAAAACGTCATGCTAAATGTAAGGGAAGACCCATATTATCAACAGTTACAACCCATTAATATCGATGGACAAGAGATTCCAGAAATGAAGTATGCAGTGGGTCCCACCCACTAATGTCAAGGAGTCACTCATGTTTAACACACGTGATCATGTAAGTTAAACATCATAGTAAGGCACAAAACCTTTTCTCAATGTAAAAAAATACAAAAATAATGCATACAAGCAGAGATTAATTCACACCTACAATAGTCATTGCCAAAGAATAACTATAAAATGTCAGCAACTTTGAATATTTCAGTTCAACCATCGACACCAAAAAAGATTGCTCAGCCGAGATCAAAAAGACATGAGCATTGCATTGGCATTACAAAATACAAGTGAAAAATCTATATCAAAGGACAAATTCAGTCTTAAAAGCCATCAAAAATACCAAACAATACAACCTCATTCACAACACTGAACAAAATATATACGGATTATCTAGAAAAACTGCATTAGTACTACAATGGATACCAGCTCACTGTAGCATTCCCGAAAACGAAAAAAAAAACAGACCAATTATTAAATTATTATTTTTAAACAGAGGTAACTTCCCTCAGACCCGTGTACATAAAAACTTCAGGGAAGAAACGTATCCTCTAAAACAAATTATGCGACGTCAGTGGAAGGAACTAAACAGAAACTATCATCATCATCATGAAGTGCCGTCTCCGCAACGAAGGTTGGCTGCAACGTATCTCCAACATCTCCTGTCTCTTGTCTTGGTGGTGCACTCTGCTAGACTGTAACCTGTCCATCGTGTAATGTTACTCTCCCACTTGTATCTCTGCCTACCTCTTGCTCGCTTCCCTTTGACTTTACCCTCAAGTAAGGTCTTCAATAGGGTGTCATGTCTTTTAATGTGTCCAAAGTATTTTATTTGCCTGATCTTTATTTCTCTTAGTAGTTCTTTCTTCATATTAAGTGTCTTTAGCACCTCTTTATTTGTTTTCTTCTCTTTCCATGATGTTCTCCCTATTCTTCTATATACCCACATTTCAAAGGCATCAATTTTGTCTTCTAATTGTTTATTTAGTGTCCATGTTTCTGAGCCATACATTAATATGGAATAGATGTAGCATTTTATAATTCTCATTTTTAACTTGTTTGTAATTTGTTTAGATATTAATAATTTCCTCATGTCATTGAAGGTACTTTTAGCCATTCCTATTCTCCTTTTAACTTCTGTTTCACATCTGCCATCATTTGTGACTATGTGTCCAAGATATTGATACTGCTTTACTTGTTGTAGTTTCTCTCCCTGTATGTTTATGTTTACCTCCTGTTCTTCTGTGTCTTTGCTGATTATCATGGTTTTTGTTTTTTGAATGTTTATATCCAGTCCATATTCATTACTTGATTTATTGACTTGATCTATTAGTCTTTGTAGTTCATGTTCACTTTCTGCTAAAAGAACAGTGTCATCTGCATATCTAATGTTGTTTATTATTTTCCCATTGATCTTGAGTCCTGGTATTTCTTTTATATTTTTAAAGATATTCTCTGTGTAGATATTAAATAGGCTTGGTGATAAAATGCATCCTTGTCTTACCCCTCTTCTTATTTCTATGTATGGAGAGTAGCTGTTTTCACACCTTATTGATGCAGTTTGTTCCCAATATATATTTCTAATCAGCCTGATGTCTTTTCCATCTATGCCTATTTCTTGAAGACATTTGATTAATTTTTCGTGTTGGACTCTGTCAAATGCCTTGCTGTAGTCTATGAAGCAAATATAGATACTTTTTTGGACTTCTATATATTTATCTATCACTAGCCGGATACTCAGTATAGCTTCTCTGGTTCCTTTGTTTTTCCTAAAACCGAGTTGTTCTTCACCGACCTCCATGTCTATCTTGTTCTTAATTCTTTCATGTATTATCTTGAGAAGTATTTTAGTTATATGGCTCATTAGACTTATTGTTCTATATTCTGTACAGTCCTAAGCCCTGGGCTTCTTAGTGAGTGGTATGAATATTGATGATGTTAGGTCTTTAGGTATATGACCTGTTTCATATATGTCATTGCAAATTTCTGTGATAGTACTCGTATCTACACCAAATTCATTTAGAGTTTTTATTATGTCTGCTGTTATGTTGTCAGAGCCTGCAGCTTTTCCACATTTTATTGAATTTATTGCATGTTCTACTTCTGATTTCAGTATTGCTGGTCCATCATTGTTGTGTATTGTTGGTTTTTTGTTCCGTTGGTCGTCAAACAGTTCTGTTACATAATCTGCCCATCTTGTGAGTGCTTCTGTTTTATCAAATATTATTTTACCATTTTTATCTTTAATGCAGCCACCCCCATTTATAGGATTTTTCTTATTTGTGATCAGCCTTATCTCCTTATGCATTAATTGTGTCTTCTGTTGTATGGACATCTCCTCTATTTCACTGCATTTTGTTTCTAGCCATTGTTTTTTCGCTGTTCTGCACATGTTACGTATCTCCTTGTCTATACTGAAGTATTTTGGTGTATTTTTAGCTTTCTTTCTTTCTGTCTTTTTCTCTAATATTTCATCTGTCATCCATGTTTGTTTGTTCTTGGTATTTCTTGTTGGTAAATTTTTACTTTTGTTTGAATACTTTTCTTTAGGCTTTCCCATTTATTGTCTATTTTCTCTTCTGGATTTTCCCTTCTGTATTGTTCCATGCATTCTATCATTAGATGTTCATATCTATTCCTTACATCTACAAGGTATTTTTGTTGTATGTCTTGTTGTTTTAGTGCTGATGCGTCTATCTGTGGTTCTTGGACTCCTCTATTTACTATCTTTTTAAGTTTGACATTTATTTTGCACAGCACTGGATTATGGTCAGAGTTGATATCTGCACCTGGTTATGTTTTGATGTTTTTGACACTATTAAACAAAAACTATAACCCCGAGCAAAGCATTAACAAATTGAACAGAAATGAACACGTCCTGATAATTCGACTGAGAATGGATTGTTTTCATGTGGCGTATTATTTCCAGTGCGTAATTTCCTTTTGAATCTCCTGAAATTTGTGCGGTCTCTGAAAAGTTATCACGTTGAGCTGTCTTGTAATAACATTTGGTAGCACTTCCTTTGCAGTTAATTCATATCTCTTAAATTTATCTCGGACACCAGAGTTCTAGAGACTAGCGACATATAGCTAGTAAATGAAAATCAGGGCCATAACCACAGCTAACCAAGACTCTAGGACACTTCTACGCAGTTGGTCTGGAAACAGGAACAATGGCGTAGCGAGGCAGGGGCGGAGGTGCGGACCGCCCCGGGCGGCATCATCGGGAGGGCGGAAAATTTATTTTCGTCCAGTCTTTCACAATCACTGACAAATTTTTTTCATGTCACAAGGGCGGAAAATTATTATTACGCCCCGGACGCCATTGACCCACGCTACGCCACTGTGTACAAGTCTATGCATTTCTGCGAACCAGTTGATTTTAGTTCTTGATTCCTGATTAGAAATTGGCTTCACAGCAGGCGGGACATTCCCATAAGTGCTCCGCCCTCCGCTCCAGCAGACATCCCAGTGTATGTAGACTCAGAGTCCCGGTCAGATGTTGATTGTGTGATCTTCGTAACTTTCCAACAAATTTACTTTTCCTTCTCTCACCTCTGGACAGCGGCGTGCAAAGGGTAATTGCAGCCCGGTGCGATGAATATTTTGACCCCACCTGCCTGAAATTGATTTTAAAAATTCCGAGTAAAATTTTATAAGTTTATTAATATTATCGATTTTATCCACATTTAACAAATTTATTTAAAATAATAAATTTAACATTACAAATTCACTTTGCGAGCTTTTTGACTAGCGAAGTTATTAATGACTGTGTCGAAGCTCACATCATTGACCAGCTCATGTTCGATTGATATAATTGCGAGGTTGTTTAATCTCAAGTTGTTCATAGTTGACCTGCGATAGTTTTTGATTAATTTGAGTTTGGAGAAACTTCTTTCACGTGTAGCTATACTAACTCCTTGAGTTAGGAACATACACAGTAAAAGACAATATTGGGCACTGAATGGGAAAGCTGATGTTTGTGAATAAAGACAAGTAATTCCATAGGCCCTTGGTCCTTTAAGTTCAAGATCGAAGGTGCTGCGACAAAATTCATTAGTCGCTTTCTCTCGAGTAAAAATTCATTCTTGTCGATGTCATCATAAAGGAGCGTTGTGAAGATCAATGTCGGTTCGATCGTCTAATAGTTGCTTTGGAGAAAGAAAGCCAAACTTGTCAGCAACCTCATGCATTTGTGCAATTCTTATTGAACTCTCCTGATTCACTCTGTCCATGGAAGCGCATATTTCCAACCAAAGTTCATTTCTGTAGCTTAAACCGGCATCTGCGGCTTCTTCTCCAGGCATGGCAAAGACTGGCAAAGGATGGAGCAACACAGGAACAAAAAGACCAAGAAATCACCTACCAAGAAAAGAAGACCCTCACCAAAGCCATCAGGAAAGTCGACCACCCAAAAAACAATTACCACTATCTCAACAGAGCAGAGCAGGTTATTATCTTCCGCCTCAGAACAGGACACAACAGATTAAACAGCCACTTAAATAGACTAAGATTGATCCCATCACCACTGTGCCTTTGTGGGCAGGCAGAACAGACAGCTGAACATATCCTGCAAGACTGCAATACACTAAACCAGTTAAAGGAAGAACACTGGCCTACAGAGATGGATATCCACAGAAAGATGTATGGGAGCACTGAGGAGCTTTCAAATACAGCAGCATTTATTAAGAAAAAAGGACTTGCCGTGTAGACATGTCAAACTCCGAACGAGAAGAAGAAGAAGACAAGCCAGTACGACATCTTAACTATCAAAATTATTTTCTTTCACCGGTAAGATTTTCTAAAAGGAAAAAGACATATAGAGCCAAATCTGGAGAATGTGATGGGTGTAGAATAATTTCAATATTCAAATCTAGAGAATATGATGGGTGTGGAATAATTTCAATATTCAAATCGTTGACTGTTTGCAACGCAAGCCATGCTTTATGAGACGGTGCATTGTTTTGAAGCAAGAACATAATTTGAGAGCGAGTTACCCCTAGTTTTCGGTCAGTCTTTTTAAGTTTGGTAAGTTTGGTATGGAGATCAACATACCACTGGCCTTTAGTCGTCTTGCATTGAGGCAGGTAACTTTTCATTATGACACATTTGACGTCCCATACAATCAAAATCACTTTTCTTGCATATTTCTTTACTCTTTGATTGATATGCGTTGGTAATGGTGATTCTAACAGACTCCCATAGTATTCTGAAAAATCAGTTATGGTTTCTGCCCTTTGCACCTCATTCTGCGTTGAAGAAACATAGATAGTACCGCTGGAACCACACAGGGTAAAATGGGGAGCGTACTTACCCAGCGAAACACAGGAACAATTAACATGCATACCCTTCGACATTTGCTGGGAGAGACTGGACACCTATGTGCCTGTCAGTCATCGTTCTTCATCATGATGTGCCATCTTCGCGACGAAAGTTGGTTGCAAGGACTTCCAACATCCCCTTTCTTTTGCCTTGGTTATGCACTCTGCCAGAGTGTAACCTGTCCATCTCGAGATATTTCTCTCCCACTTCTATCTCTACCTACCCGTACTCGCCTCCCCTCAATCAAGTAAGGTCTGCAATAAGGTGTCATGTCTTTTAATATGTTCAAAATACATTATTTATTTTATCTTTATTTCTTTAATAGTTTTTACACTATACATACATACATACATACACACACACACATACATACATACTCACACACACAAACATACAAACACATACACACACATACACACATACAAACACACACACACACGTATACACACATACACACATACACACACAAACACACACGTATACACATATACACATACACACATACACACACGTATACACACATACACACACGTATTCACACATACACACACGTATAAACACACGTATACACACATACACACATACACACACATACATACACACATGCGTGTGCATGTTCATTATTACATGATGGTCAGACAGTCCCATATGTAAGCTTAAATATATATATGGGTTATTAAGGAATAATTTTGATCAAAATATATCTGTGTAATAAATCTGTGTTTTGTGATCTTCATGTTTCATTATTACCTTGTTTGTATCACAATATTTTATTATTATTATTATAATTTTTTAAGTAACATTATTGGTTTGTGTTTTTGAGATCCCCAGGAATCGTGAGAACTCTTGCTTCCTATAGTTAGTTAGTTAGTCGTTGTATCATCATCACTGCACTCCGGACAAGCCCATAGATGCTCAGATCTCTCCATGAGTCTAGCCGCCATTCCCAGTACGCAGTTGATTGACCATCATTCTTTCTTGCCCACGAAAACTGCTCCTTCCTAGCGACACCACATTCAAACCAAATTTCTTGCTTCCTATGTGCAGTGAGATGGTTTTTCTGAGCTTTCTTTCAGACCAAGGAGATTTCAGCTTTCGGCTTAGTGCAGTGCCTATTTAAAGAGACTTCTACTCAGAGAGGGTCTATAATTGTATAGATGACATGCTACAAAGCTTCCATAAGAGAGTCTCAATATAACGGCATGTCATCTACTAAGGTTTTCTGTTGCATTGGTGGTACTCTTATGGTAATGGTGCTCTTCTTTCAACCGCGGACATGATCCAATTTCGCTCTTATTATTCTGCTTTCGTTCTCAGACTCCTGATCAGCTTTATGTAGTTCGGAGAACGAAGTGCATTGTGTTATAGCGTACATCTTAGCTGCGATATATGCGCTTTTCGGCCTTCCAGTTCCTACTTCAGCATAGCTTCTGCGTCCCTTTGGCTCTTTTTGGGTCACACCAACGCGAGCCCAAGACCTGCTTAGTCGCCTCTTACAACATGATTGGCAGGTAGCAATGTTGCCTTTCTTTACTCCAATTTATGACTCCGGAGGGGGTGCAAAGGGAACGCATTGCTCTTGGCGGACCCAGGGTTATCAGATAACCAAGATCCCAAAAGTGCCTCCTTGTGGCGCACCCTGGTAACAGAAATACAGCGGCTAATGCTGATTCTGGCTAAACCTTTTAGGTATCGTGTCCGTGAATGTGGAAGTAACAGATGGAAGACAGCTAATAACTCCGACACCACTGTGCCAACACATGCAGCAACACTGTCGACACACAGTGAAGCTAGAAAGTCTGGTAGAAGCTTTGGAGGGCGGCCAATGTAGTCGGTACGAAGCAAGCAGATTTCCAATAAAAATAAAAGCACAATGAGTACACTGAGAAAGATGCACAGCGCTAGAGGGCAGCGTCATGTGTAAAAACATGGAAGACGGTTCGATGAACTTGGAACTAAAGCATTGTTTGCTCGAAACAAGATTCTAGTTACCAGTGATCCCAGCCTGGGCCCAACTCTACTGTAGAGTCTTTCCTATACCGGAAGCGTGCTCGCGGAGAGAAAAGGTTCAGTACAAGATGGGCACAGGCATAGCAGTCCGAGGTGACAAGCACTGTTCAGCTCCAGAACAAAGCACAAGTTCCTAACGTTCCTAAATATGTGTACAGATTCAGACCTGGACTAGGGACTCACGAAGTTGGTAAATAACGCTTCGGCTAAGAAGACGAACGATCCCGAGCCCAACTCTTCTGTCAAGTTCTTCCTAAACCGGAACCAGGCTTGAGGCCGAGAAAAGGTTTAGTACCCGATGAGCACGGGCACAGTACGTCTAATTACACGAGGCATGTTCACTGACTGCGGAACGCCTTGTGCAGGACAGACGTGAAAGACAAACCGTCTCGGCATAGAGTCAGTACACATTCACCGTCTGGCGACAGATAGGAAGGCTGTCACAGGCTAGGATAGCCCACCCGAATTGTCAAGGCATGCCGAAATCGGATGTGCTAGGCCTACAAGGCGCATAACGGTGGCACAACGTAATCACGCTCCCTGCGGAAATCGCACGGATAACCGTGCTAGTTACAATGGAGCGAACGCAAAACAAACAAATGACTCCGGAAACACTCAGGCGACAATTTGGTTGTATCCTCAACGTTTTTAACCATCAGCTTATAATAATAGAGGTCGTGTTCTGGTAATCCAGTCACCGCGAATTCAAGAGTATGTGTTTAAGAGTGTGTTGCTGAACCAAAACTGCCTGGGTATATAATATATCACGTTTTTATCATACCAATTTTATTATTGGAGCACCTTAAGGGGATCAACATGTGATATATTCTATCCAGAACGTGGTCTTCCTTATGGCTCTATTGAATTCTCCTCGGTCTTGAGCAAGGTGTACCGCCTCCTTTAGGGCAGACATTCCTGTATGTCTTCTGTCCAAGGGCGTCTTGGTTGGCCTTTACACCTGTTACCTTCTATCGTCCCTCAAATATCACTATCACCATACCTTTATGTCTCTTAACATGACCGAAAAAAGCTAGTTGCTCAATTAATATGGTTTTAAGAAGCCAGCCCTCTTGGGCGATGATTGTGCTTTGTACCTCCTGGTTTGTTTTCCTTGCTGTCCATCGTTTTCTCAGAACTATTCTATAGAATTTTAATTTAAATGATGTTGTTATATTGGACAATGTTTTATTAGTACCCATGTTTCGCATGCTTTGCATTCGTCGTTACTGGAAACACACATGTTTGTAATAAGCACAATTTGGTTCTTATTTGGTTCACAAGGGATATCATTCTAATTTCCAGTTTTTGTACACAGGAATCATGGTCAACCTACATATGAGTTTTTCATAATAATATTTTTAACATTTTAGACAAATGCATACAACAGAAAAAAGAACAAACTATTTGTTTAATTCGTGTTTAAATTCAAGATGTAGCAGGAGTACATTTCTTCTCTTTTTTGGACACAATAATTAGTCTTCCACTTCTTCCACGTCCTGTTTTCTTAATAAATTCTGCTTTATTTGAAAGCTCCTCAGTGTTCCCATACATCTTTATGTGGATATCCATCTCCGTGGGCCAGTGTTCTTACCATAACTGGTTTAGTGTATTGCAGTCTTGCAGAATATGTTCAGTGGTCTGTGCTGCCTGCCCACAAGGGCATAGAGGTGATGGGACCAGTCTCAGTCTATTTAAGTGCCTGTTTAATCTGTTGTGTTCTGTTCTGATGCGAAAGGTAATAACCTGTTTTGCTCTGTCGAGATACTGGTAATTGTATTTTGGGTGGTCAACTTTCCTGATGGTTTTGATGAGTGTCCTTTTTCTTGGTAGGCGATTTCTTGGTCTTTTTGTCCTTGTGTTGCTCCATCCTTTGCCAGCTGTCTGCCTTTTCAATTTCCTGGTATGCCACAGTGGGATGATAACTAATAAGGGGAGAATAATTAGTTTAAACAAATGTATTGACAATTGTTCTTATTATCTCCCTTCGATTGTAAACGTAAAACCGAGTTTTATAAAATGTCAAGTTCTCTGTTTACGGTGATTAAATTAGTGGGTTTAAAAAAAAAAAGCATTATGTTAAATCAAAGTGAATATCTAAGACACAATAGTCAAATTTTCTTCCTGTAAACAGAGCCCTTTTTCTATCTCATACAGTTCACGAAAGTAAGATTGCTGCTAAGATGTCAAAATTAGGACCTATAAGAAAAGACAAAAACATTGCGTGGTGTTGACTGTGATATGTGTTTTAGATTAGTGGTCAGCCCGAGTAATGTGTATGGTAGATTTATGATTAGCCCGTATAATGTAGACTGTGCTATGTATGATAGATCAGTGGTCAGCCTGTGTGATTTGGAGTGTGCTATGTATTATAGATCAGTGGTCAGTCCGTGTGGTGCGGAAACCAGAAAATGGAGCTCATATTAGTTGCACTATTACCTAACATGCACATCGTAAATGGTGACTAAGAAAGTTTTGAGGGTTGAGTTGGCTGACTCATTCCATTGACGGTCTAGTGATCCAGTGATCCAGAAGTCACAGGATTTCCTAGTCAAAAAGGTGACTTTAGCTTAAGGCTGGAGATGGATTTAGCTGATATGTCAAGACCAACTATCACTTGGAAAAGCAAAATCAATGCTATAGATTCATATATGTCTACAAGAACCATTACTTTCAATATTAAACGCACGCGGTTGCATCTGTGGGTCCCACAAATGTCCCACTAGACAAACCACCCATGCAACAGAAAACCTTAGTAGATGACATGCGGTTATATTGAGGCTCCTTTATGGAAGCTTGTAGCATGTCATCTATACAATTATAGACATCCTCTGAGTAGAAAACTCATTCAATGGGCATTCCACTGAGCTGAAGTCTCCTGGGTATGAAAAAAAGCTCACAAAAAAATTACCGCACTGCACATAGGAAATAAGAGCTAAAAGCGCCCATTTCTTGTGGTTCCGAATCAGTAAATCAATATTAAATCGACAAATATATCTACTTGCATGGTTTATACTTCTATTGATAAGGGAGGGGGGGTGGTTAACTCCCTTTCACTCTTAAGAAATCATAAAATGTTTTTTATTGCTAGTAATTTAGCCAAATGACGGGTGAAACCCCTCTAGTAACGATTTTTTTTACAAAAAAGGGTAATCACCCCTTACTCAGTAAAAATATGGAATTATTCCATACAACAACGGAAGAATCATCAGTTTTTTAAGGTAAAACCCCTTCCAGATCGAAAACGTCTCTACGGCCCTGATAGTTATCTATGGGCTTTTAAGGAACAATGAACTCCACATCAAAATCCACTTAGTTGCTGCTTACGAAATGTTTGACAGGTAACAGTGTAGCTAGTCTTTGCTCCCCTTCCAGTCCCGGTAACACAAGGGCAGTTTCTATTGGAAATTAAGTTCATTTAACTGCCATTGCTTTCAGATTGTTCACTAGAAACAAATTGTCAAAGATATTATTTCTTTTTAATTGTATCAAACAACACAGGTTAGCTCTTTTGGAAATCTAATTTATTCATTGGATTATCCCTGACAGACTCCTGACAATCACATAATATTTTAAAATAATTTAAGACGTCTACAGAAAATACGTTATGACCACTGATCTATGTATAAATAGATTTAAGCCTTTACAATCGCCTGCGCTTAGTGTTACCATGCCCCCGTGTCAAAAAGCGTGCCAAACTCGTAAACATGATCACACTTCTCTTGTTTTCACGAAGCTATACCAAGTGTGTTGATTCGAACACGTGACACATTCGTTATATGCATATTATTAAACTTATAGAAACCGGGACACGTCACAACCGGGCGAGATATCAGGCAGCGATATAAAACCAAGACAATCCCCGTGAGACCGTGACTAACACACATATCTGCCATTCATATAAACAAACGCATATTTCCGCTATTATAGTGAAAAATATATTTATCAAGTCAAAATATTTCAAGTTTACATTTTTTTTAAAAACTCAACCAACAGAATATATGTTTTTATATTGTGAATTTGCGTTATTTTTTAAAGTAAATGCTCTCTGAACCATTAAGTTTTTAAAACTCATAAACTGCAATACTAATTCAAGCAGAAATGTTTCAATGTATGCCAAGTCATCCAATGATGGAAAGATTCCAAAATCTAGCAATGGGGCGACTGAAAAGAAGCAGTTTTATCCATCAAACTCATAAACTGCAATTCCGTCCCCCCCCCCCCTCCCCGAGAAACGTGACAATGTACATATTCAGAGAATTGCAGTAATGGTATTGACTAGATGTGATTTTAGAAGGTTTTCCCTCTCCGGAAAGATCAGAAGAATGCGTGATCAGCAACTGACTGGGACACTGAGCTTATACACTTTTAGATAGCTGACGTCATGGCAAACAGAGCATATATAGGAATGCTCCCAGTTTTGTGACACTTATTCATAGTAAAAAATCCTCAGAATCCTCAGAAATAAAAAAAAATATTTTCTTGTAAAATGTGACAATTAAGAATTTAAGTCATTAAAAACTATACATTATCACTGTATCCAAATATTTTCTTTTTTTTCCAAAAAAAATGTATTCTTTACAATAAAACATAATGAAATAATTTGACTGAACATTTGTTTTTAATCACAGAGGTAATTACAATAGTTAAAAAAAATGACAAAAAAGCCGAGTGAAGCACTTTCTAAGCAGCTCTCCTATACCCCCGTAATCCTCTCTCGAGGCGGTATGACATAGCAGGCGCCGACATCGAAAGCCACTCGGACGCTGAGTATAGCTCACCACTCAGCTGAGCACGTTTATGCTGTTAACATTCCGTACGACCGAAAACTTCACCCCGGTGACTTCGTCCTGTCTTAACATGTCATATGGGGAGGAACCAGCCTAGATCCCAAGCGGTACTGTGACGAGCGAGCTGACTCGACACTGGCTGAACCTTGACCCCGCGGTGGAGTCTAAGACATGTGAACGGACAACTGACACTGGTTCCCATACAAAGTCAAGAGCCAACTTTTGTAAAGTTCCGCGGGGAACTTGAACCTTATACGGACATTATCCCTTAAACTTCATAATCTTATGTACCACACATTTTGTTACCCATGTCAACGGTGAGGGAAGAATGTCGCGCATATTGCTTTCAAAATACGTTTCTATATATAGGACAACGGGGAAAAGTTACATAAAATCTCTCAATATAAATTAGAGTTATTAATTTAAATGATATTGCCAATTATCAGATCCAAATATTTGTGTTTTGATGATTTATTAATATCTCATACTTATTACCACCCTTGATTTTGGAGTATATGCCCGGCTATGTCCCGTGGTAAATAAATGCTAATATCTTTAACTTCCGGTTCAAATAATGTTTTTGTTTTGCTGAATCAAGAACTGGTTGATTATTAATTTAACACATTAATATCGTAGAAATTAAATATCTGTGTTACTGAAACGGCTTTAATGATTTCCATATTTACAAATTACACCATGGTTCGTTCAACCTTATTTATTTCGATAATGAAGATCTAAAAAAAATTGCAATGAAACGAGAGAATGAAGGAAATCTGTTTATTGTATTGTTAGTTAGATACTTGAATTGTGCTACATTTCTACATAATTACAAATAATATAGTTAGATATCCCTTCAAAAATGCAATTCAACGATACCTCAACCAAGTCTGTACGTCAACCCTGAAAAAATGTTACATATTTTTTTCGAATGAGTTTGACATCAAAATAATTTACATTGAATGAAACACATATTGGAAAATATAAATAAAACGTGTGACCACAGTGACAAAATGTACCCAAGCTGATAATTTCTAACTTATCTTTGTTATTTTCAATAATACAAGCCACAAACTATATGTTTAATTTTTAGGTGCGCGCAGAACTAATTAATATGAAAGAAGGCAGCAAATTCACATAATTAAAATGAAAATAAATTATAAGACTATTGAATATAATTAAATACCACAGAAATTATATATATTTGTGTTGGCAAAGCCAAGACACATCTATTTATCATATTTCTATAATTTTTAGGTGCGCGCAGAACTAATTAATATGAAAGAAGGCAGCAAATTCACATAATTGAAATGAAAATAAATTTTAAAACTACTGAATATAATTAAATACCACAGAAATTATATATATTTGTGTTGGCAAAGGCAAGACGCATCTGTTGATCCTATTTCTATAATTTTTAGGTGCGCACAGAACTAATTAATATTAAAAATGTCAGAAATTAGCATAATTAAATAAAGATAAATTATAAAACTATTGAATATAATTAAATACCACAGAAATTATATATATTTGTGTTGACAAAGGCAAGACGCATCTGTTGATCCTATTTCTATAATTTTTAGGTGTGCGAATAACTAGTTAATCTTAAAAATGGCAGCTAATTAGCATAATTAAAATGAAAATAAATTATCAAACTATTAAATATAGTTAAATACCACAGAAATTATATATATTTGGATTCAATACAAGAATCCGTGAACAAATCATGTGACAACATACCAACTTTTAAATTTCATGTGCTATTGCACTATCTCGGAAACTTAAAAAGTCGTAACTTAAATTACTGATCTAGCAATTTGCGCGCAATGAACTGGCTATCCACCTCCCACTCAGTGTGCAGCGTGCATGTCAAGTGGTCAGGGGCTCTCATCGCGCAATGTGTCGAATAGTGGACGCGTCTGTATATGCAACATTTAGGAATTTTATTCCGTCTATTTATGTTAGCTGTTTATTCCATAGAAACCTGTTCAATGGTTCTTGTATTGTACCTATATTTTTATTGGCAAGAAGCATCTGTTGATTCTATTTCTATAATTTTAGGTGCGCACATAACTAATTAATATTAAAAATTAAAGGAAATTAGTATAATAAAAATGAAAATAAATTATCAAACTATTGAATATAATTAAATACCACAGAAAGTATATATATTTGTGTTGGTAAAGGTAAGATCCTATTTCTACAATTTTTAGGTGTGTGCAGAACTAATTAATATGAAAAATGGCAGCAAATTAGCATATTGCTGCTAGAGTTTGATATGATGAGATACTGCTGCTAAAGTGCTGTCCATAGATTAATCAATAGGTTTTACCCTTCTCTCCCCACCCACCCGTAACCCCAAATATTTAGGAAACTACAGTCTTGCTTAATTATGTATTTTAAAAATTCAATCATCTGCCTTCTAGATCAACGTTTGTCTTAGCGTACATGACTTTCTTCTAGCTTACACACCTGTCTTCTAGTTCACACATGTCTTCTAGGTCAACTTTTGTCTTAGAGCACACAACTGTCTTCTAGCTCACACATCTGTCTTCTAGCGCACACAACTGTCTTCTAGCTCACACATCTGTCTTCTAGTTCACACATATCATATAAGCTCACTCATCTGTCTTCTAGTTCACACATATGTCTTCTAGCTCACACATCTGTCTTCTAGTTCACACATCTGTCTTCTAGCTCACACATCTGTCTTCTAGATCAACGTTTGTCTTAGCGCACACAACTGTCTTCTAGCTCACACATCTGTCATCTAGTTCACACATATCATATAAGCTCACTCATCTGTTTTCTAGTTCAGATGACTATCTACTAGCTAACAAAGTTGTGTTCTTTCTCAAAACAGGACACTGAAGCTTAAAATTGACTTATTCAAACTTAAAGAACAAAGTGGAGTCAGGAAAGCAACTATAGACAGACTGATTATCCAGTTGAATAAACATGTACCTCAAACACTTGGTAATAATGTTGTCTCGCTTTTCATGTTTATACACGTGAATATATTGTTGTTGACATACTTGTCACACTACAACAATTATATTTCATATACTATATATTCATCCAAGCCTGGTAACATTACATCTGTGTCCATGTGGGCAGACAGCGGAACATATCCTGCAAGACTACATTTCACTAAACCAGTTAAAGGAGGAACGCTGGCCTATAGAGACGGTTATCTACAGAAAGATGTTAATTAATTTTGGCAGACCATCTGACCCAGTTGGCAGATGTTTTTTTTCACCTTTTGATACAGACCACAGAGTTTGATGAATCCATTCGCTTGAAGTGTTTTCTAGTGCTCTTTGGGCACTCGTCTTCTGTGTTCGTTCTTAAACTCCTGCATATTAGCAGGATGTAATCCGGTAGTCATCCTGTCATGTTCGTCCGTCATAGTCGATAATGACGATTTGGGATCAACTGTAAAAGGTAAAGGTAATATGAGTTATGAACCAGTGTCATAACACACGGTTTCCCATAAGTGCTCATCTGTCTAGTCAGTGGTTGACCAGAAACCCCCATCGAAGATGGATGTGTCGTATTATTGGTGTAAAGAAAACGGCGACTCAACGCAGAGAATTTCCATTCTCTGGACTAAATTCTGCTGGAAATTTAGTAGGACCATTGTTCTGCTGTAAGAGATATCCATTGGAAGTTTTGGAATGAAGAAAAAGACCAGAAACCTCCTGAAAGGGTCCTCAACAACACTTGCTAAATTAATATGGCACCTTCCGAGTTTGAGCCCTGATATCTAACTTTCTCATGTCTGGTTTAACCATGGGAGTAATTTTTATTTAAACCACGAATAATGAATGGACCCATGTGACGTCAGTGACCCACAAAGCTGTACTAAATTTGGGTTGTTGTACTGAAAGGAGCAGATATCTCAGACAGCTGTAAACCTTGATTTGGCAGATTCTGTTCTCCAGAATACATCCTGCTAGTTTACAAGAGTTTGAGAATGAATGCAGAAGAAGAAGTAACGGTTCATGCCTGGAACGTGGGCCAACCAATGTTTACAGCGCTCATAGTTTTTAAAGAATTGTCTGGTCATAATTTTTTAATAGTTTGTGACATTGCAGAATGCAATTGTTTAGTAGTTTGAAACCAGGGAAATAATTAATGAAAATAGGAAGAACACAGTTTTTGAAACACAGCAGGAGGGGGTAGGGATAGAATTAGAATTAGTTGTAGGTAAAGGTAGGCCCCATGGCAGCCACCTGATGTCACGGATGAATATAACTTCATGCACTAAGCCACAGCAGCTATTAATTTGGGTGGCCAGTTCCCTTTCTTACTGTCTTTACCTCCCCTAACTCATGTGTCAGGTACCCTATTACAGCTGAGTGGACAGGAGGAGTGGTCGTGTCCAGCAAGAAATCACAATGGGAATTTTTGTTTGTCCGGACAAGGTTTCGAACCTGGTATGCTGTAATCCAGAAATAGCAAGCAAGCTCACTATCAATTAGGCTACTGTGCTCCTCAGAATTAGTTTTAACACTGCGCCTAACACCTCTCGCCTCCAAACTCTTAGCATTATCCCTTCTCATTAAATCATGGCATAATTTCACTAACATTAGCCATTTTTGTAATTTGTGGCAACACGCTCTGCAAGTGATGTAAAATTATTGACCACATGAAAACTGTGTACACCATAACAAATTTTCAATGAACCTGTGCATAATTTCTGAGTTCGTTCTATTTTCTGCTTATAAACGAACTATTACATAGGCACGCGTTCCAGACAAGGACAGACGTGACATTATTCTATTGATCTGCTGATGCCCAAAAGGGGATCAAAGTATAGCAACCTTGTGACCTGCTATGCATGTTGTAAAAGACAGCTAAGGAGCTTTAGGGGTGTACTTTTCTATCCTATCACATGGGTCAAAGTGACCATAAAGCCATGTCAAAGAATGAGTCTAGAGAACTGAGTTCATTATGTGTGGTTTACAGCTTATCTGCGATATCTCGTCTTTCTGTGACACATTCCAACTTCAGAATGACTTCTGGGTTACTTTAGTATTCTATGGGATGGGTCAAGCCAACCCAAAATTTCCTTATTCATCTTTAATAACATGCATGACAGGTCATAGATTTGCTATTCTACGCAACACTTTAAGATCCTGTCAACATACTTGGGTCGACTAAATCTTCATATCCATGACAAGGGGCAGGCTGTGATGTGTACTGACCCAAATAAAACATTAATTAAAGTCAATATTATTAATTTGAAGATTTGTCAAAACTTTCTAATTTTCATTGGGATCTCCCTAGTTGAATGGGGTTGAGCTGTTCGCCTTGAGTTCAAGAGGTCATGAGTTCGAATCTGGCTTATGTCATTTTGTGTATAAAGTGGATTTTTTCAGAGATCCCTGTGGGTTATCACTTGAAGCTATGGATTTACATGCTATGAGTGGTACTCTTGGCAGGCGGCATGCCACTTTGTTGAGAGTGATGAGTATATATGGGAAACCGAGTACAGTGAAGTCAAAAGTACAACTTTTGAACCCTTTTTTTTAACTTTTCTAATTTTCAGATGATGAGAGATAAAAAAGACAGAAAGTAGAACAGACTGCAGATAAGCATCAACAAATGACTTCAGTAGTGGAATATGAAGAGTGGAAAAGAAAAATATTAGCTAGAGCTGCTGAAACCTCTTGATGCTTTACTAACCTTACTGCCCAAGAAATGAAACAATCAGGGCTTCATGATTCAGGTGCCAAAAGAGGAAGCTTATGTGGTGTACTTTGCTGTCCTATTACATGGGTCCACCAATTGTGTTGTTAAATGTTGTGGGTGAAGTTGGAGTTGTCAGACTTTGGCAATTGTCAGCACGTGTCTCTTTAAGGTTTCTTTGATTGTCTCCATCCATCTAATTCTTGGTCTTCCTTGTTCCCTGTAGCCCGATCTTCAGCTGTTGTATGCACAAAGTGCTGGTTGCTTTGGTTCTATTCTAATGATGTGACTAAACATGTCAGACCACCTTGTGTGCTGTCTCTCAATGTAGTCTTGAGATGGTTTTTATTTCTTCTCTGATAGCTTCATTTCTCCGTTGGTCTCAATGTTTGATATTTTTAACTTTTCTCAAACATTTCATTTCATGCAAATGTATTGTTAAAACCATACCTTGCAAGGTGATTTGGTGCCACTAGAATGGGCTTGGTTCGATTCCCATTAGTCTCAAGAATTTTCACCCCTTGGGGGACTGTGTGCTATAGATTTCAATGTGGTACCCTTATGGGTGCAGGTTTATAAATAGAATATATATTTAATGTAAATAAAATTGTTGAAGATTATATGAAGTACTTTGTCATTTTTTAAAACCACAAATAATGATAGAATTATATCAAAGAATGATTGTCCAGATTTAGAGACATGTTTCAGATATAAGAGATTTCTTCTACATCAATCGCTCTGATTCTGAAATATTTTTGAGTCATGACCCCATTTTATAGAAAAAAAATGATCTGCGACCACATTTTACGAAACAAAGTTACCCTCTACCCGAATACATTAAAACAAGGTCTTGATATAGTTAGAAAACATACAAAATTACAGCTTTTTGCGTCTTTACAGATGGTCGAAAAGCTGGCCAGTGCAAAATTTCATATGAACTAGGAGACCCTCAAATTAATTAAATTGCCAAAATGCATAGTGTCTATGTTTCTCGCGATTTCTTTCCTAGGCAAGTTTTATTGGTTTGTTGGTTGCTGATCCAACGGTCCATGGGCTCATGCCTTTTGACCCACTGCCATTGTGTGATATATGCATGTGTTTGTGAGCTGTTGTTTTGTTCCAAATAATGTGTTCCATTTATCTAGCCCTGGAGGGAGAAGCATTTTCCTGATGTCATCCAGTGCTGTGCATTTCTTCTTCTTCTTCTTTCGTTCACTTGAAACATGTCTATATCTGTAATTCTGTCTCCTTAATAAAACTCACTGTCTTTTGTAGTTCATACAGTGTCCCATAGAGTTTTGATTCCAGTGTTGTTTCCTCTGGCCAATATGTCTGCCTCAGCGTTTCATGCTCAGAACACTCTTGAAGTATATGTTTGGCACTCTGTGCTGCCTGTCCACATGTACACATGGCTGTGTTGCCAATCTTGAACTTTGTATACATGTGACTGCGGAGTCGGTTGTGTCCTGTTCTGAGACGTAGAATTATAACTTGTTCTGGTCTGTTCATAATATGATAGTCATCTTGTGTTGGTGTTTGTGGCTTTCTTATTGACTTGATCATCTGTTTTTTCTGATGGTAGGTGATTGCTAGATCTGGTTGGTCTTCGGCAGCACCTTCCTTAGCCAGTTGGTCTGCTTTTTCATTTCCTGGTATTCCACAGTGAGAGGGTATCCACTGCATGGTTACCCTATACTGGTAAGACAATTCGCTAAGTAGTTTTTTCAAGTCTGTTAGTTTTTCAGACTGGAGAGCTTGAAGCACTGACCTTGCATCTGTCAGGAATACCACAGGCTGTAGGTCAGAGTTGGAGTTCAGCAGTTTTTTAGCTGCCACACTAATTGCCTGGATTTCTGCATCATAATTATTGCAGAATTTTCCTGTCGGTGTTCTGATTGTATCTCTAGGCTTGTGTGGATATTCTATATATACACCTGCACCTCCATTCCTCACGGCATTCTGTGCTGACCCATCTGTGTATACTCTGACCCATATATCTTGTGGATATTCCTCATCCAGGAAACTGAGGGTGACTGTCCTTCGCTGCACACTGTTCTGTTCGTCCTCGCTTAGTATTCCTTTCACATGGGTCTGAATGTATATTGGCATTCCATGCCTTTCACTCCACGGGGTTTGTTCTGGTACAGGCCTTAAGGGGCTGTCAACTTCAGGTAGGTCTGTAAGTTGTCTACGGAGTCGTTTAGCTTGATGGATAAAGCTGCTTCTTTTCAGTCGTCCCATTGCTAGATTTTGGAATCTTTCCTTCATTGGATGACTTGGCATACACTGAAACTTTTCTGCCTGAATTAGTACTTTTGTGTCTCTGCGTTCGCCAAGTGTTTGCATTCTTCCCATTTTCTGCATCTCTGCTATGGGTGTTGATTTCATTGCTCCCAACATTATTCTAAGTGCCTGGTTTTGCACTTTATCTAGATCTTGTAATGTGGTGTTTGATGCAGGACACCATGCTGCTGAACCATATTCCAGGTGTGGTCTTATGCCTTGCTGGTAAACTTTACTGAGTATATTCCCACTGGCTCCCCATGTGGTTCCAGTTTTCTCAGGATAGCTAACTTCCTCCTGGCTTTTGTTGTTGCTTTGTTTATGTGCTGCTTCCATGTCAGTTTATCATCAAAAGTAACTCCGAGGTATGTGGGTTGTTTGTCTTCTTTCAAGAGCTCTCCATCTATTTTGATATGACCCGCTTTTTGTTTTGGTGAGAGGGTAAAAAGTGTAGTGCTGCACTTATCTGTGTTAATGCTGATGCACCATCTATTAGCCCATAAGGTTAGGGCATCGATAGCTCTTTGTATTTGTTTAGTGGCCACTGTCGCATGTTCTTCTGTGCACCAGATCACCAGGTCGTCAGCATACATTGCCACTTTGATCCCGTGTGGTAGTTCAGCAACTAGGTCATTGATGTAAACCAAGAAAAGTGTGGGCGACAGGACTCCTCCCTGGGGGACTCCATGACGCAGTAGAACTTTCTTGCTCTTGCGACCATCTAATTGTACCCTGGCTCTTCTATTATGCAGGTATGTTTTTACCCATTTGTACATTCTTGAGCTAACCCTGCAATTTCGCAATTTCTTTAGGAGCCCTTCTTTCCAGACCTTATCAAATGCTTTCCTGAGGTCTATCCATGCTGCTAGTACCAGTTTCTTTTCTTGGAAGGCATCCTCAATCTCTTGGGAGAGGTAGGTTGCCTGATCTTCAGTAGAGTAGCACTGTCTGAAACCTGCTTGCTGTGATACCAGAAGGTTTTCACTTTCAAGGTACCACTGCATCCTAAGATTGATAATGCGTTCCATTGTTTTGCATAGACAGCTTGTGAGGCTGATGGGCCTGTAGTTGGAGACTGTGTTGCCATCTTTTCCTGATTTGAGGAGTGGTATCATTATTGCTTCTCTCCACGCCTGTGGTACATTACCCGTGGACCAGCTTGTGTTAAAGATCTGCAGTAGCTTTGCTCTTGCTGCAATTCCCAGGTTTCTAATCATTTCATTGGACACTCCATCAGCTCCAGGGGACTTTTTCAATTTGGATATTGCATGCTCCAGTTCTCTCATTGTGATTGGTGCCTCCATGACTTCAGGTATAGGTTCGCCTTGTCCAATGTTTTGCTGGTTCTCTCGAACCTCCTGTTGTTTGTCTGGGCTGACTTTGATGTTATTGTCTTCTGCAAAGGAATCTGCAAAGTAATCAGCTGCATGTTTACCTGTTAAAATGTCTCTATCTTTATAAAGTGTGATCCTGGTATTTCTCCCTGTACCTTCATCATTTAGTTGTTTTACAAGTTTCCATAATTTCCTAGTATCTCTTTCTAGGTTCAGCGACTCTGTTTTTTCTTTCCAGCTACTCCGTCTGGCTTGTAACTTGGCTCTTTGAAATTTAGCCTTTGTTTGCTGATATTTGTTGTGATGTTCTTGGCTAGGTCTGTTCTCAGTCTGCTGTCTAAATATTTCCATCTCATTTTGCAGCTTTTCCAGTTCATCATTCCAGTAGGGTTTGTAGTTTTAGCGTGCTCCCCTGGGTATGGTTTTACTAGCAGCATGTAGTATACATTTATTAAATTCACTCACTGCTCTATTGATGTATTTGTCCAAGTTCATGTCCTTAGCTAGAACACTGGTTAAATGCTGGTACATTTTCCAATCTGCCTTCTTATAGTTCCACCTAGTGAGCGTGCTGCTGTCCTTGGTAAATTCATTGTGGATTTCCAGAAATACTGGTCTGTGGTCACTACCCCCAAGCTGCTTTCCAACGACACGTGTGATGTTCCATTCCAGACCTGGTGAGTGGAATGCCAGATCTGGTGTAGAGGTGGTGTGCCATGCTCTCGAGTAGAAGGTTGGTGAGTCAGCTGGCTGGTTAATAAGGATGAGATTATTTTCATCCTGCCAGCTCTCAAGTTCCTCACCTCTCTTGTCGATATGATCGTAGCCCCAGCTCTGAGAGTGGCTGTTGAAGTCACCACACACCATAAGTCTCTCTTTATCTGGAATTGTGTCTAGTGCCAATGGTTTATCATTTGGGCAGTAGTAGTTCAGGAGATGGAATTCTGCACTGTCTGTTTTTAGGTGGAGCATCTGGTATTCTGCCCCTTCCATATATACTTCCAGCTGACATGCGCTGATATTGTTTTTAACAAGTGTCAGAATTCCACCCTTTCGCCTGTCCTTTCGGTCAGATCGGTAGCACTGGTAGCCTCTGATTTTGAAGGCTATGTCGCTGCTGAGGTGTGTTTCTTGGATACAGCATATATTAACTTGTTCTTCACTGAGGACATTTTCAAGTTCCAATTTTTTGCTGTATCCATCGCTTTTACTGTTGACACCCTCAGCATTCCAGTGCATTATTTTTATTGGTCGTTTAAAGTTTGTTTGGCCAGTAGCTCTATTCCCTTGCCTCCTGGCTCCTCGAGGCAATTGAGAAGGACTTTCAGTAACTGAGGTTGGGCCCTTTCGAGGTATAGGGCCCGGCACCGTCCCTGCTTCAACGTCCGCCACAGGGCAGGCACCATAACTATTTATAGATGTAGACATGTTTCCATTGTGTTTTGTGCGTGCCATCCTGATTATCTGTGCGCCTTTTGGCTGGATGCCTCCGTCTTCAGCACTCTGCTTACTTGGGCAGGACTATGGGACTGCCCGACCAGTCTTAGTTTCCAGCCCCTGATGGCTGAACTAAGCCCCATCACCACGGCACGGTGCTGGCCTTGATGGGGGCTGTGCATTTAAAAAGTTTGCTGTCAAGATTTTCATAGGGATGAGTGCACAGTCGGCACTCTGGATTGTGTGTTGTGGTTGTATTCTGTTCAGGTGATTGTTAAGCTGTAAATGTTGAAATGTGAAATAGATAGAAACCTGTGAAAGAGATAGAAACATTATGAAAGAGATAGAAACCATGTGAAAGAGATAGAAACCCTGTGAAAGAGATGACAACCATGTGAAAGAGATAGAAACCTGTGAAAGAGATAGAAACATTGTGAAAGAGATAGAAACCCTGTGAAAGAGATAGAAACCTCGTGAAAGATAAGAAACCCTGTGGAAGAGATAGAAACCCTGTGGAAGAGATACAACCGTCGTTAAAGAGATAGAAACCCTGTGAAAGAGATAGAAACCTGTGAAAGATAAGAAACCCTGTGGAAGAGATAGAAACCCTGTGGAAGAGATAGAAACCCTGTGGAAGAGATAGAACCGTCGTTAAAGAGATAGAAACCTCGTGAAAAAGATAGAAACCCTGTTGAAGAGATAGAAGATGGAGATCAGTTGCAGTCAACGCTTGAAAATTAGACTTGAAATAGCCACGACTGCATTGCCCAGATTAAATACCATATGGGAGAGCAGAATAAGTGCATCAGTGAAGATACGCCTAGATACCATTGTATGCCATGTGTACCATTATAGGTCATGTCGTGGTGTGAGACTCGGAATTGGGCGAGAGGTTCACGCTGTCGGTGAACGACACCTCGGCTAAGAAGACGAAAGCGCCATGGTCCAACTCTTCTCGTGGAAAGAAAAGGTTCAGCACCCGGTGGCCATAGGCACAGAACGTCGAATTACACGAGGCAGGTTCACAGACGGCGGAACACCTCGCGCGAAATAGACGTGAACGACAATCGTCTTGGCGAAGAAGAGTCACTACACACCCACGTGACTGTCGACAGATAGGTAGGCTGTCATGGGCTAGGGAAGCCTACTACCCGAATTAAAGGCATGACAAAAACGGATGTGCTGGGCTTCGGATGTCTAGACCACAAAGTGAGCCAATCGAGGTACAAATAACGCAGTTCAACTGTGGAACTTGTGGCACAACGTACTTCGCTCTCGCCGGCGGAAATCTCACGATTTATTCGTTGTGGTTATAAGAGAATGAACGCAGAAGAAGAATAGGTCATGCATACCATATGTACCAATATAGACCTATAAATCTAAAAAGAAATACATTTTCTATTTGTATGGGTACACATATTTCTAGTTAAGATGTTGAGAAGAATATGCTATGTAATATGTCACTGTCATTAGAAGCGCTGAAGAGAGTTTCATGGCTAGGCCTATATCAATCAAACCCGTAACCCTTCACGGTCGTAGGGGTGTCACATTGGTTGCTTCAGCACACAGAGTCCTCCAGTGATTTATATCCTCAGCGATGCGGATGAGTGTGGAAATATATTGTCCTGTCCATTCCTTGATGTTGTCTGCCCATGCCTTTATTTTCCCTCCTCTGTCCCCCCCCCCCCACCCTTTCGCCAGTTCCCTGTAGTATTGTTTTTGACAAGGAATCATGTCTGCATACATGTCCGAACCATGCTAGTTTTCGTCGTTTCACTATTGAAAGAAATGGTTCCTGAACTCCTGCACACATCTCTACTTTATTTCTTACGTACACATTGGTCTTATGTTCCCTATAGGAAATTCGTAGAATTTGTCTGTAACATTCGTACTCGAAAACCTGCAATCTTCTCAGGCCTATATAGGGACCTACCACTGACTCTAAAATATTTGTGCTAAGTTTGGCAATAAATAAACAGGATAGTGGAAAAATTAGAGGTAACAGTGATGTGGTTATATAGAGGAAAGTGTTGACAAGACATAGAGGATTTATTTAATTGTAGTTGGATTATCCCATATGTATTCCATCCTTCTCAACAAAGCGATACGCGCCAGCCGAGAGTATCATTCATAGCACGTAATTATGCAGCTTTAAGCTAAAGATTGCTATAATTCATAGGTAGGTAGGTTAATGAGTTTGCATCTCTTTTGGAGAGGCGTGCCACTTTCAACCAGCGGACAACGTCCAATTAGGCTATATCAGGACACAAGCTATAATTCGCGGGGGATTTCCGCCATCTTTGTTAGCATATCCTTTCCCGTGTCCTTGAGTGATGGGCGTGCCAATGGGGGGGGGGGGGGGTGCGGTCGCACCGGGCATCAAAATGCCCCTCAAAATAATGAAAACATTGAAATGGGATTTAAGTGCCTTTGCCATGCCAAAGTTGATGCCCCGCAACCAGTGGCGTAACGAGAGGGGAGCGGAGGTGCGGGCGGCACCATCGGGAGGGCGAGAAATGTATTTTCTTCCAGGCTTTCACAATCACTGCCATATTTTTTTAATGTCACAAGGGCGGAAAATTATGATTCTGCCCCGGGCGCCATTGACCCACGCTACGCCACTGAACAGGAATACAGTAATGTAACCTGGCCAAGTTCTAGGGATCGAATTGGGAAGGACAACCCATCATTAAAAAACCGTGCAGAAGTCGGATATGGTTACCGAAAGGTACAGTATCGCAGAAAATAGCAAAACTGTAAAAAGACATAACGTGCCAAACATCCTTTTCAGGACGAACGACGAACTCTACCGTATCGCTTCCTGGTGTGATTAGGGCCGGATTTAGATTTGATAGGGCCCTAATCTATTTGAGATATGGGGACCGTTAACGATTAAATATATATAAATAGTGAAATAAAGAAATTTTTCGGCCCCCAGAATAGTGGGGGTCCTATGACTCAGGTGCACTGATCAACCGAGAGAAGGCTTCGGTGACATGGTTCTCTCTTAACAATCACATTGCAAAGTCTGCGACACCGACGGTGGAGATGAGAGGGTACGATGTAATTAGGACCTCAGCCTTACAATACCCGGGCGTGCGATTTGATCGTAGTCTGTGTTTCCGGGAATACTTTGATCCTGTTATTTCTAAGGTCCGCAAGGGACTTTCAGCTCTGAGAGTGATGGCAGCGGCTGACACTAAACAATCACAGTTCGTAATTTTATATTTCTTCTTCAGCGTTCATTCTCAAACTCCTGCTGGATCTCTCCTGTAGCAGTACTACTTGATCTCCAGCAGGATGCGGTCCAGAGAATGGAAATGCGCTGTGTCGCCGTTTTATTTGCGCCAATGGCCCGACATATCCGTCTTCGGCGGGTAATTGTATATGAGTCTCTTGTTCTCCCTGTCATTGAATACGCAGGCATCATAGCAGGCTCTCACGAAGAGCATCATAGAGTCTGCTCGGTCCATAGGCTGACCATCTGATGTGGTGGCGAGGATATCACCGCCAGCCACAAACAGATTGAGAGGCCGGAGAGAATCCAAAACGACGCGATGCGGATCATCCTTGGTTGCACAAGGGACACACCCTGTGTGGCTATGAGATTTCTCCTTGATATGTGGCGTGCCAGTGCATACCTCAGAGTGATTTCTGACATAGACCACCCACTACACAGCGAGCTCCCTCGCGTGAAGGGAAGCAGGCTCAAGAGAGGCAAATCGTGGATGGGTCCTACCGAGGATACCGTTAAACATATCTGCTCCCCAGAAGACAAAACTCTTGGCGTGGAATGGACACATATTCCTACGACCTTTCAAGAAGCATTTAAGACCGCCATTACACTCATTTGAGAGTACAGGAAACACAGCCACGTATGCGTGAACGCTGACGTCAAGGCACTAATGTGCGAGAACACAGGTGACACGTGTTGTAATTTACACGGACGGGTCAGTCAACCGTCACCACCGATGCGCATGGACCTTTACTGCCAGATCAATAGGAAGAACAGTTCAACAAGCCAGTCGTGCCTTTATCGCAACAACAAGCAGCGTAACAATATAAATATTCATTCAACGCAGTACTCAACTGGCTGGAATCGCAAGCCTACTCCCATGCGTGCAAATTAAATACCTCGCTGAATGATTCAGAAAGTGAAAACTGGTGATGTACGTAGGGAACGGGTGGAGTCATTAGAGAGACCTAAAATACGGGCATCATTACGAAAACTCACGCTTATCTTTGTCCCCGGACACGCGGGCGTGGAGGGAAACGAACGGGTCGACCAATTAGCTAGCCTCGCCACCACATCAGATGGTCAACCTATGGACCTAGCAGACATACTCTATGATGCTCTTCGTGAGTCCTCGCGATCTGAGGATTTTGAGTTGAATGAGCTTGAATCAATATCGAGAATGCGGGAATTGGCAGTGTGATGGGCGTGGCCCGAAGAGAACCCCTGACGAAGAGATAAAAAAGAGCAGTGAACCAACATAGAATCGGAACCATTAGCCGTTATACCCTGAGAGATTTACTGAAGCGGAGATCTGATAACCTATGGACGTGTCCGGTGCGCGAAGAGGATAATCAACATACCTAATTAAGGCAATTACTTATCCAGTATTTAATTGTTGTGGAAGGGCGTGATTTGAACCGCGACATACGCCTAATATTAGTAATATTTACTGAAATGGCGTGTTAGAATCCTAGGAATATCGTTGAGACAGAGTGAGGAATGAGGACATCCGACAAAAAAACGGCATCACCCCAATCTTAGAATACATCAAGAAACAACGAGTGCCAAACAGAGTGTTCTGAGCATGAAACACTGAGACAGACATATTGGCCAGATGAAATAACACTGGAATCAAAGCTCTATGGGCTAGTGTATGAACTACAAAAGTGTCAAAAGACAGTGAGTTTTATTCAAAAGACAGAATTACAGATATAGACATGTTTCAAGTGAACTAAAGAAGAAGAAAATCAAGAGACAACAGATCAAATGGTTTGCACACATCAGCACACTACCATCAGGCAGCATATCACAACAAGAAAGTTATGCTACACAGATACAGTCACTTACAGCGAAGGCAGACCTAGTGGGCCGACCACGAAAACGATGGACCACTTGAAATAAAAGAGGCAACAAATTCCACAATATACTCAACACATAAGAGGGCCGTCTCCAGAAAAACTCTTCTACGCTTGACGCCGAAAGGCAACAAAGGGTTTCAGCGAATAGATAGATTTATTAGTTACTATAGGCAGTATAGGAGGTCACAATTATTAACCATAGCGTAGTCCATTTTGTTTTGATCACGTGCTTCGTTTTCCGTGTTTCTATAAATAGTAGTTTTATGTTTAGTGATTTGCAGTGTTGCCATTCTAGTGCTGCTATTACAATATTAGCGTCCTTGTCAAGGCTAACTGTGATTTGGAAAAGCAACATCAGTGTTTGAGTGAAAATCAAACTGTATAGGTCGCTGGTGCTTTCTGTTGTGTTGTATGGTTGTGAGAGTTGGACACTCACTGCGGACATGGAGAGAAGATTACAGGCTTTCGAGTATAAATGCTACTGCAGGGAACTGTCGAGGGTGGAAGAAGCAGAGGAGGCCAAATAAAGACATGGACAGACAACATCAAGGAATGGACAGCGCTAGATATTTCCACACTCATCCGCATCGCTGAGGATGGAATTAGCTGGAGGACTCTGTGTGCTGAAGCATCCAATGTGGTACCCCTACGACCCTAAAGGGTTATGGGTTTATTGATTGATATTGATTACAAGATTTAGGTCTCGCATTTCACTGTCTTGAACCGAAATAACTGCAAAAATACATTTTAAATTTAGCAAGCGTGAAATAAACTAAATTATAATGCTAAATGGTAGTAGTTAATTATTGTGTGATATATTGTTACACTTTAATAAATATTGTTAGCGATTTGGTTTAGCCTTTTGTAATGTTTTTGTAAATCTATGTCATGTGACGTAGGCATAAGAACTTTGTCTTCCCAATGAATTCCATTAACCCTTCTCTGTATTTGGCCATTAGCCTTGTATTTTCCAACGATGTATTCATGTTATACGTAATGTCGTCAATTCGTCGTCTTCTTGGTCTGCCCCTTTGTAAATATTCGTCTCTATTTTCAGAATATATTTTGTTCGAAGCGTCGATTTCGTGTATTTATTCATTATTTTAAATACATATTCTTTAACAGGCTCACAGCAGAGGAAAATTGTTACGTGTGAAATTAAGTGTCCAGGAAAAGCTGCAATGGCTATTAAACTAGGTAAAATAAGTTTATAATGTATATGTGAACAGAGAAGAGAAGCAGAAAGAAGAGCCAGGGGTAGACCTAGAGTACGCTGGATCAACAACATCAAAGAGACATTACAGGAACACTAAATAACATTATCTGAAGCTGCCAGAAAAGCGAGAACAAGAATATTGTATCCTCCTCGACACCCGTAAAGAGTAAAAGAGGAAGGAAAGAAGAGGGTAAAATAAGAAATTAGTAAAAAAAAAAAAAAAAGAGTTGGTATAATATCATGTATTGAACATCTTTTTTCGTTCACTGGAAACATGTCTATATCTGTAAAATAGATATATACATGTTCCTATTGTAATTTGTACTTGGCATCCTGAGTAAGTGTGTGCCTTTTGGCTGGTTGTCTCCGTCTTCAGCTCCCTGCTTACTTGGCCAGGACTGTGATCCTGCTCGAGCGGGACTGCCCGACCAGTCTTAATTTTCAGCCCCTGATGGCTGAACTAAGCCCCAACACCACTTCAAGGTGATGGCTTCGATGGGGACCGCATGAGAATGAAACTAAACCAAATACAATAAGAGCATATAACAAAAGAATATCGGGACATAAAGCCATAGGCAGACTAGGAAAACGGGCGATAGAAAACATCAAGATAACGTTGAACAAATAATGCAACTGAGGCGTTACATCAGACCTTGGAACGACAAATAAAGGTCTACCCCTACGCTTAACGACAAATGTGGATACTATCAACAATAAATCACATGTTGATAGACAATTCAACATTATATTTTAATTCTAGGATTTTCTTTTTGTTAAACTTCATCATCAGGTGCTATGCCGGGTGGCGTAGGCGGTCATGGCTCTCCACAGTTCCCTGTCCACAGTATTATGTATCAAAGTCGTTGTTGTTTCCTTGCCGTGCCAGGTTGTCAAACTGTCTAATATTTTCTCACGTTGTCGCCCTCTGTCTCTGGTGCCTTCAATCTTGCCTGTTGTGATTATGTTCTCTAAACCTGCCTGTCCCATGAAGTGGCCAAAAAGAAGAACATTGTCTTTTTCTTATATTGTTGATTAAGGTCCGTTTCGCATTTAACTCTTTCAACACCTCTACATTAGTTTTTCTGGCAGTCCATGGTATTCTCAGCATTCTTCTGTAGAACCACATCTCATGTTGCCTCCAATCTCCCACTTTCCAGTTTGTTTATTGTCCAAGACTCGCACCAATATGTTAGTATAGGGGTTATATAGCACTGCATAACTCTCTTTCTCACCTCTAATGACAAGGTCTTATTACACAGTATATTTTTCATTTTTCTGAATGTTGTTTTTGCCTGTCCTATTCTGCATATTATTTATGTTGAACTTCTTCCATCTGCTGTAATCATTGTACCTAGATATTTATTTACTTACATTTATTTAATTCAATGCCAGACATTGACACTAACTAAAGAACAAGAGAGAAAGCTTACTACATGTGAAATGAGATCTCCAAGAAAAGCAACAAATATAACACGAATAGATCATATGAGAAATGAGGAGGTTACAATAATGTTGGAACAACATCAGTGGTCAATTATATTGAAAATAGAGACTGAAATGATTCCGCCACCTAATGATAATGTACCCTTATTGGCGAACGGCAAGAGCATAGGCATATAACATGAAAATGGAAACAGCAAGATACAGAGGAAGACTAAGAACGTGGATTGAATGAGTTTTCAACATTCTAACATGGCACACTATTACTATATATCAAGCAACCAAACGTACAATAGCCTGAAAACCGATCGTCATTCAATCCTGCGACGCCCAAACAGTATAAACAGAGAAAAGACAATAGATAGACATTTATTTACAATAAATTTAGCGCCTTTTAGGCACCTAAAAAACACCATTCTTAAAGAAGGGGAATTAATAGGCTGTAAGACCATCCAGGAGCTAGAGCTGCAGGCAGCGGACCGCATCATATGGAGAACCAAAACCTCTGCCCTATGTGTCGCTTGCGTCACGAAAGGAACAAACTAAATAACCTTTAGGTACAGTTGGCAACACTGGTGATTAGTGATTGCTATAAAATGGCGTCGAGCAGTAGGCAGTAAGATTTTTTATTTTGTTATTATGTAGCATGCTTTGCTTACTTTACTATTGATTGTATCGCACAGTGCTGTTACATTATACACACTAATATTACAAATGAGTGAAGTGTGTTGAATGCTTTGGCGTACCAATGCTTTTAGTACTTTGTTACTGTATTTTTCTAATTAAAAACAATTAATTTAAATAAATTATTAAATTCATTTGAAAATAATAAAATACAATTGAATATTTAGGGCCTACTAACTAAATGAAAATGTTTTAGTAGGAAAAGAAAAACTCTTGGGCCTAGCCTAAATAATTTTGAAGACATCAAAATAGCAAACTTTTCTACAAGAATAAAACACCGATGGACTTATAATATATTATTAATGTAGGCCAATGCAAAATAACAGAGAACTGATCCTAACCTAAACAATTAAAACTCTAGACCAGTGTTTCCAAACGTGGGGCCCACGTAGTATTATTAAGTATACTAGGAACTTAACGGAAAGGTCGGTAAAAATTACCCCTCCTCCTCCCTAGCGATCTTTTGCAAAAAAAGGTCTTTAAATTTTTCATGAAATAGTGAAATTTACACATAACATGGGACCAAATTAAAGAAAAAATTTTGAGGTAAAAATTAAAAAACCCCCCCTCCTTTACCTTAGGGTTGGATTATTGATTAGGAACAAGCATCACAGCACTTGGGACATTCCCATATATGCTCTGCTTGCTGTTCCGTCAGCCATCTAGCTCAGTGTCCCTGTCAGTTGCTGATTACATGTTCTTCTATTCTTTCCGGAGAGGGAGCACTTTCTCTCACGACAGGGAGCAGACTATGAAATATCTATGCATCACTTTTGATAGAAGTCTATCTTTTCGCGAAACATGTGGACAATATCATTCAGAAAACTGGGAAGGGTGTCAGTGCAGTCAAAATCATGGCATCTGCAGAGAACCCTTTTTCAGATGATGCAAGCAGTGGTATTATCTGTGTTGGACTATGGTTTAGGTTTATTGACACTGTCGCAAACACAGGTGGATAGATTGGAGAGGGTTCAAAATGAGGCCATGAGAGCTGTCTTAGGATGCACAAGAGATACAGCTATCATGACCATGAGGTTTCTCGACCTACCGAGCATCAAATCAAGACATAAAATATCTCAGGTTAAAGAATACTTCAATAATGATCATCACCTCTTACACCAATCTCTAGACAACACAAAAGAAGACGTATCAAGAGAGTAAGGTCTCCCCTCCTTAAGGTAATCATGCCTACTGCCATGGTTTCAATGCTTCATACTCTGCCTTGAAATATAATATGTAGGAATTAACAACATTGACTGTTGATTTCTTGATCTTGCTCCAAAAACTCCTTCCTGTTTGCAGTTTGGCATGTCTACATAGCAAGTCTGGTTTTCTTAATAATAAATGCTGCTGTATTTGAAATCTCCTCGGTGCTCCCATTCAGCTTTATATCGATATCCTTCTCTGTCGAGATAGTGAGATTTTACTGTCTTTTGGGTGGTTGACTTTCCTGATAGCTTTGATGAGGGTCCTCTTTTCTTGGTAAGTGATTTCTTGGTTTTTTATCCTATGTTGCCCCATTCTTTGTCAGCATAATCTGCCTCTTCATTTTCTGGTGTGCCACAATGGGATGGTATCCACTGTAGTACTACCCTTCTTTGGATACTCCTCGTACAGGTCTGGGATTCATCGCTGTCAAGGACCTGTAGGACAAACATTTCACCGGTAAGAAACACCACCTGTTGACATTGGCTTGTTGTGTTTTTAATTATTTCTGCAGCAATATTTACAGTCTGTAGTTCTGCAGAGTAGCAGAAGCAGAAGATTCTAGTTGGTGAACATGTGGATTTATTTTCTTTTTTTAATATTTTATGTACACTCCAGCACCTCCATTCTTACTGCTCTGGTTGCTTATCTGTCATTATATACTTGTATCCATGCTTCTCTGGGGTGCATATCTTCAATCATGTTACATACTATTGTTTTTGTTTGGAGAGTATTCAGTTCTATCATAGTGTAGTTGTTGTTTATGGTGGTTCTGATAGTGAGATTTTGATGATGTCATTGCTACATGACATCTAAACTGAAATAAACAATGATAAGAACAATACAAACTATCCAGATCTTGCTTCGAGTAGGGCTTATGATAAATATAAAATAAAAAGTTCAAACATTGCATCTCTGAACATGAGTATATACTTAAATTCAAATTTTTATCCTGAGTAGTCAATTGGTTTTGTTAACATTGGCGTTATTTATTCTTAGTAACATATTTGACCCAAAATAATTCATAATACTAAAGCAGGCAATATGAATTTGATCAAGTGTCATATTGATGCTTGTTTAGTGGCTTAGGCATTCATGTTTCCCAAGCTCCATAAATGACTATTTCTTGTGTTAAATTATCAATAAGTTGTCAGTAGCTTTATCTCATGCCATGAACTCATCCAACAGTTGATTTATGTTTTCTATCTGTTTCTCTTTTCCCTGATTTTTCTTGTGTAGATTGGCTCATTTCGTGTCATATGAATTGGGACTGTTTGCATCTAACTAATTTGATTCTGAAACAGTGGCAGTCAGAGGCCCCCTTCCCTGAAATCCCTTGGGGGAAGGGTTCTCAGTGTGTTGCTCGCAGATTGAATGATTGATAGCAGACAATGCATGTTTTTTATATCTGCATCAGGAAGCTGTATCAAGCCTAATATTGAAAAGTTGGAATGTGTGTGAACACATTATCCCGTAATGAACTGCAGGAACTTATGTGGATATTTTTTGCTGGTTGTGCTGTAGTGAGAGAACTGTCAGACTGGCTTTGAGAGCACAGTTGTCATGACAGAATACAATGGATAGTGGGGTGGGGCATTTTGAGCTCTATTTTTATGCGTCTTTTAGATGGGGATACTGTGGTGGAAGACACTTTTATTAATAGATTGAAAAAGTTTGGAATTATGCAGGGAGAGAGTAGTAGACAGTTTAGAAAAATCACTAATTGCTTTACTTCTCTGAAACTTTGAGATATGCCGATTGAGAGAGGTTGCCTTCCGCTTTTGTCAATTCATCATCAGGTATACTACACCTGGCACTCAAAATTATGTAAAATATGCATTAACAGTGATAATTTCACAAAGTGATTATTATTATTTTAGAGCCCCTATTCGTTGTATTGTGTATTAAACAGTTGACAATGAAAGTTCAATTTTGAAAATTTTTCATTGTCTGAAGTAATGAAATGATAATGATTAGACACCAGTTTTGCAACTAATTGTTCAGTACTATACAGACTCTGTGATTGGTGGTTGATTTGTTTTTTATTAAACACGTTTTCAAACTTGGAGAGCACCTTTGTTTTCAGCGTTTGTTTTCAAACACCTGGATTCTTCTTTCAAAGTCTGCAGTTAGAGTCCATGTCTCATAGCCGTATTGACAGAACCAACGATTTATATAAGTTAATCTTAACAGAAAAGATAATTTATTTACCAAATGGTAGTTAATCTTCTCATGACGGCCATTGTCAACTTCAGCTGTTGATTCATCATCACCACTAACCTGGGCTCACAGATAAGTAAATGTTGAAACCTCCTCAAGCCTTCGATTGTGAAGCTTTATATTAGTTGGGACTAAATTAGGGCTCCTATTCACCAAAAGTTAACTTTTATCTCCATGAGAAGTTTTATGCTAGATATTTCGTCTCGTTAACTCTTGTAATTCTGCCCATATTTATGGTTGTTGTTAGGACAAAATGGGAGAGATTTGTTGAAGGCTTATTTGTTGAAAGCAGGGAGTGAAAGGCAGATAAATAGAATATGGTTTATTGACTATAAAATGAGCAGCATTGGCCTATTTACTTAAAATAAATCTTAAAATAAACTGTAACTTTGCTCTGTATAATTGGGTACATACCTTAAATATGTTTAACATGTCATACAAAAATCCACTCACTTATAGAAATGCAATTTGTGCTTTTATTGTTTTTTTTATATCAGTTTAACAGCGCAAGTCTTCTGTAGAGAGCATCCAGATGCTCAGTTGGTGGAGGATTACCATGCCGGTGATATGATCTGTCCTGTATGTGGTCTGGTTGTCGGAGACAGGTGAGAACATAACAAATACAATAGTATGATTAGTTTATTCAGTAAAACCAATACAATCAGACCTCATAACAACTTGGTCCAGACAGATGAAGTATTTATGTAATAACAGAAATTAGCTATTTTTTAGTATAAATAATATAATTAGAGATTGTCAAAAGTGTGGTTAAATAAGAAAATGTTATAAACTTATGTGCTATAGAGAGATTCATCTGTGTTAGGTATTGAATTTAGAGTGCAATAATCCATACAAAATCAGCTTTTTAATATAATATAATCATTGTGTTGCAGCGGTTCAAAAACGGAGGCAAAAAATAGCAACACCATGATCTGACATGCATGTTGTAAGCGGTCATTGAGGAGGTTTAGGAGTGAAGTTGGCAGTCCTATCCCTTAGGTCAAAACGAGCCTGTGTGTTGTCGGGGCCCGAAAAGGAAGCAAAGAATAGCAACACTATTTACCTTCCACGCATGTCGTAAAAGGCGACTAAGGAGGTTATGGGATGGAGTTGGCTATCCCATATAGGGTCAGTGACCCAAAGCCATACTGAAGTCGGATGTGTCAGGCCAAAATGTGCAGATATTGCAGCAATGCTGTAAACCATGACAACGCATTCCGTTCTCCGGACTACATCCTGCTAATCTGCAGGAGTTTGAGAATGAACGCAGAAGAAGAAGAAGAAGGTCAACACGAATCAAAAGTGATGCTGAAGCTGTATTTTAGCTATGGCAGAAAGACACAGATATTTCAGCCAAACTGTAAAAATGATGTATTCCGTTCTCCAGACTGATCCTCCTAACCCAGCAATAGTATGAGAATGAACACAGAAGAATGTAATACATACCTAAGTGTGAAACACAAACATAAGTGTCAACTAGTAATTATTACTAAAACTGGCGTTTTTTAAATAAGAATGTGGATTTAAATCTTACAAAATACGAGTTTATGAATAGATCAGTTGACAGATAGGCACAAATCTATTTGTTAATTTAAGCTTGTCTTTGGTAACTTAGTTATCTGTATTAATATGTTATCAGTATTTATGGGGGTGGGGGTTCCCTTTTGTTGAAACTCTTCACTGTCTAGTGAAAAATAATTTGATTCCTGAACTGTAGGAATAAACTATATGTTGGGGTGGGTTCCTAATTTTAGAATCTGATATAGTGGTACATTGGTTGGTGAAAGTATCCCTAATTCCCCACTGCAAAAAAAAAAATAGGGACTCCAAACTGGTAAAACTAACTTGGAAAAATAGGCAATAAGAAATATTACTGCCGAATGAGCAGTATAATTTCCAACAATCAACTTTACATATAAATGGGTATTAATGGGTCCAGAAAATAAATTTTTTAGGAGAATCTGCTCTGATGATAACATCTTTAGCACTGCAGAAGTGTCAAGGAAGATTGTAGGCTAAGGTAGCAGTCCTTAACAAATGCATTCAGAATTTGTTTGTGCATATATTGAACTGTCTCAGGTTTCAGTGTAAGGGTAAATCTACTGATACTTGTTTATCACAGACTTGTATAGACTCCTACAACAGACTACTGTACATAAGGTACTATGCTTACTCTGAATATCTGTTTCCAGAGATGACTGGAGTTTTCTCCTTTCGTATTAGGAATTTCATAGATAAAGTCACTATGTGATAAATATCTGATATTTAATACATAAATTATTTTATGAATTTCATCAACACAGTCTTCGTCTTCTTGTTTGTTCATTCTCAAACTCTTGCAGATTAGCAGGATGTAGTCCAGAGAACAGAATGTATTGTATCATGGTTTACACATTTTCTGCCATATTTGTATCTTTTGTCCTGATACATGTGACTTCTTGGTAACTTTGGCCCTATATTGAATGGTACAGCCAACTCTACTCTTATAACTTCCGTAGTCATCTCTTGTGAAATGCATGGACGGTAAAACAGTTTTAATATTCATTGTTCCCCTTTCAGGTCCAACAACACACATGCAGTTGACCCAGCAATAGAAGCACCTACGCTCATATGGTTAGCATTAGCATTTTTTTCTAGAATCTAGACACGCATTATCAAGGGCCCGATTTCATGGAAGCAAAAAGCCACACAAGAAAATCTAATTGCAAAACACTCACTTTTCATCAAGTGACCTACATTTTCTACGATACCCGGCTGAAACATTTTCTATGTTTTGAATACACATTTTGTCCAAGTACTTACTGATTTGTTGTTTTCATATTGTTTGTAAATCATATTTTTACTGAATTGAGTAATCTGAGCGTTATTTTTTCTCCAATCTGGCCACACATATTTTAGATTAGTCAGTTCATTTTTTTAAAACAGTTTTCGTAACATGGCAAATCCAATAGGAAAACCTTGTATATCTGGAAAGTATATCTGGAAAGCTTCCGGTATCTATCTTAGTACCACATTTCACTCGGATACGCATTCATTTTTACTTGTGGTTTTTTAATGTTTGTATGTTGTGTCCGTGTCTTGAAAAAGGCCTATTGGTCCGAAACGTCGACTTTGTCCTGTGTATTGCCATCTGTTGATTATATTCTGTGTATTGTTTTGTTATATGTACCATATTTACATCCGTTAGTGTTAGTGTGTAGTGTTTTAGTCATCATTCAGTAGGACTTCATTACCTGTTTTACACGTGAGTATTATATCTGGAAAGCAGTAGTTGGATACATGAAAAACAACAAAAATAGCCAAATAAATGAAACTATGAAGAAATTTGCACACAATATACACTGGTTTATTGAAAATGTAGGCTAATAGATGTTTTAAAAAAAAAAGTATGGAGTAAAATCTAATAGATGTTTTTAAAAAAAAGTATGGAGTAAAATTTAATTCAGTGTATCTTTTCTTAGAGAAACAGAAATATTAAGTTAACAGTACCATTCTATTTCCAGAGTAATTGATGTCGGATCGGAGTGGCGAACCTTTAGCAATGAAAAAGATACTAAGGATAACTCTCGTGTTGGTGCAGCAGAGGTAAGTTTATGATTGTTATCAACATTAAATATTGTATACACTGCTTCATATACGATACCACTTCCAGCTATACACAACACACTCTACACAACTGCACCACAACTTAGGAAAACCTGTGCATTCGCCAGAAGGGCTATGGGCTGTCAAGAGCTTCCTGCTCACAGCGAAAGGGATTGAATCATCATATATGATATTTTAGTATTCTTTTTCTGCAATCATTCTCATACTTATACAGATTAACAAAATGTGGTACGAAGAATAGAATACATTATGTCATGGTTTATAGCTTAGTTGCGATGTCTGTACCTGTCAGTCAGATGCATCCAGCTTCTGTATAACTTTGTATCACTTTACACTCTTTGGAATGGAATAGCCAATCTCATCACAAAACCCCCATAGTCATCTCTTACAACATATGTGACATGCAGTAGTGTCACAATTTTTTGAACTCCAGCAGCAGACTGACAATTTGTGTTATTTCTTTAATTGTTTTTAGCTACAACATGGTGTAAAATTCTAACAAAATTCTCCATTCAGAAATGGAGGTTTAATGAGAAAGAAAATCGGTATTCCTGTATGATGATGATGTAGTAATCTCTTTAGCTGTGAGCAGGTAGTTCATGATAGCCCATAGTCTCTCAGACAACACCATAGGTTCTTTTCATTTTTTAACTGAAGTGACAATCAAACTCATGTAAGTTTGTCTCAAACACATGATTTTGTAAGGGAGGTTTATGGATGCATATTTAGTCCACGAAGGGAGGTATTTCAGTGCGCCAATATCTCAAGATTATCACATCCAGCCAGGAGTACAGCACACACTTCTGAGTCTATTATCTCATCTGCAGTGATGGCATATCTAGCATTTCCTGACACCTAGGAGTCAGCCACAAAAAGACAACGGTGCGTTGTCCTCTGGCTGGCATAGCTTTGTCATCCTTGGGGATTGTTTGATAGAAGACAAAATTAAGAAATTAAGACCAGATTTGACAATGATTTTTTTTTCACAGGTGATATTAGACCTGGATTAACATTCCTTTTTTATATCACAGTATCATCTTTGAAATCTCCAATTTCTTCATGATTAATACTCATGAACGACATCTATAGACGACTATTTTATGGCTGCTACCATTTTGGAACAGCATAATTTCCTGTGTGAGCTATTAAATAAAAACATTATCGCCACGGTTGCCATATTTCGGAAGTATCATAGCTGTTTCGACGAGTGTCTGATGTGATATAACTAAGGTTATATAATGGAAATTCGACGACTGTCAAAACTGGTCTGTACAGTGTTAAGAATGGCATTCAGCTGTCAAATGTAGAACTACACAGCAGCAACACCAATATGTTTTGTGAACTGTTAACTATAGTTTTTTTTATGTGATACACTCTGTTTTGTGAACTGTAAACTATAGTTTGTCTTGGCAGTGACATTTTGCAAAATAACACGTTTGAAAAACATATTTGCAATAAAAGGAAAGTAGAAACAAAATTGCTAATGTTAAGAACTTTTATTTTTCTGGTTGCAACATACGACTGTGAAATACAACATGGACGCTAAGTAAATCAGCAGTAAAGAAGATCAATGCCTTTGTGATGAAGTGCTACAGAAAGATACTTAGAATATCTTGGAAGGAAAAAAAAAGAGAAACTGATATTATAAACACATTGAAGATGCCAGAGTGTTGGTTACTAAACATAATAGAAAAAAAGAAAATCACACCCGTCTATAAAGCGACACAACCGCCCGTGTGTTGCTAGGGCCCGAAAGGGGAGCAAAAAATAGCACCTTCCACGCATGTCGTAAAGGGGGACTAAGGAGGTTATGGGATGGAGTTGGCTGTCCCATCCCATATAGGGTCAGTGACCCAAAGCCATGCTGAAGCCGGATGTGTCAGGTCCCAAAGCCATGCTGAAGCCGGATGTGTCAGGTCGAAAGGCGCAGATATCGTAGCAATGCTGTAAACTATGGCACAACGCATTCCGTTCTCCGGACTACATCCTGCTAATCTGCAGGAGTTTGAGAACGAACGCAGAAGAAGAAGAAGAAGAGACACAACTGTTTAAAAAGACAAATAATGGAGGACAGAGTACCTGGGAGAAAGGGCAGACCAAGAAGATGGGAGACTGACGACGTTAAAGATAATATGAATACATGATTGAAAAATGCAAGCCCAAGACAGGGAAGGGTTCAGAAAGTTCATTGGAAAGACAATTTGGGATACATGACAACATGGGATACAATTTATTTTGTGAAAACTTTATTACTTTGTGTTCTCAGTTTCCACCATGTAGCATAACCAGTTTACCTGAATGCAGAAGTATCATAAGTAACATTTGTATATTATTATCTATTTATTCAGAATCCACTGTTTGAAGGAGGTGACATGTCAACAATGATTGCAATGGGAACAGGAAGTGACTCTTTGAGAGATGAGTTTGGTAAACCCATGTACAAAAACAGACGCACAGTAAGTCAGTTTGTTTTTAGTCCTGAGAAATTATGAGTTTGAATATTTTATTATGCAAAATGGTGAGGGTTTAGGTATAAGGTATGTTGATTATCATCTTCGCACACCGGACACGTCCATAGGTGCTCCAATCTCCACTTCAGTAAATCTCTCAGGGTATCACGGCTGATTGTTCCGGTTCTTTGTTGGTTCACTACTCTTTTTGAAATCTTTGTCAGTGGTTCTCTTCGGGCCACGTCCATCCTCACTCCCAATTCTTGCATTCTTGATATTGACTCATGTTTATTCATCTCAAAATCCTCTGATCCTGAGGACTTACGAAGAGCAGTGAGTATGTCTGCTCAGTCCATAGGCTGACCATCTGTTGTGGTGGCGAGACTAGCTAATTTGTCGGCACGTTCATTTCCCTCCACGCCCGCATGTCCAGGGACAAAAATAAGCGTGAGTTTTTGTAGTGATGCCCGCATTTTAGCTCTCTCCAATGACTCCGCCCATTCCCTACGTACATCACCTGTTTTGACTTTCTGAATCATATTCAGTGAATCACTATATGGAAATAGGTTTGCAATTCCAGCCAGTAAAGTGCCTGTGTTATGGCGAATACTTCCATAGTTAGACTTATGGTGAGGTTTATTTCATGCCAAGAAGTCCCCAACTCTCAGCAATGTGCAACGTTTTGAGAGGTATACTTCCTACTCGAAGGGGATAAATACAGAATTGTATAGATGAAGTGCTGTGAGGTTTCCATAAGAGAAAAGTCCCACTGTATATGCATTTCACTCTACAATGAGTATACTGTTTATAGTGGTTGATATAATAGGACACTGGTGAGACCAGTTGTTTCTTATGTGGGCAGTAAATCAGTAGATAGTAGTTTGACTTTGTCTAGTGTTTCCTGCTCCTCAAACTTATTATTCACACAGAAAACAGTAGGTTTACTTTATTAAGATTGAACAATAAAAAAAAAGTACAGTTGTAAATAACCAAGACTGAATAACAATATATTTTGAGATATAGTGTTCTTTGGCATGTGGTGAACTGTCAATACTGAATTTTTCCTGATAAGGAGTTGCATGGAGGGGATTGAATAGCTGTGTGATAAAGGCAGCATGCTCTTGCTGTTGCAATGTCATGTACAGGGTGAGTTTTTAAATTTACCCTTCGACAGAAAAACCTCAGTCCTTTACTGGGGATCGAACTCTAGACCTCAATACTGTGAGACCAATGTTCTAACTTCTTGGCCATGCGCCACACCATGTGATGAACATAGATTGAAAATTAGTAACAACTCAACCAGAAGTAGCTATAAAGAGAACTATGAGGGAGAAACAATAGCTTAAGGCAGTGTAGATGTAAAGGCATGAAGAAATCAACAAATCACATTCATTGTCATACAGGTATGACATGCCTGCCGGTATCCTGAGTAATGAGAGAAAATGCTCTTAACAAGTTCAGTCACTGTATCAAGCAGTAAAGTAGCAAACCAGTCTGCCATACTAAATCAGTTACAAAGACAATACTGAAAAACAAAATTAGAGAAGGTGATTCCTTAAACATAACATTCATTGTTATTTCAGCAAGAGTGTGGCTGAATTACTAGAATATTGGCCTCATAATTGGGATGACTAGGACTCAAATCCCTGAAAGATCAAGATTTTTCTCCTTTGGATGTAAAATTTAACATCCTCCATACGCATGTTATGGAAATTGCTTAACAATGCTAGGAAAAATTGTTTGTTATTTTTCACTGTTTAAATCTTTTCTGCACTCCACAGCAGAAAAACAAATACAATAAAATTGGTCTTCTTAAAATCTCAATTTAAGCAGCAATTATCTGGCTTGGAATTAGAAATGAAAATTAAACCTTTATGCAGAAAATGTGCAATGTTCTGAGATGCATGCCAAGAGTAACCTTGAAAAATATTAAAGAATGTCATGAGACCAGTGTAGTCTTTATACAAATATATATGACAATTCTACTTGCCTTAGTAGTGACATAAGATACTAGAGTTTTATGGCAACTGTAATGCTGAAGACTACATCAAAATAGACCAAGACATGCAAAAAAAAGTGAAACAGTGGGTATTGATGTCTTAGTTGAGAATTTTGTAGATAGCCAGAAAGGATAACAGAAGAGGAAGAGATAAGAAAAAGAGGGAAGAAAGATGAAAATGTGCTAAAAGAAGAAACTTATAGTGATGACTTATGACATAGTGATACTGTCAAATGTTTGAAGGAACTACAACAATTTGTAATACGATGGATGATTCAGATATATTTAGTCAGATTTCTTAAGGAAAAGTGTGGAAAGTCAGCCATCCAAGAATGTATACTGTGTGCAGAAAACCATTATAGACTACTGGGAAAACTGAGTACTTTGCTTGTGGTCAGCATAATGTTTGTGCTCAATTATAGTGTGAATTAGTACAGTATTCTCAGTAAAGAAACAGTACTGCAATGGATCCCAGGTCACTGTGGCATACCTGAAAATGAAAAGGCTGATCTCCTGGCAAGGAAAGGGGGATCACTGGAACAAATAGAAAATGATAATACGTACTATGAATGTAAGACCATGTTAAAAGCAGAATATAAGAAAAAGTGGAAGCAAATGCACCCAACAGAACCAAATGACCCCTACCACCAAATGTCACGCAAGGAACAAACCATCATCTTCAGACTACGAACTGGTCACAACAGACTGAGAAGTCACATGTTCCGAAAGCTGAAGATTGTTGAGACAGACCTGTGCAACTGTGGACTGAGCCCAGAGACTGCAGAACACATTCTTTATGCCTGTCAACTCTACCAAGAAGAGAGGGAGAAAATATGGCCTACTGAGATGGCACTGCTTCCAGACTTGAGGGGTTCCATGGATGACCTGAAGCGAATCACACAATTCATTGAAGCTATTGGTACTGTAACCTGATATCTGACTGAAGAACGATGAAGAAGTACAGTATTTTATTTTATCTCAGTTGCATGCATATCTCTGGTAAAAAATTTTATAGCACAAATGGATATGAGCAGAAATCTGCTATAGTGGGGAAAATATCCCAGTTCTGTTGAAAGACAGGTTTTACTGCAGTAACAGTTTTTTCCCTCATATTTCAATTTAGCAAATGAGCAGTTCTGATAGAACGCTACTCACTGCATACAGAGATATAGGTCAAATGGCAGATAGGCTTAATCTACCCAAGATGTTGGTGGTAAGTAGATTGTGAATTTAAAGAAGACTGCAGTAAAAATGTGTACATGGTAAATGAATAATATAAAATTCTATTTTTATGAAGTTGTATCCATTCATAAAATTGTATCATAGCCAATGTTCTCTCCAAGTTGCATGGCAATAAACATCATTAGACAGTGGAGCGTACTGAATTTTGGCACTCTATACTCAAACCCTAGAATCCTGGACCTAAAAAATCCTCATTAGTGATTTATGCATGTGGTTTTGTGTCTGCCCAAATTGTCATTTTATCTGTTCACGTAGGAAGATTTTTTGAGCAAATGTAGATCACAACTCTTTTTTTTTCTTTTGTTCAGTAACCATTAAGTACAGATTGATAATATTTGAGATAATGGTGAGGTGAGGATCTTGCTGTCCTCTAGCATAAGTCCTGATTTTTTAGAAAGAGCTGGAGAATCAAGTGTGGCATGGAATGTCTTGAAAGGAACAATATATTTTGTAGTTGTTTTGTCATTCCATTTTTTAAAATATCCTATTCTTTTTTAATGGTATCAGTTTCTTTTGATAGACTTCAAAAATTTGAGTCATTTCCTTACACAGTTCATAATTTTTTTATTGCTTCTTCTAGAGTTTTCAAGATTATAATGTTTTCCTGCTATTGTCTTTGTTTCTTTTCTTTTTGTTCTTATTTGTTCTCTTCTCTCAGTGAATATAACATGTCTGTGATCTGTATTAATGACTGTTTGGGAAAGCTCTAGCATCAGTGATGTGTCTCTTTTGCCTTTTTATAACAAGAATGAAATCAACGTGGGATGATTATAGTAAGTTGTCTCATATTTACCATGTTTGTATGCGTCTTTATCTGAGTTAGTAAAAAGAATTTGTTATTAGCAGTCCATGTTCTAGGCATATATTGATCGGTTCTTCCCTGTTATTGTTTCAGTCTGTTGTTCTGCCTCCAAAATTGCCCAAGCAGTGTTCACCCTGTGATATTTTCTTCCCTATTCTGTTGAAATCATCCATGATGTATAACTTGTCTTTGTTGTTATTCTTGTTTAGGACATCTGTTAGCCTTTAAAAAAAACCCATTAGTTTCTTCTATTTTGTTGTTATCTTTGCAAGGCACATATATTTGTATTAGTGTGGTTGTTCTTTCTTCCTCTATCAGATTCAGTACCCATAAATGGGAATGTGGGAAGAGACAAGACAAAGCAGCATCACACCAGTTGGAAAATGGTGTTTCTGGTCCCAGGCCCTACTTTGTTGGACCAGTCCTCTGGGTTTGAATGCAAGCTCCATAAAAAAATAACCCCAACAAGAAAGTGCGTAAACAATGGATGGGCCAATGGCTCAAAAGGAAGTGTGCTATATACAGTTATGTCCCAACCAAACCCACACGACAGCATAAATAGACTACGCCGCAAATATCAAACCACAGTATTTAGGCTGTGAACAACATATGTACAACTTAACAAAGATCTACAAAGGATTACTACAGACCATACACAATACTGCAACAGACAAGAGGAAACAGTAAAATACCACCTTATTGAATCCCCTGATTTCCGCTGAAGACAGATGTGTCTGACCATTTGGCACAAATAAAATCTGCGACACAACGCATTTCCATTCTCTGGACTATATCCTGCTGGAAATCTAGTAGGACAATGGTCCTGCTACACGGGAGATCCAGTGGGAGTTTGAGAATGAACGCTGAAGAAGAAGAAGAATCCCCTGAACTACAAGACCTACAAAAACAACTGTTACCACCAAACCCCTCCATCACGAACACTCAGATTCACTATGTAGTGTGTCAGATCACACTACAGACTCAACACAGTTGAAGAAGACATGCACCTACCACCACCTGGTACAGGGAAGAAAGAGTGAAAGCTCACAACCCTGGGGATGTTTCCTGTAGAACATAGGGGTGCAACTGTTGTTCTCAACAATTTCTGTGCTGTGCTGTTCCTCTTCATCTTGTGCACACGAGCACAATTGATGTGTTCTTCTATTTTCCAAATCTCCCCTTTCTTTTGGGGGTCTGCAGAAGGCTACTGAAAATCTATGGGTTTACCCGGAGTGGTATTACTTTGGTTCATAACCAGTAACATATGCTTACTTTTACATGATTACCCACTAACACGTTTATTCGTACATTTTTTTGTTCACATTTACAAGTATGTTTACACACATTTACTCTCTACACATCTAAACTTACAGTCAAATAATGCCAGCCATCAGTTTTGTATGCATCTACATACAGACATTTACACTCTACACATCTAAACTTACAGTCAAATAATGCCAGCCATCAGTTTTGTATGCATCCACATACAGACATTTACACTCTACACATCTAAACTTACATGCCACCCATCAGTTTTGTATGAATCTACATTTTTAAAGGACAGAGCAAGTACTTTGTTCAAGCAAGTTCATGATAGTAAGGCACTGAAGGGTCGCAGCAATGATGCTATTGTCTCTGCTTGTATGTACATTGCATGCAGACAAGATGGCGTGCCAAGAACATTTAAAGGTGAGAAATACTGTCTTATATGAGAAGGAAACTGGTAGAGATAATGTTGTGTTCATCCATCACAAGTGATTAGGTGACCATATGTTGCATCCACTTTATGAAATTCAGTTTGGACGTAGGTCCTTGAATGTAAGTTCTTTTATGACTAAAAGGGTGGTCACAAAGGTCCTTGGTAATTCGGGCATGAAATTATCATTATAGATGGTGTTTTATCTACCCGTGACTTTCTAGCTTCTCTCCGCTTTTGGTCTACTGCAATTCTCCACTTCACAAGAAATTGCACCTTATTTGACTATAGAACGCCATGTAATTAACTATTTGTTCAGCGTCTTCCCATATATCATAGTTTATGTCAAGGACTTTCAGTGAGATCGTCAACCAATCCTAGAGCTTCTTTTTGTCACCTTGAGAACGTATGCCCTTCGCAACTCACCATAGAGAAATATCATTGCTAGACGATGATCTGGCATATACTCGCCCAACCAATCTGTGACTGCATTAGAATAGTCTCAATACTAGAGATATTTGCTCTGTCAAGGAAGTGCTATCTAGAATCTTGTCTTGCTATTTAATGCACATAACATTTTTCCGACAAGTTGTGTGAAAATTATTTACCTTCATCACGTCGTCTATATACTGTCCATATTTGATCAGCGTGTGACAGCACCGCTGTTCTGTAAACTTTCAGCTTTAATAAGAGTTAAGTGATTAACCTGTATCATGCTGTCGGTGGTACACACCACTAACGTCTTTCCGTATACATCTGTTGACAGTACACACCACTAACGTCTTTCCGTATACATCTGTTGACAGTACACACCTATCATTGCTATGCACTCATTTATTTTGTTTACTACAAGATGTTTTAGTTCACGTACCGGTTACCTGTTAGTTTGTTTTAGAACTCGTATCAAACATAAAAACTAAATGTTTCTCTTTCAACCAGAGATTTGTGCTGTGTCCAAAATTAGCAAGAAAGAAATAGGCCGTGTGTTCAAATTGATTCTCAAGAACTTGGAGACTAATGTGAATCTCATCACCACTGGTGACTTTATGGTAAGTACTTCTATGGTAATCGCTTCTCACTATAATATCAAGCATGGAAATAGAATTGGTGATTGCTGCACTCAATTTTTTTGGTGACCGGAAATCACACGCTATGATACTTTCAGACTCCCAACATGTGCTGGGTAAGATAGAAAGTTGCATGTTAAGAAAAGAATTGGGTCATGTTATGGAGCAATTTGGTTGTCCAAAATATTAGAACATTGTCCTGGTCATGAAGTAGAAGACTCATTGGTGACATTATTGAAGAGAGATAGGTGCAACCTAATAACTTCTTCTTCTTTCTGTCCTCATGTACCTTTCGGTGTTGAGGGGAGAGTGATTGTACAGTCTTTTGCCCTTCTATTTGCCTCTTCTGCTGTTATATTTCCAAGTGTCTCTAATACACTATCTATCCACCTTTTATGAAGCGTCCAATAGGTCGACTGTTTTCGTATCGTTTGTTGAGTGTTTTTTGGATAATGCTTTGCTCTTTCTGTCTGGTTATGTGGCCGTGCCATTTAACTTGTTGTTTCTGGATGTATTCTATTGTTGACTTGATCCCTAATTGTTTCCTTAGTACTTCATTCCTGATTTGATCTCTCAAGCTAACTCCAATTGTACATCTCACACATTTCATTTCAGTGGTGTTAATCTTATGAATTGTTCTAGAATCTAATGTCCAAGATTGACACTGATAACACAACGTTGGTAAAAAAAAAGTGGTGCTGAAAAGCACTTTCTTTGTTTCTAGTGTAATATCTTTGTTTCTTAGTAAAGTTGTTAAACCTAATAACAGTTGTGATATATTATAGAGTGAAGAAGATGATGTTGGATGAGATTATGTGAACATACAAAGAATGACAGAAATGGAGATGACCAGCGGTGAGAGGAGAAAGTATACTCTCTCTAGATAGATCAGAATATCACGTAATCAACACCTGATTGGGAATATGCATACTCTTGGATGACAGCTGGAACAGAGAGTGGAACATTTCTGGAAATAATCTTGTGTTCCATGGTGCTGGTTTCCTATTTTAAAAAATTACTTCTTACTACTAAAGATTGATTTTTACTGAATGTGACATTCACTTTAGTTGATGTTGTTCTATAAATTATAGCCGTCTTTTGTCAGTCAATCATATGAAGGTAAATGCCATGTGACCAGTATTGCTCTGGTAGGAAAACAACACTTCCGTTCTGTCGAAACTGCGTTCAAGAAGGGATGTGGACGAAAAAAAATGTCAAAATCGAGAAACATTCAGTTCAGAATCCATAAGAGGGTTACAATACTTGACGTATACTTGAAGTAAAATCATTATGAATTGTGATATCGATAATAAGGAATTCTTGGGAATACTGTTATTACCAAGTAGATATAGTAACAAGTTGATTTTGTCATGATATGACATTGAATATACATGGAACAAATGTATTGATGGATATTTATTGACATTAGGTCTATGATTCTTGAACCGTTTTTATACAAGGTAAGTTATTACGTTTTATTTATTTATTTCTCTCATATGACACATAAAATACAAAACAAATTTATACACATATTTGCTATATGCAATTCTTTATTTAAATGTGCAGACATTATTTTAACATCTCTAATAACAAAAGAGTTATTGCATTTTCAAAACACCCACCGAAAATTTTCAAAAACGAACCCAGTAGCATGGGAAAGATTTTGTAATTTTAAGTAAGAGTGCTAAAGGTTAAATCATTTTAAAATTAATTTAAGAGAAATTGAAAGTAAAAATGAATGTGAAAATTGGCAATATAACATACGGTACAGTACAAGTATACGCCACCACATCGTTCAGTTTTTTTAATCACAATTGTTAGATAGCCACTGCACATGACAATTCACTGATATTCATTGCTACAATAACAAACAAGGCTGCTGCTAACAAACATGATGGTTGACACTATGAGTCTCCTGTAACGCGCAGATATCTGTTGCATTTCTACAAAGCAGTACAATACTACCAGTTGAGAAATCTGTAGTATAGATTCCTTCTGCATGCTACGTACTGAAGGGTAAGTGTGTTGGGCTTTCAGTGCATATCACGAATAGTATTGATTGGTGTTTGTTTATCAATGTGTTACGGAAGCACAATGAGATCAATGGCGCTCTTAACATTGAACGACTTTGAGGTAGCGTGAAATGGAGAAATAAGAAACACTGTGTCATATCTCTACATCTTGAAGGTTATCATGCAGAATTTATGTGGACATCAAGGCTAATAGGTACAAACACCACATTTAATGCTATTCTTGTTGTTAGGAAAGATTACTTGTCACAATAAATAGTGTTCCATTATTACTGATTGTGTCCTTTGTATTATTTTGTTTTATGACCCTTTGTACCCTAGTTATGGGAAAACTTATTTCCGCTCAATATTGTTCCGTAGAAAAAAATTTGGCGGGTCTACTTGTACTGTACCTAACACACTTTCCCCTTTCTCTCATAATTGTGGATAGTAACATTTGTTGGGGTTTGCACAACAAAATTTGAATTGTAACGGTAACTTATGATCGTTAGTGACCGCAAACACTTTGTAACCCGCATGGTGCGAGCAGCACATGTTCGAGAGCACTGGGTTAAGATTATCAGTATTACCTGCTTTAGATTATCAGTATCGTTCCTTAGATTCGGAGTGAGACCATGATGATGATATTAATGATGAAAATCACGTTTTTGATGCATTTTTGGTGGTTGCAAAATGTCATTTGCGTACTATATTAAGCCAATTTTGCAATCACATATCACACAATGGCATTGGGTCAAAGGGCATGAGCCCATGGACCGCTGGATCAGCAACCAACCAACCAGCAGTCACATGATATTCACAGAATAGTTGTGTAAAATATCTTCATGACTTACGCTGTTTGCTTATTGATTGTCCATGACTCATTTCCATGACAGTGTCATGTGACGTATTCCTTCCAGAACGTTGTCTTCCCAATGAACTCTCTGAACCTCTCTCTGTCTTGGGCGATGTGGCTTGCATTTTCTAGCGATGTATTCATGTTTTCTTTAATGTCATCAGTCCATCGTCTTCTTGGTCTGCCCCTTCTCCTCTTCCCAGGTACTCTTCCCTCCATTATTTGTCTTTCTAAACAGTTATGTCTCTTTATATGACCAAACAGGCGTAGTTTTATGACAGTATTAGCCTTATATTATACTAAAAATTGATAATAAACATGTTCTCTATTGTAGTCTCGTTTCTGCTCCAACTTGGGTCTGTCAACAGTCATACAGAAAGCAGCTACTTACATTGCAAGAAAGGCAGTTGATATGGACTTGGTTCCAGGGTAAGATTTTATCATGTTTATCTCTAGGTTACTGTTGCTTATATATAGCTGCTATGACATGAAACTAAAAATTACAGCCGCCGTGAAGTGAAACTAAAAATCACTGCTGTCGTGAAGTGAAACTGAAAGTACAGCTGCTGTGACGTGAATCTAAAAGTACAGCTGCTGTGACGTGAATCTAAAAGTACAGCTGCTGTGACGTGAATCTAAAATTACAGCTGCTATGAAGTGCAACTAAAATAAGTTGCAGTGAAGTGAAACTAAAATCGCAGTTGCCATGATGTGAAATTAAAATTACAGCTTTCATAAAGTGAAACTAAAATTATTCAAGTATATGTTTTTGTATTGCTTTTTTTTACAGTAGTAATGATATCAAATAATTTCTACCCTAGCCGGAGTCCTATCTCTGTTGCTGCAGCTGCTATCTACATGGCCTCCCAAGCTTCTGACGACAAGAAGACTGCTAAAGGTATGATTGACATTATATTTGGTGGATGATTGCTAAGGAATTTAAGACATGAGAAAAATATTATCTAAACAAATTACAGATAAGCTAAAAATGAGAAATAAAATGCTATATCTATTATATATTGATGTATGGCTCAGAAACATGGACAATAAACAACCATTTTGAAGACAGAATTAATGCCTTTGAGATGTGGATATATAGAAAAATAGGGAGAGCATCATGGAAAGAGAAGAAAGCAAACAAAGAGGTTCTAACAACACTTCATTTTAAGAAAGAACTATTAAAGGAAATAAAGATAAAGCAAATAAAATATTTTGGATGTATTAAAAGACATGACACCTTGTTGAAGACCTTTCTTGAGGGTAAAGTTGAGGGGAGGCGAGCAAGAGGTAGGCAGAGATACAAGTGGAAGAGTAACATCATGAGATGGATAGGTTACAGTCTAGCAGAGTGCACCACCAGGACAAATGACAGGTGATGCTGGAGGTCTGTTGTAGCCAACCATCGTTGCGGAGACGGCAGTTGATGATGATATAAGACATTACTGTGTCTGTCAATCTTGTCTATCATTTTCATACTATTTTATTCATGACTGTGTCTATACAAGACATTACTTTGTGACTGTCAATCTTATCTATTGTAACTATTCTACATTATCCTTATTTGTCTATATAAGACATATGTATCTCCATGATCTAGCGGTCAAGCTATGTGCCTTGTGGTCACAAGGTTTCATGTTTGAAAGGAGGTTGAGACATTATGTTTAGAAGAGAATTCTTCTTGGAGGACTCTCAGGATTGTTTTTTGGGTTACATAATTGTGTGCAACTCTCAGAAATCAGCATGTTGCTCTGTTGAGTGGGATGGAGTGCTTATGTAGAAATCTGGTTTCAGGTTTGAAATGGGGTTGAGACATGTTTATGTAAAACATAACTAACCCTAGCCCTAAAAAATTAATATTTTAATTAATTATTGATAATTATTTATATAATATTTAGATTAATTAATCCTAAAATAACCAAGGAGACACAGGTTCCAAACCAGAACCAAGCATTTGTTTAGGACTTTCAGGATTGTTCTTTGGGCTACATTCTTCTTCTGCATTCATTCTCAAACTCCTGCAGATTAGCAGGATGTAGTCCAAAGATCGGAATGCATTGCGTCATGGTTCACAGAATTGCTGCAACATCTATGTCTTCTGGCCCGACACATCCGACTTCAGCACAGCTTTGAGTCAATGGCCCTATATTGGATGGGACAGCCAACTCTATCCCAGAACCTCCTTAATCGCCTCTTACAACATGCATGGAAGATAAACAGTGTTGCTATTCTTTGCTCCCCTCACGGGCCCCGGCAACACAGGTGAGACTTTGGGCTACATAATATGTGTGCAACTCTCAGAAAACAGCGTATTGCCCTGTTCAGTGGGATGGAGTACTATGTAGAAATCTGAGTATAATAATGTCAATCCTCTGTGCCTAGTGACCCCATTGTTTTATGTTTTTCTCCTACAATTATTTATGCCATTTATGTAATACTTCACCGAGTATTATATTCACTTAATATTATATCACAATGCTTTAACCCAGTCTTGTTTAATTTGAGTATCAGATTTCTTTATCTTTCTATCTGCCTATTTATTTCTGCCTATCGTTCTGTATTCTGCATGCACTTCTGTGTTCTCTTAACATATTCCTTCCTGTTCTCAATTTTCAGAAATTGGTGACATTGCTGGTGTGGCTGAAGTGACCATAAGACAGTCATACAAATCCATGCTTCCTAGAGCATCAGAATTGTTCCCATCTGACTACAAGTTCAGCACTTCTATTGAGAATCTGCCCACAAACTGACAGGATATTTATGAAGATTGATATTTTCAGATAAATTGTCCAACTGTTTTTAAGATCGACTGACAGCTTGTTTTAAAATACACTGGCTGGTTGTTTGTTTTTTTTCAAATAAACTAGCAGGCTACTTTTCATATAAATTGCTTTTTTTGAAGAAATACGGGAGTGTTACATCATTCTCAGAAATCAAACAGAAATGTTGCAGGAAAACTGAGAGTTAATACTTGAGTTGATAATTTACACAAATGTATATAAAACCCATTCTAAATGCAGTTTTAATGAGAGACACACAGATAACTAAAACACTAAACATCAAACTGACTATCCTTGAGAGATACTTAGGACAAATGAGAGACACACAGATAACTAAAACTCTAAACATCAAACTGACTATCCTGGAGAGACACTTAGGACAGGACAAATGAGAGACACACAGATAACTAAAACACTAAACATCAAACTGACTATCCTGGAGAGACACTTAGGACAGGACAAATGAGAGACACACAGATAACTAAAACACTAAACATCAAACTGACTATCCTGGAGAGACACTTAGGACAAATGAGAGACACACAGATAACTAAAACACTAAACATCAAACTGACTATCCTGGAGAGACACACAGATAACTAAAACACTAAACATCAAACTGACTATCCCAGAGAGACACTTAGACAGGACAAATGAGAGACACACAGATAACTAAAACACTAAACATCAAACTGACTATTCTGGAGAGACACTTAGGACAAATGAGAGACACACAGATAACTAAAACACTAAACATCAAACTGACTATCCCGGAGAGACACTTAGACAGGACAAATGAGACACACACAGATAACTAAAACACTAAACTTCAAACTGACTGTCTTGAAGAGACTTAGACAGGGCAAATGAGAGACACAGAGATAACTAAAACACTAAACTTCAAACTGACTATCCTGAAGAGACTTAAAGCAAATGAGAAACACAGAGATAACTCAAACACTAAACTTCAAACTGATTAATCTAAAGAAGAGATTCACAGAAACAGAGTAAACTGGAGACAAGAGTAAACAAGTAACTCAAACACCAAAGTCACATTTTATTTAAGTTAGTCTTTGCCAGACAAAAACAACACAGAATGAAGAAACAGACCGGACTGTACCACATAGAAAGAAGAGTTGTAGAGTTACCAATAAGAAGGTGAAAACACAACATATTCCATCCTGCTAATTAGTATGAGTTTTTAGAATGAACATAGAAGGTGAAAACACAACATATTCCATCCTGCTAATTAGTATGAGTTTTTAGAATGAACATAGAAGGTGAAAACACAACATATTCCATCCTGCTAATTAGTATGAGTTTTTAGAATGCACATAGAAGGTGAAAAGAATAACTATTTTTAAAAAAACTTTATGGAACTGACTGAAACAAATAAGAATATTTTAAATGGAGCATATGTAGATGTGAAAATAAAAATGCGTCTCTGATGTTGAGAAATCGTGGATTTGTTCAAGTGATTACCATTTGGTTATAGAAGAGCTGTGACAATCAAAGATAATGGAGATTGTGGTTTGAACAATGACCTCTGAAGAGTACACAACAAATTATATTAACATACCTTGAAAATGTAAGACCAGCATTGGCACTATGGGACATTAGCAAGTATGAAGTACCATCAGCAAATATAACTTTGCACAATCTCTAATGTGCTAAGGGAATGTTAAATAATATCATATAGTATTAGGACTATCTTGATATGTCTTGATACTATTTGCATTGCAATGAAGCAGCTAAACATCTCCTACAGTGTCCTTTCCTCTCAATTGTCAGACAAAAATCTTTTACAGACACCCTTAACAATCACTAACTCACTGTAAATAAAATGGTGATGCAACACATCTCCGCTTTCTGGACTACATCCTTCTTTAAATCTAGTAGGACCGAAGTCCAGTTTCAAGAGAGATCTAGTGGGAGTTTAAGTGAAAGCTACACACCCACACACACAACATAATGTCAGTAGAAATTCATTAGTTATCTTGGGACAATAATCAAGTAGTTTTCTTTTGCCTTCTACATCCATATGAGAGATTTACAATTGTGACAGATTTATGACTGTCTGGAACATTTAAGTCAGTTTATATGATTTTGTGCTGCTGACCTAAAATTGAAGTCAGCTTCTATGATGTAGGTCTGCTGACCTAACATTTAAGTCAGTGTATATGATCTAGTAGCCCGGTGATAGTAATCAAGCTCACTATCAACTAGTCTATTTATTTGAAGTAGCTTGAGGTTAAAGTTAAAGCGGGTTAGTCATTCACATTAAACATTCAATGCGAGTAGATATGAGTGATGTTAAAAAAAATTCAACAATTGTTGAAAATCAATCTCAATATATGATATGTTTTCATTTGTTTAAATTCTCTACCTCACATTGAGGACTCCATTTTTATATCAGTGTTGTATCTTATAGATCCATGTTAAATTATGCGTTATTATTGTCCTAAAGTTTTCATCCTCAAGTTCTTGACAGATTACTTTTGATTATTATCTCACTGAAGTTCTCATCCTCAAGAAATTCTTGACAGATTACTTTTGATTATTATCTCACTGAAGTTCTCATCCCCAAGTTCTGACAGATTACTTTTGATTATTATCTCACTTAAGTTCTCATCCCCAAGTTCTTGACAGATTAATTTTGATTATTATCTCACTGAAGTTCTCATTCTCAAGAAATTCTTGACAGATTACTTTTGATTATTATCTCACTGAAGTTCTCATCCCCAAGTTCTGACAGATTACTTTTGATTATTATCTCACTTAAGTTCTCATCCCCAAGTTCTTGACAGATTACTTTTCATTATTATCTCACTGAAGTTCTCATCCTCAAGAAATTCTTGATAGATTACTTTTCATTATTATCTCACTGAAATTCTCATCCCCAAGTTCTTGACAGATTACTTTTATTATCTCACTGAAGTTCTCATTCTCAAGAAATTCTTGACAGATTACTTTTGATTATTATCTCACTGAAGTTCTCATCACCAAGTTCTTGACAGATTACTTTTGATTATTATCTCACTGAAGTTCTCATCCCCAAGTTCTTGACAGTTTACCTTTTATTAGCTTCACTGAAGTTCTCATCCTCAAGAAATTCTTGACAGATTACCTTTTATTATTGTCTCACTGAAGTTCTCATCCGAAGAAGATCTTGACAGGTTCTCTTTTATTATTGTCTCCTCAGGAAGTTCTTGACATGTTATCTTTTATTATTGTCTAACTGAAGTTCTTATCCTCAGAAAGTTCTCGACAGGTTATCATTTATTATTGTCTCACAGAGAAAATCTTGACAGATTACCGTTTATGATTTTTTTTAAAGGTGTGTTGAAATGGATTTTGTTTCTACTTTGTGTGTTTGTACGAGGGTGCCTAGATGAAATCTTAAAAGTGTTATAGAAATAAGAATATTAATGGCATTGTTTTATAACCTGCCCATCCAGCGAGTGTATGTGGAGTAGAAAGCTTCAAAACGGGGATAGTTTTGTAACAGATTGTTTACAACCGGTGTGACTGCTGCTGGTTTGAAGCTTTCTATTCAGTCATAGACTTGCTTGATTGACAGGCATGCATCACTATACGAGACCTTCATTAAGTGATGAAGAATATCTATAAATGAATATCTTCATTTATAACTGATAACAAAAATGGATAGGAGAACGTTGCTCCTCTTTGATGCATGTCAATAGTGAGGCGACTATCTTTAAACTCCCATTACGACATCAAATTGTTTGTCTGCAGCAAGATGCATGTGCAGGACACATGACATCCTTAATAGTAGTTGTTCTTTTTTCAGTGTTCATTGTCAAACTTCAACTGGATCTCTCTTGTAGCAAGACAATGGTCCTACTAGATTTCCATCAGGATGTAGTCCAGAGAATGGAAATGAGTTGTGCCACCATTGTATCTGCGACAATGACCTGACACATCCATCTTCTGTGGCTTGATATTAGTAATACGTTAAAAGGCAATACCATGTTTATCTAATTTCTGTCACACTTTTAAGGTTTTGAAGTACCCTCATAATTTCTTTGTTATTAATAGTATAGCATGATTCTATGGAAGATGTATGCTTCTGCTATTTCCCGAACTTTTGAAATGCTGATTTAAAATTTTGAACAAACCGTCTCAGGGACCCATGAACAACATGAGTGTTACACATCCCAAATACACAACATGAGTGTCATAAGATGATGTTATGACTCACCCCAAATACATAACATGAGTGTCATACATCCCAAATACACAACATGAGTGGTGTCACACATACCAAATACATCATGAGTGTCATAAGATATGATTCATCCTAAATACACGACATGAGTGTCATAAAATGGTGTTGCCCCAAATACTAATCCAAAATACATAACAACATGAGTGTCATAAGATGATGTTATGACTCACCCTCAAATTCATCATTATCTGTAGACTTTAAACCATCCTGAAATTGCTTAAAACATTCATAACATGTAATGCTCATGTACTTGACCGATGAAGTACATAGAATTGACCAAGTCTCCCAGAACCTACATTTGCTCTAAATATTTTCCGTCTTCGTGGATGCAGACAGTGATTTGTGCAGACACAAAACTGCATGCACAGAAGACTCTCTTTGACCTTTTTCATAACCGCAGTTCTGAATTTTATGTGTGCACTGAGTGTTCAATTTCATGCGTTGTGATTTCTAACGTGCCCGGCCCTATGCCCTAAAGGGAATGTTACCCAGTACGTACATTAGTGAAGAGCTGGCACACTTGCAGTGAACATGGAGTACCAACTGTGTTGGCTAGTTATTATTTACTTTACTATTTTTGCACATTCATTTGATTAAAAAAAGTATGAATGTTACATTTTGACTTGTTCTTGAACATAAGGTTGTATACACGTTCAGGAAATTGTTATTTGTTTCGATACCCAAGGTGATGAAATTCACGGATCGGGCTACTTCTCCAGAGCTTTGTTTCATATTCAGAAGACTGCAACTTTTAGCAGCGTGCAATGCTTTGATAGTAAGCCAGTTACTCAGAGGTGGTTTATATGTGTATGTAGAATGTGTGTTCTCTCTACAATAATAACAGGCCGCAAGACCACGCCACTGCAAAAGGCTACTCCAAGCTTGCTATTGGTCATTTTCTGTATACTTTGTAGCACCAGCCAATAGAAAGCTTGAAGGAGACAACCTTTCACAATGTGGTTGTTAAAACGCCCGTTACTATTGAAAGGTCATGATGATGATGAAATAATTCCTTTAGCTGTGAGCAGTTAGCTTTTGACACATGATGATGATGAAATAATCCCTTTAGCTGTGAGCAGTTAGCTTTTGACACATGATGATGATGAAATAATCCCTTTAGCTGTGAGCAGTTAGCTTTTGACACATGATGATGATGAAATAATCCCTTTAGCTGTGAGCAGTTAGCACTTGATAGCTCAGATTTTAAGGAAAAAAAAGCCTGTGTTCTTTACAATTGTGTAACTAAGATGACACACTGACTCATGTGAAATTATCTTAAAGTCATGGTTGTGGAAGGGAGGATTATGGATACATGTTCAGCCCCCAAAGGGAGGTATTCCAATGAACCAGCATACCAGGAATACCATGTCTTGCTAGGAGCACAGCACTCCCTTTTGGGCCGTTTCATCATTCTTTTGTTACATTTGTTGACCCACCCATAGTGACTGCACATCCAGCATTCCCTACCATCTAGGAGTCTGCTACAAAAGGACACAGGTGCAATGTCCACTGGCTTGCATCTCTTTATCATTCATGGAGATTATTTGATAGAAGGTAACAGTATTCTTGTGCGTTCGTTCTCAAACTCCTGCTGATTAGCAGGATGTAGTCCGGAGAATGGAATGCGTTGTGTCATGGTTTACAGCATTGCTGCGATATCTGCGCCTTTCGGTCTGACACATCCGACTTCAGCATGGCTTTGGGTCACTGACCCTATATGGGATGGGACAGCCATCTCCATCCCATAACCTCCGTAGTCGCCTTTTACGACATGCGTGGAAGGTAAACAGTGTTGCTATTCTTTGCTCCCCTTTCGGGCCCGGCAACACACGGGCGTAACATTGCAAAATTGACAAATTAGATTTTCACAGGTTGCATGTTGTCAACATATCCCCCAACTTCCCTTAGTCTTCTCTTACAACATATCTGGAAGGAAAACAGTGGCCCTATTTTTGGCTCCCTGAAATCAAAGTCCATGCCCTGTTTGCCACACGGGTGAAAGGTCATGATAGAATGCATGTTCCACCATTTTATAGTGCAATTGTCCAATCACATAAAAGTCGACAACAGTATGGTCAGATTTGACCACAGACCTCTAAATACAGCCAATACATGGAGTCAAACACAGATATTTCCACCGAAGACGGATGTGTTGGGCCATTGGCGCAAATAAAACGGCAACACAACACATTTCCATTCTCTGGACTATATTCAACTGGAAATCTTGTAGGACCTTTGTCCTGTTATAAGAGAAATCCAGCAGGAGTTTGAGAATGAACGCTGAAGAAGAAGAAACACAGATACACATATCCAGTCTTGAATAAAACATATAACTAAGCATGCAGATGTATTAATCAAGTCAACATCTTCCTTAATAGTTGTGGCCTAGTTTTGTTTATTTCAGAGACCTCTTTACTGCTATATTTCTAGTAAGTAAGCAATATAATTTATTGCTGACCCCCACAATAACATTGACCAACCATTTGTGCATGCATCTTGTGATGGACCATGTTGACAAAGTTACAATCATACCATGCACATACACTCATATACCTGTATGTCTAATGTTACATTGAATCCATTCATTCTAATCTCTTCTTCTGCGTTCGTTCTCAAACTCCTGCAGATCAGCATGATGTATTCCGGAAAACGGACTGTGTTGTGTCATGGTTTACAGCATTGGTGTGATATATGCGCCTTTTGGCCTGACACATCTGACTTCAGCATGGCTTTGGGTCACTGACCCTATATGGCATGGGACAGCCAACTCCATCCCATAATCTCCTTAGTCGCCTTTTACGACATGAGTGAAAGGTAAACAGTGTTGCTATTCTTTTCTCCCCTTTCGGGCCCGACACACACGTCATTTTAATGTTATCTGATATAACGTGATATTAACGAAATTACTTTAAATGGACAACTTGAAAAAGTACAGAAATATTCCTATCTAGGAAGCAAATTAACACTCGACGGTGATGTCATGCCAGAAATTACAACTCGCATTGCCCTAGCATCAAGTGCATTTAACAGACTGTGTAATATCTGGAAGTCAAAGTCAATCAGCATACGCACGAAAATGCACTTATTTAATTCCTGCGTTATTCCGGTGCTATCATATGGATGTGAGAGCTGGAAAAGCTCTTTATCTTCAGAAAAGAAATTACTGAGTTTTTTCGAGAACAAATGTCTTCGTAGGATAACTAACACCCATTGGAGTGAATTCAAATCGAATGATAAAATCAGAGAAGAGACACATCAAAATTTCATCACAGATGTTATCAGAAAACGCTGTTGGTCCTACATCGGGCATGTCCTACGCGCAGACACCAACAGAATACACTACCAATCTCTTGAATGGATACCTACAGACAAAAGAGCAAGGGATAGACCAAAAGAAACACTCAGAAGAACAATACTTAGAGAAAGTAAAACAACCAATATTCATACTATTCAAGAACTGCACAGAATAGCTTTGAACTGACAGAATTGGAGAGATCTGACCTCTGCCCTATGTGCTAGCTTCAGCGCAAAAGGAAAATGAATGAATGATATAACGTGGGATCTACGTGATACATTTTTTTCCCTTGTGTTCCTGCAGTTGTGGTTTTAAAATTGGATTGACTTTCTTCTTTGAATTAAAAAAAATTTTGTTAGAATATCTTGTATTTGCCTAACACAGTAGCCTCCAGAGTGATTAGTATTGACACGTTTCACCTGTAGTAATTAATTAACATTAGCTTATGTGTTGCCGGGATCTGAAAGGGAAGCAAAGAATAGCAGCACTTTTACCAGCCACACATGTCATAAGAAGCGACGCAGATGGTTTGGTGGTGAAATTAGTTGTTCAATCCCATTGAGGGTCAAAGTGACCCAGAAGCAATGCTGAAGTCGGATGTATTGTCATAAAGGTCCAGATATCACAGTTAAGCTGTAAATCATGACACAGTGCATTCCACTCATTGGACTATATCCTGCTAATCTGTAGGCGTTTGAGAATGAACACAAGAAGAATCCATTAACCATTATTTTATTATCTCATGTCAAGAAAACAATTATAATCAAATCCCACTACAACTTGGTCCAGGCCTATAAAATATATATGTAATAACAGAAATTTGCTATATACTTTTTTTGTCATGTGACGTATTCCTTCCAGAACGTTGTCTTCCCAATGAACTCTCTGAACCTCTCTCTGTCTTGGGCGATGTGGCTTGCATTTTCTAGCAATGTATTCATATTATCTTTAATGTCGTCAGTCCATCGTTAATCCATTGGAAATTTCTAGGCACAATATTCCCGTAGGTATATACTTTAATGTATATACTTTACACACAGAATAACGAATAAATATAATTAGGGATTTTGAAAAGTGTTGGTAAATTGGGAAATTGTTATACAAGGATGTGTTATAGAGAGGGATTTGCCCGTGGGTTGCCAGGGCCCGAAAGGGGAGCAAAGAATAGCAACACTTTACCTTCCATGCATGTTGTAAAAGGCGACTAAGGAGGTTATGGGATGGAGTTGGCTGTCCCATCCCATATAGGGTCAGTGACCCAAAGCCATGCTGAAGTCGGATGTGTCAGGCCGAAAGGCACAGATATCGCAGCAATGCTGTAAACCATGACACAACGCATTCCGTTATCCGGACTACATCCTGCTAATCTTTAGGAACGAACGCAGAAGAAGAAGAGAGATCTACTGTATATTTCTTTATTGTTTCTGTCTGGTTTTTAAGTTGCATTTTTCGAACATTTCACAGAGACTTTAATGTAGTCTTATGTGTTCATTCTTGATTAGCCAACTAAATAGATCCTGTGATTTGTGTTGGTGAGTATGGATATGCTGTCGTGATAGTTCACAGCAAAGCTGTTTGTCATATTGAAACCGTACAGTTATATGGGTAGTGTTGTTCATGAAACCGTACAGTTATATGGGTAGTGTTGTTCATGAAACCGTACAGTTATATGGGTAGTGTTGTTCATGAAACCGTACAGTCATATGGGTAGTGTTGTTCATGAAACCGTACAGTCATATGGGTAGTGTTGTTCATGAAACCGTACAGTCATATGGGTAGTGTTGTTCATGAAACCGTACAGTCATATGGGTAGTGTTGTTCATGAAACCGTACAGTCATATGTGTAGTGTTGTTCATGAAACCGTACAGTCATATGGGTAGTGTTGTTCATGAAACCGTACAGTCATATGGGTAGTGTTGTTCATGAAACCGTACAGTCATATGGGTAGTGTTGTTCATGAAACCGTACAGTCATATGGGTAGTGTTGTTCATGAAACCGTACAGTCATATGGGTAGTGTTGTTCATGAAACCGTACAGTCATATGGGTAGTGTTGTTCATGAAACCGTACAGTCATATGGGTAGTGTTGTTCATGAAACCGTACAGTCATATGGGTAGTGTTGTTCATGAAACCGTACAGTCATATGGGTAGTGTTGTTCATGAAACCGTACAGTCATATGGGTAGTGTTGGTCATGAAACCGTACAGTCATATGGGTAGTGTTGTTCATGAAACCGTACAGTCATATGGGTAGTGTTGGTCATGAAACCGTACAGTCATATGGGTAGTGTTGGTCATGAAACCGTACAGTCATATGGGTAGTGTTGGTCATGAAACCGTACAGTCATATGGGTAGTGTTGTTCATGAAACCGTACAGTCATATGGGTAGTGTTGTTCATGAAACCGTACAGTCATATGGGTAGTGTTGTTCATGAAACCGTACAGTCATATGGGTAGTGTTGTTCATGAAACCGTACAGTCATATGGGTAGTGTTGTTCATGAAACCGTACAGTCATATGGGTAGTGTTGTTCATGAAACCGTACAGTCATATGGGTAGTGTTGTTCATGAAACCGTACAGTCATATGGGTAGTGTTGTTCATGAAACCGTACAGTCATATGGGTAGTGTTGTTCATGAAACCGTACAGTCATATGGGTAGTGTTGTTCATGAAACCGTACAGTCATATGGGTAGTGTTGTTCATGAAACCGTACAGTCATATGGGTAGTGTTGTTCATGAAACCGTACAGTCATATGGGTAGTGTTGTTCATGAAACCGTACAGTCATATGGGTAGTGTTGTTCATGAAACCGTACAGTCATATGGGTAGTGTTGTTCATGAAACCGTACAGTCATATGGGTAGTGTTGTTCATGAAACCGTACAGTCATATGGGTAGTGTTGTTCATGAAACCGTACAGTCATATGGGTAGTGTTGTTCATGAAACCGTACAGTCATATGGGTAGTGTTGTTCATGAAACCGTACAGTCATATGGGTAGTGTTGTTCATGAAACCGTACAGTCATATGGGTAGTGTTGTTCATGAAACCGTACAGTCATATGGGTAGTGTTGTTCATGAAACCGTACAGTCATATGGGTAGTGTTGTTCATGAAACCGTACAGTCATATGGGTAGTGTTGTTCATGAAACCGTACAGTCATATGGGTAGTGTTGTTCATGAAACCGTACAGTCATATGGGAAGTGTTGTTCATGAAACCGTACAGTCATGCATAGGTGTCAAATAGTATAGATTTTCCGTATTGATAAGGATTTCAGGTGAAAAATAGAAAACCAATTTATTTTTTAATAGGGTTGTTTGGTGTTAAATTTCAGTAATTATTACAAATGTAAAAAAAATAAATGAAAAAATGAAAAATATACTGTGTAATATGACCTTGTCATTAGAGGTGAGAGAGTTCTGCGAGGCTATATAACCCCTATACTAACATATGGGTGCGAGTCTTGGACAATAAACAAACTGGAAAGTGGGAGATTGGAGGCAACAGAGATGTGGTTCTACAGAAGAATGCTGAGAATACCATGGACTGCAGAAGAACTAATGTAGAGGTGTTGAAAGAGTTAAATGCGAAACTTACCTATCTTCTTTTTTTGGCCACTTCATGAGACAGGCAGGTTTAGAGAACATAGTCACGACAGGCAAGATTGAAGGCACCAGAGACAGAGGGCGACAATGTGAGAAAATATTAGACAGTTTGACAATCTGACACGGCAAGGAAACAACAACGACTTTGGTACATAATACTGTGGATAGAGAGTTGTGGAGAGCCATGACCGCCTATCCACCCGGCATGGCACCTGATGATGATTAAAAATGTGGACATTTATATCTCACATGTATTGATAGGCCAAAAAAAAAGTCTTTTGCTGCTAAATACAGATGTTCTTATCAAAATACACATATAAATTGTAAAAAATATTCATTTATAAACAAATAAGTTGACACAGCAATGTATATGAGTAGTGTTAAAATTGGCCATATTGTGCAACCATGCAGTGATATGGGTTGCAGCAGCCATATTGAAGCCATGCAAGGATATGGGTTGTGTTGTTAAAAGTTCTTGAGTCTAACTGGAATTGAACCAATTAGTTCAACTGCACCAAATCGCCTAGCAACTCTCATACACGAGATTTTGTTTCAATTTTGTTGCTTCAAATAATTGGCTTCCTTCTTGAATTTACTTGTATAAGCAATTATTTGAAACAAAATTGTACTGTCTATATATGTTATCCATGTTTACAAGAAGACCTATCAGCCCTTGTAGAACTAATACGGATGTTATATGTTGTTATTACTGAGGATACTTCAATACTTGTACGGGATGTTTGTTGTTGTAATAATCCTTGTCTCGACTGGTTCTTTTCTCAGTGACTTGAGTGCACATTTTGAATGTCTAGACAAAATCTCATCTTTTCTTAGAGATGCGGTTAGTCTAGTACGGAAAATCTTGTGTACGAGAGTTGCTAGGCGATTTGGTGCCATTGAATGGATTGGTTCAATTCCCGTTAGACTCAAGAATTTTTAATTTATCCTCTGGCTTCCTTCTTAAATTTATTTGTCAAAAATCACCAACTTTGATACTAAGAAATGGTTGAAGGATTTATGTGGTTGGATATGTACATACACAATAGTAGACCATGTCTTCTACATACATACATAGATTTTCTCGTAGTAGGAAGATTCTTCAAACATTGCATACAGCTGAAAGTCTTCTGGGTATGAAAGAAAGCACCTGAGAAACTCTTGTTCATATAGGAATAGACGACAAGAGCTATTTATTTGCTAAACCTTTCGTTGCTTTTCAGCATCAGGGGTAGAAGAGCTTTCTGGAAAAACTTCCCCATTGCATAAAAGGATGCAATAGTTCTATTGCTTGTTATTCCTGGGATCAAAATCAGTTTCTTGCAGAAATCTCCCTTACTCTGAGACCTGTCCAAAAATTCTTAAATTGTTAATTAGTTGCTTGATTTGTTTTGCTTCCTTGATGGATAGTTTTACCAAGATCAGAAGAACCATCATATGCAGTATACTACATCAGTTTCTAAGGCTGATTTCACAATAACTCTTAGTTCCTCAATTGATCACGTCAGTTGTAAACTTATAAATTGGTTTGTAATTCTGTCATTTATGAAACGCCTAATACTGTACTTTACTGTACCTAAGACATAATTATATACACAGATGGCTCCGTTAGCAGAAACACAAATAAAAGCGGTTGGGGTTTTGTTGCCTATAGAAACGGCGTGAAGTTGGTTGAGAAATCTTCAGCATATTCTACTGTCACATCGAGCATGAGGATGGAGATAGAGGGAGTTACAGTAGCTCTTAATTGGTTGATAACTGATACATTAACACACTCGGTAATACTTACAGACTCTCAAAGCATGTTGCGCAAGATAGAAAAGTTCACGCTAAGAAAAGAATGGTGGGACTTATTGAACAACTCAGTTGTCCAAAGCATTACATGGATATACTGCCCTGGTCATGCTGGGGTCAGAGGAAACGAGAGAGCCGACTTATTGGCAGGCAATGCGGCGATAGACGGCACATTGCTGAGAAGAGATAAAGCAGACTTAATGAAGGCAGTAATAAATTCATTTCAAGATGCAGATGATGTCAATGAGGTTGAGAACGCACACATACAGAGAATGTTAGAAATGGTGAAGGGAGGAAAAGTAAATTTTTTTGAAAGTCCCGAAGATCACACAATCAACACCTGACCGGAACTCTGAGTCTACATACACTGGGATGGCTGCTGGAGCAGAGGGCGGAGCACTTATGGGAATGTCCCGCGTGCTGTGAAGCCAGTTTCTAATAAAGAATCTAGAAGTACTGTACTTTGGAATGATATCTTTTTTGGATATCCTCTTTGAGTTTGTTGTTGGATATCCTCTTTGAGTTTGTTGTTGGATATCCTCTTTGAGTTTGTTGTTGGATATCCTCTTTGAGTTTGTTGTTGGATATCCTCTTTGAGTTTGTTGTTGGATATCCTCTTTGAGTTTGTTGTTGGATATCCTCTTTGAGTTTGTTGTTGGATATCCTCTTTGAGTTTGTTGTTGGATATCCTCTTTGAGTTTGTTTGTGATGTCTTGTGTCAGTGTCAAAGTTGGACTAAGAGATAAAGTAGATTTAATGAAGGCAGTAATAAATTCATTTAAAGATGCAGATGATGTTAATGAAGCTGAGAACGTACACATACAGAGAATGTTAGAAATGGGAGTATCTAGAGGTGAGGGAAGGAAAAGTAAATTTTTTGGAAAGTCCCGAAGATCACACAATCAACACTTGACCGGGACTCTATACACTGGGATGGCTGCATACATAGTTTGTCCTGACCAAGTTGTTATAATGGGATTTCACTGTATAATACTGGCAACTATTCTTCTTCTTCTTCTTTCGTTCACTTGAAACATGTCTATATCTGTAATTCTGTCTCCTTAATAAAACTCACTGTCTTTTGTAGTTCATACAGTGTCCCATAGAGTTTTGATTCCAGTGTTGTTTCCTCTGGCCAATATGTCTGCCTCAGCGTTTCATGCTCAGAACACTCTTGAAGTATATGTTTGGCACTCTGTGCTGCCTGTCCACATGTACACATGGCCGTGTTGCCAATTTTGAACTTTGTATACATGTGACTGCGGAGTCGGTTGTGTCCTGTTCTGAGACGTAGAATTATAACTTGTTCTGATCTGTTCATATTGTGATAGTCATCTTGTGTTGGTGTTTGTGGCTTTCTTATTGACTTTATCATCTGTTTTTTCTGATGGTAGGTGATTGGTATATCTGGTTGGTCTTCGGCAGCACCTTCCTTAGCCAGTTGGTCTGCTTTTTCATTTCCTGGTATTCCACAGTGAGAGGGTATCCACTGCATGGTTACCCTATACTGGTAAGACAATTTGCTAAGTAGTTTTTTTAAGTCTGTTAGTTTTCCAGACTGGAGAGCTTGAAGCACTGACCTTGCATCTGTCAGGAATACCACAGGCTGTAGGTCAGAGTTGGAGTTCAGCAGTTTTTTAGCTGCCACACTAATTGCCTGGATTTCTGCATCATAATTATTGCAGAATTTTCCTGTCGGTGTTCTGATTGTATCTCTAGGCTTGTGTGGATATTCTATATATACACCTGCACCTCCATTCCTCACAGCATTCTGTGCTGACCCATCTGTGTACACTCTGACCCATATATCTTGTGGATATTCCTCATCCAGGAAACTGAGGGTGATTGTCATTCGCTGCACACTGTTCTGTTCGTCCTCGCTTAGTATTCCTTTCACATGGGTCTGAATGTATATTGGCATTCCATGGCTTTCACTCCACGGGGTTTGCTCTGGTACAGACCTTAAGGGGCTGCCAACTTCAGGTAGGTCTGTAAGTTGTCTACGGAGTCGTTTAGCTTGATGGATAAAGCTGCTCCTTTTCAGTCGTCCCATTGCTAGATTTTGGAATCTTTCCTTCATTGGATGACTTGGCATACACTGAAACTTTTCTGCTTGAATTAGTACTTTTGTGTCTCTGCGTTCGCCAAGTGTTTGCATTCTTCCCATTTTCTGCATCTCTGCTATGGGTGTTGATTTCATTGCTCCCAACATTATTCTAAGTGCCTGGTTTTGCACTTTATCTAGATCTTGTAATGTGGTGTTTGATGCAGGACACCACGCAGCTGAACCGTATTCCAGGTGTGGTCTTATGCCTTGCTGGTAAACTTTACTGAGTATATTTCCACTGGCTCCCCATGTGGTTCCACTTAGTTTTCTCAGGATAGCTAGCTTCCTCCTGGCTTTTGTTGTTGCTTTGTTTATGTGCTGCTTCCATGTCAGCTTATCATCAAAAGTAACTCCGAGGTATGTGGGTTGTTTGTCTTCTTTCAAGAGCTCTCCATCTATCTTGATATGACCAGCTTTTTGTTTTGGTGAGAGGGTAAAGAGTGTAGTGCTGCACTTATCTGTGTTAATGCTGACGCACCATCTATTAGCCCATAAGGTTAGGGCATCGATAGCTCTTTGTATTTGTTTAGTGGCCACTGTTGCATGTTCTTCCGTGCACCAGATCACCAGGTCGTCAGCATACATTGCCACTTTGATCCCGTGAGGTAGTTCAGCAACTAGGTCATTGATGTAAACCAAGAAAAGTGTGGGTGACAGGACTCCTCCCTGGGGGACTCCATGACGCAGTAGAACTTTCTTGCTCTTGCGACCATCTAACTGGCAACTATCAATGTGTCGGTAAAATACAGTATGCAGCAAGTTGGACATATTCAGTGATCCCTCTATAGTGCATTCTTTTATAACAAATTTCCCTATATAACAACAATTTTTAAAATCCCAATTATATTTTTTCTATATTGTTTGTACTGTATGTATCAAATTTCTGTTATTACATATATAAATTTTTGGTCTGGACCATGTTATAGCGGGATTCCACTGTATAACGATGGATGTTATTTTTATCAGTCTTCTGTATATATCAAGTGACATTCTTTCCAGAATGTTGTCTTCATTGTGGATACTCTGAATGGCCTCTGTCCCAGGCAAGCAGGTTTCCATTGGTGAGAGACATGCTCATACATTCTTCTATTTTTCTGGTCCATCTTCTCTCCTGCCTGGCACTTTGCCCTCCAGAATCAGCCTTCCGATGCCATCATGTCTCATTAGTGTCCAAAATACCTTCATATGATGGTATTTAAAAGTAACCCTTCAATTAGTTTCAGTCATTTCAATGTTCTTTTTCTCTGTCCATGATATTCATAGGATCTTCCTGTAGCACTTCATTTCAAATGAATTTATTATTCTGAATATTGTCTTGTTTATAGTCCAAGTCTCGTATGCATATGTTGCCTCTGGGAAAACATGATCTTAAAAGGGTTATTTTAGATCAGTCTATTGTCTTTCCCCAGGTGAATGATTGTTGATCGCATTCACACTTGCTGTTAAGCGTAGGGGTGGTAGCTTAAGCTGTCGTTTCAAGGCCAGATGTGTCGCCGAGGTTGCATTTAGTCCATGTTTGTTCAAGGCTATCTTGATGTTTTCTATCAGTCTGCTACTATATATAAATATATCTATATGTAATAATGGCACTTATCAATGTGTCAGTAAAATACGGTATGCAGCAAGTCTGGATTCATCTGTTATCTTTGAACTCTCTGACTCCTTATCAGATCCAATCGATGAGGAAAGTGATGATGAGCTGACAACAGCTTCGGGCAGTCTTCTGTTTTTTCTTCTTAGGATCACCCTATTTCCAGGTCTGGGCTGGGACTCCATGTCCTATGAGAGGATTACAATAAAATTTTTGTTTCTTTTAAAAACTCATAGAATAAAAATTGTATAATAAATGGATACATAAGTTATCATAGACTTTTATAATGACATCGTCATTTTATTAAACATAAAGTTTATGATAAACACCACACACAAGAAACAGACAAAAAAACAAACCAAATGTGCAGTTAACTCAAATATAGATATTTCCAAGAAACACAGAGGCAAAAACAAATAAATAAGCAGTTAACATAAACATATTTAACAGACAAATAGACATGCAGACAAATATTTGTACAGCAATGTAATAGTATATAAAATTATATTTTTACCTGCCAGAAGTAAAAAAAAGTCCAGTTTAACTATGTCTACACAGAAAGTCCAGTTTAACTGTGTCTACACAGAAAGTCCAGTGTTCTTTATAAATGTTGCTGGCTGTATGGGAAAGTTCTTCAAGACTTCCATAGTTTTTTTGTGTGGATGTCTTGTCTCTGTAGTCTACTACTGAGTCTGTAACTGATTTAGCCTACTGTAGTATTGCAGAGTATATGCCACCACCTGTGCTACCTGTCCACATGATGCTTTCGGGAGCAACAGTGCTGGAGTCTAATTTCACTTCCGTATTGGTGGACTTCAATTTTTGCAGACTGAAGGCAAAGACGAAAACACAGATGGATACTGTTCGTAACATCTTGTTTGTGGAAAACTGTGCTCTCAATGTTTCTAGTATGCATGATATGCGAGAAAGCATGGACCTCTTTGCTTCGGCATGTAGTAATTTTGGTCTCACCATAAGTGCATCAACAAGAGTCGTGACACACCAACCAGCACCAATAGTCTCTAGATGCGTTGCCATCCCTGCGTTATGGAGATGGGGCTTGATGAAATCTAGTCATCTATTTTGTTTTTATTGTGTTGTTTTCTGTTGTTTGTCTCTTGAAAAAGGTTCAATTTGAGCGGATACGTGGAGAATTGTCCTGTTTAGTTTTATTGTATGTTTTTTTATATATACTTTTTAATATATTTTTATTATTAGGCAAGGTAATTGTTTTAGTAACCTGTTTAATTTATTTTGCTTGACCAATAAGTCTCCTAAGTAGAACACTCCAACATTCAAGGTAAAAAAAACTCAAAAACACAAATGTGTCCTGCAGGAGTCAGGGGAAATGAAAGAGCCAATGTGTTGGCTGGTAAAGCCTTGGTCAATGGCACTGAGACAAGAAGAAGAGACAATTGAATAATTAGAGCAGTCATGGGTATCCTATGAAAAGATGAGGTTGAACAAGACAATGTACATATTTAGAGTGGTTGAAAGGGGAGAGACCAGAGACGATGGGAGAAAGTGACCCTCTCTGGAAAGATCAGAAGAACGCACAATCAGCAACTTACTGGAACGCTGAGCCTATACACTTTTAGATGGCTGACAGAACAGCAAATAAAGCACATATGGGAATGTCCCCAGTGCTGTGACGCTTGTTCTTAATCAAGAATCCACAATGCAAATAAGTTTGTGTACCTCTGCAGCATTTTGTCAAATAGCACAACAATCGATGAGGATGTTGCCTTGCGCATTGCACTGCTAGTGCAGCCTTTGGTGGTCTGTGTGAATGTCTGAATCGGATGTGGTATGCGCCTGGAAACCAAAGTTCATATATACAGCGCAATTTTTTGCTTTAGCTACTGAATGCAGCAGAATCCTAGGCTGTAATGCTAGACATGCAAGGCAGCTGAATTAATTTCACATGCGGTCTCTGAGAATGCTTCTTTGTGTACGCTGGCAGGATCACATTTCAGACACGAAGATTCTTGAAAATAACTAAGATGGAAATATCTATGTCTTGTTGACCAGGTCATAAAAGGTGATACAAATTAAGGGAGATCACCACTGTAACAGGTCTAGCAACTGGTAGTGTGTAAATTTATGCTAAGAATAAATAGACTTAGTTTCGCAACTTTAATCTGAAAAAAAGTTACAATAAAAATTAGTTCGTAAGTTCCGTTATAAAGCTAATTATATGTCTTTGTAAGGATGGAAGATCGTTATAACCATATATATCAGTCTCTCCCAGCTTTGCATTGGCAACTGTCTCATGACAACATTATTTTCATACATTTTGAATGCACCATCTTGTCCCAAATATCATTTTTAGCAACTATCATAAATTCCAATGAAAAAAACAAAGTAGCCTGACAAGATAATTTGCTTAACAACACAACATTTATTTCAGTTTAAACATTAAAAAAAATATTCTTTATATATAATTGTCACTCCTTTGGAGAATTGTTCCCCCCAAAACAAGTTACCAAAAGTCGCACGAAGTCAAATAAATGACCTTTTTAACCCCTTCTCCTTTTACCACTTACCGAAAACGTATCTACTGCATGGACCAGTGCTTTTCACCTATTGTAGATTCTTAGCCATATTTCACTCATGTTCTTACCTGAATTGTTAATCTCCTGAGCTGCGCCACCTGGGGTTTACCTTTAGGATTGTCAACTTCAAGCCACTGTCTGAGTCGTTCCTCTAATGTACGAAGGTTTGCATCATGCTTTTGAGGGCTCTCAGACGGCTGTTGCGATGTGGATAGGATACTGTGAAGTTGAAAGAAGTCATTTCTAAATTTCTGGTTATATATAACAATGTGAATGAGACATTAATTACGTGGTTTCTGGTCAACCAAGAGCTAGCTGATGACAAATTGGTTTAAACTGTGCAGTTAAATTATGATACTGATTCACAATTCAACTTACAATTATGATAAACGTAATAATAGTAAAACCTTTATGATTGCAGGGATGTCACAATGGAAATATCAGAAACAAAAGTTTGACAAACAATCCTGTGCCCATATCGTACGGATGATTGATGTCGCCCTGACCATTGATGTTATCAAATCAGGATGCTCTTTTACCACTTCTCCTTGCACCCAACAACTCTCTGTCTTTGAAAACGAATGATGTATGTTACATATCCAAACTATGCAAGATTATATTATTTCACCACTTTCAACAGTTAACCTCGCTTCCGGACAATAACATGCAACTTACTTTTACTATTAAAATAAATGTAGAATGTGTTACAACAGGAGTGAGAAACCTTTTAGATTGGAAGACAGATCGAGTTTTTATCATCTGGAATGAGACCTAAAATATTTTTTCACGTCCATTGGGGCTCCATATATTTTATTTTAGCTAAGGTGAAAAGCGAAACATGACAAAAAATGTGCAAGCAGCAGGTTCATATTCATAGATAGAAATTAGAAGACTACAAATACAACATTTAGTGACCACTAAGAGATTTCAAGCGGAAAAGGGGGACATTGAATAAATGCTGCAGGATGGGTTATCATCATGGCATGGGAGAAATCTGTGAGCTTAAGAACACAAGAGATAGAGAGCTGTGCAGAAACATGGTCATCTACAGCATTCTGCATGACACTTTATTGATTTATACATGTCTATGTACTGACCTTTGACCCTCAGCACTGTCCAGCTCATCTGATGAGTGATCGGTTTCCATCATCTTCTCATTTTCCTTATTAATCTGCTTTGTCTGAACTGTCTCACGGACAACTCCGGGCGAGCTTGACTGAACTGTTTCACGAACATCTCTGGGCGAGCTTGACTGAACTGTCTCATGGACATCTCTAGGTGAGCTTGACTGAACTGTTTCACGGACACCTCTGGGTGACCTTGACTGATCTCTGCTGCTCGACGTGTTCATGACTGACTCCAACACTGGCCCTATCATTGTGGTCACTGGCATGGTTACGGTTTTGGGTGAGCTACGAGGGAAATAATTCTTAATCATTTTATGTTCGTATGGTAGGATCAACATTATCACATTCCAGTCAAATTATTTGTTTTTCAACCTTTTTCTCATACATGAAGAGCTCAACTTTGGTGCACCCATGCTGTAAAACATGTGATAATCCCCCGATTTCATGTAGTTATTTTGAATTGTTTCTGTTGGCACATACCACTTATTGGTTTGTACAGTGACTTTCAATGTACTGTTATACTTTGTGTTTACCGTTCCCAACTTGCACAAAGAGGATATGTATGACCATAGAGAACACATAACATTTTTAAGTGGAGACCTGATCACCTATGGACGTTTTCGGTGTGCGAAGAGGATAATCAACATACCTAATATATAAAAGGGATATCCAACTCCTTGAAGTGGAGATTGGGCTTAGTCGAGCCAACAGAGGCTGGAAAATAATATTGGTTTGGCCATCTCCTACATCGAGCAGGACCACAGTCCTTCTCAAACAAACAGATGTGCTGAATTTGGACATACCAAGCTGTCAGGTGCACCAGCAACCATAGTATCATGCAACCCGATTAGATAATATGTTTTCACCTGCCTGCGGTGCTCACCGTTGAAAAAGGTTGAGAATCACTGCTTCAGGGATTCACACAGTGTTGCTAGAAATCACCTTTATATGTGATGGGCTGATAAATTATTGTACCTCATCTGTGTAGTCCGCCAAATAATCAATGAACTACCGTAACAAACGCAGTAAATTATATACCGGGTACTGATTAATTAGCTAGATCACTAGCCAACCAACTAATCAGTCAATAAACAAACAAAATATCTAACTAGCCTAACAACCCACAAAGAAACTAACAAACCAATCAATAAACAAACTAACAAAATATCTAACTAGCCTAACAACCCACCAACAAACCAATCAATCAATCATCTAAAATATAACTAAACAATTAACTAAATGACCAAATAATTAACCAACTAACTAGCTAGCTAGCTAAGTAAGTATTTAAGTAATGAGTGCCCATACCACTCACCCACAGCGTAACTAATTATCTACATAAGTGATTAGCTAATCGATAAACTAACCAACCAACCAACAAACTATTTATGTACCGGCTACAGCTACCTAACCAGATGAAATAGCTAACCAACTTAAGAACTAGCTATCCAACTAACCAAGAAACTACCTAATTAATCAACTAACCATCCATCTACTAGAAAGCACCTAACCAGCTATAATAATTATAACATAAATTGTCCCACTTCTAGTTTACACAATAACCTACTCGTAATGTTCACTAACTTGTTCTGAAATTTGTGTGAAGAAATAGGCAACGGTCTGTCTATTCTCTCCCCTCTCTTGGCTCGGACCCTCATTTTTGTTTTTTCCCTCAGTCTGATTAGATAGAAAACGCTTCCAGGTCCATCTTGATCTATCAGTGGGCCCTGCCAGAGAATCATACAATCACAAATTGATAGTAAGAAGAAACTCGTAGATAGGGAAGATGTTTGGTTGTTCACACCCCCTTCCCTAAGTCAGAACATGTCATTTAGTTCTAGAAAACAAACCAACTCTACACCCTCTTTTCTAAGATTCCTCCCAATGGTTTTCCCAAAAAAGGTTGATTTACCCCCCCCCCCTCAATGGGAGGAAATTATTTTTTATTTTATAATGGTCAGTCATGTATAATAAAACACAAATGGATAGGCTTTGTGTGACATGCATGTTGGGGAGTAGCACATAGGAAAAAAAGTTCGGGCATACAATACAGTGTCATTCCATGAGTTTTTGCATCAATATGTAAGCACTAATATCTGCACATCAATATGTAAGCACTAATATCTGCACATCAATATGTAAGCACTAATATTTGCACATCAATATGTAAGCACTAATATTTGCACATCAATATGTAAGCACTAATATTTGCACATCAATATGTAAGCACTAATATTTTCACATCAATATGTAAGCACTAATATCTGCACATCAATATGTAAGCACTAATATTTGCATATCAATATGTAAGCACTAATATCTGCACATCAATATGTAAGCACGAATATTTGCACATCAATATGTAAGCATGAATATTTTCCCATCAACAAAGTACCCCATCACGTGTACACTCAAATGCACCATACATTGACATGTACACAAAAATATACACACTACTTATTTGTTATTGATATTTGGTTATGCGCCTGGGCAAACACGTCGGTGCTCAGTCTCCTCCGGCAAATATTGAAGTGTTCGCGAAGTTCCAGTGGCTCGCTTGTTAGACACATTCCTTCATTCTGCTTGTCCAGTCCTATACGGGTCACACTTAATAAATACATTATTTTTATGGCATCATAAATGCATCCTCTGTAGTAGTGTCCACATCTTGCAGTGTCCACATCTTGCAGTGTCCATATCTTGCAGTGTCCACTTGTTGTTGCATCCACATCTTGTAGTGTCTACTTGTAACATCTACTTGTTCTAGTGTCTATATCTTGTAGTGGCTACATCATTGGTTCCAAAATTGGTCCCACTCCTGTGGGTACTGAAGGCTTCTTGGTGGGGCGATAGTGTAATCAGAAGCAATGAGGGGGGGGGGAGATCAGGCTATCTAGGGGGTCGATGACTACTTATGGAAGCAATTAATAATATATATTTAAAAATTAATTAGTTTCGTGATTTTGAAATTGTATAATCATTTTAAATTTAAATTTTGTATTTTAATTCATCATATGCCATCTTAAATGATAAATGTTTTTATCAATATTTTATTTCAATTATTTAATAATTTGAAAATTGATCATAGCTGACAGAAATAGATGTCAATTTTCTATGTCAATGAGAAAATAGAACATGTATATATGTGTGTATATATTAGTGAGGAAGCTTCTTTTGTTAAAGCAGAATTTGCTGAGGGGAACATAGCCACTATTACCTATATAGCGAACTATTAAATTCATCAGCAAAATATCCGTCGAAAATATCAAACACCTTCAACATGGAAAACTCATAATGGGGAGGGGGGCATTACAATATTTATATCTTGTAAAGTGGGCAGTGGCCCAAAGACTTTTCATAACCTATGGTCTACATCTTGCCGTGTCCACATCTTGTGTCTACATCTTGATGTGTCTACATCTTGTAGTGTCCACATCTTTTAATGTCCACCTATTGTAGTGTCTACATCTTGTAGTATAATTTAGCAAAACTTTTGGCAGACTTTATACAAATGTGAGGCAAATAAATGGTATTAGCCAAATTAGCCTACAAACAAAGCTGAATGTTTACAGATAAGTGTTACTTCTAGTGCCACTGTATGCTGGTGAAACATGGCCTGTGTTTAGGAGTCATGTGGAGCTCAACCACTTCCACACAATGTGTCTGGGAAAGATGATGAATATTAAATGATAAGGTAAGATTTCAGATACCACTGTCCTAGAAAGAGCTGGCATACTAGCTATTCTGATACAGACACAAATTTGTTGGGTTGGTCACGTAGTATGTATGCCATATCACAAGCTACCAACAATACTCTTTTGTGGTGAGATGAAAGACATGAGTTCTCTATGTGGACAAAAGAAGCGTTGCAAGGATTAGCTACAGAACACACTGAAAACCTTTGACATAAATCATGACACAAGGGAAGACGCTGCAGGAAACAGAGCTACGTGGCACTTTACAGCATAAAAAAGACGCATTACTGTGAAAAAAGGTGAAATACAGCAGCTATACAGTGGAGACTAGATAGAAAGTGAAGGACAGATCAAACACTATTGAAAATTATCATCATATGTTCAAACTGTCCAAGAACTTTTAGGGTCATCAGAGGGCTTTTCAGTAACGTCCTTTACTTTCCCATGACTCATAAACAATGATATACCTCTAACTGAATTTCATAAAGTGTATATAACAAATGGTCATAATCACTTGTGATGGACGAACAATGTCTATATCTAACAGGTACTCGCTAAGACACTTCAACGCGTCCCCCTTTACCCATTCTTACGTCACTGATAAAAGGCATATTTGACGCAAGCCAATCATCTCTCTCATTTCCTCGTATCAGTAATGTTTCTATGTCCAGAGCAGTAAACACAATACACAAACATATACACATTAATCTGTGCTCATCAACGTGTATACAAACAATTGTACACACTAACATACACACATGAACACATACAAGTACACACTAGTATATATAATATTATACCTTATGGTTGAGAAATTCTTGTTCTGCTTCGAATACTGTAGGTTCTTCTTTAACTTTATCTGTTTGCGTCAGAGGTTTGTTTCTACTGTCTATGATCTTTTTCAAACAACTGAACACCAGAGCATATGGATGAAAGTAATCATATAAAAACTATTAGTACATGTTCTTAAGATCTGTACAGGTTCCAGTTTGAAACCTGTGACACCCGATGTTATTATTTCCCATGGCAATGTCTGTCAATATATGTCTATCTTTTATTAATTTTAATATAAATTTATTTAGGGTTAGTTATGTAAAAAAAATCTCTCCTAACCCTAACCCTAAAAATGTAATAGTTAAATTAATAATTGATAAATATCAATTGGCAAACTTTGCCAGGGGAATAATCAAATTAATAATGACATCAGCTGACACGAGTTGCAAACAAGAACCTCTGTATTCAAAGTTGCTTATAATAAAATGTGTACACACATCATTTATGTGAACAAGGAGTCTTCTTCTTCTGCGTTCGTTATCAAACTTCTGAAAATTAGCAGGATATAGTCTGGAGAACAGAATGCGATTTGTCACAGTTTTCAGCTTATCTGTGATATCTGCACCTTTTGTATTGGCAAATTCAATTTCAGAATGACTTCTGGGTCACTTTAATCCTATACGGGATGTGGCAGCCAACTCCACCCCATAATATTCTAAGCCACCTCTTACGACATGCATGGAAAATAACAGTGTCGCTATTTTCTTGCTCCCCTTTCAGGTTCCGACAGCACACCTTGAGTTAATAAGGAGTATACAGCACATGGAACATCCGTGTTTAAAGATGCTGAAAACAAAATGTGTACACATCATATATGTAAACAGGGGATATTCTAGGCATGGAACATCTATGTTCAATTTGTAAAATTATAATCCATAATATAATAATAAGCCCATATCTAAATCCCCAAAAATAAGCCATTTCTTATTGTCAATCATGGTCACTATCCAAGACACAGAAGAGGAAGATTGCAACCTGTGAGATGAGATGTCTAAGGAAGATCGTTGGGGTGAAAAGAACAGACCGTATAAGAAATGATGACATCATAACTTTTATAGGAACTGTACCAAGCATCAAAATATATAGAAAGACAACAGATTAAGTGGTTCGATCACCTTATGAGAATGAACTAGATCACATTTCAGCTACAGCCTATAAAAGAAGAATATATGGGTACAGAGCGAGAGGAAGACCTAGAGGCAGATGGACTTTTAACATTAGAGACATAGACCCCTACTACAACAACATGGTACTAAAACAACAAATGCAACACATTTAGCTAAAGAAAAGGCTTACACTCCCCACGACACTTTGCGGCATTTGTGGCTAGGACAAGACAAGACAAGAATAAAACCATATATAATACCCCAATAATAAGCCCATACATAATTCTCCAATAATAAGCCCATACATAATTCCCCCCCCCCCTTTAAAAAAAAAATGGGTAGCATATCTTACACATGATGTACCCATTGTCTCAGAATGTTTTGAATCTTTTTGGCTGTAATTATTTTATTGGAAGTATTTACGTAAAGTAGTTTTCCATTGCTTTATGAACAGTCCTAATGAATATTGACTTAGCGGGATTTGAACCTGGTACCTTGTCTCTGTACCTCATCTATACAGAGTTGGACTAAGCCCAAAAATATAATAATAAAAGCCATCAAGGTCAGGGTCAGAGACGACAGTTAAAAAAAAAAAAGATCCGTATTATGTCATACTCCAATGGTAGCATTTTCTTAGGTAGAATTTTACTCGATGGCTCCCATCTCCTCACTAAAACTTCCCTTATTTCAAGCAGAAATAATTCCAGGTTAGTACAAACAATAAAGATAAACAATAAATATTACTGTAAATAATAACATAATTGAAGCATATCCAAAACTTGTTTTTAAACAAGAACTAGGCCCATTATCAGCATTTTTATTCAAGCAATGGTCCACAGTAAGCATGGTTTAGTAAAAATATAGCTCTTATAGTGAGACCCTTTCAACCACGGACATTTAGTCCAGTTTGTTTATATTAGAGCTTTACAACTATAAAAAATAGTGGAAGTTGCGGTTCTGGTAATCCAGCTGACATGACCTCCGGAATCAATTTTCCACAGATAATATAAATAAACATAACATATGAATCTTTTTTTCAGTCACAAATAGCATATGCCTATGTATGGAACCTTACTTCAAAAACGGAATCTCCTGCTGTATGTTTAGCATTGATATCCTGGAAGTTAGCTTGATTCCTATCTGATCTCTCATGTGTTCTATGGTTCTGGGATGACGCCTGATGAACAATCTCTCATAATGTTTGTTTTCTAGGACAAGAACTACAGTGGTCTCCTTGCATATAGCAGTCTGCATATATGTCGATAAGTCCATTGTGAGTTCTACGTCTCCTGTTAAACATAACACAATCATAATGAACAATAACAAATCGCATGCAGAAAACTTGAATGTCTCACCAATGGTCATCTGATCAACCACCAGAAAACAGCAAACTATAGGAAGTTGACTGCTCATGTAGAAGGTCCATGGTGCTAAAGCAGTGGTCTCAACCTTTTTGTTTACTCATGGCCTATTTTTGGGAGAAAATTTTATTCCATGTCCCCTTACCCCTATCTTTCCCCTTGCTTAAATAAGGTTGTTGACTTTCGTTTGTCACCAAGGGTTTTAAGCTTTGTCGTTATAAATCTCGTTATCATCAAATAGCTACATGTGTCTCACTGGACGGGTATGTAACCTCCCAAGTTTACTTTTTTTAAATCCGTGGTCACCTACAAGTCTCTATGGTTGCCAATGACATATGTCCCACGTTGAGAACTACAGATCTAAAAAATTTATGTTGATAGTTTTTGTCCTCAAAGTATTGTCCACTATTGAAATCTTCTGGGAATGACAGATTCGAAGAAACTTCCCTATTGAGAGTTGAAATCTTCTGGGCATGAAAGATTCTGAGAAATTTCCCTATTGAGAGTTGAAATCTTTTAGGCATGACAGATTCTGAGAAATTTCCCTATTGAGAGTTGAAATCCTCTGGGCATGACAGATTCTGATAAATTTCCCTATTGAGAGTTGAAATCCTCTGGGCATGACAGATTTGTAGAAACTTTCCCATTAAAAAAAAGTTCCATCTCATGAAGTCAGCATTGTTATGCAGTGGATTCCTGGCCAATCAAATACAAATGACAATGACAAGGCAGACAGACTAACAAGGAATGGAGCAAGACAAGCACAGCCATACACACAAACAATCTTGCACACAGTTAAAATGATGTTGAAATATGTGCGCAAAAAGACTTGGATGAACAGATTGGCCATGGGGAAACACTGGGAGGGAAATGTATAAATATATGCTCAGCCCAAAGGCAACCTCAGCCGTCTGGGAAGGAAAGACTATCTTCTGACATTGCACACAATATGGCTTCAGGAAAATACTGTGGTACAGTATTGGTAGATGGGACTACAAGCTAACTTTTTATAAAATCTGTGGTGATCAGAAATGTTGTTGAATTTGTGACGTAACCGACTGCCAGCTGAGTACTAGATACAAAATTACTAATGTAATGCTATACTAGAGGAAATGAGCAGATACTGGCCACCTGCATAACCGAACCCTAAACTTCCCCCCCACTGATGGGTAATTAACTCTAACCATAGCCCTTATCCCAATCTTTTCCTACCCATACAACCTTCCTATATAAATATCTCCACCTCCACCCACTGATGGATAAATATAGCCGAGGTATATAAATATATATTGAAAAAAAACCATATCATTTATTTCATTTTGCTTTCCGCAAAAAATGTAGTTTCGTTTAACAGCGTTGAACCAATGCGATACAGAACCACTGCTTCTCCTCTGAAGCCCGATAAATGGAACACCTTATATGGAACCAAACAAAAGCTCACAAACACATGCATATATCTCACAATGGTATCGGGTTAAAGGTCATGATCCCATGGACCACTGGATCAGCAACCAACCCCCACAAAAAAGTGTTATATGTGTCATGAACATTGCATGTATCTCCTTTCTTGCAAACATTTCTGAAACCAGATTGGAACGACAACATTTCAGGCAAAAGTAATATTTCTCAAGATGAAGACCATCCTATGTAATATATTTTTGTCAATTAAGGTGAGAAAGGGAGCTATGAGAAGTTATTTAGAACCAATTCTGATGTATGGAAGTGAAATCTTGGACACAACAGAATAATGAAATTTGTTATTGAGACAGCAGAGATGTGGTTTCATAAAAGAATGTTAAGAACACATGGATAAACAAAAAGTGTAATGAAGGTATCTTGAAAGAAGTTAATTTAAAAAAAACAACAACTGCTTACTTGCATCAGAAAAAAAGACAGTTCACATTTTTTGGACACATCATGAGAAGAGGAAAGATGGAACACATTGTAATAAGAGGCAAGCTGAAGTGACAGAATGGTAGGGAAAGATCAATAGAGAAGAAGCTTGACAACCTATCATTGTGGCATGGGAGAATATCAGTATCAGAAATGATTGAGAGCTCATGAAATAGAAGGCTGTGGAATGATATGATGACCAATGTTATCAAAACTGAATAAAGCCATTTAATGTTTTATCCTAGGTGTGTAATACATGGCTCATTCTCTGTCTATCTCAGGGAGAAAACTTTCTTGCCTATTTTGTACTAATCTACTCTTGATCATGTTGATGAAGTTCAAGACAAAAACAAAAGGCTTGGGAATGAGCAGAAGTGCAGAGGATATCAGATTATTAATGAATATATTGTCAACTGCCTCAGAGTCCTTCCCTCCGATTTGATTCTGTTTACTCCCTTTTTTTGAAGAATTCAAGTGTTAGCCCTCTAGACCAGTGTTTCACAACCTTTTCTGTAACATGCCCCACCTAAGTATCTTTCTAAAATTCTGATGCACCTCTATGTAACATATACTTATTTTTTATGTTAAAAAAATGAATTATTCCCTAATGAAGCCTAATTACAACTTGTTCGAATTGCCCCCCCCCCCTGAAAATCATATTGCCCCCCTGTGGGGCGTTGGCCCCACATTGGGAAACACTGCTCTAGACAGTAAGGACAAATATCAATAAACAAAAGAAGTAATACTTTAAATAAATGTGCGATGATGGGGGGAAAAATAATGATGAGCACTGAACCTACACACCCACACTTTCGTTGACTCCCAAATGACACAGACGTGTAGACTTCATACTCCCTCGTCTTTTAATACTGGTGCTGCCGTAGTGGTGCTGGATGCCATTGTTGCTGCTCAACGGAGATCGTTGATGATGTTTTCCAGCTTTATTGATTAACCTGAATGTGTTCCAAGGAAACAGAAATAAAGAAAGCAAATGTCAAAACTGCTCTACATTTTATTAAGCATAGAATGCATGAACTAAACATTGTACTAACTGATAATTGTGGAATTACAGTAAAGCTGTTTACCAATATGCATCACTCAAAAACACAAAATAATTAGATTTACAGTCAGTAATGAATAAATGTGGATAGATTTTGTTGCCTGCAAAAAAATGTGCATGAAAAATGAAATTGTTGGTCTACTCTGCTACAACATCGAGCATGAAAATGGAGATAGAAGCAGTGACTTGCAGTACTTGATGGATTGGTAAATGCAATAACAACTGACCCAGTGATACACTCAGACTCCCTGAGTGTGGTGCGAAATATAGAAATGTGCATGCAAAGAAAAGAATGGGTCACGCTGCTCAGTTGTCCGAAGTAATACATGGATATATACTTCCCAGGTCAAAGACTGCGAAATAGTGGACTCTTTGGTTGGCAATAATGTGGTTGATGGTACAGTTTTGCAAATAGATAGGGCTGACCTAATAATGGCGGTCATTGATTTACTATAGAGTGAAGACAAAAAGGGCATATCATCTTGTGAAAAGCGGAGAAATGCAGTAGCTAGACAGTGGAGAGTAGCTAGAAAGTCACGGATAGACCAAAAACTGTCAACAGGTGGTCATTCCATGCTCGAACTGTCCAAAGACATTTGCTGTTCGAATAGGGCTTATTAGCCATCTACGAACTCATAGGCAAGGAAACATCACCTGAATTTCAAAAAGTGGATGCAACAAATGGTCATCATCACTTGTGAAATGATCGCCGAAGAAGAAGAAAAATGATCGCCGAAGATCATCACTTGTGATGCACAAACACAGAGTGAAGACAATGATGGAAGTGATAATGTGGACAAACAATGAATGTAAATGGGCATGACCGGTGTTGAGGGGAGAAAGTGTGTCATCTACGAACAGTTACGAAGATCACATAATCACTGACTAAGGCTTTGAGTCTGCATACTTGTGAATTGCTGCTGAAACGAAGAGCGGACTACTTACTGGAATGTCTCGGGTGCCATGATGGTAATTTCGACTAAAAAATCAAGAGTTGTTTTTACAGTTTACAAAAGGGATAAATCACATGAATGTATGAATGACTACATTTACTCATATAGTAAGCATATCATGGATTATACTGTGACACTACAGACATTATTTAATGAGATCATCAACAAATACCCTATTTTTTTTTTTTGGAGACTTTATTTAAATCATAGGAGTGACTGCTTCAATATATATAAATATCGACGAAGACGGATGTGTCGGGCCATTGGCGCAAATAAAACGGTGACACAACGCGTAGGTAGGTAGCTAAGGAGTTTGCCTCTGTTTTGGAGAGGCGTGCCCTTTTCAACTAGCAGACAACAAAGTCCAATTAGATTATATCAGGACACACTACCATAAAATATTAGAGGTAACAAAGCCCCCAATATATATATGACACAACGCATTTCCATTCTCTGGACTACATCTTTCTGGAAATCTAATAGGACCATGGTCATGCTACACGAGATATCCAATGGCAGTTTGAGAATGAACACCGAAGAAGAAGAACATATATGAATTGCAAGAAGTGAAGCTATTGTTTCCTTTGTGAACTCTATTGGGGGGGGGGTGATGAGCTTACCAGTGGATTTTTTGTGAATACTTATGCTGCGCAGGAGCTAAAAGGTATTTTAGTTAGATATAACTTAAACAAACATGTTGTAGCACACTCATATAAACAAACATTTATAAACAAACACATATAAACAAATAAATATAAACAAACACATATTAAAGGAATTTACTGCATGTTTGCAAGCATGCACACGCACACACAAATGAAGCACAGGTAAAAGAAGACCATAACCCACTTGTCCACTTCATTTTCCTGTGCCGCCTTAAAGATGTATGAGTACTGCTGCAAATGTTGGGATTGGTCCATCTGAATCTCTACTTGACCGCTATAGAAAGACACACATATAAGACTATATAGTCACTAAACAATAACTTATCTACAGCTGAATGGACTTTTTACAGAAAATTTACGATTATAATCCAGAACTTTATTTTCGCGTTATTCCCCTTTATGTCTTGCTGCGTCGGGAGTAGTATTCTCTGGAGACGGCTTTTTTGTGTGCTTCATGTATATTTGTTTTCGTTGATTATTTTATTTTATTTATGGTCTGCAACTAACTTTGTATCAACCCAGAACAGTGGCTCTATAGTCATAATAACAGTAACCTTATAGTGTGAGTCATGCTACTTTCAACCACGGTCGTATCAGAGCTGTGACTATACAATATAGTGGAGGTTGTGGTTCAGATAGTCATGCCATCAAGAAAAGGTATGCCAGTTTTCTTGATAGTCGCTATGAAGTCTTAATATGTCCATCACTTCCTCATTCCACTTTCCTTTGATATTCCTCTGTCTCTTTTGATTTTAATTTTTATGTTGCTGTGATTTTTTAATCCATCCTCACTAAATGACCAAAACCAATTCATTCTTTGTTTTCTTAAATATACATTTACAACAAATACTCGTAGTAATATTAAATATGACATCCACCTGCTTGTTGCCGACATCCGAAAGGGGAGAAAATAATAACGATACTGTTACTTGCCAGGAATGTCATAAGAGGCGATAAAGGCGGTTTTGGAGTTAGCAGTTGGCTGTCCTATCCAATAAAGTAACTCATATGTCATGCTGAAGTTGGACAAGCCAGGCCAAAAGGCGCAAATAGCTCAGATAAACTGTAAACGATGACAACACACAATCTGTTCTTTAACTATATTCTGCCAATCTGCAGAAGTGTGAGAATGAACGGACAAGAAGAAATATGCCACCATAATAAAATGATAATCAAATCTGGACTATCATAGTGTTACAGTAATGGTGTTCTGTGCTGTGATCATATTCTGTGCTGAGATCGTGCTCTGCACTGAGATCGTGCTTTGTGCTGAGATCACGCTCTATGCTATAACCGTGCTCTGTGTTGATATCATCTTGTGCTGAGATCGTGCTCTGCGCTATCGCAGAGGTCATGCTCTGTGCTGTGATTGTGCTCTGAGCTGAGATCATGCTCTGTGCTGAGATCATGCTCTGTGCTGTGATTGTGCTCTGAGCTGAGATCATGCTCTGTGCTGTGACTGTGCTCTGAGCTGAGATCATGCTCTGTGCTGTGACTGTGCTCTGAGCTGAGATCATGCTCTGTGCTGTGATTGTGCTCTGAGCTGAGATCATGCTCTGTGCTGAGATCATGCTCTGTGCTGTGATTGTGCTCTGAGCTGAGATCATGCTCTGTGCTGTGACTGTGCTCTGAGCTGAGATCATGCTCTGTGCTGTGATTGTGCTCTGAGCTGAGAACATGCTCTGTGCATGAAAGAGATAGTAGCAAAAAATCTCTACAAGATAAAGTGTTATGATGACAACGAGTCTAAAATATAGTCTGAAATAACCAAATAAAAAATGGTTCATAATTTATACTCTGTTACGTTTACGTAAATAAATTGTTCAGTTTTATATATATTTACATCCTCTGCCCTAAACCTATCTAATGTAGAACTAATAGGCAAAGCAACATTTTCAGTGTGAGAAGAATTTAGTGTTATCTTGGGGTTCATTGAAAACTTCGTTTATATGGTCTTGAAAGAGATCATGATATATGAGAAATTGTTTCTATGTAGAATCTCTGTCTATGCAGAATCTCTGTCTATGCAGAATCTCTGTCTATACAGAATTAATACACTTTAAATTTGAGCAATATATATGTACAGATAATGATATAAGATTCTATGGGGAGAGGAAGTGTCATGTCTATGGTTAAATAAAAAAACAACAACCCCACAACTAACAACTTACTGTGATACTGAGCTTTAACCATTCAATCAATGAAGTGCCATGTCGAGAGGCGTAAGACGATCATGTGTCTCCACAACTCTATCTCTTGTATTGTTAATAAGTTCGGTCGGTGATATTTTTTGTGTCGCAGTGACACAGAATCCAGAAATTTTTCTCTCTTTCTCTTTATCTTCTTCTGACTCTTCTCAACTTGATCTTTCAGGTGGTTACTAAATATTCAAGTTTTTATTTTCTCATCTAAAAATCTTGAGTGTCTGCTTCTAATTTTTGCTATAATTTGTCTTTTTATTCCAGCATCTCTGAGGACTTCTACATTAGTTTTGTTGGCTGTTCATGGAATTTTCATCATTCTTCTCAGAATTCATTAAGCATACTAAGCTTGTAAAAACTTGAATGGCTAAACGAATGGCAATCATAACACTCATAGAAATGTATAGTAATGTTAGTTCCTAATGATAAAACAATAAAAAAAATCACGTAATTTTTAGTATGCTACTGTATCTATGCAGAATCACCGACATTATATAAAGGATCTAAATATACCAGTGAAATACTAAAGTTAAAATATAATCCAATGGTTTTTTGTAGCAATCCCTCGACTCGGTGATCTCCCTAATGTAGTGGTTGAGTCACTCGCTTTTTATGTTCGCGGGTTTGAATCCCACTCGCGACGTCTTGTTTATAAAGTGAATTTTTTTCTGGAGATCCCAAATTATTGTTTGAAACTAGGGAGTTACGTGTATGAGTGGTACTCTCAGTAGGCTGCATGCCACTTCGTTGAGAAGGACAGAAGGCATATGAGGTACAGGAGTGCTATGAAGTTAATCCTATACGCTATTGTAGTCCCTCGACTTTTTTCTTTTTATGTAGTCATCCTTCATGAAAAAAAAAGGATTTAAAACAAACAGAACAAAGAATGCAGGTATGCCTTACCTATCTATCAATGTAACGCAACCTTTACAGAATGTTCTTCATGCTGCCATTCTGTAAGTCTCTCGGTTCTACGCAAGCTACCCAGCCTCTTTCAGTGCCATGTTCATAAGGTCTTCGATATACTGTGGCCATTGTAGTCTTAGTTTGCCTCTTGTTCTCTTTTCTAGACGTTTTCCCTCCATGATTAATCTTTTCAAACCATTGTGTCTCTTTATATGTCCGAAATATATTAGTTTACATTTTTTGATAGTTTTGAGGAGCTAATATTCTTCTATGTGCAGGTCTTTGCGGACATCTGCATTGGTTTTTATTTCTGTCCATGATATTCTTAGGGCCTTTCTATAAAATTTCATTCCGTATGTCAATATTTTCTTTTCATTGCGGATGCCATTGCCCACTTCTCACAACCATATGTTGCCTCTAGAAAAATATAGTTTCTTAATAGTTGTAACTTTATTTTTCTGTTTTCCCCATGCTATAGATTATTCATCTGTGATGTTTTTTTGTAGGGTCATTGCTAATCTCTTTTGGATCTCTGCCGAGCAGTCTTCTGTGGTTTTTTTAATGGTTGACTTGAGATATTCAAAGTTACTGAGATTTTGTAATTTCTCTACCTTCCCAAGACTAAATACAATGAACTGACATTATATCTTACCTAAGAATGAAGTACATATCTGTTGTTCCGTCCCCTTGTCTAACTAGAGGGCTCTCATAACCATAGCTTTCATTGTAGAGCGCCATAGCCAACTGCTTCCTGTACTTAGCTGGCCAAACAGAGAATAGAGGGTTGTTCTGCAAGAAAGTACAATATTTATATCTAGAGTTACCATACATCCAGGATGTGTCCTAGTTTTACAGCTCTGTTTAGTTTTTGCTTCAGTTTCTATCAGTTTACTATAGACCTATAGTTAATCTTCAAACTCATTGCCATCAATCACAATTTGCGATTTCTTATAGGCAGCATCCATAACAATTTTTGCTGATTGTTAGTCTTATTCACTGTGTACATCAGAAAAGGCAGCTAGTAGTTTCGCAGTTCCTCCTCTGTGTGTGTCATTATTGCAGCGCATCTGCAAAGTGCAGCTCTCTTATCAGGACCTTCTTTATCAAGGCTTGACTTTTAACATTTGAGCACTATAGACATCCCAATCTGTGCAAGAATGGATGAATAAAATATAACCTGTCTTGTTGCAGAAAAGCATGTTATGAGAGAGATTAGAGAGGGAGGGGGGGGGGCAAGAATGCAGCCTTGTTTTGCATCACTCTTGATTACAAACTCATCTGAAGAAACACAATCAAAATGTATGTACCTTATACCTGTGTGGAATGATTCATTTATGCTTAGGAGGTTGATGTGCATCCGATCTTCTTGAATGCTTTGAAAAAAACATCTCATGACTTGAATTCAATTGAATGCATTCGCTGCTTTTGTTCACAGCATTTCTCTTGTAACTGCATCTTAAACCTTAATGTCCCCATTTTATATATGAAGCAAGAGCTAATCGATCTTATTTCCTAGCAATTTGATAATCAACAAACTATCCTACATTTTTAAACGGAGGACACTTATAAACTTTGAATAAAAAAACAACAACATTAGCTTCGCCATCTGCTGCAAGAAGTAATACATCTTAGAATTAGCCAGGAGAGTGACGGATGTTTTTGAAAATCCAGCGTTAAACTAATTACACCAACCTGTTCTTATTGTTCTATGCTCGTTCTCAAACTCCTGGGGATTAGCAGGATATAATCCAGAATGGGGTGCTTTGTATCATTCTTTACGGATCGGCTTGGATATTTGTTGCGGACATTTTTCTGTGTCTGGATTTGGTACTCCAGTATGCAAACTTTGACAAGATGAAGAATATTAGTAACAACATTTCACCGAAGTCGTATGTGCCGGGCCAGAGAAGCAAATAAGAAACGGCGACAACACATCCTCGTTCTCTAGATTATGTCCTGTTGGAATTCTAGTAGGACTGTTGTCCTGCTATGAGAGAACTCCAGATTGAACTCTACAAAATGTAATAACATATTTTTGTCTTGCTCTTACCTTGATGAACGTAGTTTTCTCCAAGAACTCCTTTGCTAGAACCTCCTTTACAGATCTGTTGTATAAAGCTCTGTCAACGACTAATAAATCTGTATGCTCGTCTGCTATTATGGATGCTGTTCTGATGCTGTCACCAGACGTCAGAGCCACATCACCAAACGGAGATCCACTCTCTGAATCAGAACAAAATATTTGTTTTAAATGCAGATCACATTGACACTATCAAAAATAAGAATATAGTTAATCATGTCAAAGATATCATAAACATAACACAGAAAGGAAAATTTGCATTCTGTTAGCCAGGATAGACAATGGATATCATTATGTTAGCCAGGATAGACAATGGATATCATTCTGTTAGCCAGGATAGACAATGGATATCATTATGTTAGCCAGGATAGACAATGGGTATCATTCTGTTAGCCAGGATAGACAATGGATATCATTATGTTAGTCAGGATAGACAATGGGTATCATTATGTTAGTCAGGATAGACAATGGGTATCATTATGTTAGTCAGGATAGACAATGGGTATCATTATGTTAGTCAGGATAGACAATGGGTATCATTATCAAGGTATCAAAAGGATGGTTTCAGTGCGAAATTGGAGCTAGAAATTATCTTATACAAAGAACAGATAAATGTAAGCTGACTGAAGACACACGCCTCAGCTAAGATATAGTTGTCCAGGTCAGAGGCTACCGAGCTACCGATTAGATTGAAAAGACAGAAGAAAAGATGGAACAATGACACTTATACAGAACAACATCAATATATATATGGAGGGAGAAGAATACCAGGTACTTCATCTCAAAACAACATACAGATCCATCTCAAAAACTATTACTGTCTAAGTGAACTTCCACTGACATTAATATACAGTCCCAGCAAAAGAGAGACTGATTGTGTGTGGAGATTTTAACAGCCACTCTATGTCTTCCTGTACTTAGGGGTAGAAGAGTTCTATGGAAACAACCATTTTATATGCTTCACATATGGTTGTATTTGTTGACTCTTTTATTAAGTTAATCCAACTTTTGCATGGTCTGTCCCTGGCTTTGCAACCATCATTTCTGTGTTGCAATGGTTGTTTTTTTTAGGGGCACTATCTGATGGTAATGTGGAAGCATGTGAGAACCACTTAATCTGTTGTCTTCTGATGTAATCCAGGATTGGCACTGTTTGCTAATCTTCTGATGTTTTCATTTATGACACTCTCCGTTTTATATAGTGCAATTTTGGTGTTAATGTTAACATTTTTGCTTTTAAAAATAGGAGACATGCCGCAATATCTGGTATGCTATGATACATCCCCTCCCTGCGACGCCTGAACTGGTAAAATGCAGTATTGACAGTTTTTATTTTTTTTAAATTTTATGATGCATCTATGTTGGATTTCTTTGATGTTTTTCCCCATTTGATGATATGATGCTTCCACGATAAGTGAATGTAGTTGTTCTTCTGATGTGAGCATAGTGAGAGTACTGCTACAGATACAAATATCATACTTTATAGACAAAAATATTCCAACAAGTCAACAGACAACTGACTACTTTGCAGTCTCATTAGCCCTGAAAAACAGCAGGAGTTTGTGAGAAGCGAGAAAACATTAGACAAGATGGAACTATACCTGAACTAATATAAACACCAATCACATTTAGAGTGCTGGGGCATGAAATATATAAACTGAAAATAAGAATTCACAAGAACCAGATAAACAGTCCACATACCTCAGAGTCACTTTGACAATAAGTTGACACGGAAGCAACACACCAACAAAACAACAACAAAGGCAGAAAGTTAGCTATCATGAGAAATATAAGTCGTCTGCATGGAGGCATGCATCTAGCCCCACATTACAGAAACTAAAGTGCAAAACCAAGCGCTTAGGGTCATCTTGGGGGCAACGAATTCAGCACCCATAATAGATATGAATATACGTAGAAAACGCAGAAAACGCAGAGATATAATACCTTAACACAAGCAGTCTCATTGTATGACAAATCATCCAATTAAGGATATATTCCAGAATCTAGCAAGGGAGAGCCTGATAAGAATCAGCTTTATCTGCCAGGCCAAACAACTTCGTAGAAAACTCTAAGTACTGCCTGAAATTGACAACCCCTCAACAACTGTACAAGAAATAACCCCTGGGAGAGAAAATCATGGATTATTAATACACATTAATACCAAAGCAAAGCGAACATTCAGTGAGGATGAACAGAAAAATGGAAGTCATCCTCCTTTTCCTGGACGCTGAATATCCACAGGGTATACGAATGTGGGTCAGAGTATAAACAGATGGGTTGACACAAAATGTAGTACGAAATGGATAAGCAGACGTATATATAAAGTACCCAAGCAGTGCTAGAAATGCAATCAGAGTGCTAAACGGACAATTATGTAATAATTATGTTATAGCAATTCAAGCAAATAGGCATATGTTGCAATTGAAAAACTTGTTGAAAGCTAATCTTGGTCCACAGCTTGCGGTATTTCTGACAGATCCATGATCAGTATTCCAAGAGCTTCAGTCTGAAGGACTACCAGACCTCCAAACACTACCGACTGAATAGTGCAACCAGCATAAGGTAGCCATGGATACCATCTCACTTTGTAATATCAGGAAATAAAAAAGCAGATCAAATAGCTAAGGAGGGTGCTACCTACGACCAGATTTCTCAAGCACTTACCATCAGACAAAATAAATCATCAAACCAATCAGAAAGTCAAAAACACCAATAAATGATGGCTAACACATTATGAATAGATCAGAACAAGTTGCACGTCTTAAAAAACTATGTTTCGATCTCTGAGTGGCAATGCTCTTGTTCCCTATAAACAATGAAATGTTTCTCCAGATATTTCTTTCCTACTCAAAAGACCTCAAATCTCAGCGGTATTCACAGCAATGAGAGAAATTCTCATAGTGTGTGTGTCTGTCAAGAATGTAGATAGACGGTTCAAATCACCACTACTTAGGAAGTCAGAGCATGACAGTAAGTACTAGGAAGCAAACTTTAATGCCCCCCCCCTAAAAAAAGACCAACAAATATTCAACCAAAGAATTACAAAATGTTTTGTAGGTGAACCACCCATCGCCCGTGTGTTGCCGGGGCCTGAAAGGGGAGCAAATAATAGCAACACTGTTTACCTTCCACGCATGTCGTAAAAGGCGACTAAGGATGGAGTTATGGGATGGAGTTGGCTGTCCCATCCCATATAGGGTCAGTGACCCAAAGGCATGCTGAAGTCTGATGTGTCAGGCCGAAAGGCGCAGATATCGCAGCAATGCTGTAAACCATGACACAACGCATTCCGTTCTCCGGACTACATCCTGCTAATCTGCAGGAGTTTGAAAACGAACGAAGAAGAAGAAGAACCACCCATTCCCACGCACCCCCAATTCCCGAAGATGCTTATGGACCTTGATGCATATATACGACATTCCACCATGTCATATTCAGACAGCCAATCATATAAGAGCCTCCAACCACGGTGGTATCATTGCAGACAGCAAATCATATAATATCCTGCAACTATGGTGGTATCAATGCCGACAACCAATCATATAACAGCAACTAAGGTAGTATTATTGCGGACAGCCAATCATATAACAGCAACTATGGTAGTATTAATGCGGACAGCCAATAATATAACAGCCTGCAACAATCGTGGTATCAATGCCGACAACCAATTATATAACAGCAACTATGGTAGTATTAAGGCAGACATCCAATCATATAACAGCCTGCAAACATAGTGGTATCAATGCTGAACACATTAAACCACCAAGTCCATATGAATTATATAAGACAACCACTTTAACTCAATTTCTGGCCGCATTTTAATAAGTCATCTTACCAAGAGGTTCAAAGAGATTAGTTAGCTTGCACAGAACCAAGAGATGTACAGAGTTGCAGTGAGGACAACGTTCGTAAATGACACGCCACATATGTCTTACCAAGAGATGTGACACAGTATCCTAGTTTGACTCTGTCTAAGGCTCCATCTTTTGTGTATTGTATAATGTTGTCGAAATTTCCATCATCATCTTCATCTTCAACTTGATCTTTATTAAAGATGTAAATTGTCACTTTCCCGCTGAGCACTATGTAAAAACTAGATGAATGAGAAAGTAAAAACTAGATGAATGAGAAAGTAAAGACTAGATGAATGAGAAAGTAAAGACTAGATGAATGAGAAAGTAAAAACTAGATGAATGAGAAAGTAAAAACTAGATGAATGAGAAAGTAAAAATTAGATGAGTGAGAAAGTAAAAACTAGATGAATGAGAAAGTAAAAACTAGATGAGTGAGAAAGTAAAAACTAGATGAGTGAGAAAGTAAAGACTAGATGAATGAGAAAATTAAACATCATATAAATAATAATAATAAATCCCTTAACCCGTTAATCCGGGTTGTGATTTCTCACTTGACACGACCACTCCTCCAGTCGACTCAGCTGTAAATCAGTACTTGACGCGTGAGTTAGGGAAGGTAAAAAACAGTAATGAAGGGAACTGGCCACCCCATCTAATAGTTGCTGCGGCTTAGTACATGAAGAGTTATCTTCATCCCCGACGGCAGATGCCATGGGACCTACTTTTACCTTTACCCGTAGGGCTACTACATGAAAATATCAGCACAAAAAGCGTAGAGCTTTTCTTCCACGGTTGTTTCTCTGGGCCAATGTATTTGTCTCAACATTTCATATTCCAACATTTCATATTTTTCATTTTCCTGAAGAAAATGCTCTGCTGTCTGAGGTGACTGTCCACATGTATGAATGACCGTGTTGCCAATCTTGAACTTTATATACATGTGGCTGCGGAGTAGGTTGTGTCCTGTTCTGAGGCACAGAATGACAACCTGTTCTGGTCTGTTCATAATTTGGTAGTCATCTTGTGTTGGAGTTGGCTTTCTAATTGCTTTAATCCTCTGTTTCGTTTGTATGTTATATTATTGACACGTCTGGTTGATCGGCAGCTCTCTTCTTGGCCAAACGATCTGCTTTCTCATTTTCTGGTACTCCACAATACAATGGTATCTACTACAGCCCCAGCCTCAGTGCGTGCGGTAAGCTCCAAGAAGGCTCGCCGGAAGCAGCCACAGTATCAGTGGGGACAGTCAGCCCTGATAGGGCTCGGCAGCAGCAGTCCCACTTTTCTCGGGGACTGTCAGTCTTGAGAGGGGCTCACTGATAGCACCCCGTGTCTTTTTGGAGGCCAACAGCCCTAAAAAGGACTCAGGGGCAGCAGCTACAACAACGCTACTTCCTATTTTTAAAAATCTGTCCGCCTTCCTTTTCCTGTTTGCCTGCCTATCTATCAAATTATTTTAAATCAAATTTTCATTCAAAACAACATATTGGTTTAGCAAGGTTTCATTTCACGTGGCTAGCTAGATCTTGTTTCTACTCTCATTTATTTGATATTCATGTCAGTGTACATAAATGGTATTTTGTCGTGATCACAGTATCATCTGTTACAAATAATCATGCTTGCCATGCCCCAACCTTTAGTTCTTCTTTTTCAGCGTTCATTGTCAAACTCCCACAGGATCTCTCTTATAGCAGGACAATGTCCCAACTAGATTTCCAGCAGGATGTAATCCAGAAAATGGAAATGCGTTGTATCGCCGTTTTATTTGCGTCAATGACCCGATACATCCGTCTTCGTCGGACATTTATTTCGTGACTGCTTATTTGTTCATCACCAAACAGACTTAAATAGCAGTGGGCGGACATTATCCTCTGTCCAGGAATGCGACTTAAAGGTATCAATTGTACCTTCTATGAGATGCATTGGTTTCTTATGTCCAAAGTTTAAAAAAAGAAATTTATTCAGGAAGTGATAATTCAACTTTATTTTGTCTCAACTTACCATTCACCTACATCTCCTTGTTTTATAATGACATCATCGCGATTCTTGGTTACGTAATCACAGTTTCTGATGATGTCAGCAAGTATATCTGAAAATGCCATAACAAGTGATAAAATAACAAATATATTATCATAGCTTGTTGCAATAGTGCTTACTTAAAACACAAAGTCGATTAGCTTTGCAATGAACCCACATACTACCGGGCATGGGTATGAATAAATACAGATAACAGTATACAAGATAGTTTCAATATTTCAACTTTAATGTCTTTTTCAAGAAATACAAGACAAACAGTAGAAACAGTAAAAAATAAAAACACTCATAAATTTATTAGCCAGAAGATATTTAATACCACACTGATTAATCATCTTTCTAAAGTATAAGTTCCCTAAGCGCATGCGGTTGTGTCTGTGGGTCTCACCAATGGCTCACTAGACAAACCACCCATGCAACAGAAAACCTTTTATAATAGATGACATGCCTTTATATTGAGGTTATCTTCTTATAGAAGCTTCTTGGCACGTCATCTATACAATCCCGTAGACGTAACCTTCGATAACAGTTACCATGTTGTGCTGACGTTGTGCTTGAACTAGTTACGGGCACGGCGTGGGTGGGCGGAACAACAAAGAAACCTGTCGCAAGGGCCAGAGTTGTGCCCTGATGTCGACGCATGTTTCGGCGGCATTGGACTCGAAACACCATCGAGTCGAATGGCTGCTGGAACAGAGGGCGGAGCACTTATGGGAATGCCCCACGTGCTGTGAGGCCAGTTTTCTAATCAAGAATCAAGAATTAAGTTCCCTAAGCGGTCTATATGGACCCCCTATGGTTGATTTAAACTTGAATCAGCAAGAAAAACAATTTTGGGTGCTCGAGAAGTACTCATTTCAATAACGGTATAAATACAAATTGTAGGCCTACATGTTTTTTTCTTTTTCTTTTTACAGTTGTCCACTCTACAAAAAAAAGTATATCAAAGTGACCAGCACTGTGCCCGCTGTCAAAAACACATTTGAAGTTCATATGTTTAGGAAAAAAATCAATATTAGTCTGTCTATAGATCATTTAAAAAAACGGCAAGTGGTCTACGGGGCAAACAAGTTTGGGATTCACTGTTATAAAATGATGCAATTTGATTCTTCTGATAATTTTTATTGAATTTCGACTCACTGCGTCGACTGAAAAATCATGAGACATATTAAATTGTGTCACTACGGAAGAACAATTCCCAAATGAGCAGGGCCGGTCTTAGGCCATTGCAACCTATGCGGCCGCAGTGGGCCCCGCACTTCATAGACCCATAAATTCATATTAGAATTTATTTTATTATCCTCTTCCCTACCCAGACTGGGCCCCGCGCAATCCGTTTTGCATTGGGCCCCTCAATTGTTAGGGCCGGCCCTGCGAATGAGCCATTTGTTAGGAGCGCGGGAGCGTAGTTGATAGCGAGGTTGCTTACTATCACAGGGCTATACAGCGTGCCAGATTCGAAACCACGTCCGGACAAAAAAAAGGTTTCATGCTTAACACGACCACGCCTCCAGACGACTCAGCTGTAAAGGAGTACCTGACGCATGAATTAGAGGAGGCAAAACAGCAAGGAACTGGCCACCCCACCTAATAGTTGCGGTAGATGTCATGGGACCTACCTTTATCTTCACATTACAAGACTTAAGAATAGGAATGATATATTTTACAATCGCATCTTCACTTATGCCCATGGTACTCTCAGTAAAGAACCACGTCTTTTTTTTTTTGCACCTAAAGTTCAATAATCATCTTTATTTATTGTCCACGACTTGCATCCATTAGTTAGAATCAGTTTTGTGTAGGTTTGACCTCTTTTTTTTTTCCTTTCTTCGTTTTTGTGGGATTTTTTGTCGATTTTTAGGAGTGGACAGCTAAGTGATTCTTGCTTTACTGTCTTATTGAATAATCGCGTGTTGTCGGGGCTCAAAAGGGGAGCACAGAATAGCAACACTGTTTACCTTCCATGCATGTCGTACATGCATGACTAAGTATGTTATGGAATAGAGTTGGCTGTCCCATCCCATATAGGGGCAGTGACCATAAGGCCATGCTGAAGTCGGATGTGTCAGGCCGAAATGCGTAGATATCGCAGCCGTACTGTAAACCACGACACAACGCATTCCGTTCTCCGGACTACACCCTGTTGATCTGCAGGAGTATGAGAACGAACGCAGAAGAAAAAGATTGACTAATTTCTTAGTATCAAATCTCATGTTGTATTTTCCTTGGGGGGAGATTTGAACCCATTGAACAACTCCCTTATTACGGCCTTGTGATTGCACTGATACGAGATAATCAAATTCATGAATACTTTACTTTCCAGCTCTCGCTTTTTAATATCGATCTAACAAATCTTTCCTGTGTATCATTTGTAACTTGTATAATTTTTTCAAACAATTTTAGCCATTATTTATGACGCTGCTGATTTGTGCGCGCACGTCCCATGTAAATTGTGATTTAATGCCGTTACGATGTGCAGGCGCCTGTAAGGCGACCTACAGTTTAAGTTGAAATCTATATTCTGTAAAAATTAAACCTGCTAGATCTCGTTTTGATATGCCAGTTTGGCTAATTTAATGCATGCTTACATTTGTTATCAGGAATACAGCCAAGGCAGTATAAAATTTCACGTTCAGAAGAGAATAACTAAATTATAAAGCGACTTCTGCTTTCATTCTGAGACTTCCGCAGATTATCAGAATGTAGTCCAGAGAGTCATATCATATGCTATGATTTGCAGCTTAGCTACGATATCTGAACGTATGGGCACTGCACATCTGACTTCAGTATGGACTTTGGGTCACTTTGACCATCTATGAAACAGCCAACTCCATCCATCATACATGCCTTGTCGCTTCTCATGACACACTCATCTTCTCATTAGTCTTTCTAGTTGTCCATGGTTGTCTCCGTTTTCTTCTATAGAATCACATCTTTGTTGCTTCTAATTTCATGTTTATTTATTGTCCGAGACTTGCACCCATAAGTTAAAATCGGTGTTATGTAGCTCTGAGAGACTTTCTTCACCTCTATTGACAGGGAAATATTACACAGTATATTCTTCATCTTAAAGATGAACAATACTGTATGTACCTGTCCTGTAATCTTTCCTATTTCTGTTGAACTTCACACAGAAGTACCTCACAGAAAATTAAAATGCAAATTTGAAGCAAATTTTTTTTTTACAACATCTGCAATTATTACATCTTTTAATTATTCGAAGGCTGCAGATCATCTACAATATCCGCATTTATTAATTCTTTAAGAAAAGTTCAGAAGAACAGAATATATTTGGACAAGCTGGTAGCTGGAAATCTTCCACATCTCAAATAATAAAAATATATCGAGACACATTTGAGAGAATTGTTCGTTATTTTTTAATCGTAAATCTTTATTTCATTACATTACTTACATGGTTTAGCCTACAATTTTATCAATATCTGGTAACAGTTATATATGTGTGCAAACATTACATTAATGAAATTATATATTAAAGGGTTTGTTGTCAAAATAGCGTGGTCGAATCGTCCCAAAACCTGTTTTAATCGCGGCCTTGATGTCTACTTCAAGGTGCAAAGAAGTAGTGGATCAAGCAAGACCATAGTTTTGTTTAAGTATACGAGAAGCGTAACTTTCGACAGCAAGATCTGTGTACAGAATTAATTAGGACTTCATTCGTTACGTTTTTCATTTATTATCCTGATTTTCGTTGGTCACTATTTATATACTTGGAGTCTCATGTCAAAAATAGACAAGGGCTACCAATGAAATTACGAAAATAATCAACATAGACCTTCTAGGTTATGTTTACGTTTTCTGTTAACAGTTCTTCTATAGGCCTATATCGTCGATGGTCACGACGAGAAGTGTACACACAATCAAAGGAAAAGACTAGTTCAAGAGACAAAAGAACGTCATGGAAAATCTTATAATTTAAAGGCTCATACTCTTTCCAAATATGATACACATATTGACCTGTGTTTGAGATTGTCGATGTTAACCATAAATTGTAGAGAGAAAAGACCAGCCTTTCATAAAAATATTATCTCGATATTATATCTTGATCCCAACAAATCCACAAATATTTTTTGTTCAATGACGCTTTGATTTGTTCCCTGCTCGTTTACTTTTCCTTTATTTGAACTATCAAATTTGTATCGCTCTTACTTTTCTTAACGATAAAAGGGAGGTTCAATAAACAGAAATCTCGCGTGATACAGTTACTCTATTAAAAATATATGCGAACGATGATGAAGAAATAGAGAAATTGTATTTCTTTAAGTATGTTTCATAAAGATTTTTAAGATACATTTCATAAAGTATCTTCTTCTTCTTTCTGTCCTCATGTACCTTTCGGTGTTTAGGGGAGAGTGAGTGTACGGTCTTTTGCCCTTCTATTTGCCTCCTCTGCTGTTATATTTCCGAGTGTCTCTAATACACTATCTATCCATCTTTTACGAGGGCGTCCAATAGGTCTCCTGTTTCATAAAGTATGAAGATAATAATGAGGATGATGATAGTTATGACAGAACCCAAAAGAAGAGCTAGTTTGGCCGTTTTTCTTCCTTATACCAGGCATCCGATTTTAACTTTTGCTTCAATGTTGATTTCTCTGGCGTCTTTGTTTTTATGGTAAAGTTTTCTAGAGCTTTAGCAAGTCACAGTGTTCAGTTTCACAGGACCCATGTTAGGGAAAGTCATTGCATTTCCAAATGGTACAGTTGTAAAAAGACAATACGATGGTATGGAAAGAGTGTGGTTGGAAGGGGTGATAGAAGGTAGAAGAGGTAAAGGTCGACCAAGACGTCGCTGGACAAAAGATATTCAGGAATGCATGCACACGTCGCTAGAGGAGGCGGGAAAATTTGTCAGAAACAGCGAGGATTTCAGGAGATTCATAAGGAAGACTACGTTCTGGAAAAAATACATCACATGGCAGCAACAGTTGTAAAAAAAAGTAGGAAGGCATTAATTGGTTGCAAGATGAAATATGTTTCAGATTGGGTTCTAAATTTTGACTAGAATCAAACCGTGTGACCTGCTTAAGAGTGTTGCCGTAAGAATGTTGGTAGAGTCTCCAAGCGGTTGCAAGATGAACGCTGAAATAGATGTCAGATTGAGTCGTCTAGACCTTCATGTATTGATCTGAGACATTAAGGATGGTCTAGTAAAATATGAAGAGAATGCTGGTTTCTTGATGGGTCGAATACAGGATATGTGGTCTAGTAAGACATGAAGAGAATGCTTGTTTCTTCTATGGGTCGGAGACAGGATGAATGACTAGTCAAACTTGAAGAGAATGTTGGTTTCTTGTATGGATCGGAGATAGGATGGATGACTAGTAGAACTTGAAGAGAATGCTGGTTTCTTGTATGGGTCGCAATCAAATGATGCAATCTTCTAATTTATTAGTCGCCTCGTGCGAAACGCATGGCTGGTGGCACTCTTTACTGTTCTTTGCTCCATATTCTGAGTTTGGTAAAAAAAAAGAAGAAGAAGAAAACTGGCATCTATTAAACTTTAATTTAATCTAACAACTTAAAACAAACATGGTTTAGATTGTGTACCGTATTCTACATTTGCAATTCTTTCTGGCCGTACTTAAAGCCATGTATTTCTATAAACTGCGTGATCTAAGTGACCCACATTGATACCATCAACTGTTTGCAGATTTTTATGTAATTTAATATCTTCAAACTTCTTCTTCTTCTTCAGAGTTCATTCTCAAACTCCCACTGGATCTCTCGTGTAGCAGGACAATGGTCCAACTAGATTTTCAGCAGGATATAGTTCAGAAAATGGAAATGCGTTGTGTCGCCGCGTAGACACGACTTCGTTAAGAGTGAATGGATTTCAATAAACAATGGGGAAGCACTACGCTCTTTGTGGTATTTATGAGGATGATATGTTTTGAGAAAACAACTCAAAAGTGGATGTGTTTTGCTTTCTGAATTGCTAGCTTTTTTTTATAGTTCTAAGTGTCCTGTTATATTTTCTTATGGGAAAGGTTCATGTTCAAAGTCCCCACACCACCCAATATACGACCGTGATATTTGTTATTTGCACACATCTAACCTATTTGAGTATGACTACATATCTTAAAGCTTTGTAACTGTTGAAAGTTTTGGTCTTTTTTGTATGAATGAGAACGCTAGAGAAACCCCCATTGCATACTGTTGAGAGAGTGTGTCTTCTGTTTATGAATAAAATTTCTAGCCACGGTTCTCAACCTGTGGATCGCGAGCCCTTGGGGGGGGGGGGGTCGAACGACCATTTTCACAGGGGTCGCCTGACCATCGGAAAACACATATTATGATGTAACAACGAAAATAATTGTATGGTTGGAGGGTCACCACAACCAGAGGAAATGTATTTAAGGGTCACGGCATTAGGTATGTTGAGAATCACTGCCTAGAGAAACCCCCCATATCACATAACAAACAATAACTCCATATGCCCCACTTCCTGAAGATTCAATCAAATAAACCCTTTTCATCCCCCCTCATCCTCGGCGATCTATGTAATGTTATACATGTACATTCGTGGTGTATGGGTTATACCGGACCAAGAACCCCTGATTTATTGGTCGATTCATCATAATATCGGAAATTAATGAAACACCTGCACGCACACCACAAAACTACAACACAATACTATGCTCTTGCACGTAAGCAAACATACAAGAATAACTTAGCAAACAGAATAACATGTCTCGGGGGCGGAGTAAAATTGTTCCCCTAATAAATTATCAAAGACAGACAGGGGCAGATTAGCGATAAGGGAACGTCGAGCTTGTTTACCAGAGTGCCCACTCTCCCACATCGATTCATAAATTTCACATTTTCTGTTTCTGACTATTATTATTATTATTATTACATTTTATTACACTTATAAATATTGATATTATTATTATTCCTACTATTATTTTTATTACTATTATTATTATTTTTATTCTCGTACTATTGCTATTCTTTTGTTTTCTGAAAAAATGTCTATAGTTATAATTTTGCCTCTTCAATAAATTTCACCGTCTTTTAGATAGCCTGGGTGATAAATGCATCCTTGTATTACTCCTTTAAAAAAATTTCTATGTATAATAATAATATTACCCATAATCTTTTAGGGTCGCAGGGGTGCCACACTGAATACATCAGCCCAAAAAACTCTCCAAACAGTATCCCGAGGAGTGTAGGAAAATCACGTCTAGACCATTCCTTGATGTTATCAATCCATGATTTTCTCTGTATGGTTGGTAGTGAATTTGTGGGTATTGATACGGTGTGTCTGACTAATGTAGTGGTACGACTGAGTAGAGAGTGCAAGAAATGTACTTGCATCAAGACAGAGCTGGACAGACGGACGATGTAGTAATTTGTTCAGCTACATTCAAAGCCACAGCGATATACACAGATGGCTCAGCTAACAAAAATATGAACAAGTGTGGATAAGGTTTTGCTTGCCTATTGTTTGTTTGTTTGTTTTTCGTTCGCTCCATTGTAACCATCACGGATATCCGTGCGATTTCCGCCGGGAGCGTGATTACGTTGTGCCACCGTTATGCGCCTTGTAGGCCTAGCACATCCGATTTCGGCATGCCTTGACAATTCGGGTGGGCTACCCTTAGCCTGTGACAGCCTCTATATCTGTCTCCAGGCACGCGTAGTGAAGACTCTTCGCCCAGACGATTTTCTAGCTCTCGTCTCACTCGAACGAGGTGTTCCACTGTCTATGAACTTGCCTCGTGTAATTAGACGTGCTGTGCCTGTGCCCATTAGGTACTGAACCGTTTCTCATCCATGAGCCTGGTTCCTTAAGGGGAAGAACTCAACAGAGGAGTTGGACCCTGGCTCTTTCGCCCTCTTAGCCGAGGTGTCATTCACCGACATCGTGTACCCCTTGTCCAAGTTCGAGTCTCACACCACGCGTTTGAGAGCAAGGCGTTCTCGAGCTGAGCGTCCTTGTCCCAATAGCGCCTGAGCCCATCAGGTACTGAACCCTTTCTCTCTTCAAGTGTATTTCCGGTGTAGGAAAACCTGACAGTAGAGTTGGGCCAGGGCTAAAGCGTTGTCCCTTTTGTGCCTGAGCGAATCGAGTACGGAACCCTTTCTCTCTGCAAGTTACTTCCGGTATAGGAAACCTTGACAGTAGAGTTGGGCCAGGACTGCCATCGTTGTCCCTTTCTTGCCTACACCCATCGGGTACAGAACCCTTTCTCTTTGCAAGCATATTTCCGGTTTAGGAAGGCTCGACATTAGAGTTGGGTTAGGTCTTTTGCTTTACCAAACGCCGATGGATGGGTCTGGGTCTCTGCCTGTTAGGAACTCTGGTAACTAGAAGCCCGTCTCGAGCTGACGGAGCTTGTAGTTCCCTTTCCTAGGGACTTTTCACTTTCTATTTGCAGTTCGCGCTGCCCTCTAGCGCTGTTCTGCCCTTTCATTGTTTCATTGTACTCTGTATGAAACATATTTGTCTCTCGCCATGCATCTACCTTTACGTACATTTTACATTGGCCGCCCCTCCAATGTTCGGACTGGACTGACTAGCTTCACTGTATGCCGACAGTGTCGCTATATGTGGTGATGCTGGTGGTGTCGGAGATATTGTCTGTCTCTTGTGCAGTCAAATCTCTTTCCATCTGCTACCTCCACATTCTCGGACACGATCCCCAAATGATTTGGCCAGAATCAGCACGAGCTGCTGTATTTCTGTTTCCAGGGTGCACCGCGTGGAGGTACATTTGGGATCTTGGTTATCTGCTAACCCTGGGTCCGCCTAGAGCAATGCGTTCCCTTTGCACCCCGCTTGCCTATTGGAAAGTATTGACCTGTATTTATATTTAAAATCCTTCACACCAAATCTTTATGTCAAAATAAGCACCAATTTAGTATACAAATAATCCTGTGAATTTTACGACATATTATAAATAAGCCACAAAGGCACACTACAACAGTGAAAATGTTAGCATATATAATACATTTCACATAAATGATCTGCGTGTTCGGTATAAATAAACCTTTAACAAGAAAAACACGAAATGAAATAAAATGTAAAACATTATTGCTTTAACAAGAATATTTTCACTTGGCGCTTTGATGAGAAATATGATGTTATCTATACGTATATAGCTACTAATTGTATAAATCTCTGGCATATATCAGTGGCCAGGTTGGCATACACCGCCATGGTTCATCGTTTGTAAATAATGTGATAAGTCATAATAAAAAACCAGATTTCAGATCAGCCTTCAAAATGTGACAACTTTATAATCTCGTAACTATGTGAGGAACACAAACGTATACAATGAGCGTCAAACTACACCTTATCACAAAGCAAGGTTTCTGTTGAGATAGATTAATACTGCAAGCTTTTATTGAATTTATCATCATTGTCATGTGCCACGCCGCACGACATTGGGCAGCGTTTCAAAGTGAGCGATAAGACAGATTGTCGCTAATGGAATCAGTGGTTATAGAGGACGAAGGATATCTGGGGGAAAAACTGAACCAATCAAAGTTGAGTGAGAACTTGTTTTCTCCCCCTCCTCTTTCTCTCGAGTATGGGCATCGATGTTCTGGGTCCGATTATGGAAGGATACAACGTTCGAGCAACATTTTGTATTGTCTGTAGAACTAATGGAATGGAAAAAGCGTGTTTTGTACCATCTCAGGCAGCAGTTCTGTGATACTCGTTTACCCTCTCTGAGTAATAGATTTATTCTCAAAGAATGGAGCAGATCTGAGAGATGGACATTCTCAAAGCATGGAACAGATCTGAGAGGGACATTCTCAAAGCATGGAACAGGTCTGAGAGAGACATTCTCAAAGAATGGAACAGATCTGAGAGGGACATTCTCAAATCATGGAACAGATCTGAGAGGGACATTCTCAAATCATGGAACAGATCTGAGAGGGACATTCTCAAAGCATGGAACAGATCTGAGAGAGACATTCTCAAAGAATGGAACAGATCTGAGAGGGACATTCTCAAAGAATGGAACAGACCTGAGAGGGATATTCTCAAAGCATGGAACAACTCTCAGAGATGGACTTATTCTCAAAGCATGGAACAGATCTGAGAGAGACATTCTCAAAGCATGGAATAGATCTGAGAGGGACATTCTCAAAAATGGAACAGATCTGAGAGATGGTTTTATTCTCAAAGCATGGAATAGATCTGAGAGGGACATTCTCAAAAAATGGAACAGATCTGAGAGATGGTTTTATTCTCAAAGCATGGAATAGATCTGAGAGGGACATTCTCAAAAAATGGAACAGATCTGAGAGATGGTTTTATTCTCAAAGCATGGAATAGATCTGAGAGGGACATTCTCAAAAAATGGAACAGATCTGAGAGATGGTTTTATCCTCAAAGCATGTAACATCTCTTAGAGATGAATTTATCCTCAAATCATGTAACATCTCTTAGAGATGAATTTATCCTCAAATCATGTAACATCTCTTAGAGATGAATTTATCCTCAAAGCATGTAACATCTCTTAGAGATGAATTTATCCTCAAAGCATGTAACATCTCTTAGAGAAGATGAATTTATTCTCAAAGCATGTAACATCTCTTAGAGAAGATGAATTTATTCTCAAAGCATGTAACATCTCTTAGAGATGAATTTATCCTCAAATCATGTAACATCTCTTAGAGATGAATTTATCCTCAAATCATGTAACATCTCTTAGAGAAGATGAATTTATTCTCAAAGTATGTAACATCTCTTAGAGAAGATGAATTTATCCTCAAAGCATGTAACATCTCTTAGAGATGAATTTATCCTCAAATCATGTAACATCTCTTAGAGATGAATTTATCCTCAAATCATGTAACATCTCTTAGAGATGAATTTATCCTCAAAGCATGTAACATCTCTTAGAGATGAATTTATCCTCAAAGCATGTAACATCTCTTAGAGAAGATGAATTTATTCTCAAAGCATGTAACATCTCTTAGAGAAGATGAATTTATTCTCAAAGCATGTAACATCTCTTAGAGATGAATTTATCCTCAAATCATGTAACATCTCTTAGAGATGAATTTATCCTCAAAGCATGTAACATCTCTTAGAGATGAATTTATCCTCAAATCATGTAACATCTCTTAGAGAAGATGAATTTATTCTCAAAGTATGTAACATCTCTTAGAGAAGATGAATTTATCCTCAAATCATGTAACATCTCTTAGAGATGAATTTATCCTCAAATCATGTAACATCTCTTAGAGAAGATGAACTTATTCTCAAAGTATGCTACAGCTCTTAGTGATGGACATATTCTCAAAGCATGGAACAGATCTTAGCGAGGAAGTCTTTTGCAGTAAAGTCCAGGTTCTATGCCCCCTGATGCGCATACCCTTTTAATAAACTGTTCTGCTATGCTAAGTCATGCCTGCCCCCTCTTTAATCTGTTTCCTTTTATATTGGTGTATCATACAGTGTATAGTTCTTGTCAGCAATGATGCGCAGTTATATTGGTGTATCATGCAGTGTATGGTTCTTGTCAGCAATGATGCGCAGTTATATTGGTGTATCATGCAGTGTATGGTTCTTGTCAGCAATGATGCGCAGTTATATTGGTGTATCATACAGTGTATAGTTCTTGTCAGCAATGATGCGCAGTTATATTGGTGTATCATACAGTGTATAGTTCTTGTCAGCAATGATGCGCAGTTATATTGGTGTATCATGCAGTGTATGGTTCTTGTCAGCAATGGTACCCAGTTATATTGGTGTATCACGCAGTGTATGGTTCTTGTCAGCAATGATGCGCAGTTATGAATAAGCACGGCAATCATCCGCTCTATGCATGATGGTAGGGTAATCCAGCAAGTAGCACATTGTCACTATTTCTGTATCTCTGGGGCATCCAAGAATAATACGCATAGCTTCGGACCTCATAGGTGCGAGACCAACGCTCTAACCTCTCGGCCATTATTCTGTATCCTGTTAAATCTATCACTTTGCGTTGGGCTAAGGATCAGGACAGCCAATGTATACTCTACTAAGGACTAGCCCTTGATATTCCATATACAAGAAGTCGTTGTTAATTTTTAAAAATCAACCACAAACCTTATTACTGTCAACCCCATTTGATCTTTGAGGATTGTATAATTTACATGCTCTATAATTGAAACACAGACATTTGTCAAATATCACTATCGATAATATGTATTAACTGCGCAAAATTGAAATCCAACAGGTAAATCCAGGAATATGGTAGTTTTACTAATCACTGAAGACATAAATAATAACACACAAATCGACGTTTCGACCAAAAGGCCTTTATTAAGATAAAAATTACAACAAAATTAAAACATAACAGAAAACGAACAGTAAGGATATGGACGTTCACATTGGCATGTGTAATGTAACTTATTGCCCATGACAATGTGAACGTCCATATCCTTACTGTCCGTTTTCTGTTATATGTTTTAATTCTGTTGTAATTTTTGTCGATAAAGGCCTTTTGGTCGAAATGTCGATTTGTATGTGCTATTATGTATGTCTTCAGTGATTAGTAAAACGTCATTACCATATTCCGGGACTTGCCTGTCAAACAGCACTCCTAGATATTTTAAAGTTTATGATCTTGTACTATCTGTCCACCCCACAGGAAGACAGGAAATGTGTTGTTTAAAAACTATAACGAATTAAAATATTATTATATTAATTGTATTATTTTTTAAAGTCAACCATACAATAAATCATTGCGTATCAGCCTAAACATATTAACTTGCATCAAAGTTGAGAAAATGTAACTAGTGGAACGAACAATAAGGTACCATTGCACTTCGCTCATTTCTAACAGTTGGACGTAATAAATTCTTCAGCGTTCATTCTCAAACTCCAGCTTCATCTCCCTTGTAGCAGGACCATACTCCAGCTGGATGTCTCTTGTAGCAGGACCATACTCCAGCTGGATCTCCCTTGTAGCAGGACCATACTCCAGCTGGATCTCACTTGCAGCAGGACCATGCTCCAGCTGGATGTCTCTTGTAGCAGGACCATACTCCAGCTGGATCTCCCTTGTAGCAGGACCATACTCCAGCTGGATCTCACTTGCAGCAGGACCATGCTCCAGCTGGATCTCCCTTGTAGCAGGACCATGCTCCAGCTGGATCTCCCTTGTAGCAGGACCATACTCCAGCTGGATCTCCCTTGTAGCAGGACCATACTCCAGCTGGATCTCCCTTGTAGCAGGACCATACTCCAGCTGGATCTCCCTTGTAGCAGGACCATACTTCAGCTGGATCTCCCTTGTAGCAGGACCATACTCCAGCTGGATCTCCCTTGCAGCAGGACCATGCTCCAGCTGGATCTCCCTAGCAGCAGGACCGTGCTCTTACTAGATTTCGATCAGGATATAATTCAGAGAATGGAAATGCGTCGTGCCGCCGTTTTATTTGAGCCAGTGACCCGACACATCGTCCTCGGCGAGGTACATAATACAAATTTTTACAGTTATTACCTAGAGGTGGACTGACCCGCCAGAACACAAGAAAATATCCCAGTTGCTGTTTGGTGATGATAAGAACGCTCCTACATCACAATAACATACAAGGTGGTAGACAGGATGGAGCTCGAGGTGAGTTGAAAATAAAGTAGTTTCATCAAAACTCACTCTTAAGTGTAGCGCTTTATGGCGGCGATGTACAGCGCGCTTATCAGACGGTCAATAATACGCGAGGAAACCATTTGTTTTACGTTAACTTACCTATATTTTTGCGTGTTTCCAAAAATGGTGTTGTATTATTTACTTCCGCGGCAATAAGAGCACATTGAACCAAGAATTAAGTAAATAAAGCAGTTTTCTTTTACCACGACATCGATGTTTATTTGGAGATAATTTATTAGGTCAGTATTTTTTTAATTTATTTTTTTAAAATTTATCAATTGTATACATATGGATGATGAAATTAAAATCCCTCTCGCCGCCTTTACTTTCGCCAATATGGTACCTACTTCTTTAGACTGGGTTGACCTAGGAGAAATTGCTGATTGTAAAAATATTTCCAATTTAACTGAAATTTGAATCTTGGATCACCAAAAAAGGAAACCAGTTCACTAACAACTTAGCTACCGCAGCCTCATAATTATGTTAAAGCATAACCACAGACAAGACAACGTATAGCAACCATTGTAAAATACAAGAAGAAGAAACAGTAAAACACCACCTTATTGAATGGCACGAACAACAAGACCTGCTAAAACAACGATTACTACCCATCACTAACACCTTCTACACCGACACAAATATAGCTGAAGAGAAATGCACAAGCAACCACATGGCACAGTGAAGAAAGAGCGAAAGCTCGCTACCCCGTGAATCGGATAAGTAACTCCTACTTTTGTTTTGAACGTTTGTCCTCAAGCTCCCGCTGGACCTGTCTTGTAGCAGGGCACAGGCTAGATATTCAGAGGATCTCAAGCTCTCGCTGGACCTGTCTTGTAGCAGGACACAGGCTAGATATTCAGAGGATCTCAAGCTCCCGCTGGACCTGTCTTGTAGCAGGACACAGGCTAGATATTCAGAGGATCTCAAGCTCCCGCTGGACCTGACTTGTAGCAGGGCATAGGCTAGATATTCAGAAGAATTCAAGCTCAAGGTTTTGCATACAAGGTGCCATCGAAAGAAAAAAAAGAAAAGAAATTCCCATTCCCAACGAGATCGCGGTAGTCATAAGTTTTGCATATCTCTTGCTAGCCACAACTGTAATATACGTCTATAGATGGACAGTCAAGTAAGAATCGCATTGCTTATAAAGACGTGTTCCAAGTGCACCAAAGAGCGATACGCATTTCCTCATTCTGAATCTTACCCTCTCAGTTTACGTCTGGAGCAGAAACCTTCAACGAGGTTTTATGGCATATAAAGAGAGACACATGCGATTTAAACCCCGGAACAATGTGTTAAGAAACCATTGAACTAGCCTCGACGATACAACGACGTATGTATAAACTAATAGGTTATCAATCAATGAAAGCTTGTGATCGATCGTATAGACTTTATACAGCTAATGGGCAATAACAAGAAAAAAATCTACATCAGAAGAAATGATTTCGTTCAAAATAAAGCTTAATTGACCTGCATGTATCGTCATTCAAATATTCCTACTGAAATCTAGCACAATGGCTATCATGAAATCTGATTCTAACTTCCATCAGGAAACAAAGTGGAAAACAGTGTTATCTTTCCACTTGGGTGGACACTCAACCCTTTTTGTTCTCATCGATCACATGGTCAGATATTGAGTGATTTATTTCTGTTGTTAGCTACGGAAAAGTATTTTAGCTTTTATGAAAATTCTTTCATCTTCGTTCGTATTGCGATCTTACCACAGTTTCCATTTGTTATTATCCTTCAATAACAATAGCAATTTATTAATGAAAGCAAATTTCACAGTGTTACCCAAGTGCTGCTATTTTATGTATTGTTTCTTTTCTTCTCACCATTTTGTGTATTATTATTATTATTACCGCTATTTTATTGCATTTTAATGGAAACGAGTCTCCCGTACTTTTTGAAAGCCCAGCACACGAATTTGCGTTTGATTACATGTACAGATACACAAGAATAGAAGACCTCTTTCACATATAATATAAATATAGCACCATGGTTCTATTTTTATGATAATGAAGTAATTCCTTTAGTTGTGAGCTGATAGCTCTTTACAGACCATAGCATTTTTGGTAAAGCACATGTCTTCCTAACTGTCCGCGTCAAAGTGAATTAGAGGATACAGAGTTGTGGTTTCTGAGAAGAATGATGAAAATATCATGGACAGTTAAGAAAACTAATGCAGAGGTTCTCATTGATGCTGGCATAAAAATGTCAATCATATCAAACATTAGAGGTAGACAGTCAAAATTCTAGGGCACGTGCTGAAAATAACACAGTTTGAACACTTAATAACAACTGGAAAGATCAAGGGGAGAAGAGATAGGGGTCGACAAAGAGAAAAGTTGCTAGATGGACTAGTATTGTGGCACTGTAGAAGTTCACCAACCGAGATTATTAACAACACAAGAGACAGAGTCGGGGAGAAACATGATCGCCTACGCCATTCGGCATGGCACGTGATTGATTGACATGTCCTCCTCAATCCACTAACCGAGGTGATGCCAGAGCTTATATAAAGTTCTTTCTCACAAGTCGCGGTTGTGTTTTGGTTGTGGATAGGTTATGAATGCATGGTCGGTCAACGAAAGGAAGCATATACGTGCAGCAATATATCATGACCGTTATGTCTTCTCATGTGTGTGGCATACACTTCTGGTATAACTCATTTATAATTCTTCTGTCAGCTATCCAATTCTGTTGCCGGCAACTATTCGATGCGGAAACGGCACCTGATGATGATGATAAGAAAGATTTCCTGGAAAGAATGTCACCTGGAAAATTTTCATATTCGTCGTTATCACGATAGTCCGTCCTATAATATATATCAACATCAATGGAAGACAACAGTATTGTTTGTGATAGCGAACCTGCTATGTGGTTCTTGTTACGTGTATTTGCTTCACTGACAATCCCATTTCAATTGAAGAATAGAATGACAGTTTGTAAGTTCGGAGATTTCCGTGACGTAGTGTTTAAACCGTTCGCCTTGTGTCCCAGAATGCCCCAGAGGTTTTGAATCCCGCTTGCGCTGTCTTTTTTAAATAACGTGGATATTTGGAGATTCGGTGGGTTATTGATTGCAGCTACGGAGTTACGTGCTATGAGTGGTTATGGGCAGGCGGCGTGCCGCTTCGTGGAGACGGACTGAGTATATATGGGGAAACCCGAGGATAATTAAGTCATTCCTCTATGCCTTTTGAACCCTTTTGTGTGTAATCTCAAGGATCATCTTAAGGGAACATGCGGGAAGCTGTTAACTATGAAGGATCTAAATACAGGTGTGTGTGCGCGTGTGTGTGCGTGTGTGTGCGCGTGCGCGTGCGTGTGCGTGTGCGTGTGTGTGTGTGTGTGGGAAATGTGAGAGGGGAGTGCAAAAAAGAGATTGGATAACCATCAGTGAAGGATGTCAGTTGCAGAATTAGATCGACTGACATTGATTTCTAATCAGAAATTGAATCTGCATGGAACTTTCTTAAATTATAACTGAAGTCTGTGTGAATGTCATAGCTTTTTCTACATTGATTATAAAGAAAATTACGGAGAACTTTGTGCAACGGAAGATATGATATGATATATTTGTGCAAGGGAAGGTATGATATATTTGTGCAAGGGAATATATGATATGATATAGTTGTGCAGGGGAAGATATATGATACATTTGTGCAAGGGAAGATATGGCATGATATATTTGTGCAAATGAAGATGTGATATGATATATTTGTGCAAGGGAAGATGTGATATGATATATTTGTGGGTTAAACATAAACCGATTTGTCTATACAGATAGAGCCATGTATCCTTTACAAATATCTGCCCTTCGTGTATAACTAACTACACCTGTATCATTAAATTTCATATACTTTGTGTATAAATGGCATGACCTGTATCCTTAGGGACTAGACCTACCCAGATTTATATTTTTAAATATCACTTTTTATGCTTACAAAAGTAAGTTACATTTTCATAAATCTCTAGTGTATCTATTTTCTTACACAGTTTACATTTTGTGTTTATTGGCTATAATTTTGTATTACAGTGATAAAAAAATTGGTAATGGTATCAGTGCAAATAACTGTTAGTACAGTCTTTAATTTTGCATGCGCAAATCTTAACAAAAAATGGCATATTCCGGTGATTTTTACATATCTTCCACATTTTGTAAGTTAGACTCGTGAAATTTTCAGTGAATATATAGTGAATGCATATATTATATACCTGAATCCTGAACCATTTTCACTGTCCTACTTTGAATACAAATATTTATAACACTCTTCATGCGCAAAAATCTGTGAAATGTTTTTGTAATTTGACAGAATATTTTTTAAAGAAATATTTACTATATAAAGCTATTTCCAAGGCTCAGTAATTAATTTAGAGTGTAAAAACCAGCATCATCATTTTCGGATATTTAAATTTGTCTTAATTAGATTATTAATTATTTGAACTAATTAGTCCATGATTTTTAAGTCAGCAATAACTTTTACTAAATCACAAGTATATATTCTACTGTGGGGCTAAATTTTTTTAGAATCTGATAATAAAATACATGTATTTTGTGTACAAATGGAAACACCTGTAATTCTTATAAAATACACGTCCTTCGTGAATAATTATCACACATGTATTATTATTAAAATACATATCCTTCGTGAATAATTATCACACATGTATCATTATTAAAATATATGTTCTTCGTATATAGCTGACCACGCCTGTATCATTATATAAATATCTGTCCGTGTATAAATGACTACAAATGTATCCTTGGAAACAGTGATGAAGTTTTGCTAATCAATGGAAACACACATAATAGCACACACAAATCAACGTTTCGAGCAGAAAAGCTTTATGAAGAACATTCACAACAACAACAACAACAACAACAAAAACGACAAGTACGAACGACACCATTGTGGTCGCATGACATAACTAAATATAGATATAACCCGGAAGAATTAAAACTAGAAGGTGAGAGATGAAATAACACAAATAAAAAATAAATAAAACATACCCACTTATCGGTGAAACAAGACAAACAGAGAAATGAGGGAAAAACAGGATATCATCCACAAGAGTGACGGGCATTGATACCAAAAGGTTCAATTGTGCAAAATTTATATATATATATATATATATATATATATATATATATATATATATATATATATATATATATATATATATATATATATATATATATATATATATATATAGCAGTTTCAAGCGCTCGACGGGTCAGGTCATCTAAGAAGAACGACTTCATGGCCATCACATAAATATTATCCCCTCCCCGCGATGGCTCGTGCCATTTAACTGGTCAGCGATAGGAGTACAAGTCTGATCTTTGATGCTGTACAGGTGTTCATAGAATCTGTCTGAGGCTCCTTCCAGTCTCACTCTGTGCGACATGGTGCAAATATTGCAGATGATGGCATGGGTGACGTAGTGGGATACACAAGTCAAACTCTCTCCAATGGTGAAGATGGATCTGGGGAATGTGACAGGCTGCGTATGGGTAGTATTTACTAGGTTTGCAGCTGATGGTGCCAAAATGATTAGAAACGTCAGGCTTGAGATGACTCCGGAGAAATGTGTCCATAAGGTTCTTGTCACGTGTGTAAACAACCAGATGCAATATTTCACACGTCTTGGGATCCGACTGAAGACGACGAAGGTCATAGGACATAACGAACTGCAGAGCTATGGAGGAAAGTGAGAACAAGTTTGAGCCTGCCCGTGAAGATAGCCCTGCGAGCGTTACATTTTAAAAGTCATTGTAACATCTACATCTGTATATCTGTTTAACTGACCACTTATTTATTGTCCAGCACTCCCTTTTTAAATGGAAAAATTACAAATATTCATTCATTCATTTTCCTTTTGCGCTGAAGTTAGCGCATAGGGCAGAGGTCAGATCTCTCCAATTCTGTCTGTTCAAAGCTATTATGTGCAGTTCTTGAATAGTATGAATATTAGTTGTTTTACTTTCTCTAAGTACTGTTCTTCTGAGTGTTTCTTTTGGTCTACCCCTTGCTCTTTTACCTGTAGGTATCCATTCAAGAGATTGGTGGCGTATTCTGTTGATGTCTGCGCGTAGGACATGCCCGATGTAGGACCAACGGCGTATAGACAAATATACAAATATAGACAAGGTGAATAATTAAACCTGTGTCGGTGTCTACTGGTACAGTACCACATCTTAATCCTCATATGAAGTGTTTACTCCACGTTTTTTACGTGATTCTCCATTTATCGTCCACATCAACATCAAGAGTATCAATTGTAACAAGCAACCAAGACAAATTATTATAAGAAGGTTGTTAAAGGCATATCGTTGCAAATTATCGATTGTCCAAATCAATGCCTTCCTTTGTACAAGAGTGAATGCACTCTATCCAGATTTCTATATTTAGAATGCACTTGTCCGACTGAGTACAGATATAATCGAATAGTATTATTTATAAAACTAATGGACCCAAATACCAGAAAATGACACCCTCAACGTTACAGAGTGTGCGTGTATATATTGTTGCGTGTTGTCACAGTTGTATACATTTCCTTAACCATTCCATGCCAGTCTTTTGTAATATGACGTTAAAATAAAAATATTTTTATGTCATGCAAAAAAAACACATTGTTTATACTTTGTTGACGTTCAGTGCACACACACACACACACACACACAAAACAGAAAAAAAACACAGCCCTGCATTACACAGCATAAAAATGGCATTACTAGCTTTTCGTGAAAAACAACTCATTGACTTTTTAAACTACTTCTTTATGAAGTATTTACGACATCGATTATTCGGTTGTGAGTGGGTCCCATGGGCACAATTAATAATATTACTGCTATTAATATAATTATTACTATTATAATCATTACTAGTATTAATACTATTACTGTTATTAATGGGTTTAAAAAAAATTATAAATGAGTACCTCCCATGGTGAGGTACATTGAATTCAATCTTCGACTCGATTCCAAATTGATTATATCAGAGCTCTATACCATTTTACAGAAATTTTGAAGAAATTTTACCATTTTTAAGAAATTGTACACCATATTGCCCTTGCAGCAGGTGCTTTCAATAAACTACGTAACATCTGGACGTCAACCACACTAAGAAACACCACAAAACTCAGGTTGTTTAACTCCAACATCATCCCTATTCTATCATATGGATGCGAAAGTTGGAAATCCACAAAAGTCACAGATAAGAGACTCGACTCCTTTGAAAACAAATTCCTACGTACCATTCTGAATGTTAAGTGGAGTAACTTTAAATCTAACACTACTATAAGAGAGGAAAGCAAACAAACCTATAAATCTTCCTTCATTAGACAAAGGCGTTGGACTTACATCGGCCATGTTCTCAGAATGAACAGCCTAAGAATTCCCCAGCAGTCACTATACTGGGTGTCACCTGGAGTAAGAAGAAGAGGGAGACCTAGAGAAACTCTACGAAGAACCATTAATAGAGATGCATGTCAATGAACCTAAACAACACGCAACAATTGAAAGACCTGGCAACACAAAGACAGAAATGGAAAGCTATGGTTTCTGCCCTATAGTTTCTGCCTATGGCCCTGGAGGAACATAACATAACATACCATTAAAAACAATGGAGACACCGAAAGGAAATAAATCGGCGATTTGACATGCATATTATAAGAAGAGACAATGGGTTTTAGTGGTGCGGGGAGAGGTCATCAGTCCCATCCCTTAGAAGTCAGTGATCTAGAAGCGAAGCAGTTGTCCAGATCTATGTACCACGGACTGGTTACACTAGTTGACTGGCTGTTGATTGATTCTAGATTTGCATTGGCTGGCGGCATAAAGTATAAATATAGTGACCAATGAAATTCTTGTTTCAGACAAGATGATTTACGCAATCCGCAGGACATAGCTGGAAAATGTCTCACAAAAACGGTGCTGAATGCGGATATTTAAGGACGCAGAATACTCATATTGCATTATGTATGCTTACATATCCAAGATGTAAGGCTAGTAACCCAGCGCATTTCGTTCATTGGGCTAGAGATCTACTAATCTGCAGGAGTGTGAAAACAAACCGAGAAGAAGAGGAAGAAACCCAGAGCCATAACTTGAATGCGGGACAAGGTAGCATTTAAATATTTTGAACCGTTTCGGTGTATGAATATGTGTGTGTATGTGTGTGTGTGTGGTGTGTGAATGGGTATTACACTCGATAATACAAAAATATTACGTGATTAAATTGTGATACCCCGCCAAAGACGGGTGTGTCAGGCCATTGGCGCAAAATAAAACGGCGACACAACGTAGTTCAAATCTCTGGACTACATCCTGCTGGAAATCTAGTAGGACCATGGTCATGCTACAAGAGAGATCCAGCAAGAGTTTGAGAATGAACGCTGAAGAAGAAGAAGAAAAATTGTGACACAGTATTTTAGATATGATTTTTATCTCTCCTTGTTTTAAAAGTGTTTTTTCTAAACTTCCGCAGGTCCGCTCTTGCAGCAGAGGATTTAGAGAATGGAGATTGGCTGTGTCATCTAATGATGCTAATGGTATCACCCAATTGTATCACAAAAATAGTATCAAAATATGGTATCACAAAATGGTATCACAAAAATGGTATGGAAAATGGTATCACCCAATTGTATCACAAAAATAGTATCAAAATATGGTATCACAAAATAGTATCACAGCATGGTATCACAAAAATATTATCAAAAAAAATGTTATCACAAAATGGTATCACAAAAATAGTATGGAAAATGGTATTACAAAATGGCATCACAAAAATATCAAAAAATAGTATCACAAAAGGATATCACAAAAATGGTATGAAAATGCAATCACAAAATGGCATCACAAAAATATCAAAAAATAGTATCACAAAATGGTATCACACAAATATTATCAAAAAATGGTATCACAAAATGGTATCACAAAAATGGTATGAAAAATGGTATCACAAAATGGTATCACAAAAATGTGTTAAAGTAGTATCACAGAAAAGGTGTAACAAAATGGTATCACAAAATGGTATCACAGAAATGGTGTAACAAAATAGTATCACAAAATGGTATCACAGAAATGGTATTACACAATGGTATCACAAAATGGTACACAACCAAAAATGGTTTCACTCACCTGCTTTCAGATTTTTGAAGAGCTTGGCTTTACTCCTGAACCAAGGCACCAGATGATGAATCTCGTGGTCATACCTATTTCCTGGTGGTTTAGAGATGACTTGGAGAGCTTTCTCGTATTCCTTAGACATAGTTTACAGAAGTTCAGATCGTAGAATAACAAGTACGAATAAATTTTAAGTCACATAATCCGTATCTGTTTGTCCAGTCTGTTACAGTAGAAAACGCCAAAATTAATACAATTTATTCTCTTCGATAATATAATCAATAATATACTTGCGTTTGATGATCAATGTTGCTAGATCAAGGCAGAAAAGATCTATTCACATGATCGTTTCTCAATGAATATACATCCACATATTCCTGCTTTAACTTTGTGATGTAATCGTTTGTAGTGCCGTCATTTACTGGTCGTATGTTATGTTGCGTTCTTGATAAAATTCTATTGATCGAGACGTCGATTTGTGTGCCTAGTTCTGTATGATTCCAGTGATTAGCAAAACTGCATTACACTTGTGTCCAATGTTCACCTCTTCTAATGGAGTCTTGAGGCCTGGAGAGAAATAATTGCTATAACTTTCACTGTGAATCTATGTATGATCATGTGACTGCCGTGAAGCAGACATACAAAGAACAATTATCCAACGTGTCTCCCGTCACCATACCCAAAAGACAAAACAAACATAATCAGGCTTGCACAAACAGTACAACGCTTAATTCATAACTTTTGTAATTGAATGTTTAACTTCAAGTTTACTTTCTGCTTAGAAGTAAAACAGTACATATAGATCAATGATTCTTAAAGTGGGCTATATGCCTCTTTGAGGTCACGACACTTTTCTGGGAGGGAGGCCAAAAAGAAAAAGAAATTGAAATTCAGGGGATACAGATCGGTAGTGGGGGTAAACAAATTTTGAACGATATTCAATGATATTATGATAAGGCTCGAAGAAAACTGTTAAGCTTTATTAGTTCCCAATGGGAGACACATGACATAATGTGTCCTGAAAAGAAACGACGGGCAACTGAAGGTTGAGAACCAATAATTTAGATGACAGAACAGCGATTTACATGTTCTCGAAAAGTTTTGGACTTTACTAAGAAATTGTAAATACAGGCGGAATAGCTTGTATCATTGGCTGACAATCCTTGATCGTACGTGGTTCGCGCGGTGCAGCGTATGAAAGCGAAAAACTGATTCAGTTGTGTAGGAAACCGTGTCTTGCATAAAACGGAGGCTAGTTGTGTAAACAAATTCCTGCACTTGCGGGTAAATCTTTAAAATAAATTCATGATGAGATGTTTGCTGTCTATAAGGATGTCTGCCCTTCGTGTGATACTGTGTAGCGTTGGACAAATCACTTTCAAACGGGACACGCCGCGTGAAGATGAACAAGGGAGCGGCAGGCCGTCCATTGAAGATGATGCATGCAGCATTGCAAGAGTGGAGGCCCTAGTCCTCTCAGACGGGCTCATTATCGTCAAGGAATTCATGGCTAACTTGGGCCTAAATCATGGGACCACAGTGAAAATTGTGTATGAGAAGTTTCACGTCAAATGTGTCCGCCAGGTGAGTTTCCCATCTTCTCACGCCAATTCTTCTTCTTCTTCATCGTTCATTCTCAAACTCCTGCTGGCTCTCCCTTGTAGCAAGACCATTGTCCTACTAGATTTCTAGCAGGATGTAGTCCAGAGAATGGAAATGCGTTGTGTCGCCGTTTTATTTGCGCCAATGGCCCGACACATCCGTCTTCGGCGGGTCACGCCAATTCAAAAGTAGCCTCGAGTCGAAGCATCCTCAAAGATGTTGGACATTTGTAATGCTGAAGAAGATGATTTTTTCATAGATTGGGTTACTGTGAACGAATTGTGGGTGCATCTCTATGACCCCGAGACAAAAACCCCGAACACATAATGGAAACACCCCTGTTCGTCACCACCACAAAGACGGTTTCCTCTACGGAAAAAGTCATGCTCACCGTCTTTTGGGACTGTTGCGGGGTAATACGCATCATTTACCTTCCTCGTGGCTAAACTATCAACTCAACGTACCACTAAACCCTTCTCATGACATTACAAGAAGAAATTAAGTGCAAAAGACGCAGGATGCTGGCCAGATTCGTTCGTCTTCTTCAGGACACTGCGCCGCCACATGTAGCTCATGACTTTGTTGTCTGCGCACAGTAGCGCATCTCGTTGTTAGGTTGTTTTACGTTTTATTTTCGTAACATATCTACCTATTTTTGTTTATCTTGACATTTGCACTGTGTTACTCCAGCCACCTACTTTCTGTTTAGGGTTGTTACCCTACACTGGAACATTTATCCCTATGAAATCATGCCTATCCACCGTACTCACCTGACCTAGCACCGAGTGACTTCTTCCTGTTTCCAAACTTGAAGAATGCGCATGAAGAAATTATGGGGGTCAATTTTCTGAAAACCAGGACTTGATTATTGAAGTGGAGACATGGTTCCAGGACCAGGAGGAGGTTTTCTACAATCAATGCATTAGAAGACTTCTGGTCAATTGCGGTTTGTTATCTCTGCCTACCGAAAAGGAAGCAATGTTTCTGTATTTCAGTGTTTTATAGATGGACTATGTGATTTCTTTTCTGAATGGGATAGATTAGAACAAGGTTTAATTATTTAGTCTTACTGAAACGACACTGTGACTAGATTAGCGACCCGACAGTGTAGAAATAGTACTAAGTAATATCGCTCGTAGGAAACAATGAAGAGTTCTCCGGAGAAGTCTGTCAATACCAAACGTAAACAAACTACCACACCAATCTTGAAATATATTAAGAGACAACAGATCAAATGCTTCGCACACATCAGCAGATTGCAACTAGACAGAATACCACAGCAAGCTATGCTACACAGATACAGTGAAGGCAGACCCAGAGGCCGATCACGAAAACGATGGACCACCGAAATAAAAGAAGTGACAAACTCCACAATATCACAATATACTCAGCACACACAAAGACCATCTCCAGAGAACTCTTCTACGCCTGACGCTGAAAGGCAATAAAAGGTTTAGCGAATAGATGGAATACATTAGGTAGGCGAAGAAGAGATAGGAGAAGTGCATCGCCTTAAGGGGGGAATACATAAAGAAGAACTAAAGTTTATACCAATTTTGAAGTGACTTGATTCCTTCACACTAAAGTGCACAACTTTTCGACTAGCCCTCTTAGTGTGAAAAAGATTTCTAGATATCATTTTACCAAACACATCCATTTTCAGCATTCATTTTCTTTGAGTTCCATTCCCTAGTATGTGTCTACATGAATCCGTGCGTGATTTGACCACGTCATCTGTTTCATGCCGCTGGTTACTGAAAAATAGGGGCCTAAAACACTGTATTGCGGATACGACCATATACGTATAACTTAGATACAAGGATCCACCGAAGACGGATGTGTCGGGCCATTGGCGCAAATAAAACGGTGACACAACGCATGTCCATTCTCTGGACTACATTCTGCTGGAAATCTAGTAGGACATGTCTTGCTACAAGAGAATCCAGCAGGAGTTTGAGAATGTACGCTGAAGAAGAAGAAGATACAAGGATCGGAATATGTATCTATTCTATGCCAAGACTGTTCCTAACTCAGTGTGGTTCCATGTACTGAACAATTTGTCTCTGGGAAACTGGTTAAGAATGAGGAAATGCTCGCAAGTCGAATTGAACCTGAATCGTCGTCTGTTAATAATTTATAATAAATTTAGCAAGTTTCTTTTTTTTTTTAAATATCATTATTAAATCAGTGGGACTTCCTTGTTGCATTCATCGTGTCGTTGTTCATTGGAACTCTGGTTGTCTTCACCATCCAATGTTCATTGGAACTCCTTAGTTGTCTTCACCATCTCATGTTCATTAGCATAGTACAAAGTGACTTCGTCTGTCTCTAGCTACTTTAATATGAACTTCTTATGGTGATGTACGATCATTTCAACCGCGGATGAGTGTCCAACGTGGTTATCAGAGCGTATGGCCATAAAAATTAATGGAGGTCGTGGTCGGGTAATCATGATATGGTACATGTTACAAAAATATGGCCGCTTAACATGATAACAGTTGATCTTTCTAATAGTAGGTTTAATTTCATTGAGCTTCTGTGACGCAGAGATTTTAAAAAAAGCGAATTGTCTGCTATTTCGCGAATTCGATCTTCATGCAACGAAATTACAATCCCTCCCCCCATAGAGTGTTCCAGGGAAGTGGGAAAGGGGGTCTTTCAGTGCGTTACGCGCAGATCGATGAATGATATGTTGTATGCACGTTTAGCGAAAGTCCGTAACGTTAAATAATGTATTAGATTAGTTCCGCAAAAAAAAATTAAAAAAATATAGACCACATCTGCTTAACATGAACCCTTGCTACCATTGCCTCCAAATACCATCCGTCTCTACCGTTAGATGTGCTTTTGGAATATTCCAAATATATTCGATCATTATGGTCGTTACGGGTTTCAGTTTAAGCTATCCCTGCTTGTCTAAAGGGAATGTTTTCAGTGTTTCGGAGCTTTCTTAATGGAATATGTGATTTATTTTCTGAATGTGATATATTATAATACGATTTAACTATTTGGAGACTGAAACAACACTGTGACTGGTCTATAAAACCGACAGTGTAGAACTAGCACGCTCGCAGGAAACATTAAAGTTGTCATAATATGACAATCTTCTACAGCGTTCATTCTCAAACTCACGCTGAAATTTTACTTTTTAAATCACGCCTATTAGATTTCCAGCAGTATGTAGTCCAGATAATGGAAATGCGTTGTGCCGCAATTTTATTTGCGCCAATGGCCCGACACATCCGTATTCAGCGGAGTACGACAATCAATATCAATGGATATAAAGACAGGGGCATATCATACAAAAGATGAATTACAGAAATAAAAGAATCGACGAAAACAAAAATATATGAAGCACACAAAAAAAGGCCGAACACTTCTTTCCTTGACGCTGCAAGGAATAAAGGGGTATAACGCGAAAAGAAAAGAATCGATCATTGAGAAAGACAAAGACAACACGCATCGACTTTAAAGCCCGATTCTTTTATTTGTTTATTCGTCATGTATACAAGCGGCTTTTATGCTATAATACAGTTAACAGAGAGTCTTTGATATTTGCTTTGATCGTTTTCAGCATGATTGATTTGCTAGTTTGTTTTCCATTCCGCTTACATCATATAACATACAACTGTAGTGATGAAACAAAGGTATGGGTTCATCCATTGCTCTCACACTGCTCGTCTTGTGCACCCGGTCCTATTCGTCGTTCACTCATAGAACAACATTACTCTCTCTTACGAAGGTGGTAATCTTACCGTAAATTCACCATTAGAGGGCAAGGTGACAGAACTACCGGAACCACGACCACCATTAATTTGTATGCAAAAATACTCTGATATATCCAAATTGGGTTAGTTCCACGATTCAAAAGAACATACCTCACAATAAGAGACATTTTTTAAATTTTAACAAAGGTAGTAATCTTGTTTCAGAATTTGTCGTCAATTTGTTTCAAAATTGTTGTCATACATCTAGTAATAATTCAGGGACCGTAAAGGCGTCAAACAATTTTCAGTGCCCCTGAATTATTACTAGATGTGTGACAACAATTTTCACTGCCCCTGAACTATTACTAGATGTGTGACAACAATTTTCACTGCCCCTGAATTATTACTAGATGTTTCACAACAATTTTCACTGCCCCTGAATTATTACTAGATGTGCGACAACAATTTCCACTGCCCTGAATTATTACTAGATATGTGACAACAATTTTCACGTGTAGTGTATGAAAATAATAGTTCAGGGGCAGTGAAAATTGTTGTCATACATCTAGTAATAATTCAGGGACCGTAAAGGCGTCTTCAGTAAAGGGAGAAGGGTTTACCCAAAAAAGGTAATTCATCCATTTTCGGGCACAAATCTTTTATTTTCGCGCAGAAATCTTTCATCTTCGCGCACAAATCTTTCATTTTCGCACACAAATCTTTCATTTTCGCACACATATCTTTCAATTTCGCACACAAATCTTTCATTTTCGCACACAAATCTTTCAATTTCGCGCACAAATCTTTCATTTTCATGGGATTTTTTTTTTGGTGATCTATATTTAAAATCTTTAAATTTAGAGGTTGTTTTTGGGGTGGGGGTGGGGGTGGGGGGGTGTTAAAATCCTAGTACACTGAATGTCATGTTCTGATTTCTTAAGAGTGAATTTAAAACCCCCAACTCCCTAATTGTTTAAGTGTATTGATAAATTAATTTCAATAACTCTTTCAACATCTAAGTTAAAAATGTATGTGTAGGTCCCTAATATTTTTTAATACGTTCTGAACAGGACATGCTACCAATTACCGTATTAATGAAGTTGAGTTGAAATAACATGTCTAGTGGTAAGTAATTAGATTAAGTTCCAACATATTCATTTTCAATTGTAGTGGGGTTTATAATATTCCATCTGAAATAGCATGCTTGGACCTCCTTGTTAAGACAAAAAATAGACACTGGCGACGAAAATACCGATCTGTCTCAAATATTTTCAGTTTTGTCTTTTTATTATTCTCGTGCACTCTTCCGGCGGCTGTAAGACATTGAAATGCCATAAAGTAATTTCAAAGAGTTCTCTTTCTTTCGAAATGGGACGTTATATACTGATTTTGACAACACAGTGACAACATAAAAACTTGCTATTTTAGCGCACAGGACAAGCTCTAACTTCGTTGCCTCTCGCCGTCTTTTTGTTACATCAACTAAATTCATTTTGTTCCCTTGTGGTGCACATTGGGATTGCTTTTGACTCTCCCCACTTGAGCTGTCAATCTTCCCTGCATAGCTTCACTCCTGCACAGTGGATATTGATAAAGACAAATCAAGAAACGTTGCGAACATTGAAAGTAGAAGAAAGATGGCTGCTAAACAATATCATAACAAGATAATTAGTTTTTTCGCCATATAAACATATATAATTGCAAGAAAAATGAGTGTAATTGAAGGCATGATTGTAACTAAAATGGGAAATAACCGCCAAGACAACAATAGAAAAAGCTATCATTACGTATCCGGTGACTTCAGTTCAACTAGTCCAGAATTGCGATCAATTTAAAACATGTATCAAGAAAACTTCTTATATATATATATATTATATATATATTTATATATATATATATATATATATATATATATATAATATATTATATATATATATATATATATATCACTTTCTGAAGAGGAAGAAGAAGAGGAGTTGCTAGCATCTTTAACTCATAACGAGAAAGAAAAAGGACAAATGATATTAACGATCGTGATGGTTCAGTTTTCATTTCCAGAATAAAGCAACTATGAGCGTGATGGTTTAGTTTTCAATGTTCAGAATAAAGGAACTACGAGCGTGATGGTTCAGTTTTCAATGTTCAGAATAAAGAAACTATGAACGTGATGATTCAGTTTTCAATGTTCAGATAAAAGGAACTATGAGCGTTGATTGGTTCAGTTTTTAATATCTAGAATAAAGGAACAATGAGCGTGATGGTTCAGTTTTCAATGTTCAGAATAAAAGAAACTATGAACGTGATGATTCAGTTTCAATGTTCAGAATAAAAGAACTATGAGCGTGATGGTTCAGTTTTTAATGTCTAGAATGAAGGAACTATGAGCGTGATGGTTCAGTTTTTAATGTCCAGAGTAAAGGAACTGGGTTTGAATTGTGGCGCTGCCAGAAATGAGCGCTTCTATGGGCTTAGAAGAATGTTTTTCAACCAACAAAGAACTGGAACTGTCAGCCATCGTGTAATGGTGGATACACTCAGTAGGAGATCGCAGTTCCTATGGACGTGTTCGGGGTGCAATGATTATGATCCTGTGTGTAACGAATTTACTAATGTTAGCACCGCTCAGTTAAATCTCCCAGATTATTATCCAATCACGTAAGTCATTGTTGTTACTAGGCAATGACATACGTTCAAGACACCGGCACAATGTTTACCTTCCGTTCACTCGATCCAGGTGAACAGTGCGCTGTCATACATCTAGTAATCAGCACTGTATTGATTAGTTCATTAGAGTAATATTATTTTGGACACTAGTTAAATTGGACAATGTAGTTCGAATTGAACTCATGAAAGAAATGAGGGAGGGTGGGAGTTAAGGTAAGCGGCAATCATGGGTGGAACTGAACTAGGCCCCAATATATAGTGCAGTAGATAACAACAATCGCAGCCGTATCTTCCATTGAATCTAGGAGTTGTAATTACAACATTATAAGAGTAGGAAATAATTTGGCCCTCTTCAACAAATAAAACAAGGAGTTAGACAGGGATGTGTACTTTCACCAGACTGTTCTCTTTATACAGTGAAAACATAATGCGTACAATAGTTAATATTCTAGGAATATCAGTGGGGGGACATAACATAAATAATTTGAGATATGCGAATGACACTGTTCTGATTGAAAAAAAAACAAAAAACGAGGATTTAAAAAACGAAGACGTTCAGGATTTACTAATTTAGTAGTCACAGAAAGTAAAGAGAAAGGCTCTTCCTAAATATCAAGAAAACAGAAGTAATGGTTATTTCAAAGAACAAAATACCAACACCTTGCAAGATCAAAGTGAATGATATAGTATTAAAACAGGACCATCAATTTCAAATATTTAGGTACAACGATTACAGAAGATGGAAGAAGTTCAACTGAAATAAGAAGCAGAAAAGGGCAGACAAAAACAACATTCTGAAAAATGAAAATATATTGTGTAATGTGACCTTGTCATTAGAGGTGAGAGAGTTCTACATTGCTACATAGCTCATATACTAACGTATGGATGCGAGTCTTGGACAATAAACAAACTGGAAAGTGGGAAATTAGAGGCAATAGAGATGCGGTTCTATAGAAGAATGCTTGAGAATACCACGGACTGTAAGAAAAACTAATGTGGAGGTGTTGAAAGAGCCGAATGCGAAACGGACCTTAATCAATAATATAAGAAAAAGACAATCTTCGTTGTTTAGCTACTTGATGAGGCAGGGAGATTTGGAGAACATAGTTACAACAGGCAAAGATCAAATGCAACAGAGACAGAGGGCGATAACGTGAGAAAATATTAGACAGTTGACAACCTGGCACGGCAGGGAAACAACAACGATCTTGATACATAATACTGGAGACAGAGAACTGTGAAGAGCCATGAAAACCTACGCCAGCATGGCACCTGATGCTGATATGAATTGCAGCATTAGTAGTAGTTACATGCTGAAGTCGGATGTGTGAGGCCGAAAAGCGCAGATAAGCTGTAAATCATGATACAACGTTTTCTGTTCCACAAGATTACATTCTGATAATATGCAGGAGTGTGGGAACAAACGTAGAATAAGTAGTAGTAGTAGTAGTAGTAGTTGTTGTTGTTGTTGTATGTGAAGTTGTGGTAGTAATAGTAGTAGATATTGTAGCTGCAGTACTAGTTGAAGTACTTATAGTAGTTGTATCAGTAGTAGTAGAAAGTTGTATCAGTAGTAGTAGAAGTTGTATCAGTAGTAGTAGAAGTTGTATCAGTAGTAGTAGAAGTTGTAAGCAGTAGTAGTAGAAGTTGTATCAGTAGTAGTAGAAGTTGTAGCAGTAGTAGTAGAAGTTGTAGCAGTAGTAGTAGAAGTTGTAGCAGTAGTAGTAGAAGTTGTATCAGTAGTAGTAGTAGAAATTGTAGCAGTAGTAGTAGAAGTTGTATCAGTAGTAGTAGTAGAAATTGTAGCAGTAGTAGTAGAAGGTTGTAGCAGTAGTAGTAGAAGTTGTATCAGTAGTAGTAGAGGTGTATCAGTAGTAGGTAGAAGTTTGTAGCAGTAGTAGTAGAAGTTGTATCAGTAGTAGTAGTAGAAATTGTAGCAGTAGTAGTAGAAGTTGTATCAGTAGTAGTAGAAGTTGTAGCAGTAGTAGTAGAAGTTGTAGCAGTAGTAGTAGAAGTTGTATCAGTAGTAGTAGAAGTTGTATCAGTAGTAGTAGAAGTTGTAGCAAGTAGTAGTAGAAGTTGTATCAGTAGTAGTAGAAGTTGTAGCAGTAGTAGTAGAAGTTGTAGCAGTAGTAGTAGAAGTTGTAGCAGTAGTAGTAGAAGTTGTATCAGTAGTAGTAGTAGAAATTGTAGCAGTAGTAGTAGAAGTTGTATCAGTAGTAGTAGTAGAAATTGTAGCAGTAGTAGTAGAAGTTGTAGCAGTAGTAGTAGAAGTTGTATCAGTAGTAGTAGAAGTTGTATCAGTAGTAGTAGAAGTTGTAGCAGTAGTAGTAGAAGTTGTATCAGTAGTAGTAGTAGAAATTGTAGCAGTAGTAGTAGAAGTTGTATCAGTAGTAGTAGAAGTTGTAGCAGTAGTAGTAGAAGTTGTAGCAGTAGTAGTAGAAGTTGTATCAGTAGTAGTAGAAGTTGTATCAGTAGTAGTAGAAGTTGTAGCAGTAGTAGTAGAAGTTGTATCAGTAGTAGTAGAAGTTGTAGCAGTAGTAGTAGAAGTTGTATCAGTAGTAGTAGAAGTTGTATCAGTAGTAGTAGAAGTTGTATCAGTAGTAGTAGAAGTTGTATCAGTAGTAGTAGAAGTTGTAGCAGTAGTAGTAGAAGTTGTAGCAGTAGTAGTAGAAGTTGTAGCAGTAGTAGTAGAAGTTGTAGCAGTAGTAGTAGAAGTTGCAGCAGTAGTAGTAGAAGTTGTAGCAGTAGTAGTAATATTAGTAGTAGTAGCAGTTGTGGTAGCAATAGTAGTAGAAGTTGTAGTTATAGTGCTAGTTGATGTAGTACTTCTATGAGTACTAGTTGGAATAGTAATATTAATAGTTGTTGTTGTAATATCAGTGTCAGTTGCTGTAGTATTAGATGAAATAGTAGTAGTTATTTGTCATAGTATTAGTAGAAGTTGTAGTATTATACGTTTAAGTAATAGTAGTGATGGCAGTTGTAGTAGTTGCAGTAGTAGTAGTAATAACTGTAGTAGTAGTAGTAGTAGTAGCAATAGTTGTAGTAGTATTAGCAGTCGTTGTTGTAGTAGTAATTACAATAGTTAAAGAAATAGTAACAACTATGCATCACGTAATAACCAATATTTTGTGATCGTAGACAATGCCGTTTCTCACTAGTCAATTATTATGTTGTGCTTTTTATAAAGATCATTTAGTCAAAATAACGATTGTTGTGTTATCGCGTGTGTTACCAGCGATTAACAAAACTGTATTACACTTTTCCACGTTTCGCCGCATAGTACTTGTAGCAGTAGTATCTGTAGTAGTATTAGTAGTAGTAGTATTAGTAGTAGTAGTAGTAGTAGCAGGAGCAGTAGTAACAGTAGCAACAGTAGTAATAGTACTCGTAGTATCAGCAGCAGCAGCAGTAGTAGTAGTAGTATTTTTTAATAGTATCAGCATAAGTAGTAGTAGTAGTAGCAGCATCAGAAGTAGTAGTTGTTGTAGCAGAAGCAGCAGTAGTAGTAGTAGTATTAGTATCAGTAGTATTAGTAGTAGCAGCAGCAGCAGAAGTAGTAGTTGTAGTAGCAGAAGCAGCAGTAGTAGTAGTAATAACAGCAGTGGTAGTAGTAGTAGTAGTAGTAGTAGCAGTATTAGTATTAATAACAGCAGTGGTAGTAGTAGTAGTAACATAAGTAGTAGTTGTAGTAGTAGCAGTAGTAGTAGTAGTAGTAGCAGCAGATGTAGTAGTAATAGTAGTATTAGTAGTAGTAGTAGTACTAGTAGTTGTAGTAGTTACGGCAGTAGTAGTATTAGTTGTTGCTGTTATTGTTGTAGTAGCGGCAGAAGCAGCAGCAGCAGTAGTAGTAGTAGTAGTAGTAGTAGTAACAGTAGTGGTAGTAACAGTAGTAGTAGTAGTAGTAGTAGTAACAGTAGTGGTAGTAACAGTAGTAGTAGTAGTAGTAGTAGTAGTAGTAGTAACAGTAGTAGTAGTAGTAGTAGTAGTAACAGTAGTGGTAGTAGTAGTAGTAGTAACAGTAGTAGTAGTAGTAGTAGTAGTAACAGTAGTGGTAGTAACAGTAGTAGTAGTAGTAGTAACAGTAGTGGTAGTAACAGTAGTAGTAGTAGTAGTAGTAGTAACAGTAGTGGTAGTAACAGTAGTAGTAGTAGTAGTAGTAGTAGTAGTAGTAACAGTAGTGGTAGTAACAGTAGTAGTAGCAACAGCAGCAGTAGTAGTAGTAGTAGTAGTAGTAACAGTAGTGGTAGTAACAGTAGTAGTAGTAGTAGTAGTAGTAGTAACAGTAGTGGTAGTAACAGTAGTAGTAGTAGTAGTAACAGTAGAAGTAGTAGTAGTATCAGCAGCAGCAGTAGTAGTAGTAGTAGTAGCAGTTGTTGTCGTTATTGTTGTAGTAGCGGCAGCAACATCAACAGCAGTAGTAGTAGTAGTGACTTGTCTAATAATACTAATAATAGTGATAGTAGTAATAATAGTAGTAGCTGCAGTGACATTCTTCTAAGCCTGCAGTGACGCTCATTTCTGGCGACGTCGCTGTTCAAGCCGAGTTCTTTTATTCTGGACATGGAAAATGAATCATCACCTGTACCAATTTCATTCGTCCTTGGTGTTTCTGGTACGGAGTTTAAAATGTTTAGCCCGATCCATTGCTCTAACGCCCAATACAATAGCAGTACAAGAGATAAAGATCCATAAATAAAGAAATAAAGGGGCTGGATTACACAAGGTTAATATTGAAATAAACAGAAATATGCATAAGTGTTACCAATATATGTCAATAAAGTGAAATAACAAAGAGACACAATGACAAGCGAAGTTTCGACTAAAATCCTTCATCAGGACAAACAAAAGACCACAATCAACAAATTGTACATAGAGACACACATATGGTAATGTGATAATAGGAAGGAACCCTGTCATGCTGCCCTATCTCTGCTTGATCCGACTTTTCTTCGCTTTTGTCCTTCTTTCCTTGTTTCCCCTTCCTATCACCACCATACCATATGTGTGTCTCTATGTTACTGTTGATTGTGGTATTTTGTTTGTCCTGATGAAGACTTTTTAGTCGAAACGTCGCTTTTCATAGTGTCTCGTTGTTATTTCGCTTTATCTGTCTCATTGTTATTTCGCTTTATCTGCCTCGTTGTTATTTTGCTTTATCATTTCGCATGATTGGTCTGAAGTCAGCATTTGGCAGAACAATCAAACGTTATTAGAAGATCCAAAAAAAACGAGACTCTCTGCAGCCAATGAACGTAGCTGCTGTACCATAATCTAGTAGGATAACTCCACAGTTTCCAACGTAACTAACGCCGAATAGTTGTAGTTTCAATGACAGATAACTTTCAAAACAAGAATGAACCTGCGATTGTCTTTCTGCAATGTTTCATATTAATAACAGATTATGTAAGCTATTTAAGTTGTGTAATTATAGGAGGTAACACCGAGCATTTTGGCGTCTATTGTCGCTACCCCACTGGTACATAAATTTTGTCCCTTTACTTGGAATTCTCGCTGATAAGTGTCTGCAGCTATAGTGCACCACTCGCTGCATTGTCTACTGGACGTTATTACTACATTGAAGGAAGTCTGGCAATCTATGGATACACATATCTATTCCGCTTCTGGTGGCAGATCCTATACTACATTTATTCTACACTAATGTATGGCACAGAAACATAGCTAATTAAGAAAAAAACAAGATGACAGAATTGACATACAGGAAAAATCTTATTATCCGAATCTCAATTAACCAAATCCCCAATTATCCGAATCGATTTTGCGGGAAATAGCTGTAGAGCGAGAGCGGACTCGGTAGAGTGGTTCCGTTATTATGTAGTTTATTTACAATACATAGTTGTTTAAATATTACTGTACTTTTGTCAATAAAATTCCGTTCATTTCAATGTATGATTGTATGTATGTACACAGTTTTGCTTCATTCCTGATTTATATCCAATTATTCGAATTTTCGATTATCCGAATCTACCCGATCCCAATTAATTCGGATAATCGGCTTTCTACTGTATTTGAGGTATGGGTACTTAGAAGAATAGGGAGAACTTCATGAAAAGAAACAAATGCAAATAGAAAACCGTATGAAAAAAATAACTATTAAATGAAATACAAATCAAATAGATCCAATAATTTGGGCATATTTTTAAAAAAAACAACATAACTCCTTGTTGAAGACCTTACTTGAGGATAGAGTCGACGACCGGAGAGCAAGAGGTAGGCAGAGATATAAGTGGTTGGGTATCATCATGAGATGGACAGGGTAATGTCTAGCAGCGTGCACTACCACAAGAACAGACAGAAGATTTCGGAAGGCCCGCTGCAGCCACTCTTTGATGCGGAGACTGCAGCTGCTGATGATGAGAATACCCATACTGATCTGACCATGTCGGCGGTCAAGAGCAACGGTTTCCCAAGAGCTTCGGTTGATGTTGAAATGTTTTCAGAGATCTCTTCAGCTAGTCTTTAACAAGTTCTTCTGGCCTCCACGTGAACTCGTGTTTGTATGTGGTATATAAGTGCTTTTGTACGTGTTTTCTAGAATTTCTTAACTGCTAACAACCGTAGACACTGGTTATCTACGACTCTGCACTTGTTACAGCTGTAATCAAGGGCGGTAATATGACAGTATTGTAAACAAATTATCGCCCCTGACTAGATTGAGTTCGCTGACACTCTGTAAATGACTATTGTTATATCACTGAAGTCCAACTCCTATTTTACGCCAGTCACACAAATCTGACATACAAAGTTATCAGGTACATTTTGAACACGTACAGATAATTTTACGGCGGTTTTCTACTTTGGATTTGTAAATCCCATAGTTATTCTTCTTCGTCATTGTTCTCCTGTCGGGGTCATACGCTGATAGAAATTCCATCAATAAAATTAATTGTGGTTAACAGCCCAGAGACAGGGCCGTAGAGCTAGTTAACAGTTCAAAGACAGGGACGTAGAACTAGTTAACAGTTCAGAGACATGGACGTAGCGCTAGTTAACAGATCAGAGAAAGGGATGTAGAGCTAGTTAACAGCTCAGAGACATGGACGTAACGCTAGTTAACAGATCAGAGACAGGGACGTAGAGCTGGTTAACAGATCAGAGAAAGGGACGTAGAGCTAGTTAGCTGCTCAGACACAAGAACACAGAGCTAGTTAACCCAGAAACAGGGCCGCAGATCTTGTTAACAGCCCAGAGACATGGCCGTATATACTGTTAACAGCCCAAGACAGGGTCGTAGAGCTATTTCGTCAGAGCTCTTTAAGATGACCAGTTTTATGTCTGTGGCATAGTAGAGTGGATAGTTCTGTAAACAAATATTTATGCAGATTGTCCACAGAGGTATACATCGTTGGCACCAATTCCAAACTGTCCATATATACGTTGTTTAAGTTTGTTGTGACTTGTTCTCAAGGTAAACATAAGTGTTTGTTCCTTTCTTCCAGCTTTGTGGATGACATCATCTTTTTTGGCTGCTTGGATGAGTTGAGTTCAAATTTCATGTTTATTAAGCCTCCGCCGATTGACTTCATTTCTGGAACAGATACCCAATGATCTATCTGTATCTGCTGACAGTTCTGGGAATGACCTGGAATCCATTGGAGAACTCATTATTTTTATTGGCTGTTTAATTCAGAAAGAAGTGGAATGCTATGCTTAATTCGAATATGTCAAACAAATCCAGAGATATCGCAATCAGTCTGTAAAACAAGGCAGAGCTCATTTCGTTCCCAAAAAGACTAAATCTTGCTATCTGGCAGTAGTTTGATAACGAACGAGGAATAAACAGAAAATGAAAATATAACACTATAATATTATTCAAATCAGAAATTCGACTTAACACAGCTTGAAATGCATAGGCCTACATTTTGGTGATTGACAACAGAGTACTGTATTGGTCCACATCACCGGTTAAACTATGTATTCTAAGTGGAATAATTGATCAGAAATACATGTCAGTGATTCACAATCGGAATAATATGATTCATCGGTGGGTCAGAGCTTACAGCTGGAGGAACCCAAAGAAAAAGTAGACATCTGGTGGCCACGGAATTGTTTTTGTGGGTCATAGTTGAGTAATTGTATTAAATTATATGGGAACATTAAAATAAAATTAATGTAAACAGATGTTAAACAGACGTTCCGTAAAAACTGATTCAACAGACATTCAATGGAATATTTTACCGCTAATATCCGGTTTCTGCTTAATCAGGGTAGCATTGTAATGATTAAACATTTGATGATGATGATGTTCCTCCTTCGCAAGCGAAAACGAACATGGCATGAAAAACATTAAATGCGATGGGGAAAAAAATTAAATAAATAAATAATAATTAAAATAAGTAATTAACTAATTTGGTTTGTGAGTTTAACCATAACATGAAGGGAAAATAGTTACATTGAGAAACACATTTCCGTTTAACAGAAGTTTTTTTATTTATTAAAATAGTTATTATCGTATATTTAAAATTCCACCGCAATATCTTTGGGTGGGTTTGTAGATACATAATTTCTTTGTAGAAGTTGTCTTTGAGGTAACAAGATAGAGTTATTGCCGTAGGCGATGTTCAGGGTCGTGTTGGATGCACACCGTTCATCAAATATGGCTTCATTCGATCTCTCTGCCATGTATCGAACATTCTCTGAAACTGACTTCCATGCTGATATTCGTGCAGTGTTGCAAATACTACTATACTAATTATGGGGGACGGGTTTTTTTTGGTTTCCTTTATTTAAATAGCTTTTCACTTTGTTTTTGAGTGTTCCGGTGATTATTGTTTTGTGGAGAAACCGCGAATTTGAAAATTATTTTGTAGGAGTGTTCCTGAATACCCCTCATTTTTACTTTTGTGTTTCTTAAAATTAAATGTCATGTTTTATTTCCATAAGTGAGTCGTTTGACCTTCTCACCCCCACTCTCAAGTATTTATGGCATGTATTAATGACGTACATTATAACCAGTTACATTGATCACGGTTTCTGATCCAATATGATCGATATTTCTCTGTTGTTTTATTTAACGTTTTATGTCTTCTGGCAGGTATATAGTTTTAATGATTAATTGATTGCATATATTTATAGTATTCTTTTTCGTTTTTTCCCCCTCTTTTATCAGTTAGTGTGCTATTATGATTTTGCTGACGCTGTCAAGTATATTAATAGTATATATATTCTTATATATTATAAACATTTGAAAGGTAGGTAACATAGTGAAATTCTGGCAGCTCAGACTCTGGGTTATTTTCCCCAGAGTATTACGCATCTGGTTGGGGCTGACTTTTTTTCCGGTATTCATGTGTTGTACATTTTTTCCTAAATTTGATTTAGTTATGGGGTTACAAGCCTCACGAATAATCCTCATCAGTCGTTCAGTTTGCAGTGTTTCCAATTCAGATCCCGTAAGACATAGATCTACCAAGACTATTAGAACAAGTCCACAAATCAAGTACCGCAGGGAATATGGAATAGATATTGACATCCAGAAAAAAACACACTATGATAATCAGTAAAATTATATAGAAAACAATTTTAAATATAAAAATACACAGAGAGATGTTACAACCAGTAGACAGTGTCTTATATCTTGAACACATAACCACATATGGTTGCAGATGTGAAATAAGAATGACTAAATGTACAGTATATGACACGAAACATGAGAAAACTACTAACGTCCAAACAAATCACAAATAAGTTAGTATTGAGAATTATAACGTACAACATCTTCTCCACATTAGTGTATGGATCAAAAACATAGATAATGAACAAATAGCTAGAAGACAGTATTGATGGCTATGAGGTATAGATGTGTAGAAGAATAGGGAGATATTCATGAAAAGAGAAGAAATCAAACAGAGGTTCTGACAACACTGCGTATGAAGAGAGCTATTGTAGAACTTAAAACCAAATAAATGTAATGTTTTGGACATATAAAAACGAACGACACCTTGCTGAAGACATTACTTGAAGGTAAAGATGAAGGACCGTGCGAGACATGGGCAGAAATAGTTGAACTGGTAGGAATAGGCTAGTCCCTGGTGCAGAATGTTACTTTTCATGCTCTTCGTTGGCTGGCGGCAAGTAAGCAGCCTCACGCAATTACGTGCAATAGGGTAGTGCATGGACGTGTTTCTGTCGATATTTCACAGAAAGGCCTCAGGAGAGCGAATGTTTATCTTTTGTTGCCTGTCCTACTTCATTTTAGTATACAACCGAAAATTTACGACTTACCCCTCTTTAGAATCAGTACTTGGGTGATTTGCTGCTTAAAACGTTCATTCGTTAAAAAAAAAACACCGTTAGTTGTAACTGGCGTGTTTGGTGGCAACGTCTGCTACTGCTGATATTAGAAACAGCTTTATAACGTTTGTCATGAAGCGACCAAACCAAAGTGTTTACTTCCCATTGTATAAGCTAACAAAATTAATGGATCAATAATTTATGGACAGATTTACAACTTGAGTATTGTTTTTTTCAACAGCAAAGGCAACACGGTCATACTAAAAAAAGCAAAGATATGCTTTATAACAAGCGAGTGTGAACAGTTTATCTCTGTGCGCCGTAGATAAATAGCTCATAGTGTTTATCTCTAAGATAACGATGTTTTGTTTTTGCTAATGTGAATACATTTACTTTCGACAGATTGTACGCAAATGTGTGACGTAGAAATGGCATTAACCTACAGACTAAGCTGAAAGTTTACAGAGCAGTGGTACTTCCAGTGCTGTTATACGCTAGCGAAACATGGACTGTGTATAGACGTCATGTGAGGAAATTCAATCACTTTCACACAACTTGTCTCAGAAAAGTTATACATATCAGATGGCAAGACAAGATTCCAGATACCACTGTCCATGACAGATCTGGTATCCCCAGCATTGACACTATAGCTGTGTTGTGTCTGTATAAAGAGTGTTCGTGATGATTTGCAGGGGGGGGGGGGTTGGGGGGAGATTTGTGGAAACAGTTGTTTTCGTAGGTCTTGTAGTAAGTAAAAAGTAAAAAAACCCATAGCATTTATTAATGCCGTTGGGGTGTCATATGTTAGCGATCTCACATTTCAGTGGCTCTGCAAATGAGGGCGGTAGCCATCTCCTCTCCCTCGCAGTCTTTACTCTCCGGGTTAATCCGGTACCCATTTTAAGGCTGGGTCGACCCGGGAGCCGTTGCGATCTGAAAAACATTTTCGCCTCAATTGGGGAGCCAGTGCGCTAACCACTGCGCTACGCGGCTCCAAATGAATGAATTGTAGTGCAAGGCATTCAATAAGGTGGCGTTTTACTGTTTCTTGTCTGCTGCAGTATGGTGTATGGTCTGTGGTAATCTTTTGTGGGTGTTTAAGTTGTACATGCGTTGTTTATAGGCTAACTATTGTGGTTTGATCTTTGCGGTGTAGTCTATTTATGCTGTCGTGTGGATTTGGTTGGGACATGTCTGCATATATCACTCTTCCAGTGGCTCAGCGGTCCATCCATTGTTGTTTACAGTTGTTGAGGCTAATGTGTTTAGCTGTCCTAAGGTTGGTGGAAATTCCTGGTTGGAGCATACTTACTCTTTATTTTACCAGTTTATCAGCACTTTCATTCCTACTGATACCTGTGTGGCCTGATATCAACTATAGTGTTGCATTGATGTCATAGGATGTAAGTATACTTGTAGCTTAACGTATATTTCTTATGGTTTTCTCTGCTGTTGGATTCCAGTTTTCAAGGACTTGTAGAGCAGACAAAGAGTCAGTGAATATTACTTGTTTTTTTTGGACGTATTGCATCATTTTTGTATTTAGTGGTAATGTATGAGAGTGTTTCTGATATTGCTTTCACCTCTGCATCATAGTTACTGCAGAACTTTCTACAAGGAGCAGATAACTCTATTGTTGTTTGTCAGGGAGGGCTATGAGAGAGCGATATCCTGCATTGATGGTGACTTTGAAGGCTGACCCATCTGTGTATGCTTGCATCGTCCCTGGGGTAGGAGTTGATAGTGCAATGGACTTAATGATGTTTTGGTTTGTGCCTTGGCTACTGACTTGTCAGTGTATTGTTTATATGGGGCAGTATGAGGCATGCATTTGGTGGAATATTTTATACTCCTTCAGATTCCTCTCTTATCTTCAGGATCGAGTGCTTAATCAGTGCTTAATGTTCGTGCCAAACTGCAGATACTGAGAGAAAACTGGATGCTACCCATCAAGTGCTTAATATTCGTCTAATTTTCAACAACTTTACTTCCAGTTAACTGCCATATACATGAAGTTCGCTATTATTTTTGGGCGATGCATGATAAAGAATATATAGCTTGTCAATAAATGATTTGAATCTATTAATTCCAGAAAGTTTCTTAAATACATTGTGGACAGATAATTTCAAAAACTGTCTTAACAACATTGTGGACAGATAATTTCAAAAACTGTCTTAACAATATTGTGGACAGATAATTCAAGAAACTTTCTTATCAGCATTGTGGGCAGATAATTTCAGAAGCGTTCTTAGCAACATTGTGGACACATATTTCCAAAAACAGTCTTAACAATATTGTGGACAGATAATTCCAGAACCTTTCTTACTACCATCGTGGGCAGATAATTCCAATATATGATTAGCACAGTGCCAAACAACTAATGACGGAAATGTATCTTTTAATACATTTTTACCCCACTACGAGAACTCAACATTACCACTGCACCATCACAAGCAACATAAATTAAACACTCATTAAGAAATTCCTCTGTCAATCCAATAGAATGAAGATGGCTAATCAAAGCGGAGACGATTCCTGTGGCTGTTACATTTTGTAGTTCAATTAAATCAATAAATAAATGTACTGTATGATCATTTCACAACCTGAAATTATTGAGCAAATATACACAATTAATGTAGATGTCTGACTGATTGTTGCCACCTCGTCGATGATTAATGAAATTCTTGATTTTGTATTTGAAATTTTGTTGATCAATTTAGTTATCACCTCCTCGCTAATATGATTTGTAATATTAATGCAAGAATTTGTAGAGTGAAGTATTCTTTCCATATCAACGCCGTTCAGTTCTTGCAGATTAATTTTCATTTCAAAGGTATTGAATGACTAATTTTTGCAAATTTATAAGCTGCACTTTTGTAGTTGTTTCGATTTGGCGTGATTGATATTTTAGGAATGCCTTTTCAATCGTCTCTTTCTTCGGGTCTTATAATATTGTTATGCAAAGTTTGTGGCCATCGCTTACTTTATGTTTCAAAATTTCTATTCGTAAAGATGTTAACTGATGCTCCCGAGTTGTGCCAAACATAAGTTACTTCAGTGTTTTATCATTCTTTTGAAATCTTAGATCCAATTTTTGCCTCCGTTCCGATTATTTCTTTTTCTTCTGCGTTCAGCATCTGTAGTCATGCTATGTTGTCCGACCTGTCGTCAATACGAAGTCCACTGTCTTCTCCAGGTCAGAGCGGCTGCCCCATATCTTTTTGCCTCAAGTCTGTATTCTCTGGCCATGTCTGCTGTCTCTGCTCTTTGTATGTTCGGCAGTCCTGAAGTATGTGTTCCGGGGTCTGGGTTCCGGATCCACATGGACATTCATCTGTGTATGAGATCTTCAATCGGTAAAGGTGACTCCGAGTGTTTGAATTTTGCTATAGGCACTGCAATTTATTTTTTCATCCTTTGCTAGTGATCAAACGTTTCTTTCGCAGAAATAATTCATTTGTTCCATTGTCCAGCACAGGACGGCAAAATATTTTCCATTCATCTTAGTAGAACATGAAGATGCTGTAACTACACTCGATTCAAACGATTTCATTATTGCCCCCCCCCCCAAATACAAAAAGTCGGCAAAAATACAAAAAATGCACACCACCACAGCTTCCCTACCCCCCCCCCCCCGTCCCACTATTAAAATTTATAAACAGTAAAAGTACGAAAACAGTAATTATTTTTATTTCCTATTATTAGGAAAAACATCTCTAATTCCAATTGATTTCGTTGGTGTATAACAAATGTATTGTTGACATTGACAGCTTTTGGCAATCATTGACATCAGCTCCGCGGTCAACACATAGGCATATGACAATTTTAAGCTAATCTGATGGATACGTAAAAATGATTTAGCGCGCCAGATTTGATCTGCGTGCCGTATTGTGCTTATCTACTGGTTTAGATGCGAGCAATATTAAACGTTATGAAATTATTGTACAGCTCACAAACCTTATAAATAAATATAAGAATGAATTAAATATATTGCGTTGAAATATATTTCTCCAAGATGGATCTGACAAGCGTGACGGGATGCACACGCGTATTAGCATTATTTCTCTTATTGCAAGCAATATATTGAATTATGCAATCAATAACTCTAGCAATCAACAACTTTGCCATCCAATAGACACTGATGAAATAATTAGAGGAACTAGCCTTTACGAATGACATTACACTGCTGTCCAGGGTTGCCACATAGTTGGGACTGTTTGTGCCAAATTGTTGATTAAAATATGGCAATAAATGTCAAAATTTCAAGTTTATCAATAAATTACTAAATACATGCTGTTTTTTCAGGATTGGTACCCTTCTATAAACGTGTATTACCTCCATCCAACTATCAACATATATTCATTGCACAATGACAAGTATAGTAGCGACACAAATATATTGTTGCCAAATATGGTATAGTGCTTTTGTTTGGTCATTGTAATTAGCAGGCATTTAGCCCACAGAAAGAGCGCAGGTAACTTTTGTTCGGAGGTCGGTGTTATGACAGACAAGTAACAAGACGATTGCCTGTCGAGACTACTAGGAACCATCTCCGTGTATTTGGTGACGGTAGCAGACCATATATGGTAAATATTTATCTAGACCGCCATTAAACGCTGAGCGACTTGATCTGTTGACATTGCCGTGTTAACTAACACCTACTTAAGGATTGTTACATCGAGGTGCTGATCCACTGAGGCACATTAGAAGTGACCAATGGAAAGTATTATTATTTACACATTTACTCTTATGTCGCTATCACAAATGCAAATGCCAATTTTATCGTATATCTTTTAGTTTGACTACTTCAAAGTCAATATTTTATTGTAGTTATTATTAACAGTTGAAGAAAGTTGAATGTTAGACTTGTGAAAGTCTGGAAAGAAAAATATTGTAAATTTAATTGTATAAAGTATGAGATATGGAATTTAATCCGATCACGTGCATTATATTAGGAACTAGTATACATTGGGAACATATTCAGTTCAGAGGGGTCAGTCGGACTCAGTCGGGATTCGGTTGGTGGCTGTGGAGGTCGGCAATCAGGAAGTATGTAGAACGCTTGCCGAATTACCAAAGTCAAATAGATAGATTTGAAACATCGAGAAAAGGTATCGAATTCTAAGTATGAGGATTAGCTTAGAAAGTTCGAAATACGTCTAGTATTCTAAGTGTGAGGATTAGCTTAGAAAGTTCGAAATACGTCTAGGATTCTAAGTGTGAGGATTAGTTTACAAATTTCGAAATACGTCTAGGATTCTAAGTGTGAGGATTAATTTAGAAAGTTCGAAATACGTATAGGATTCTAAGTGTGAGGATTAGTTTACAAATTTCGAAATACGTCTAGGATTCTAAGTGTGAGGATTAGTTTAGAAAGTTCGAAATACGTATAGGATTCTAAGTGTGAGGATTAGTTTACAAATTTCGAAATACGTCTAGGATTCTAAGTGTGAGGATTAGTTTAGAAAGTTCGAAATACGTCTAGGACTCTAAGTGTGAGGATTAGCTTAGAAAGTTCGAAATACGTCTAGGATTCTAAGTGTGAGGATTAGTTTAGAAAGTTCGAAATACGTCTAGGATTCTAAGTGTGAGGATTAGTTTAGAAATTTCGAAATACGTCTAGGATTCTAAGTGTGAGGATTAGTTTACAAATTTCGAAATACGTCTAGGATTCTAAGTGTGAGGAGTAGTTTAGAAAGTTCGAAATACGTCTATGATTCTAAGTCTGAGTATTAGTTTAGAAAGTTCGAAATACGTCTAGGATTCTAAGTGTGAGGATTAGTTTAGAAAGTGCGAAATACGTCTAGGATTCTAAGTGTGAGGATTAGTTTAGAAAGTTCGAAATACGTCTAGGATTCTAAGTGTGAGGATTAGTTTAGAAAGTTCGAAATACGTGTTGGATTCTAAGTGTGAGGATTAGTTAATAGTGTATTCTGATAGTAATTACAAGTGTAAGAGACACGGCGAAACGGAAGTCGAATAGCATACATGTGAGACGGAAACTAAATTTCTTCTGAAAAGAATAAAGGTACAATGCCCGCCGGCCTGCATCTCGCCGATGTCTATGGGGACCTTGTGACATATGACACAGGTAAGAATAATTAGATTCAGTGATACACAGTCTGAGTAGAACATGAAAAGAGCCGGAAGAGATAAAAGTGAATACAAGACGAAAGAGGTGGCTGTGGAGGTCGGCAATCAGGAAGTATGTGGAACGCTTGCCGAATTACCAAAGTCAAATAGATAGATTTGAAACATCGAGAAAAGGTATCGAATTCTAAGTATGAGGATTAGCTTAGAAAGTTCGAAATACGTCTAGGATTCTAAGTGTGAGGATTAGCTTAGAAAGTTCGAAATACGTCTAGTATTCTAAGTGTGAGGATTAGCTTAGAAAGTTCGAAATACGTCTAGGATTCTAAGTGTGAGGATTAGTTTAGAAAGTTCGAAATACGTCTAGGATTCTAAGTGTGAGGATTAGCTTAGAAAGTTCGAAATACGTCTAGGATTCTAAGTGTGAGGATTAGCTTAGAAAGTTCGAAATACGTCTAGGATTCTAAGTGTGAGGATTAGCTTAGAAAGTTCGAAATACGTCTAGTATTCTAAGTGTGAGGATTAGCTTAGAAAGTTCGAAATACGTCTAGTATTCTAAGTCTGAAGATTAGCTTAGAAAGTTCGAAATACGTCTAGGATTCTAAGTGTGAGGATTAGTTTAGAAAGTTCGAAATACGTCTAGGATTCTAAGTGTGAGGATTAGCTTAGAAAGTTCGAAATACGTCTAGGATTCTAAGTGTGAGGATTAGTTAATAGTGTATTCTGATAGTAATTACAAGTGTAAGAGATACGGCGAAACGGAAGTCGAATAGCATACATGTGAGACGGAAACTCAATTTCTTCTGAAAAGAATAAAGGTACAATGCCCGCCGGCCTGCATCTCGCCGATGTCTATGGGGACCTTGTGACATATGACACAGGTAAGAATAATTAGATTCAGTGATACACAGTCTGAGTAGAACATGAAAAGAGCCGGAAGAGATAAAAGTGAATACAAGATGAAAGAGGTTTTTTAGATTTGTAGATAACTTATGATTTTTAGGGAAATAAAATATGTTTATATATAGAAATGTTACAATGCACTGACTTCGGTTACTTCAATACAACTTTTAGGGTCTTTGTTACCTCTAATATTTTATGGTAGTGTGTCATGATATAACCAAATTGGACAGTGTTGTCCGCCGGTTGAAATGACGCGACTCTCCAAAAGAGAAGTAAATTCATAACTACCTACCATTGACTTACGTTCAATCAATCAAGTTGTATGCCGAGTGGCGTAGGCGATCATGTATCTCCACAACTCTTTGTTTCTTGTGTTGTTAATAAATTCAGTTTTATTTTTGTGCCACAGTGACAAAACCCATACATAAATTTCTAACTTTGTCTTCTTTTTTTCTCATCACATGTCGTAAAAATCTCTTGAAGTATGATTCTTGGAACATTACTGCTGTAGTTAATGACTTAGGTTAGTTAAGTTAAATGTACCTCTTATAGAGAGATTCGTTCACTTCAGCGACCGACGTTAGTAGAATTTGGTTATATCAGAGCCTTTAACCATACAGAAATAATGGTGGTCATGGTTCAGGTCTTTAATCTCTAATATGTTGATTAGTTTTAACATTTATACGTAGGTAATGAGTTTACCTCTCTTTTGGAGAGGCGCGTACTTTTCAGCCAACGAACAACAAAATCTAATTATGTTATATCAGAACGCACTACCATAAAATATTCGAGGTAGCAAAGACCCCTCCAAAAAAAAGAAGAAAAAAATGAATTATACGTTTTCAAATTATAGAATAAGTAAATAGTAATTGTATATCAAACATACCATGAGACAAGTTAAGAAAAATTAAATATGTACCTTGATCTGTAGCACAGTTACTATAATAATATAATAACTATCTATAGTTCCAAAACGACAAAAAAGAAATACACAAGAATGAAGCCAATACACCGACTGCTTTTGCGGCTATCAGAAAACGAGAGCTTGCGTTGATTTATACTTGAATGAAAAATATATCTTAAAAATAATCCTCTCCCTTGTTTGGTCTTCACTAGCGACTTGTTTTATTTTCAGAAAATCTGGCACACAGTGGCTCAGTTATAAATAGAATACGACTTGTGGATGAAATTTCGTGATCATTGCTTTTACATCAGACACTTCTGATGTTTTTTTTAAAATAATAAAAACAAATAAGGAAATTTAAGAAAAGAAGGACATTTATTATATACATTTTTTTGTCGATTACAGATTCATGCATTGAGATAAAAATCTATCTAAATGAAATATTTATCAAGAACACAACATAGCACACGACAAGTAAATAGGAAGAACATGTATGTTAGTCGGTGGATCATCGTCATTGCACTACGGGCAGGTCCATAGGTGCTCAGATCTCTCCTTGAATGTATCCGCCATTACACGTTGATTAACGGTCCCAGTACGTCGTTGACTGACTATCATTCTTTCTCGCCCATGAAACCGCTCCTTTCTAGCGACATCACATTTCTGTCTCTGTATCTCGTTGTTAAGTTGTTTTATGTTTCATTTTGGTAACACACCTACCTATTTTTGTATTTCTTGACATTTTGCCCTGTGTTACCCCAGCCACCTACTTCCTGTTTAGGGTTGTTACCCTACACTGGTTGATTTATCCCTCACATTTCGAACCACGCTCCCTTATTCTAGTCATGGAACAAGAGTCATCGTCACTTGTACAGTCATTTGTTTGTGCGTTTTCCCGTATGGCGTTCGAAATGTGTGCTCGATCCATCGCTCCACCAACAACCGTAGTAGTAGTGTGGGCGGCCAACCTATCTGATCTCTCATTACACCGGACTCCCGCATGTCCTGGCACAAAAAATAAAAGTCACTTTGCGCACACAGGAATTCTTCACTGCATCCAGCCGATGTCCACGAACGTGCCCCGCATGAACTTTCGCCATCATGCTCATGGAATCACTGAGTATACAGGCATGCTCGCAGACAGTCTGTGAGCACACTCACTTCAAACCTTTGTTTACTGCCAAAATCTTCATTGTCATGCTGCTTGTCGTCTGAGCGAATGCACAACTTTCCTCTCTGAAGGCCCCCCCTACCTTTGAGCCGTGAATGCCCAGGCATTCCTGACGTGTCTCTCAACCGACCCATCTGTATATATAATAATATCACCTTCCCTGGAATTCTCGCCGATCAGAGCGAGCACCTCTGACTCGACCACTGTCGAACATCATCTTCTGCACTCTCTATTGAGTGTTATTATTACTTTGAAGGCTGACGGACAATCTGAGGGTATATATAATAAAGAACATGTATAATAAATGGTAATACAGACTCTGAACGGAAGGCGACCAAACAAAACGAACGGGAAATACAAAGTAACAGTACAATATATATTTATAAATAGGGGAAAGTGGGGGCATAAAGTCTTAGAGGTAAAAAGTTAGGTATTAGCATATGCAGAAATCTGAAAGGGAGAAAGTGAAACATTTGCACTGCTTCGTTAATTTTCAGGTAGAAAAAGTAAATGCAAAATAAGAGCATTGGCAGGGCAGTGGCATGCTATGACACAAAAAGGCGGATGTATCATGCAGCACCGTAAGGAGGCGGCGTAAGCCGCTAAATTCCAAATACAATTTGAACCATTCAATAATTTTTTAGAAAAAACCATTTAAGGTGTGGCATTTCGAAGATCCGCATCGTACTGAGAAAATCTACAGCACACCCCTGAGTATTACACTCCTAACACATTTGTAATTATCCCACTTTTTGTATGATTTTTTTCCCAGTGCCTGATTTTTTAAATACGGATTTTCAAAAGATGAGTTTTGAGCAACTTGTCATTGGCAGAATGGTTTGCTTTTTAAATAGTGTTCATTAAGCATTTACTAATTTAGTGTCAATGTTTTTTTTAAAGGTTAAATATATTTCAATATTTTATATGACCTAATGGTACATTGGGGGGGGGGGGGGAGGTGGGGGAGAGGGGTGGTAAAAAGGTACAATTCTGGGTAGCTGTGACTCACATCTTGCCCCACGAAAAACAATGTTTGGCTAATACCTCGGACAGTGTGTATCCTTTTCTTTGTACAGTCAGTTAATATCAATTGTAAGTTGTTAATATTGTAAATTATGTAGTATGTGTTAATATTAGTCACCGTTATGGTCAAACTATTTATTAACTTTTAAAATACAAGAGGCATCTTGAAGTGGCTCTAGGTGTCCCTATTTTTATCTGTCGCCTGAAGTGGCAATATTAGTTTCCCTAAAGCTGCTAGGAAACGCATGTTTTATTCTACGTATACTAAGAGTTTAGTTATTTTATTAAATTATTAATTAAAGGCATAGTAAAATTTTTGAATTATTATTACCAGGTTGCTAAAATTACAACATACAAGCGTCATAAAGATCGGGAACATGTAATAGGGATACTATGATGTAATCTGTTATTGATGTGAATAAAAATTATTGTACAAACGGGATTTGAACCTGGTCCGCTCAGATGGCACACACTCGCCTCGCAACTTGAGTCAACACGTTTTCTGTATTTGACTTCATCGCTATGTGATGGATAATGCTCTGGTGAGGTATTGTTATTTCTGAGGAGAAAACTAACAAAAAACTGATCGATTATAGTTCGTCTTCCAAGATCGTAAAGGTAACTGAAATATCCATGTCTGATGTCCTGCTTTTGCTCCCAACAGCTTCTTCTGGTGGAACTAGACAACAGAAACACATATTCTTTCAATTGTGAACAATTGACATAATTTATTATTGAAAAATGAGTTGAAACTTTTTGCATCACAGACTGTGACTTTTTACACTACAATGGGACAAAAAGAAGTATTACTGATCATGTATACTTCTCAAGATTTACGTGCAGTTTGGTTTTTCCCGATTACACACGAATTGAAAAACCCTAGAAAGGACTAAGATTGAAAATATTTAGGAAGATATGCCTATTTAATGATGATCAATATATAATATAGGACATTTTGAAAACATTTGGTTCATTTCAGCTGAAAAGAAAATATGTTGGGTTACTGAAACTAATAAGCTGTACAGAAATGTTCATGTTTTGTGAAATGTTACATATTTTTAAACAGGTGCCTACATTTTGAAAAGTACATTGATTCTTTTCGGACATTTAGATGCAAGGGAAATGTAACTTCTAGAATTGCAACTCTCAGCAGCAGGCGGTAGTAAACAAACGTAACCGAGATTTACCTTTTTACACGTTTGCCAGCGTCACTGGCAAACATGTGTCAAATGGGTATTACGACCTTGAAACAAAGTGAGAACAAAAATAAACCAATATCAGTGATGCTGGGGGAGATAAACACGAAGGGATGTTCTAGATAAGGATTTGATAAATATTGCACATGGAATCTCGTATCTCACAACTATATAGCACAGCAGAAAGCACTAGTGAATTATAAAATTTGATTTTCACTCTAACAATCAATACAAGGTAACTGCTTGAAACGTAACAACAATTAGACTTACGTAAAACACAGGTTTATATATCGCTTCAATGAGACACTACAGACTATAGCTAAAACTAGTAGGTAATGATGGGCAATGATGAGCACACAAGAAATCATAAAAATTACAATACACAAATCACATTGAACGTTTCAACCAAAAGGTCTTTATCAAGGCACAAAGAAAACATCAAAAGACGACGAATGGAAAAATTATCACAACATCCACTCTAACACTGATGTTGCTTTTCCAAATCACTTTTAACCTTGACATAGAGTCTAAAGCCATCTTCAGTCTTATTTTTAACTGCTATACATTTTCATCGCTGCACATGCTAGATCCGAGGTATTTGAAAATATTCATCTGCTCAAGTTTTTATCCATTCATCATGAAGTTGGCATGTGCTCCTGTGTTTCTGCTATTAATCAAGACCTTGCTCTTTTCTGTGTTGATTTCCATTCCGTACTTGCTGGTAACTTTTTCCAACTTTGCTGTTAACTCTTGTCGTTATTGTTCTGATCTAGATATAAGATCAATATCATCCGCGAAACGCACGTTGCAAATAGAGCAATCTCCGATCGATATAGACGAGTTGTAATAATGTAGTGTCTCCTGTATGTTGTGTTTTAGGTATATGTTGAAAAGTACTGGAGACATTATGCATCCTTGCCGAACTCCCACATTTGTTTTAAAGAATTCTCCATCAGTATTATTTAATAAGACAGCATGTTTATAAAGTGATTCAACAATGTCTATGATTGTTGTGTCAATGTTGTCTCAGTATATGCCATAGACCATCATGCTAAACACGGTCAAAGGCCTATATAAAATCAATGAACTTTTTATGGCATTGTTGAATATGTTTTTCAATTAATATTCGGTTGTTAAATATTTGTTCAACATTGCTTCTGTTTGTTCCTAAGACAGCTTGTTCTTAAGTATATAAATAGTGACAAACGAAAATCACGGGAATAATCAAGAAAAGGAACGAGTGAAGGCCTAATTAATTCTGCGAACAGGTCTTTCTGGAGCGAGGAGAGATTAATAGATAGACAAATTGGTTTGTCAAGGTAAGAGATAAAGTGGAGACGAATGGGTTGTCAAGGTAAGAGATAAAGTGGAGACGAATGGGTTGTCAAGGCAAGAGATAAAGTGGAAACAATGGGTCGCAGTGGAAGTTCGTCATGGACCGAAACATAAGATATCTTAATATAAAACATGTTTACATGAAATGATAGATACAACTGCGTCCGTGTCTTGCCGTTGCATGAAAGAGCACCAAAGAATAGTACTATTGTTACATGCCATGGGTGGTGTAAGAGAATACTAAGGATACTTGAGATGGTGAATACCTATCCCACAGAAGATCTTCTTCGTCTATACAGATTATATAATATTCTAGAGAAAGACCTAACGGTTCGAAACATTGAAAATGTCTTGTGTATAGTAATTTGTATGTTTTCGTGTTTACACCTTATAACCCCTTTGTCTTTGTGATAGAAGTGTTCTCTGGAAATGGCCTTTTTGTGTGCCTCATTTGTGTACCTCATTTGATTTTATTGATTCTTTTATTTCTGTAATTCATCGTTTGCATGGACTGCCACTGGCTTTATATTCATCGTGTCTGTATAGTAATGCTTTTTGATGCTGATAGTAATTTTGAATGCATGTGAAACCATTTAATCTGCTGTCTTCTGATGCTATCCAGGACTGGCATTGCGTTTGTTAGTCGTCTGATGTTTTCATTTCTGATTCTGTCTCTTATTGTTACTCCAAGAATTCTACGTAGACTAATAACTTTTTTTTTGGTTCTCTTGTAGGTGTCCACGTTTAACATTGGTAGCACAGTGATGGTACATGATCGTTTTATATAGTGTAGTTTTAGTATTTATGTTTACATGCTTGTTTTTGAAAATAGGAAACATATCCTAAGAGCTGGTGTGATATATTGCATTTGTGTTGGATTTCTTTTGTGTTTTTCACATTTGATGTGATGCTTCCAAGGTAAGTAAATTCTTTCACCTGTGTAAGCTGTTTATCATCAATGAAAATAGTACTGTTTCTTTCTGCTTTTGCGATTGGAGTAAACATTTAACATTGGAGCTAAATACTCATTGGACTAACATTGGAACTCGGATTTAACATGGAGCTAAATATAATGTTACGGATTGTTACTAAAAAGCTCTGGTAATGCAATGTTACTGTTTCTAGAAAAATGTTAACTAATTTTTAGTTTTCACTTTCGGGCAGTCCATGTCAGTTTGCAAAATCTGTCTTAGCACGACTAATTTTTTTTTCAGTCACTGGTGGTGTATTTGAGAGATAAAAGTTCCAGTGTGGGATAGCAACCCGAAACTGGAAAAAGCGACTGGGGTAACATCACATTTCTACAAGGTCCATAGCCTTGATGGGCTGGTAGAAAGTAAGAATCACTTAATGATGCCTTTATATAAGAGAAGCTAAAATGCGCATTATCGTGGCCAAGCTGTAAACAACATCAGAAAGAACTCGTTCTATTGACCAGATCAATGATAACCGCCGAGAGTCTGAGAACAAACACTGAGAAATTATAATTCAACATTTAGACTGTCATATCCAGTTGCTTAATATGTTTCCTGTCGAGCGTCTGGCTCTGTATCCGTAGACTCAAGTGAAAGTAACATACTCTATTGATATGCAACATTAGAGCAAACAGAGACAATATCTTGCTTGTCTGTTACTGCATTAACATTCCACTGTCTCTATTACTAACATATTGACACAACGGTTCCGCTATTCTTATGTTAATCTATACCGCCCAGCCGATGTTTACTTTGTGTATGCGTGTGTCTTTATCGCCCTTAGTTACAGCAAATTGCTCAAAGATCTTGCTCTTGTGTTTCGTCGGCCCGAAAGGGGAGCAAAGAATAGAAGTATTGTAGTATTAGTCTAACATCGAATCGAATCATCTGTATTTAAAATCGTGTCAACTTACCTGGAATTCTCTGGTATAATAACGCCAAATGAGTTGTATTATTTCTGTTTACAAATAAGTTACACCTTAAAGTTGGAAGACGTTGGTTGGAACTATGGCATTGTTAAAAATAAGATATTTGTGACATCAAGCAGCAAGAACGTATATATATATATATATATATATATATATATATATATATATATATATATATATATATATATATATATATATATATATATATCATCATCATCAAGTGCCGTCTCCGCAACGAAGGTTGGCTGCAACGTATCTCCAACATCTCCTGTCTCTTGTCTTGGTGGTGCACTCTGCTAGACTGTAACCTGTCCATCGTGTAATGTTACTCTCCCACTTGTATCTCTGCCTACCTCTTGCTCGCTTCCCTTTGACTTTACCCTCAAGTAAGGTCTTCAATAGGGTGTCATGTCTTTTAATGTGTCCAAAGTATTTTATTTGCCTGATCTTTATTTCTCTTAGTAGTTCTTTCTTCATATTAAGTGTTTTTAGCACCTCTTTATTTGTTTTCTTCTCTTTCCATGATGTTCTCCCTATTCTTCTATATACCCACATCTCAAATGCATCAATTTTGTCTTCTAATTGTTTATTTAGTGTCCATGTTTCTGAGCCATACATTAATATGGAATAGATGTAGCATTTTATAATTCTCATTTTTAACTTGTTTGTAATTTGTTTAGATATTAATAATATTAATAATATTATTATATTAATAATATATATATACACTATCACAAACTTGAAGAAGTTATCATATTCAAATATCTTAGGTCCCAAATATATAATCACCACAATTCGATATATGATATCAAAATACGACTCGAGGTGGTGATGGTCACCATGGCAATACTGAATATGATTTGATGAAATAAGATCAATATTAGAGAATAGATGAATCTATAGAGATCGCTAATACTAACTATTTTTTTTGGTATAGATGTGAAAAATTCTTGAGACTAACGGGAATTGAACCAGGTCCGTTTTATAACAGCACCGAATCGCCTTGCAACTTGTGTAAACGGAAAAATCCTCAGTATTTCAAACATATAACATCCGTATTCGTACTACAAGGCCCAATAGGTCTTCTTGTAAACACATATAGACTGTACAATGTTGCTTAAAATAATAACTTATACAAGTAAAATCAAGTAGGAAGCAAGAGGATAAATGATAACTCGACTGGTCCGTTCTCAGTGAATTGAGTACATAGTTTTAATGTCTTAAAAAATTCGCATCTTTTATGGAGATGCGATTGGTCAGGTACGGAAAAATCCGTTTAATATATTTTTTGTATGGATGTGAGAGATGAACACTAAATGCAGACACGAAAAAAAAATAATGAAAAGGTCTATTAAAAAGCAGTTATGTAGAACATAAGACAAATATATTCTTGCTGAAGTAAATAAACCAACTTGCGGGTTATCGAAATATTTTTTTGCGATAGTTCAACTTCGCAAACTTGTATGGTTTTGAGATAAAACGAGACACAACTCACTGTTTAAAACAACTATTTTGAGAGGAAGAGTTAAGGGGAGAAGGATAGGAGGTAGCAGTAAAGGAAAACCGCTTTGTAACATCTGATGTTACTGAAAACCACTGTATAAGTCATGCACTTGCTCTAACTGCACTTTCACTGTCTCTGTATATGGCTCTTACATTCTAATAATGGTTCTTTTATTCCTTAACTTTCTAGAATATCCTATAGTGTTTTAAATAGTGTGCCAAACACGACAAATCTGGTATTTACAGGTTTCAAATAATTATAAGCATATACCTAGTAGTCAAGAAAAAAAAGATACCTTTGTAGTTGATACCAGTATATTGTACAGAAATAGTAATGTAGCCAAGAAGCAGACGGGACGATAATCTTTGGTTTCTATAATTGTTAAACGATTTGTGTCAAAATAAAAATATGTTTATATAATTGGTGGTGGAACTGAAAGCCAGCACAAGCAATTGCTAATATTGACACATAAATCTGTTAGCTACACTACATTTGTGACAGGCGATGACAAACACACGTAAATATAGGTTTTTAATAATATATCTTTTAATTTTAAAGATGTGAAGGAATATTTACACAATTCGCAGTGAATAAGATAAGATGATTTTTTTCAGTTGCAAGAAAATACACACCGTAAATTAACGCAATGGCACCGCACCAAACATCGTATATGAAAAATATATGCAAGGGGCACACATAAAAAAAAGTTACGGTTATTAAGAAGCTATATTCTTCCAATAGCAACATATGGTTATGAGACGTGGGTTTTGACTATAGCAATGGAAACAAAAATAGCATCATTTGAAATGAAATTCTAAAGAAAGGTTGTAAGAATATGCTATTATGGACAGAAAGACAATTAACACAGATGTCAGTAAATACCTGAACATAGAAGAAGATTAGATCATCAAAACTATCAACAACAAAACAAACAAAATAAAAAAACACACTGAAGCTAGCAAGCTATCAGATTTTGGACAAAAAGACGAAATGGTTTAGAAAGATTCTTCTTCTTCTTCTTCTTCTTCTGCTTTCGTTCTCAAACTCCTGCAGATTATCAGGGTGTAGTCCGGAGAAAGGAATGCGTTGTGTCATGGTTTACAGAATTGATGCGATATCTGCGCTTTTCGGCCTGACACATTCGACTTCAGCATGGCTTTGGGTCACTGCCCCTATATGGGATGGGACAGTCAACTCCATCCCATAACCTCCTTAGTCGCCTTTTACAACATGCGTGAGGGTGCAAAGGGAACGCATTGCTCTAGGCGGACCCAGGGTTAGCAGATAACGAAGATCTCAATTGTACCTCCTCGCGGTGCACCCTGGTAACAGAAAACAGCAGCTCGAGCTGATTCTGGCTAAATCATTTTGGGATCGTGTCCAGAATGTGGAGGAAGCAGATGGAAAGAGATTTGACTGCAAAAAAGACAGACAATATCTCCGACACCATTGTATCACCACATACAGCGACACTGTCGACATACAGTGACGCCTGTTAGTCCAGCCAGAACATTGGAGGGGCGGCCAATGTAAAAGGCACGTAAAGGTGGATGCATGAAAAGAAACAAATATATGTCATAATGATTACAATGACATAATGAAAGGGCAGAACAGCGCCAGAGGGCAGCGCGAACTGTAAATGAAAAGTGAAAAGTTCCTAGGAAACGGTAACTATAAGATCTGTCAGCTCGAGACGAGCTTCTAGTTACCTGTGATCCTTATAGGCAGCGATCCAGACCCAATCGTGGGCTTTCGGAAAAGCAAGAAGACCTAAACCAACTCTAATGTCGAGCCTTCCTATACCGGAAATATGCTCGCGAAGAGAAAGGGTTCCGAACCTGATGGGCTTAGGCAAGAAAGGGACAAAGATGGCAGTCCTGGCCCAACTCTACTGTCAAAGATTCCTTTACCGGAATTACACTTGCAGAGAGAAAGGGTTCAGTACCTGATGGGCTCAGGCGCTATTGGGACATGGTCGCTCAGCTCGTGAACGCCTTGCTCTCAAAAGCGTGGTGTGAGACTCGAACTTGGACGGGGGATTCACGATGTCGGTGAACGACGCCTCGGGTAGGAGGGCGAACGAGCCAGGGTCCGACTCTTCTGGCGAGTTCTTCCTTTTACGGAACCAGGCTCGCGGATGAGAAACGGTTCAGTACCCGATGGGCACAGGCACAGTTTGTCCAAATGCACGAGATGAGTTCATAGATGGTGGAACACCTCGTACCAGATAGACGCGCTCGACTAGCGTCTTGGCGAAGAGGCCCTACACACCAGCGTGCCCGGCGACAGATAGAAAGGCTGTCACGGACTAGGGGCCAAACCCGAAATAAAGGAACGACGAAAACGGATGTGCTGGACCTCTGACGTCCTGACCACGAGTGGCCAACCGGGGTGCAAATAATCACAGTTTTACTGTGGAACTTGCAGCACAACGTACTTCACGCTCCCTGGCGGAAACCACACGAAATATTTGTTGTGGTTATTTGAGAGCGAACGCTGAAGAAGAAAACATGCGTGGAAGGTAAACAGTGTTGATATTCTTTGCTCCCTTTCGGGCCCCAGCAACGCACGGGCGTTAGAAAGATGATCATGGAGAGAGAGAGAGAGAGAGAGAGACTCCAGGACAGAGAACAAGAGGTATATAAAAAGCCTGATGGACACAGGATATCAAAGACCTTTCGAATATCACATTGGAAGAGACTGGACATCTTGAACAGTACAAGGAGTGTTACAGCGTGACAGTGACAAAACGTTTAACATTTTGTGGTCGAAGACGCACAGCGTGCTGACTCAAGTTGCGAGGCGAGTTGATGCCATCCAAGTGGACCTGGGTCAAATCCTATTGCATGATTTTTCTTTATTATTAAATCCTCAATGCTTCTATTCTATGTTATATTCATGTACTTATGGCACATCTGAAGCAACTTTGTTTATGTTTATGTGTTGTTTATGTTTACAACTAAGCCTAATTTAGTCATTGTAGTATTAAGGCCTTCTGGCAATTATTAATGTTAAACGTGTGTGGCCATCGAGGAATTTACACACATGTGCAATGTATGTGTTGTTGTCTGTGTGTCGATCGGCCGGTCCATATTCATAGTAGCTTGAGAACGTACACATTGAAAGTCTTGACTAAAATTGCCCCTTTTTTAGGGATGTGATCGAAGACGGAAAACGTGTTGACTTAAGTTGCGAGGGGGGATTGATGCCAACTGTGCAGACCTGGTTCAAATCCCGCTTACTGCATGATTTTTATTTTTCCTTTATTCATTCCTTCATTCATTATGTACCATGCCGGCTGGCGTAGGCAATCATGGCTTTCCACAGCTCTTTATCTCCAGTATTATGTATAAAGAGCGTTGTTTCTCTGCCGTGCCAGTTTGTTGAACTGTTTAATATTTTCTCACGCTGTCGCCCTCCGTCTCTGTTGCCTTCAATATTGCCTTTGTGACTGTGTTCTCCAAATCTCCTTGTCTCATAACGTGGCCAAAAAAATTAAGATTATGGAAACTATAGCTACGTTAAAACTTCGAATTATCACTTCCCGACTCATGCTGACGTTCGATGTAACGAGAGATCAGACAGAGTGTATTCGAGGCTTCAATAGCAGGGCAGTATGCCTATAAGAGGTGCTAAAATTGTTTAATGAGCTGCAGTGGCGTAGCGAGGCGGGTGCGGAGGTGCGGACCGCCCCGGGCGGCATCATCGGGAGGGCGGCAAATTTATTTTCGTCCAGTCTTTCACAATCACTGACAAATTTTTTTTTCATGGCACAAGGGCGGAAAATTATGATTCCGCCCCGGATGCCATTGACCCACGCTACGCCACTGTGCACAAGTCTATGCATTTCTGCGAACCAGTCGATTTTAGTTCTTGATTCTTTATTAGAAACTGGCTTCACAGCTGGCGGGACATTCCCATAAGTGCTCCGCCCTCCACTCCAGCAGACATCCCAGTGTATGTAGACTCAGAGTCCCGGTCAGATGTTGATTGTGGGATCTTCGTGACTTTCAAAAAATTTACTTTTCCTTCTCTCACCTCTGGACAGCGGCGTGCATAGGGTAATTGCAGCCCGGTGCGATGAATATTTTGAACCCCCCCCCCCCCCACCCCACCTGCATGAAATTGATTTTAAAAATTCCGAGTAAAATTTTATAAGTTTATTAATATTATCGATTTTATCCACATTTAACAAATTTATTTAAAATAATAAATTTAAAATAAATTTAAAATTACAAATTCACTTTGCGAGCTTTTTGACTAGCGAAGTTATTAATGACTGTGTCGAAGCTCACATCATTGACCAGCTCATGTTCGATTGATATAATTGCGAGGTTGTTTAATCTCAAGTTGTTCATAGTTGACCTGCGATAGTTTTTGATTAATTTGAGTTTGGAGAAACTTCTTTCACGTGTAGCTATACTAACTCCTTGAGTTAGGAACATATACAGTAAAAGACAATATTGGGCACTGAATGGGAAAGCTGATGTTTGTGAATAAAGACAAGTAATTCCATAGGCCCTTGGTCCTTTAAGTTCAAGACCGAAGGTGCTGCGACAAAATTCATTAGTCGCTTTCTCTCGAGTAAAAATTCATTCTTGTCGATGTCATCATAAAGGAGCGTTGTGAAGATCAATGTCGACTCGATCGTCTAATAGTTGCTTTGGAGAAAGAAAGCCAAACTTGTCAGAAACCTCATGCATTTGTGCAATTCTTATTGAACTCTCCTGATTCACTCTGTCCATGGAAGCGCATATTTCCAACCAAAGTTCATTTCTGTAGCTTAAACCGGCATCTGCGACTTCTTCTCCAAGCATGGCAAAGACTGGCAAAGGATGGATCAACACAGGAACAAAAAGACCAAGAAATCACCTACCAAGAAAAGAAGACCCTCATCAAAACCATCAGGAAAGTCGACCACCCAAAAGACAATTACCACTATCTCAACAGAGCAGAGCAGGTTATTATCTTCCGCCTCAGAACAGGACACAACAGATTAAACAGCCACTTAAATAGACTAAGATTGATCCCATCACCACTGTGCCTTTGTGGGCAGGCAGAACAGACAGCTGAACATATCCTGCAAGACTGCAATACACTAAACCAGTTAAAGGAAGAACACTGGCCTACAGAGATGGATATCCATAGAAAGATTTATGGGAGCACTGAGGAGCTTTCAAATACAGCAGCATTTATTAAGAAAAAAGGACTTGCTGTGTAGACATGTCAAACTCCGAACGAGAAGAAGAAGACGACAAGCCAGTACGACATCTTAACTATCAAAATTATTTTCTTTCACCGGTAAGATTTTCTAAAAGGAAAAAGACATATAGAGCCAAATCTGGAGAATGTGATGGGTGTAGAATAATTTCAATATTCAAATCTAGAGAATATGATGGGTGTGGAATAATTTCAATATTCAAATCGTTGACTGTTTGCAACGCAAGCCATGCTTTATGAGACGGTGCATTGTTTTGAAGCAAGAACATAATTTGAGAGCGAGTTACACCTCATTTTCTGGTCAGTCTTTTTAAGTTTGGTAAGTTTGGTATGGAGATCAACATACCACTGGCCTTTAGTCGTCTTGCATTGAGGCAGGTAACTTTTCATTATGACACATTTGACGTCCCATACAATCAAAATCACTTTTCTTGCATATTTCTTTACTCTTTGATTGATATGCGTTGGTAATGGTGATTCTAACAGACTCCCATAGTATTCTGAAAAATCAGTTCTGGTTTCTGCCCTTTGCACCTCATTCTGCGTTGAAGAAACATAGATAGTACCGATGGAACCACACAGGGTAAAATGGGGAGCGTACTTACCCAGCGAAACACAGGAACAATTAACATGCATACCCTTCGACATTTGCTGGGCACCTATGTGCCTGTCAGTCATCGTTCTTCATCATGATGTGCCATCTTCGCGACGAAAGTTGGTTGCAACGGACTTCCAACATCCCCTTTCTTTTGCCTTAGTTATGCACTCTGCCAGACTGTAACTTGTCCATCTCGTGATATTTCTCTCCCACTTGTATCTCTGCCTACCCGTACTCGCCTCCCCTCAATCAAGTAAGGTCTGCAATAAGGTGTCATGTCTTTTAATATGTTCAAAATACATTATTTATTTTATCTTTATTTCTTTAATAGTTTTTACACTATACATACATACATACATACACACACACACACATACATACTCACACACACATACATACAGACACATACACACACATACACACATACAAACACACACACACATACACATATACACACACGTATACACACATACACATACACACATACACACACGTATACACATATACACATACACACACATATACACACGTATACACACGTATACACACATACACACACGTATACACACACGTATACACACATACACATACACACATACACACACATACATACACACATGCGTGTGCATGTTCATTATTACATGATGGTCAGACAGTCCCATATGTAAGCTTAAATATATATATGGGTTATCAAGGAATAATTTTGATCAAAATATATCTGTGTAATAAATCTGTGTTTTGTGATCTTCATGTTTCATTATTACCTTGTTTGTATCACAATATTTTATTATTATTATTATAATTTTTTAAGTAACATTATTGGTTTGTGTTTTTGAGATCCCCAGGAATCGTGAGAACTCTTGCTTCCTATAGTTAGTTAGTCGTTGGATCATCATCACTGCACTCCGGACAAGCCCATAGATGCTCAGATCTCTCCATGAGTCTAGCCGCCATTCCCAGTACGCAGTTGATTGACCATCATTCTTTCTTGCCCACGAAAACTGCTCCTTCATAGCGACACCACATTCAAACCAAATTTCTTGCTTCCTATGTGCAGTGAGATGGTTTTTCTGAGCTTTCTTTCAGACCAAGGAGATTTCAGCTTTCGGCTTAGTGCAGTGCCTATATAAAGAGACTTCTACTCAGAGAGGGTCTATAATTGTATAGATGACATGCTACAAAGCTTCCATAAGAGAGTCTCAATATGCATGTCATCTACTAAGGTTTTCTGTTGCATTGGTGGTACTCTTATGGTAATGGTGCTCTTCTTTCAACCGCGGACATGATCCAATTTCGCTCTTATTATTCTGCTTTCGTTCTCAGACTCCTGATCAGCTTTATGTAGTTCGGAGAACGAAGTGCATTGTGTTATAGCGTACATCTTAGCTGCGATATATGCGCTTTTCGGCCTTCCAGTTCCTACTTCAGCATAGCTTCTGCGTCCCTTTGGCTCTTTTTGGGTCACACCAACGTGAGCCCAAGACCTGCTTAGTCGCCTCTTACAACATGATTGGCAGGTAGCAATGTTGCCTTTCTTTACTCCAATTTATGACTCCGGAGGGGGTGCAAAGGGAACGCATTGCTCTTGGCGGACCCAGGGTTAGCAGATAGCCAAGATCCCAAAAGTGCCTCCTTGTGGCGCACCCTGGTAACAGAAATACAGCGGCTAATGCTGATTCTGGCTAAACCTTTTGGGTATCGTGTCCGTGAATGTGGAAGTAACAGATGGAAGACAGCTAATAACTCCGACACCACTGTGCCAACACATGCAGCAACACTGTCGACACACAGTGAAGCTAGAAAGTCTGGTAGAAGCTTTGGAGGGCGGCCAATGTAGTCGGTACGAAGCAAGCAGATTTCCAATAAAAATAAAAGCACAATGAGTACACTGAGAAAGATGCACAGCGCTAGAGGGCAGCGTCATGTGTAAAAACATGGAAGACGGTTCGATGAACTTGGAACTAAAGCATTGTTTGCTCGAAACAAGATTCTAGTTACCAGTGATCCCAGCCTGGGCCCAACTCTACTGTAGAGTCTTTCCTATACCGGAAGCGTGCTCGCGGAGAGAAAAGGTTCAGTACAAGATGGGCACAGGCATAGCAGTCCGAGGTGACAAGCAAAGTTCAGCTCCAGAACAAAGCACAAGTTCCTAACGTTCTAAATATGTGTACAGATTCAGACCTGGACTAGGGACTCACGAAGTTGGTGAATAACGCTTCGGCTAAGAAGACGAACGATCCCGAGCCCAACTCTTCTGTCAAGTTTTTCCTAAACCGGAACCAGGCTTGAGGCCGAGAAAAGGTTTAGTACCCGATGAGCACGGGCACAATACGTCTAATTACACGAGGCATGCTCACTGACTGCGGAACGCCTCGTGCAGGACAGACGTGAAAGACAAACCATCTCGGCATAGAGTCAGTACACATTCACCGTCTGGCGACAGATAGGAAGGCTGTCACAGGCTAGGATAGCCCACCCGAATTGTCAAGGCATGCCGAAATCGGATGTGCTAGGCCTACAAGGCGCATAACGGTGGCACAACGTAATCACGCTCCCTGCGGAAATCGCACGGATAACCGTGCTAGTTACAATGGAGCGAACGCAAAACAAACAAATGACTCCAGAAACACTCAGGCGACAATTTGGTTGTATCCTCAACGTTTTTAACCATCAGCTTATAATAATAGAGGTCGTGTTCTGGTAATCCAGTCACCGCGAATTCAAGAGTATGTGTTTAAGAGTGTGTTGCTGAACCAAAACTGCCTGGGTATATAATATATCACGTTTTTATCATACCAATTTTATTATTGGAGCACCTTAAGGGGATCAACATGTGATATATTCTATCCAGAACGTGGTCTTCCTTATGGCTCTATTGAATTCTCCTCGGTCTTGAGCAAGGTGTACCGCCTCCTTTAGGGCAGACATTCCTGTATGTCTTCTGTCCAAGGGCGTCTTGGTTGGCCTTTACACCTGTTACCTTCTATCGTCCCTCAAATATCACTATCACCATACCTTTATGTCTCTTAACATGACCGAAAAAAGCTAGTTGCTCAATTAATATGGTTTTCAGAAGCCAGCTCTCTTGGGCGATGATTGTGCTTTGTACCTCCTGGTTTGTTTTCCTTGCTGTCCATCGTTTTCTCAGAACTATTCTATAGAATTTTAATTTAAATGATGTTGTTATACTGGACAATGTTTTATTAGTACCCATGTTTCGCATGCTTTGCATTCGTCGTTACTGGAAACACACATGTTTGTAATAAGCACAATTTGGTTCTTATTTGGTTCGCAAGGGATATCATTCTAATTTCCAGTATTCCATACTAAAAATGTGGACTTTTAGTTCGGCCACACAGGAGGCATTTCAGCTATTGTAGTCCTGAAGGGGTGTTACAGACCGAACATATTTATTACCCAGCGCTGAATGAAATAATTCGCATGGAGGCTTGGATTTCGCTTCTGGTTCAAAGATACCGTTTCTCAATTTTGCGAATTTTATACAGCAGCCAGAGTTTGTGCATTTGCAAGCACAACTCAACATTTTCCATCGTCATATTTTTGTACACGTCCTATTAGGTTGTCATTGTTTTTGACCAGTGCACATTCAATATTTATACAGGTAAGACAATTTCGTTGTACTTCATGTTAATTTAGTAGGCCTAATATCATTACTTTACATGCAGTGTCAAATTTGTTAGATCATCGTTTACCATAAGAATGTACAAAATAAACCTATTATGCCACGATCAATCACTAGTTTAGCATGTATATCTAGTTAGATCTCATTTTACTTGTGCAAATATGATCGAAATTAGTTACATTGCGCAATTAGATCATGTAAAAGATTCATTCTTTGTGTAGCATTAACGTTACAAACGTGTCTTCATGATAATTTTTCAATTGGTTGTCGGCAAATATTAAGTCCAAAATAAACCTATTATGCCACAATCAAACACTAGTTTAGCATGTATATCTAGTTAGATCTCATTTTACTTGTGCAAATATGATCGAAATTAGTTACATTGCGCAATTAGATCATGTAAAAGATTCATTCTTTGTGTAGCATTAACGCTACGAACTTGTCTTCATGATAATTTTTCTATTCGTGGTCGGCAAATATAAGTCCAAAATAAACCTATTATGCCACCATCAAACACTAGTTTAGCATGTATATCTAGTTAGATCTCATTTTACTTGTGCAAATATGATCGAAATTAGTTACATTGCGCAATTAGACCATGTAAAAGATTCATTCTTTGTGTAGCATTAACGCTACGAACTTGTTCTGTGTGATAGTTATCAATCGCGGTTGGATCCCCATAACCGTTCGAATAAGTTCGTTGCATGCTACACATACACAGAAAAGTAATTTACTATTGTAATAAGTATATGTTATACGTTTCTTTTGTGAAAATGTGTTAATAATATTTTTAAATTTATTTCAAAACAGGATGGATCACTGCAGTTCACTACACATGCGATTTTTGAATGATTTGTGCAGAATTTGTGTAGGAAGAACATTATCTAAGAAAGATAAAAGGATGCAGAAGAAACCACGGTCCTATAGCTTATATCAAAGTGACCTGGCTAGTATTTATGGGATACATATCATGGACGATAGTGAAACAAAACATTCAACCACATTGTGTGTCAAGTGTGTAATGCGAAATCATAAACTCAAAATCAACAAGGATAGTAAATCTCTAGATCGAGCCAAATTGATAGCTACTAACAGTGCCCACATCTGGATGGAGTTTAATCCTAACCTAACTGTTTTAGAATGTTCCGTGTGTAGTCATCATCAAAGTATGAACTGTGGCAGCATAAAAAGAAAGATAGTTTTTGATAATTCTGATAATGATCATGATGTATCTGTGCCTGTGTTATTTCCTGCTACAGAAACAGAGGAAGATATTCTAATGCCAGTGACAGCAAGATTGTCTCCACAACTCACCAATAGTAATAACAATCCAACAAATTTAACAGTACCCACAGCTCGCCGTTGTCTTCAATATAATAATGGAATATTTTTACTTTTACTTTACTTACTTTTGTTTACTGTCCATGTTTCTCTTCCATAAAGAAGGATGGGCTGAATATTATATATTATATTATATATATATTTACTATATATAATCATATATGATCATGTATCTCTATCTCCAGTATTATGTATCCAGATTGTTGTTACATAATAAATAAAGATTGAGTTATACTCATCTTTGATATTGGATGCAAGAAATGACAATATACAGAATTTAATTTTGTTTTAAATAAATATCATAAAGCAAAATATTCTGCAATCATTGTGTTCAGTTGGAAAGTGAAATATATTTTGTTGGTTGAGTGAAATGCTATTGCGAAACTGTGTGTGCATTTAACGTTATTATACTATACACTGTATTCGTTGCCACAAGAGAAGGAACTAAACAAAGTTAAGAGGTTCTAAAAACACTTAATATGAAGAAAGAATTACTAAGAGAAATCAAGATTAGACAAATAAAATATTTTGGACACATTAAAAGAAATGACACCTTATTGAAGACCTTACTTGAAGGTAAAGTCAAAGGGAAACGAGCACGAGGTAGACAGAGATACGCAATACGTGTGGGAGAATAACATCACAAGATGGACAGGGTACAGTCTAGCAGAGTGCATCATCAAAACAAGAGGCAGGGGATGTTGAGATCTGTTGCAGCCAACCTTTGTTGCAGAAATGGTACTAGATGATGTCTACCTGCCAAGTTTCTGGCTTGCCTCCCCTGATTTCACCAAGGGACAATTGAAGGGTTTCTCTTATTTCCCTTGAATTTTCTAATTGCAATTGAATTGACAGTGGGCGTGAACAGTGAACACACCCACCTCTGGTTTATTGATTATCTCCTAAAAACTAAAAGTCTGTCCAGTTTCAGGTGTATATGAGTTTTTCATAATAATATTTTTAACATTTTAGACAAATGCATACAACAGAAAAAAGAACAAACTATTTGTTTAATTCGTGTTTAAATTCAAGATGTAGCAGGAGTACATTTCTTCTCTTTTTTGGACACAATAATTAGTCTTCCACTTCTTCCACGTCCTGTTTTCTTAATAAATCCTGCTTTATTTGAATGCTCCTCAGTACTCCCATACATCTTTATGTGGATATCCATCTCCGTGGGCCAGTGTTCTTACCATAACTGGTTTAGTGTATTGCAGTCTTGCAGAATATGTTCAGTGGTCTGTGCTGCCTGCCCACAAGGGCACAGAGGTGATGGGACCAGTCTCAGTCTATTTAAGTGCCTGTTTAATCTGTTGTGTTCTGTTCTGATGCGAAAGGTAATAACCTGTTTTGCTCTGTCGAGATACTGGTAATTGTCTTTTGGGTGGTCAACTTTCCTGATGGTTTTGATGAGTGTCCTTTTTCTTGGTAGGCGATTTCTTGGTCTTTTTGTCCCTGTGTTGATCCATCCTTTGCCAGCTGTCTGCCTTTTCAATTTCCTGGTATGCCACAGAGGGATGATAACTAATAAGGGGAGAATAATTAGTTGAAACAAATCTATTGACAATTGTTCTTATTATCTCCCTTCGATTGTAAACGTAAAACCGCCTTTATAAAATGTCAAGTTCTCTGTTTACGGTGATTAAATTAGTGGGTTTAACAAAAAAATAAAGCATTATGTTAAATCAAAGTGAATATCTAAGACACAATATTCAAATTTTCTTCCTGTAAACAGAGCCCTTTTTATATCTCGTACAGTTCACAAATGTAAGATTGCTGCTAAGATGTCAAAATTAGGACCTATAAGAAAAGACAAAAACATTGCGTGGTGTTGACTGTGATATGTGTTTTAGATTAGTGGTCAGCCCGAGTAATGTGTATGGTAGATTTATGATTAGCCCGTATATTGTAGACTGTGCTATGTATGATAGATCAGTGGTCAGCCTGTGTGATGTGGAGTGTGCTATGTATTATAGATCAGTGGTCAGTCCGTGTGGTGCGGAAACCAGAAAATGGAGCTCATATTAGTTGCACTATTACCTAACATGCACATCGTAAATGGTGACTAAGAAAGTTTTGAGGGTTGAGTTGGCTGACCCATTCCATTGACGGTCTAGTGATCCAGTGATCCAGAAGTCACAGGATTTCCTAGACAAAAAGGTGACTTTAGCTTAAGGCTGGAGATGGATTTAGCTGATATGTCAAGACCAACTATCACTTGGAAAAGCAAAATCAATGCTATAGATTCATACATGTCTACAAGAACCATTACTTTCAATATTAAACGCATGCGGTTGCATCTGTGGGTCCCACAAATGTCCCACTAGACAAACCACCCATGCAACAGAAAACCTTAGTAGATGACATGCGGTTATATTGAGGCTCCTTTATGGAAGCTTGTAGCATGTCATCTATACAATTATAGACATCCTCTGAGTAGAAAACTCATTCAATGGGCATTGCACTGAGCTGAAGTCTCCTGGGTATGAAGGAAAGCTCACAAAAAATTACCGCACTGCACATAGGAAGTAAGAGCTAAAAGCGCCCATTTCCTGTGGTTCCGAATCAGTAAATCAATATTAAATCGACAAATATATCTACTTGCATGGTCTATACTTCTATTGATAAGGGGGGGGGGGTGGTTAACTCCCTTTCTCTCTTAAGAAATCATACAATGTTTTTTTATTGCTAGTAATTTAGCCAAATGACGGGTGAAACCGCTCTAGTAACGATATTTTTTACAAAATAGGGTAATCACCCCTTACTCAGTAAAAATATGGAATTATTTTATACAAAAACGGAAGAATGCCTTTCTTACATTAGTTTTTTTTAAGGTAAAACCCCTTCCACATCGAAAAAGTCTCTACGGCCCTGATAGTTATCTATGGGCCTTTATGGAACAATGAACTCCACATCAAAATCCACTTAGTTTCTGCTTACGAAATGTTTGACAGGTAACAGTGTAGCTATTCTTTGCTCCCCTTCCAGTCCCTGCTAAACAAGGGCAGTTTTTTATTCACTTCTCCCACCCAGGCCCGGTAACACAAGGGCAGTTTCTATTGGAAATTAAGTTCATGTAACTACCATTGCTTTCAGATTGTTCACTAGAAACAAATTGTCAAAGATATTATTTCTTTTTAATTGTATCAAAGAACACAGGTTAGCTCTTTTGGAAATCTAATTTATTCATTGGATGATCCCCTGACAGACTCCTGACAATCACATAATATTTTGAAATAATTTAAGGCGTCTACAGAAAATACGTTATGACCACTGATCTATGTATAAATAGATTTAAGCCTTTACAATCGCCTGCGCTTAGTGTTACCATGCCCCCGTGTCAAAAAGCGTGCCAAACTCGTAAACATGATCACACTTCTCTTGTTTTCACGAAGCTATACCAAGTGTGTTGATTCGAACACGTGACACATTCGTTATATGCATATTAAACGTATAGAAACCGGGACACGTCACAACCGGGCGAGATATCAGGCAGCGATATAAAACCAAGACAATCCCCGTGAGACCGTGACTAACACACATATCTGCCATTCATATAAACAAACGCATATTTCCGCTATTATAGTGAAAAATATATTTATCAAGTCAAAATATTTTAAGTTTACATTTAAAAAAAACTCAACCAACAGAATATATGTTTTTATATTGTGAATTTGCGTTATTTTTTAAAGTAAATGCTCTCTGAACCATTAATTTTTTAAAAATCATAAACTGCAATACTAATTCAAGCAGGAAAGTTTCAATGTATGCTAAGTCATCCAATGAAGGAAAGATTCCAAAATCTAGCAATGGGGCGACTGAAAAGAAGCAGTTTTATCCATCAAACTCATAAACTGCAATTCCGTCCCCCCCTCCCCCCAGAAACGTGACAATGTACATATTCAGAGAATTGCAGTAATGGTATTGACTAGATGTTATTTGAGAAGGTGTTCCCTCTCCGCGAAGATCAGAAGAATGCGTGATCAGCAACTGACTGGGACACTGAGCTTATACACTTTTAGATGGCTAACGTCATGGCAAATAGAGCATATATAGGAATGCTCCCAGTTCTGTGACACTTATTCATAGTAAAAAATCCTCAGAATCCTCAGAAATAAAAAAAAAAAATTTCTTGTAAAATGTGACAATTAAGAATTTAAGTCATTAAAAACTATACATTATCACTGTATCCAAATATTTTCTTTTTTTTTCAAAAAAATGTATTCTTTACAATAAAACAAAATGAAATAATTTGACTGAACATTTGTTTTTAATCACAGAGGTAATTACAATAGTAAAAAAAAAATGACAAAAAAGTAGAGCGAAGCACAAAAATACGTTTAAGTGTTTGGGTGTAAATACAAATAATACTAAAATTTAAGTAACTACAAAGTTATTTCATGACAAAAAAGTCGAGTGAAGCACTTTCTAAGCAGCTCTCCTATACCCCCGTAATCCTCTCTCGAGGCGGTATGACATAGCAGGCGCCGACATCGAAAGCCACTCGGACGCTGAGTATAGCTCACCACTCAGCTGAGCACGTTTATGCTGTTAACATTCCGTACGACCGAAAACTTCACCCCGGTGACTTCGTCCTGTCTTAACATGTCATATGGGGAGGAACCAGCCTAGATCCCAAGCGGTACTGTGACGAGCGAGCTGACTCGACACTGGCTGAACCTTGACCCCGCGGTGGAGTCTAAGACATGTGAACGGACTACTGACACTGGTTCCCATACAAAGTCAAGAGCCAACTTTTGTAAAGTTCCGCGGGGAACTTGAACCTTATACGGACATTATACCTTAAACTTCATAATCTTATGTACCACACATTTTGTTACCCATGTCAACGGTGAGGGAAGAATGTCGCGCATATTGCTTTCAAAATACGTTTCTATATATAGGACAACGGGGAAAAGTTACATAAAATCTCTCAATATAAATTAGAGTTATTAATTTAAATGATATTGCCAATTATCAGATCCAAATATTTGTGTTTTGATGATTTATTAAAATCTCATACTTATTACCACCCTTGATTTTGGAGTGTATGCCCGGCTATGTCCCTTGGTAAATAAATGCTAATATCTTTAACTTCCGGTTCAAATAATGTTTTTGTTTTGCTGAATCAAGAACTTGTTGATTATTAATTTAACACATTAATATCGTAGAAATTAAATATATGTGTTACTGAAACGGATTTAATGATTTCCATATTTACATCATGGTTCGTTCAACCTTATTTATTTCGATAATGAAGATCTAAAACAAATTGCAATGAAACGAGAGACATGGAAGGAAAGCTGAGTGTTAGTGTTAGTGTTTGTATTTGTTAGTTAGATACTAAGAAGATAGTGATACTATATTCCTTGAATTATGCTACATTTCTACATAAAATGTAGAAAGACTACAAAGTCTGTACGTCAACCCTGAAAAAATGTTACATATTTTTTTCTAATGAATTTGACATCAAAATAATTTACATTGAAACATATAGGAAAAATAAATAAAACTTCTGACCACAAAATGTACCCAAGCTGATAATTTCTAACTTATCTTTTTGTTATTTTTAATAATAAAAGCCACAAACTCTACATTTTTTTGTTCGCGAAGACAAGACACATCTGTTGATCCTATTTCTATAATTTTTAGGTGCACCCAGAACTATTTAATATTAAAAATGGCAGCAAATTAGCATAATTAAAATGACAATAAATTATAAAACTATTGAATATAATTAAATACCACAGAAAGTATATATATTTGTGTTGGCAAAGGCAAGACGCATCTGTTGATCCTATTTCTATAATTTTTAGGCGCACGCAGAACTAATTAACCTTAAAAATGGTAGCAAATTAGCATAATTAAAATGACAATAAATTATCAAACTATTAAATATAATTAAATACCACAGAAATTATATATATTTGGGTTCAATACAAGAATCCGTGAACAAATCACATAACAACATACCAACTTTTAAATTTCATGTGCTATTGCACTATCTCGGAAAGTTAAAAAAGCCTTAACTTAAATAACCGATCTAGCGATTTGCGTGCAATGAACTGGCCATCCACCTCTCACTCCATGTGCAACGTGTCGAATAGTCTGTATATGCGACTTTTAGGAATTTAATTCCATCTAATTATGTTAGCTATGTGTTCCGTAGAAAGCTGTCCACTGATTCTTGTATTGTACCTATATTTGTATTGGCAAAGGCAAGACGCATCTGTTGATCCTGTTTCTATAATTTTTAGTTGCGCAGAACTATGTAATTTTAAAATTGCAGAAAATAGCATAATTAAAATGACAATAAATTATCAAACTATTAAATATAATTAAATACCACAGAAATTATATATATTTGGGTTCAATACAAGAATCCGTGGACAAATCACGTGACAACATACCACTTTTTAATTTCATATGCTATTGCACTATCTCAGAAACTTAAAAAGTCGCAAAATAAATTACCGATCTAGCGATTTGCACGCAATGAACTGGCTATCCACCTCCCACTCAGTGTGCAGCGCGCATGTCGAGTGGTCAGGGGCTCTCATCGTGCAATGTGTCGAATAGTGGACGCGTCTGTATATGCATCTTTTAGGAATTTCATTCCGTCTATTTATGTTAGCTGTTTATTCTGTAGAAACCTGTCCACTGGTTCTTGTAATGTACCTATATTTTTATTAGCATAGGCAAGACGCATCTGTTGATTCTATTTCTATAATATTTAGGTGCGCACAGAACTAATAAATATTAAAAATTGAAACAAATTAGCATAATAAAAATGAAAATAAATTATAAAACTATTGAATATAATTAAATACCACAGAAAGTATATATATTTGTGTTGGCAAAAGTAAGATCCTATTTCTACAATTTTTAAATTTTAAACTAAAATTAGCATAATTAAAATGAAAATAAATTATCAAACTTGAATATAATTAAATACCACAGAAATTATATATATTTGTGTTGGCAAAGGTAAGATCCTATTTCTACAATTTTTTAATTAAAAATTAAAATTAGCATAATTAAAATGAAAATAAATTATCAAACTTGAATATAATTAAATACCACAGAAATTATATATATTTGTGTTGGCAAAGGTAAGATCCTATTTCTACAATTTTTAGGCGCACGCAGAACTAATTAACCTTAAAAATGGCAGCAAATTAGCATAATTAAAATGAAAATAAATTATCAAACTATTAAATATAATTAAATACCACAGAAATTATATATATTTGGGTTCAATACAAGAATCCGTGAACAAATCACATAACAACATACCAACTTTTAAATTTCATGTGCTATTGCACTATCTCGGAAAGTTAAAAAAGCCTTAACTTAAATAACCGATCTAGCGATTTGCGTGCAATGAACTGGCCATCCACCTCTCACTCCATGTGCAACGTGTCGAATAGTCTGTATATGCGACTTTTAGGAATTTAATTCCATCTAATTATGTTAGCTATGTGTTCCGTAGAAAGCTGTCCACTGATTCTTGTATTGTACCTATATTTGTATTGGCAAAGGCAAGACGCATCTGTTGATCCTGTTTCTATAATTTTTAGTTGCGCAGAACTATGTAATTTTAAAATTGCAGAAAATAGCATAATTAAAATGACAATAAATTATCAAACTATTAAATATAATTAAATACCACAGAAATTATATATATTTGGGTTCAATACAAGAATCCGTGAACAAATCACATAACAACATACCAACTTTTAAATTTCATGTGCTATTGCACTATCTCGGAAAGTTAAAAAAGCCTTAACTTAAATAACCGATCTAGCGATTTGCGTGCAATGAACTGGCCATCCACCTCTCACTCCATGTGCAACGTGTCGAATAGTCTGTATATGCGACTTTTAGGAATTTAATTCCATCTAATTATGTTAGCTATGTTTTCCGTAGAAAGCTGTCCACTGATTCTTGTATTGTACCTATATTTGTATTGGCAAAGGCAAGACGCATCTGTTGATCCTGTTTCTATAATTTTTAGTTGCGCAGAACTATGTAATTTTAAAATTGCAGAAAATAGCATAATTAAAATGACAATAAATTATCAAACTATTAAATATAATTAAATACCACAGAAATTATATATATTTGGGTTCAATACAAGAATCCGTGGACAAATCACGTGACAACATACCACTTTTTAATTTCATATGCTATTGCACTATCTCAGAAACTTAAAAAGTCGCAAAATAAATTACCGATCTAGCGATTTGCACGCAATGAACTGGCTATCCACCTCCCACTCAGTGTGCAGCGCGCATGTCGAGTGGTCAGGGGCTCTCATCGTGCAATGTGTCGAATAGTGGACGCGTCTGTATATGCATCTTTTAGGAATTTCATTCCGTCTATTTATGTTAGCTGTTTATTCTGTAGAAACCTGTCCACTGGTTCTTGTAATGTACCTATATTTTTATTAGCATAGGCAAGACGCATCTGTTGATTCTATTTCTATAATATTTAGGTGCGCACAGAACTAATAAATATTAAAAATTGAAACAAATTAGCATAATAAAAATGAAAATAAATTATAAAACTATTGAATATAATTAAATACCACAGAAAGTATATATATTTGTGTTGGCAAAAGTAAGATCCTATTTCTACAATTTTTAAATTTAAAATTAAAATTAGCATAATTAAAAGGAAAATAAATTATCAAACTTGAATATAATTAAATACCACAGAAATTATATATATTTGTGTTGGCAAAGGTAAGATCCTATTTCTACAATTTTTAGGTGCGTGCAGAACTAATTAATATGAAAAATGGCAGCAAATTCGCATATTGCTGCTAGAGTTTGATATGATGAGATATTACTGCTAAAGTGCTGTCCATAGATTCATCAATAGGTTTTACCCTTCTCTCCCCACCCACCCATAACCCCAAATATTTAGGAAACTACAGTCTTGCTTAATTATGTATTTTAAAAATACACTCATCTGCCTTCGAGATCAACGTTTGTCTTAGCGTACATGACTTTCTTCTAACTCACACATTCTGTCTTCTAGCTCACACACCTGTCTTCTAGTTCACATATCTGTTTTATAGCTCACACATATGTCTTCTAGTTCACACATGTCTTCTAGATCAATGTTTGTCTTAGCGCACACAACTGTCTTCTAGCTCATACATCTGTCTTCTTGTTCACACATCTGTCTTCTAGTTCACACATATGTCTTCTAGCTCACACATCTGTCTTCTTGTTCACACGTCTTCTAGCTCACACATATGTCTTCTAGATCAACGTTTGTCTTAGCGCACACAACTGTCTTCTAGCTCACACATCTGTCTTCTTGTTCACACATCTGTCTTCTAGTTCACACATATGTCTTCTAGCTCACACATCTGTCTTCTAGTTCACACATCTGTCTTCTAGCTCACACATCTGTCTTCTAGATCAACGTTTGTCTTAGTGCACACAACTGTCTTCTAGCTCACACATACCGGTATGTCTTCTAGCTCACACATCTGTCTTCTAGATCAACGTTTGTCTTAGTGCACACAACTGTCTTCTAGCTCACACATATGTCTTCTAGCTCACACATCTGTCTTCTAGATCAACGTTTGTCTTAGCGCACACAACTGTCTTCTAGCTCACACATCTGTCATCTAGTTCACACATGTCATATAAGCTCACACATCTGTTTTCTAGTTCACATGACTATCTACTAGCTAACAAATTTGTGTTCTTTCTCAAAACAGGACACTGAAGCTTAAAATTGACTTATTCAAACTTAAAGAACAAAGTGGAGTCAGGAAAGCAACTATAGACAGACTGATTATCCAGTTGAATAAACATGTACCTCAAACACTTGGTAATGATGTTGTCTCGCTTTTCATGTTTATTTGATCACGTGAATATATTGTTGTTGACATACTTGTCACAATACAACAATTATATTTCATATACTATATATTCATCCAAGACTGGTAACATTACCTCTGTGTCTATGTGGACAGACAGCAGAACATATCTATGGAACAATGGAAAATGGAACAATGGAAAAGCAGATCTTTAAATGAATCAACTGATATCAAATAAAGCCGGGAAGGATGATATTGTGTTCCCAGATAGATCTCTCCGTGGTGGTGAGAAATATGTTCCTTTCATACCACAGTCTGCACATAGGACAGAGGTTTTGACTCTCCATGTGTTGCGGTCCGCTGCCTGCAATTTCAGTTCTTGTATGGTCCTGCAGCCTGTTATTTCTCCTTCTTTAAGAATGGTGTTTTTTAGGTTTGCTTTACTCCTTTCTCGTTTTATTTTATCCTCAGGCGTCCATATAAGGGCTTGTTGGTTTATTCTCTTTTCATCTAGTCTTAAAACATAACCGAGGTATTTCCATCTGCGTTTTCTTATGACATATTCTTGGTGTGCTTTCTTTCTTAAATCACTATTTGTGACGAAATCGCTCCATTTTATGTTCATAAGTTTCCAGAGACATTTGTTTTCGAAGCTGTTTAATTTTTGATCGGTTGCTTGAGTTGATTTCCAGCTTTCCCTTTCATATGTTAATACTGAGACAATATAGAAGTTGAATAGCTTTAGCTTGGTGTTTCTTCCTAGATCTTTTGACTTTCAGATATTAGTTTGGTAAATGTGCTAGCTGCAACTGCTATGCGTGTATTTATTTCTTTCATTGAGTCTCCATCAACAAACATTTGGTTACCCAAGTAATTAAAGTTGGAGACTTTTTCCAGTATTTTGTTGTTTACTGAGATGTTATTTGTTGAACTGGTAAGTCCCGTGATTTTTGATTTATCTGAAAATATGAGAAAAACTGGCTTGGGGTTTATTATAACTATTGATATTGAGAGTTCTCATGGAGCACAATGGGAAATACAGAATAATTGCTTCAATTATGATTATTGGGGTTAAAGTCAATACTATAAGTCTTTAATGCTTCATGGTTTACAACTTGTCTGTGATAGATGCTCCTTTTGACAATATGCAAATGAACAAAATATTCAGAACATCCATTGTCAAAACTATAACTATTTCTAAACTTCTGGATATCACATTGATCTATTGCCTGGGTGTGCTGATATTCGTGGTAATAAGAGAGCAGATAGACTTGTATCTGTGAATTTAAGATAAACACTGGTGATGTACTGAAGTTTGTGGTCATTTGCTGGAGTGGACACTGGGATAGATGAGGTATCTAGGAGGTATCCATGCTGCATCCAAGGCAATTCAGTATCTTCTTCTTCTTCGTTCATTCTCAAACTCCTCCAAATTAGCAGAATGTAGTCCAGAGAACGGAATGTCTTGTGTCATGGTTTACAGCAATGATGAAATATCTGCGCCTTTCGGTCTGACACATATGACTTTAGCATAGCTTTGAGTCATGTTGACCCTATATGGAATGGGACAGCCAACTCCATCCAATAACCTCCTTAGTCGCCTCTTACAACATGCATGGAAGGTAAACAATGTTGCTGTTCTTTACTTTCCTCCCAGACCTCGGTAACACATGGGCGGCAATTCAATATTATTTATGGTATAAATAGAACTGAGAACACGTCGAGTAGAATTAAGAGTGTTTATCCAGCTAGCTAGCCATGGGGACTATCAGCAAGCATATTCTTTGACATCTTCTCAGGGAGATGTAGAATTGTGGGTTTGCCTTGAAGTACAATAACATGAATTAACCAATAGCTTCTTTAATGTGATATTTCTTTAGCAGAACATCATCAAGCACTTCTACTCTCTGTTCTGTACAACCATCATCAAGCACTGCACTCTCTGTTCTGTGCAACCATCATCAAGCACTGCTACTCTCTGTTCTGTGCAACCATCATAATTTCTCCAGTGTCATATTAAGGAGGCCCTTTTCTTCTGCATTCTTTTTCAAACTCCTTCAGATTAACAGGATGTAGTCTGGAGAATTAAATGCATTGTGTCATGGCTTGCAACTTGGCTGTGATATCTTGGCCATTGGTCCTGACACATTTGACTTTAGCATAGTTTCTGTGTCATTTTACCCTGTAAGGGATGTGACAGCCAACTCGACCCCCTAAAAGCCTGAATCACCTCTTACAACATGCATGACATGTAAAATATTCACTATTATTTTCTCCCCTTTCAGGCCGGACAACAAGGGCGAAGAAGGTTCTTGCCAGAATCTTTTTTGCCTATTCATTTATTACTACGGATTAACTGTCTGTCAATATTTGATGTAAGTAAAACTGAAACTCTACATCTTTTTAAAATGTTTGATCTCTTCTATTCTATGACCCTTTTTGTATTATGAAAGTAAATATTAAATGTCTGCAATGAATAAATCATCAATCCACAGACAAAAGTCCACAAGTAAAAAGTACAAAGAGGAGTTTGTTGGAGGTCGTAGAAGCTCAAATTCAAGGTAGTAACAATATCAGTGTATTTGTTGTCCTCTATTTTGTTATATTTCTTATACTATATATTTATCCAAGACTGGTAACATTACATCTGTGTCCATGTGGGCAGACAATGGAACATATCCTGCAAGACTGCATTTCACTAAACCAGTTAAAGGAGGAACGCTGGCCTATAGAGACGGATATCTACAGAAAGATGTTAATTAATTTTGTCAGACCATCTTACCCAGTTGGCAGATGTTTTTTTTTCACCTTTTGATACAGACCACAGAGTTTGATGAATCCATTCGCTTGAAGTGTTTTCTAGTGCTCTTTGGGCACTCTTCTTCTGTGTTCGTTCTTAAACTCCTGCATATTAGCAGGATGTAATCCGGAGACTTCATGATCATCCTGTCATGTTCGTCCGTAATAGTCGATAAAGCCGATTTGGGATCAACTGTAAAAGGTAAAGGTAGTATGAGTTATGAACCAGTGTCATAACACACAGTTTCCCATAAGTGCTCATCTGTCTAGTCAGTGGTTGACCAGAAACCCCCATCGAAGATGGATGTGTCGTATTATTGGTGTAAATAAAACAGTGACTCAACGCAGAGAATTTCCATTCTCTGGACTAAATTCTGCTGGAAATTTAGTAGGTCCATTGTTCTGCCACAAGAGATATCCATTGGAAGTGTTGGAATGAAGAAAAAGACCGGAAACCGCCTGAAGAGGGTCATCGACAACACTTGCTAAATTAATATGGCACCTTCCCAGAGTTTGAGCCCTGGTATCCAACTTTCTCATGTCTGGTTTAATCATGGGAGTAATTTTTATTTAAACCACGAATAATGAATGGACCCATGTGACGTCAGTGACCCACAAAACTGTACTAAATTTGGTTTGTTGTACTGAAAGGAGCAGATATCTCAGACAGCTGTAAACCTTTATTTGGCAGATTCAGTTCTCCAGAATACATCCTGCTAGTTTACAAGAGTTTGAGAATGAATGCAGAAGAAGAAGTAACGGTTCATGCCTGGAACGTGTGCCTACCAATGTTTACAGCGCTCATAGTTTTTAAAGAATTATCTGGTCATAATTTTTTAATAGTTTGTGACATTGCAGAATACAATTGTTTAGTAGTTTGAAGCCAGGGAAATAATTAACGAAAATAGGAAGAACACAGTTTTTGCAACACAGCAGGAGGGGGTAGGGATAGAATTCGAATTAGTTGTAGGTAAAGGTAGGCCCCATGGCAGCCACCTGATGTCACGGATGAATATAACTTCATGCACTAAGCCACAGCAGCTATTAATCGGGGTGGCCAGTTCCCTTTCTTACTGTCTTTACCTCCCCTAACTCATGTGTCAGGTACCCTATTACAGCTGAGTCGACAGGAGGAGTGGTCGTGTCCAGCGAGAAATCACAACTGGAATTTTTGTTTGTCCGGACAAGGTGACCTGCCGGACCTGCTATGAATGTTGTAAGAGACAGCTAAGGAGCTTTAGGGGTGTACTTTTCTATCCTATCACATGGGTCAAAGTGACCATAAAGCCATGTCAAAGAATGAGTCTAGAGAACTGAGTTCATTATGTGTGGTTTACAGTTTATCTGCGATATCTCATCTTTCTGCGACACATTACATCTTCAGAATGACTTCTGGGTTACTTTAGTATTCTATGGGATGGGTCAAGCCAACCCCACATTTCCTTATTCAACTTTAACAACATACATGACAGGTCATAGTTTTGCTATTCTGAGCAACACTTTAAGATCCTGTCAACATACTGGGGGCAACTAAATCTTCATATCCATGACAAGGGGCTGGCTGTGATGTGTACTGACCCAAATAAACATTAATTAAAGTCAATATTATTAATTTGAAGATTTGTCACAACTTTCTCATTTTCAGGGGGATCTCCCTAGTGTAATGGGGTTAAGCTGTTCGCCTTGAGTTCAAGAGGTCATGAGTTCGAATCTGACTCATGTCATTTTGTGTATAAAGTGGATTTTTTCAGAGATCCCTGTGGGTTATCACTTGAAGCTATGGAGTTACGTGCTATGAGTGGTACTATTGGCAGGCAGCATGCCACTTTGTTGAGAGTGATGAGTATATATGGAAACCGAGTACAGTGAAGTCAATCCTCTACAACTTTTGAACCCTTTTTTTAACTTTTCTAATTTTCAGATAATGAGAGATAAAAAAGACAGAAAGTAGAACAAACTGCAGATAAGCATCAACAAATGACTTCAGTAGTGGAATATGAAGAGTTGAAAATAAAAATATTAGAGCTGCTGAAACCTCTTGATGGAGCTTTACTAACCCTACTGTCCATGAATGGAAACAATCAGGGCTTCATGATTGGGGTGCCAAAGAGGGAGTTTTAGTGGTGTACTTTGCTGTCCTATTACATGGGTCCTCCAATTGTGTTGTTAAATGTTGTGGGTGAAGTTGGAGTTGTCAGACTTTGGCTATTGTCAGCATGTGTCTCTTTAAGGTTTCTTTGATTGTCTCCATCCATCTAATTCTTGGTCTTCCTTGTTCCCTGTAGCCTGATCTTCACAAAGTGCTGGTTGCTTTGGTTCCATTCTAATGATGTGACTAAACCACCTTGTTTGCTGTCTCTCAATATAGTCTTGAGATGGTTTTTATTTCTTCTCTGATATCTTCATTTCTCTGTTGGTCTCAGTGTTTGATATTTTTAACTTTTCTCAAACATCTCATTTCTCGCAAATGTATTGTTAAAACCATACCTTGCAAGGTGATTTGGTGCCACTAGAATGGGCCTGGTTCGATTCCCATTAGTCTCAAAAGTTTCACCCCTTGGGGGAACTGTATGCTAAAGATTTCAATGTGGTACCCTTATGACCCTGATGGGTGCAGGTTTATAAATAGAATAGATATTTAATGTAAATAAAATTGTTAAAGATTATATGAAGTACTTTGTCATTTTTTAAAACCACAATGAATGACAGAATTATATCAAAGAATGATTGTCCAGATTTAGAGACATGTCTCAGAAATAAGAGATTTCTTCTACATCAATCGCTCTGATTCTGAAATATTTTTGAGTCATGACCCCATTTTAGAGAAACAAACTGATCTACGACCCCATTTTATGAAACAAAGTTACCCTCTACCCGAATACATTAAAACAATGTCTTAATATAGTTAAAAGAAAACATTCAAAATTATAGCTTTTTGCGTCTTTACAGATGGTCGAAAAGCTGGCCAGTGCAAAATTTCATATGAACAAGGAGACCCTCAAATTAATTAAATTGCCAAAATGCATAGTGTCTATGTTTCTCACGATTTCTTTCCTAGGCAAGTTTTATTGGTTGGTTGGTTAGTTGCTGATCCAGCAGTCCATGGGCTCATGCCCTTTGACCCAATGCTATTGTGTGATATATGCATGTGTTTGTCAGCTGTTCCATTTATGTTCCAGTAATGTGTTCCATTTATCTAGCCCTGGAGGGAGAAGCATTATCCTGATGTCATCCGGTGCTGTGCATTTAAAAAGGTTGCGGTCAACATTTTCATAGGGATGAGTGCACAGTCTGCACTCTGGATTGTGTGTCGTGGTTGAATTCTGTTCAGGTGATTGTTAAGCTGTACATGTTGTGTGGTGTGCAGTCGGAAGATGATACTCTGGTCTTTTCTTCCCAGGAGGTTGATGTTATCTTTAGGATTTGGGCTGGTCATATATTTATAGATTTCCCTCCCAGTGTTTCCCATAGCCCATCTGTTCACCCAATTTTCTTTAGTCACAGATTTCAGTATCATTTTAATTGTGTGCATGGTTGTTTATGTATATGGCTGTTCTTGTTGAACTCCCATCTTTACTAGTCTGTCTGCCTTGTCATTGCCAGGTGTGTTTGATTGGCCAGATATCCACTGCATAACAATGTAAGTAGCTGGTTGGCATGGTGATATATTTCCACCAGCTCAGGCTTACAATGTCCACCACATTCTAGTGCTTGAAGAGCGAACATAGAATCTGTGAAAATAACAATGTTTTGAACTTTTGATGGAAAGGCATCAAATATGGTCTTCAGGTGGTACAATGCAACTTCTAGTGCTGTTATTTCAGCTTCATAGTTAGAACATATCTCCCCACAGGCATCAAACAACTCATCAGATGTTTTGTCTGGATATTCCATATAGACACCATAACCTGTTTTGATGGTAGTTTTGAAAGCAGACCCATCAGTATAGACATGAATCCATTGTTCTGGGTAGGTGTCTATTGTTTTCTGTGTTGCTTTCATAAGACTTACTGGGTCTGAACTTTTCGGTGCATTATTTCTTAATTGTGTCTTGATTTCCGGCAATTTAAAACCTGCATGTTGTGATAAACATTTTTATACTCTTTGCAGTTCTTGTCTCGGAGGTGATAGCTGCCTTTTATTTCATCGACATGGCTCAGGGCTGACTTTTGTTTTATTCTGTGGTTTGGTTGCCAGTTTTCTACAAGTTGTTTCTGCAAATGTAGAACCCCTTGAGATGTGGAGAGATATGGCTTCAATGGAGGCTTATGAAAGAAGCAAAAAAAATGAACAAAGACCACCCAAATAAACAAGCCAGTTTTATTAAGATGTTGCTTTATCAATTTTTACTTGGAGGCTTTGAATGATAATTTAAACAAGAAAACATGATCAGCCTTTTGATATAAATGTTGAAAATGTTTTGTGTATTGTAATTTGTAGGTTTTCTTGTTTACACATCATAACACCCTAGTTTTAGTGATAGTTCGTCGTGTCTAAATGGACCATTATAAAAACATGTGTTTTACTTAAGTACATTTTTAGATAAATTTAAACAAGATTATATGTGAAAGTAGATATGCTTTCAAAATAGGCAAAAAATTGCCAAATATTTCGTTTTTTGCATTCATTCTCAAAATCGATTGGTAGAATGTAGTCTAGAGAACGGAATGCATGTGTCATGGTCTAGAGCCTTGTTGAGATATCTGCACCATTCGGCCTGTCATATTCAACTTAATCATGAGCAGATATTTAAAATGGCAACCCTATGAAAGAGATAGAAACCCTGTGAAAGAGATGGAAACTATGAAAGAGATAGAAACCTCGTGATAGAGATAGAAACCCTGTGAAAGAGATAGAAACCTCATGAAAGAGATAGAAACTATGTGAAAGAGATAGAAACCTCATGAAAGAGATAGAAACCCTGTGGAAGAGATAGAAACCTCATGAAAGAGATAGAAACCTCGTGAAAGATAAGAAACCCTGTGGAAGAGATAGAAACCCTGTGGAAGAGATAGAACCGTCGTTAAAGAGATAGAAACCCATGAAAGAGATGGAAACCCTGTGAAAGAGATGGCAGCCCTGTGAAAGAGATGACAACTCTATGAAAGAGATGGCAACCACATGAAAGAGATGGAAACCATGTGAAAGAGATAGAAACCCTGTGAAAGAGATGGAAACCCTGTGAAAGAGATGACAACTCTATGAAAGAGATGGCAACTCTATGAAAGATATGGCAACCCCGTGAAAGAGATAGAAACCCAGTGAAAGAGATAGAAACCTCGTGAAAGATAAGAAACCCTGTGGAAGAGATAGAAACCCTGTGGAAGAGATAGAAACCCTGTGGAAGAGATAGTAACCCTGTGGAAGAGATAGAAACCTCGTGAAAGAGATAGAAACCCTGTGAAAGAGATAGAAGATGGAGATCCGTTGCAGTCAACGCTTGAAGATTAGACTTGAAATAGCCACGACTGCAATGCCCAGATTAAATACCATATGGGAGAGCAGAATAAGTACATCAGTGAAGATACGCCTAGATACCATTGTATGACATGTATACCATTATAGGTCATGTCGTAGTGTGAGACTCTGAATTGGGCGAGAGGTTCACACTGTCAGTGAACGACACCTCGGCTAAGAAGACGAAAGTGACATGGTCCAACTCTTCTCGTGGATGAGAAAAGGTTCAGCATCCGGTGGGCATAGGCACAGAACGTCGAATTACACGAGGCAGGTTCACAGACGGCGGAACACCTCGCGCGAGATTGACGTGAACGACAATCGTCTTGGCGAAGAGTCACTACATACCCACGTGACTGTCGACAGATAGGTAGGCTGTCACGGGCTAGGGAAGCCTACTACCCGAATTAAAGGCATGACAAAAATGGATGTGCTGGGCCTCGGATGTCTAGACCACAAAGTTAGCCAATCGAGGTACAAATAATACAGTTCAACTGTGGAACTTGTGGCACAGCGTACTTCGCTCTCGCCGGCGGAAATCTCACGATTTATTCGTTGTGGTTATAAGATAATGAACGCAGAAGAAGAAGAATATGTCATGCATACCATATGTACCAATATAGACCTATAAATCTAAAAAATACATTTTCTATTTGTATGGGTACACAGATTTCTAGTTAAGATGTTGAGAAGAATATGCTATGTAATATGTCACTGTCATTAGAAGCGCTTAAGAGAGTTTCATGGCTAGGCCTATATCAATCAATAAACCATAACCCTATACGGTCGTAGGGGTGTCACATTGGTTGCTTCAGCACACAGAGTCCTCCAGCGAATTATATCATCAGCGATGCGGATGAGTGTGGAAATAGATGGTCCTGTCCATTCCTTGATGTTGTCTGTCCATGCCTTTATTTTCCCTCCTCTGTTTCTCCCCCCTTCGACAGTTCCCTGTAGTATTGTTTTTGACAAGGAATCATGTCTGCATACATGTCTGAACCATGCTAGTTTTCGTAGTTTCACTATTGAAAGCAATGGTTCCTGAACTCCTGCACACATCTCTACTTTATTTCTTACGTACACATTGGTTTTATGTTCCCTATAGGAAATTCGTAGAATTTGTCTGTAGCATTTGTACTCGAAAACCTGTAATCTTCTCAGGCCTATATAGGGACCTACCACTGACTCTAAAATATGTATGCTAAGTTTGGCAATAAATAAACAGGATAGTGGAAAAATTAGAGGCAACAGTGATGTGGTTATGTAGAGGAAAGTGTTGACAAGACATAGAGGATTTATTTAATTGTAGTTGGATTATCCCATATGTATTCCATCCTTCTCAACAAAGCGATACCGCCAGCCGAGAGTAACATTCATAGCACGTAATTATGCAGCTTTAAGCTAAAATTGCTATAATTCATAGGTAGGTAGGTTAATGAGTTTGCCTCTCTTTTGGAGAGGCGTGCCACTTTCAAGAGGACAAAGTCCAATTAGGCTATATTAGGATACAAGCTATAATTCACGGGGGATTACCGCCATCTTTGTTAGCATATTCTTTCCCGTGTCCTTGAGTGACGGGCGTGCCGAGGGGGTTGCGGTCGCATCGGGCATCAAAATGCCCCTCAAAATAATGAAAACATTGAAATGGGATTTAAGTCCCTTTGCCATGCCAAAGTTGATGCCCCGCAACCAGTAACGTAACGAGAGGGGGCGGAGGTGTGGACCTCCCCAGGCGGCACCATCGGGAGGGCGAAAAATGTATTTTCTTCCAGGCTTTCACAATCACTGCCATATTTTTTTTATGTCGCAAGGGAGAAAAATAATGATTCCGCCCCGGGCGCCATTGACCCACGCTACGCCACTGATGAGCTGTAGACACCGCTATTGATGACACCCCTAGGCTGAGATTTGGAGAATTTGGTATTAAGTGATGTAGTTATAGAACTGGAGGCTTGCCGCGAACAATGAAGATGATGTTGAATCAATGAGACACAGGAACAATAAGAATGAATACCATTCTACATCTGCCAAGGAAGACTGAGAACATATAGGTTTGTCAGGAGTGCAAATGCATCGATTCATAACAACAACCATCATTAATCTTACGTTGCACCAGTGTCTACTAGGGGATTAATCGCAACTTGAAAATTAACCATAATACAGTAAAATCCTATTATAACAACTTGGTCCGGACTGATGAAATATTCATATGCAAGTTACAGCACATATTCGTTATATGCAGTATAAACAATCAATAATAAAACTAATTGGAGATTTTAAAGTTTTGTTAAATAGGGAAAATTATTGAAAATGTATTGGCTATAGAGGGATTTATCTGTAGTGTGTGAGATCATTCAATCGTGTCCGTTCTTTGTGGCCAGTTCTCCAGCGTTGATTGTGTCTCTTACCCAAATGTCTGTTATTAATTATATTTATTTGTGAATGTGTAGAGGCTTAGGTTTAGACATGACCAAGTCAAGGTATAGACCTCTTAAGAGAAAGTAAACACGACTTCATTCGTGACGTTTTTGATTATTGTTGTGATTTTCGTTGGCCACTATTGATATATTGTACTTGGAGTCGCATGCCAAGAAATGTCAAGGCTGACCAACGGATGCACAAAATAATCAAAAATATGTATTTCAGGTCATGTTTACTTTATGTACAGAGGTCTTTACTATCGACGGTCACGATTTAGGTATGTTGGTGATCGTCTTCTACACTGGATATATCGATCAGTGCTCAGATCATCGCATCAGTGAATTTCTTGGAGCATAGAGACTGATGGTTCCGATTCTGTGTTGGTTATTCTTTTTGAAAATGTGTTTTTTTAGGGACACGCCTATTCTCACTGTCAATTCACGCATTCTTGATACTACAGCATACGAGTACCTTCAAAATCCCCCGAACGTACAGACTCACGTAGTGTATTGAATATGTCTTCACTGTCTATATGTTGCCGATCTTTTATAGTGGGTGAACTATCGAACGTGTCTGCTTTTTTTTTTACAACACATGTGTATCCAGGGACAAAGATGAAAGCTCGACTTCAAATGCGATGTCGCAAGAAATGGGATGTACTGTGGATTTAAAAGAATGTTCGTAGTAGTGTAAAGACAGTACACAAAATCATATGATCAGAGAACATATGGGCGTGTCATGTTGTAATCAGTTGTACTGATTTAATGTCTAACAATGAATATGATTTTGCACTGCGAGACGCATTTCTTAGTCATATCCAATGACTCCAGTGATCACCTACTCACAGTAGGCCTACTTGTTGGACTCTGAATCCTTCTCACTGAGTCGCCCGTGTGTTGCCAGGGAGCAAAGAATATCAACACTGTTTACCTTCCACGCATGTCGTAAAAGGCAACTAAAGAGGTTATGGGATGGAGTTGGCTGTCCCATCCCATATAGGGTCAGCTACCTAAAGCCATGCTGAATTCGGATGTGTCAGGCCTAAATGCGCAGCTATCGCAGCAATGCTGTAAACTATCTTCTTTCGTGGTCCCCCGATGTCTAAAATAAAAATAGTCAATGACTTTCTGTACAAATCACAGAGAATTTTTGAATTTTACCTCTATAAATCATGTTTATTATTCAAATAATTACCTTCTTGCAGCGCCCCCACTCGGTCCTGTCTGTGGTCATCCGATTTTAAAATTAATGTCTGTGGCCCACGGGTGAGCATTTAACACACTTTGATAACCACTGGTACAAATCACATTTGTGTTATCAGTAGGTTAATAGATGAGTGCATTGGCTTCTCGGTGCGCTATAATATCCATGTTCAGAGTCGGTAAAGCGATATGACGAAGCTTTGTATGTATAATTGATACCCAACCCTGGTGATAGGAACTTTCGTAGATCAGTGATCACATACAACAATCGGCACGGCACTTGATGAAGAATATAAAAAAATTCTTGATGTATCTGGTCAAAATAAAATTCAAACTTTCACTGACGAGAAGACCGAAGTAATGAAGATAGGAAGACAGAAAGAAACACCAACATATATATATATTGGAAACAACAGACTTAAACAAGTGACAGAATTCACATACCTAGGAAGCAATATAACAACAGACGGCAGGAGCAGCAAAGAAATACACAATAGATGTAGTAAAGCATATCAAGCCCTAGGACAAATGACACCAATTTTCAGAAACAAAAATGTAGATTTAAACACTAAAATAAAACTATTCAAAACAATTATTATACCAACGCCAAACATGGACAACGACAGCACAAGATAAACGTAAACTTGTGACAGCTGAAATGGCATACTTGTGCATAATCCTAGGAATATCGCTGACAGAGTGAGAAATGAAGACATTAGACAAAGAACCTGTACCACTTCAATCTTGGAATATATTAAGAGGCAACAGATAACATCGTTTGCACGCATCAGCAGACTACCATCAGACAGTATACCACAGAAAACTATGCTGCACAGATACAGTTAAGGCAGACCTAGAGGCCACCACGAAAACGATGGACCACCGAAATAAAAGAGGCGACAAACTCCACAATATAAGCCTACTCAGCACACGCGAAGGCCATCTTCAGAAAACTCTTCTACCCCTGACGCTGAAAAACAACAAAGGGTTTAGCGAATAGATATATAGATAGACTGACGAAAGAAATCTGGCAGGGTTGATAGTTGCTACATATCTTGTATTATTGAGCAGACGAATAGCAAACATACGCATCCAAATATTGTCATGTTCGCGTTCTGTTACCTCTATACTATACCACAATGAATCTGTGCCAGTGTGTTTTAATGCCAGTTCTTCTGTTATCAGTCCACTTGAATATGTTTGTTTTATTTCAGACGAACAGAGCATATATATATTTTATGAGCTTCCTCTGTGGGAAGTACTAGCTATGTCTGCGGTTATGGTATTATAAGCTAGCTAACTTACACGAGGGGGTCAAATGCACCTACCATATATCTCAGAGGGGATTGTTGCAGATATCAATATGAAGAACCACTAAACCAGGGTGATGATTTTTTCAACTCGTTTGTAGACAATTCAGGACTTAAAGTGGTTATTTTTGGACACTTTTTTTTTTACCAACGGTTCCAGGGCTATTCAATTATATTTACTCGGGGGGGGGGGGGGGGGCCAAAATGGGGATCAAGGGCCAGATTTATAAAAAAAACACCTTGAATGATTTTATATAATTAGGTCTTTTATAACTTTATTTCACTGTTTTAGCAATGATCCTCGGGCCACTTACTAGACCTCCGCGGGCCGGATTTGGCCCGCCAATTGAATAGCCCTGTTAGACCATACGTAATTCCATCAATCTAACAACCTTGATGCTTAAGATAACTTATCTTATGTCTGAGGAATAAACATCACATAAAAACAACAACAACCAAGTCTTACTTTTTATATATTTTTAAGTAAATGATTAGAATATTAAGGAGGAATTAACTTCAAATTTAATGAAGATCTCCAGATGTAATTTCAATTTGACTGAAAATCTCACAGATGTAACTTCGATTTGAATGAAGATCTTCAGATGTAATTTCAATTTGAATGAAGATCTTCAGATGTAATTTCAATTTGAATGAAGATCTTCAGATGTAATTTCAATTTGAATGAAGATCTTCAGATGTAATTTCAATTTGAATGAAGATCTTCAGATGTAATTTCAATTTGACTGAAGATCTCCAAATGTAACTTCAATTTGACTGAAGATCTCCAGATGTAACTTCAATGTATTAATTATGCATGCCAACTGGATGATGGAAAAGGAATGTCACAAAATGGAAAAATTAATTTCTCTGTTATTCATGGAGGCCAGAGCAACATCAGCAAACATCTATTTAATAAAATGTATATTTGTTTTGATCACGTCAAATTATGGACAACAAATCTCTTGTATCATTTTGCACAATTGGATGGTTTCTGCAGAACTTTATTTCATACCTAAATTACTCCAACTCTCAGTGATAAACAAACCTAAATTACTCCAAATCTCAGTGATGTACAAACCTAAATTACTTCAGCTCTAAGTGATGTACAAACCTAAATTACTCCAACTCTCAGTAATATACAAACCTAAATTACTCTAACTCTCAGTGATGTACAAACCTAAATTACTCCAACTCTCAGTAATATACAAACCTAAATTACTCCAACTCTAAGTGATGTACAAACCTAAATTACTCCAACTCTCAGTAATATACAAACCTAAATTACTCCAACTCTAAGTGATGTACAAACCTAAATTACTCCAACTCTCAGTAATATACAAACCTAAATTACTCTAACTCTCAGTGATGCACAAACCTAAATTACTCCAACTCTCAGTAATATACAAACCTAAATTACTCCAACTCTAAGTGATGTACAAACCTAAATTACTTCAGCTCTAAGTGATGTACAAACCTAAATTACTCCAACTCTCAGTAATATACAAACCTAAATTACTCTAACTCTCAGTGATGCACAAACCTAAATTACTCCAACTCTCAGTGATATGCAAACTGAAATTACTACAACTCTCAGTTATATACAAACCTAAATTACTACAACTCTAAGTGATGTACAAACCTAAATTACTCCAAGTCTAAGTGATGTACAAACCTAAATTACTTCAACTCTAAGTGATGTACAAACCTAAATTACTCTCAACTCTCAGTGATGTACAAACCTAAATTACTCCAACTCTCAGTGATATGCAAACCTAAATTACTACAACTCTCAGTTATATACAAACCTAAATTACTACAACTCTCAGTAATATACAAACCTAAATTTCCCCCACTCTAAGTGATGTACATACATAAATTACTCCAACTCTAAGTGATGTACAAACTTAAATTACTCCAACTCTAAGTGATATGCAAGCCTAAATTACTACAACTCTCAGTGATATGCAAACATAAATTACTACAACTCTCAGTTATATACAAACCTAAATTTCCCCCACTCTAAGTGATGTACATACATAAATTACTCCAACTCTAAGTGATGTACAAACCTAAATTACTCCAACTCTCAGTGATATGCAAACCTAAATTACTATACTCTCAGTTATATACAAACCTAAATTACTACAACTCTCAGTTATATACAAACCTAAATTTCCCCCACTCTAAGTGATGTACATACATAAATTACTCCAACTCTAAGTGATGTACAAACTTAAATTACTCCAACTCTAAGTGGTATGCAAGCCTCACTTACTACAACTCTCTGTGATATGCAAACCTAAATTACTACAACTCTCAGTTATATACAAACCTAAATTTCCCCCACTCTAAGTGATGTACATACATAAATTACTCCAACTCTAAGTGATGTACAAACCTAACCTAAATTACTTCAGCTCTAAGTGATATGCAAGCCTAAATTACTACAACTCTCAGTGATATGCAAACCTAAATTACTACAACTCTCAGTTATATACAAACCTAAATTACAACTCTCAGTTATATACAAACCTAAATTACTCCAACTCTCAGTGATATGCAATGCTACAGGCATGAGGACTGTTCCCGGATGCAAAGATATGCGCACAGGACCATCATATGACCTTATATTACTGCAATTGGGGAAGGAATCACTGGAAGTGCAATGTTAAGCAGCAACAACGGCAGATTTAATTAAAGGTCAATACATGTCTACATTTTACCAAAACTCCAGTCCTGATGCTATGCAGATTCTGCCATGGATGGGATTTTCAGATGACTTCTGTCAAGTGATGTACACAAGAACTGCAAATGAGCAAAAATGCAGTGGTGGAGTGCAACGTTTTTATGTGAGCGGTGTGCATTTACAGCATGCCACGCTGCATCGGAGGAGAGGGCAAGATCATGGAGGCGAACGAGAGTCTATTCACCAAGCAAAGGGCGAACATGAGATGAGTTTTACATCAGCAGTTGATATTTGGAGGTATGTGTTGTGAGATAAAGATCTTCCTGCTGACGATTGAGAACAGAATTATCAACACTCTAATGAGGGCAATAGTTGAAAATGTGGAGCCAGAGTCCACCATATACCCCAACTGCTGGAGAGGATGCTAAACTATCGAGATTGAGAGAGCCGATTTTGTGCACCACAGTGAAACAGTTGACAGTGAAGCACAGGCTAAAACTATGTGGATCCAGGTATGAGGGCCATACTCAAACAGTTGAGCGAATGTGGGGAAGTGTGAGGTGACGGAACAAGAGGCACTGCAGAACAGCATGTCACCATATGAAAAACTTCCGGGCAGAGTTCATGTGGCGATCTAGGCTGCGGACAAACGTCAATCTATTCTATGCCATACTAAAGAAAATGAGCAGATACTGGCCATCTGTTTAACACGCCTTTTCCCACCCAAAGAACTATCCTAAAAATAATTCCACCAATACAACGTTCCTAAAAAATATCCAACCTTTTCTGTCTGTAACTAAATATATATGTCAACATCCCACTAAGATGATTATATCCAAGGAAAACAATCATTGGAAAAAACGAAGAACACAGATTTGCCTACCGCTTGTAATTTATTTTATTACGCTTTCTGCCAAAAAAAAGGTAGAATCATTTACAGAGAATGTACCATATTTTATCTATGTTCCTTCAATGCTGAATGCAGAAACTAGTGCTCTCCAGTTTGAGCGATGTGATGCTACTGTGTATACAGGTAGTTCTTGTATGTTATTAAGACTCATAGTCATACTCTTTTTGATGGTTGTTCTGCAAAGAGTTTCTTTTTCTCTTACCATCTGGAACCGATTTTAGTGCTTGCAGTGGCAGTATTTTTTCATTTATTGTACATATCAGATGTAGTCTACTGTTTTCTTCTTATTGTTATTGAAACAATGCTGTTTGGTGTTTTTTCTTTGCTTGTTTCACTTTCCCAGGCCAATATTTAATAATTAATTTACTTTGAAATTAATTTAATTTATTCTGTGCTTTTGTTACTTTTCAGCTTTTGCAACCATATTTTACTATTACATTGGGGGTTAACTAGTCATAGTTTAGTATATTTACTTATTGTTTATTTTATTTCCAGATGTTTTTTAGGTGGCTGAGTGCTTTTTAGCCAAAGCAATCCCAGTAGAAATCTCTTTTGTTGTATCTTTTCATTTTGCTGCTTGAGTAGGAAATAATTATCAACTTTCACAATTTTTCTCAGTAAGTTCATGCTCTTAGGCTTGGAAGTGTTGACTGTGAAGGCCTATTTGTTCTGACAAATAAGAAATTTCCTGTGCCTTATTAGAAGTAGAGCTTAATAAGGCGAGGGTAACACCAAGAGAAGTAACATCAAGTTGTCCGCAAAAACAAGAGTATTGTCTGTCCATTTTATATCAAAGTGTTCACTTTGGGCATAGTTTTTCCTGATGCAATCTACTATCAATATTGCATGTTTCTTGTAAGGAAGTTTCCAGGAGGTTGCGTGTGAATTGTAGTTTTCATGACCCAATTTACAGCTAAGCTAAAAAGCAATGGTGACATAATGTAGCCTTGTTTTACTCCTATTTCCCTGTCATAGGGGAAGTCATTAATAATATACAAATAATACTTATAACACGGATATCATTGGTGTGGAAATGCCATAAAGAACACTTAAAAATAATCAACAAGAATAAAACCTGATGATTATTACATGAAATGAAAGTATTCATATATATATACATGTCATCAGATTACAATTTTTACAGTTTACATCATATCAAGTACCATCTCTAAATCAAAAACTGATTTGAGATCATCTGAGGTCAAAGTGACTGGATCACCTGAGCTCAAACTCCCATTATTTTTTTATGGTCAAAATGTTATGACACAACTAAATTGGACTCATGTCAAAATGGAATGTACCTCACCATATAATGTGCTTTTTATTTTAAACAAAATATGTAGTTTATAATGACACTATTATTTATTTGCCTTTTTATAATTCTATTCCATAACTTTCTCTTGGCTGATTTTCAAAACCTTTCTTCTTTTTCTGGTTTCATTTGGGCTGGTGACCACAATTGAGAAAATACTGATTTGAAAAGAATGAGTTAAGACATATATGTGCACAATATGCTTGCAGAAAGACATCAACCCCTGGTAGATAATACAGAGTGGGGTTATGGAAAGATGGAACTACACATCAGTAGTGTGATGATGTCAGGTCTTAACCCCTTAGCTGCGGAGGTATCCTTTAGGATATGATGAGGGGTAGCCACCATCTTGTTGTGGTCTTCTTCTTCTTAGTTTCTCAGAGAAACAATGTGTCTGGGTGCTTTATTATAAGCATCAGATCTATTTTTCCCTTGGAAGCTAAGAAGAGGATGGTCTCCGCAAAATGGTGGTGACTTTTCATTGTATCCTTAAGAATACCTCAGCAGCTAAGGGGTTAAATACTTGAAAAATGATATGACATGTGTGGAAGCTCAATCAGTGTCTCAGAAAAGTTATGAGCATTAGATGACAAGATAAGATTCCACTGTTCTTGACAGAGCTGCTATCCCTAATGTTGACACTTTTCTGATGTCATAGATTTGTTGGGCAGGTCATGTGGTATGTATGTTAGATCATCGCCTGTCAAAGATACTTGTCTATGGTGAGTTGCAGAAGGGCATAAGTTCTCAAGATGGCCAAAAGAAGTGTACAAGGACTCATTGAAGACCAAACTAAAAGCTTTTGAAATAAACCATGAAACATGGGAAGACTCTGCATCAAAAAGAACAACATGGAGCACTACAGCCAGAAAAGGTGCAGCATCATGTGAAAAAAGAAATGTAGCAGTCCAACTGCTGAGAGTAGCTAGAAAGTAGCTAGTTAGCACACATTAGCTAGAAAGCCACAGTAGATCAAACACTATCTGCAGTGGTCATCACATGCCTAAACTATTCAAGGCTTAAACTATTCATGTGATCAGCACATGGCTTAGTAGCCATATATGAACTCATAGTCAAGGACATAACTCTAAATGAATTACATAATGTGGATGTAACAAATGGTCATCATCACTTGTGACAATCAACTTGAATAAATACTTGAATCTCATAGTACAGATATTTATACTGCAACCAACAAATACTCAAGCTTCCACATCATTAACACAAAATCAATACAATTAGTGGATAGGAATGTGGATAAATTGTTTGATAAAACATAATATAAACACAAATTATGGATAATAAAATAAAATATATGTAATAGTAGTAAATCAAACACTGTGTAAGTTGACTTCAACATAAGTAAAACAGATTTCCATGGCTATTGCAACTAAGTATTGAATAAACCAAAAATATGAAGAGTAGAAGATGTTACAAAAGTATGCCAATGCTATAATAGGGAAGCATAGCACAAGGAAAAAAAACTGATAAAGAAATGCAAATAAATGCAGGACCAGTGTTACAGGTGTTAAAGGCATTAAATATAAATAACCAAAATATCAGAAGATGTCAGACAAAGTGGAGTGTGTCGCAGTAACCAAACAAATGAATGAAATACTATATAAAGTACTAAGGTTACTATTTAAAGCCTAAATATCAATGTAAAAAATAAATAAATAGCAATAAACAAAGGAACAAGGACTGCATCTTGTGGTAAGAAAGATTTCTTCAAATAATCATTAACATTTATATTTTGACTTTTCATGTTTACAGTTCAAGTGTTTCTTGAGAAAGGTCCCAGTTGGACCAGAACATGGAAAATAGTCCTTGTTCTTTTGTTTATTGCTATTAATTTTTTTTTTTTTACACATTGATAGTTAGGCTTTAACTAGTAACCTTAGTACTTAATAAAGTATTAAAGGCATCAAACCACTGATATGTATGTATTCACATTCTCCCTATTGAAGCTTTTTTTAAGGATGTTCAAGACATCACTTGCATAATTCTGAATTTATGAGATACTGGACAGACATTACAGACTTAGGATTGGTGTAGCTGCTACAGACAACTTGGATAAACTGCTGCAGACAACTTCAAACAAGCTGCTACACACAACTTTAAGCAAGCTACTGGAGACAACTTCAGACAAGCTGCTACAGACAACTTTAAGCAAGCTGCTTCAGACAAGCTGCTGCAGACATCTTTAAGCAAGCTGCTGCAGAAAACTTCAGTCAAGCAGCTACAGACACCTTCAGACAATCTGATATTGACAACTTTAGACAAGATGCTACAGACAACCTCAGACAAGCTGATGTTCAATATAAGCATATCAGAAAACAGACAAAAATTACTGAATGGTTCTCATGATTTCTCCCACACATATTTATGTGCCTGGAAATTCAATGTTCTTATGAAGCATTAGTAATATTCAGGGATCTTGGTTACGGCATTTGCCTTGTGCTCACAAGTTTGATTATGATGGTTTTTTTTACAAGTGTCTTTCGTGCATACATCAGCAGAAGACCGGGCTACAATGCATGAGGAAGACCAAGAACTAGATGGGCAGAGACAATCAAAGAAACATTAAATAGACACAGACTTACCATGGCCAATGCAACTCAAATGGCCAAAGACAAAGAACTCTAAATTCCCCCTCACAACACTTAACGGCACAAGTGAAAATGACAATAGATAGATAGTTTACAAGTGCATTTTTCTGAGATTCCTGGAGATTACCGATTGAAGCTAAGCAACTATGTGCTCTAAGAGATACTCTTAGCAGGTAGGTTGCTGCTCTGTTGAGTGATAAAATATGTAGTTGAATACTCCACTACAATGAAGTCAATTCTTTGAGTATTTTTAGGTCCTAAATCTTAAATAGGAAATGATAGTATCAAGGAAAAATATTTTAATTGTGCATTGCACTTAGCAAAAAATGTACATAAAGCACCTAATGGTGTTTGCCAAACATAACCAAATCAACTTTGTCTGCAACTCTTTTGCATCCTGTCTGGGACAGGTGAATATCTCCAAAAGAAGAGAAACTTAACTCTTGAAGGACTCTATTCACTGTGTCTGTATTTGTAGAAAATCTTTTGGACACAAGATCTCTTTTAATACATTGAATTACATGTTCTCTCTCCAAAGGTAAGAATGGTAAAAATGCATCAATTAAATGCTCATTAACAAATGCTGAAGACCATACATCTAATTCTGAAGTAAAGATAGAGCTAAAATGTTCTTGAGTAAGTTGTTCTCGTTTGTTTGTGGGTGAATCCAGCAAAAACTTTAGGACAACTTTGTTAATATCATTTGCATGAGAATTAGAAAGCAGCAGGAATATTGTTGGGCTTGATGAAGAGCATGGCTGAGTCAACAAGTTTATAGCTTCAATTAAGCCTTCAGTGACTCCATGGAAGGCTTTATCCATCTCATCTATGACAATGATATTGACTACACATTGAGAAAAGTTTCCAAGTATCCACTCCTTTATTTGTAGATGATAAACATCCTTAAATGACTTATGAGGAAAGTTGAGTGGAATGATATAATTCATTACTTTGGAATGCTTAAATGTTTCAGAAATAAATCTGCAGATGAAATTCTTGCCTACACCAGTCCATCCATCAAATGAAAGCACTAGCGGTTTGCACAAGTCTGATGATGTTGCCAATTGACCTGACACACTACTAGTACGAAGCTTGCTAAAATACTCCTCAATCTTTTCTGGTACAATTCTGGCAGCTAGATGTTGTCCAAAAACATTTGTTTCTAGTTCCAGCTCCAAAACCTTTTTATTGAAATCTCGACTAAGTTTACATTTCTCGTTCACATATACAGAATATAAAAACACACTGCAGCAGACACAAACAGCAGCTGCTATGGCCAATAGAAAGATTAATATATAACTTATGCATGAGGACCATCTATTAGATTTAATTTCTGAAGTCACTGATAATTTAATGCCATCTTGTGAATCACTGATAACTTGATTTTGGTGGTGTACATCTGAAGAATCTATAGACTTGTGTTTCATTTTTGATTCTGAACTATCTCTAGATTGTGTTTTTCTTTGATAAAACATATAATGTTCATCTGAAGAATCTATAGACTTGTGTTTCATTTTTGATTCTGAATTATCTCTAGATTGTCTTTTCCTTAATGAACCTCCTTTAGTAGAATCAGGAAAATGGGAAAAGTTTGTATCTCCCTCTGGGATGCCGTATCCAGATTTTCTTTTTGTCAAACCAACAGCATCACAAGCATTACTAGTAGCATGATCCAATTTCTCAATGAATTCACGCTCAGTAGATGATAGTCTATGAGACTTTTGTGAGGAAGTTGATGGAAGTGACACCACAGACTTATCACCACCACCATCATTCACATTAATCAGAGATAATACAGAGACCATAGCTCTGCTAATGTGTTCAAATGACATTGATGATTGCGCTGAAGAAAGACCTCGACTTGGAGAGCTTGAATCAACATCCATATCTGAGAAATCTGACAAATTATCTTGACTGTAATTGGTATATTTTGGCAGTGACTTCATTTTCTGGGTACATCTGACAATCTGCTCCCCAATGTCACACTCCATAGGTTCCATAGCTACAGGTCAATCAGCATACATTCGTAGAAGTTTCTGTTGACCAAACAAAATTATACAAGTAGATATATATATAAACTATGTGGGAGTACATTGATGCATGCAATAAGGAGACTAACAGAAAGCATTTCAAACAAAAGAAATGAGAAAGACATAAATGGAGTGAAAATTGCAGAGTTACAAAGGCTGGGTAGGGCATTGAAAGAGTTGAAAGCGATAGCTGAAGATAGAACAGATTTATCGAGGACCTATGCTCCATTGGGAGCTGAAAGGTGTTTAGTAAAGACATAGTTTTATAGAAGAATAATAATAATGCTGTACCATGGACAGAAACAAAAATGGAATGCAGCCATCTTGAAATAAATTAACTCAAAAATATAACTGTTACCGGGTAACTGGTCACTCACTCCAAAAGAAGATAGTCCATGCCTGTTTTTTGCGGGGCTCAGAAAGGGAGCAAAGACTAGCAACACTGTTTACCTTTCATACATGTCATAAGAGGAGACTAAGGTGGTTTTGTGGGCAGAGTTGGCTATCCTACTCTGTATAGAGTCAAAGTGACACAAAAGCCATGCTGATGTGTCAGTCCGAAAGCCACATATTCTGGATTAGGAACAAGCATCACAGCACTGGGGGCATTCCCATATATGCTCTTCTTGCCATTCGTCAGTCATCTAAAAAAGTATAAGCTCAGTGTTCTAGTCAGTTGCTGATTACACGTTCTTCTGATCTTTCTGGAGAGGGAGCAATTTTTCCCATCACCTCTTGTCACTCCCATTTCTACCATTCTCTGAATATGTACATTGTCACGTTCGACTTCCTCCTCATAGTGTATCCATGACTGCTCTAATCAATTAAATCCTGTCTCTTCTTATTTCAGTGCCGTTCACCAAAACTTTACCAGCCAACACATCGGCTCATTTGTTTCCCCTGACTCCACCATGACCTGGACAGTAAATCCATGTAATGCTCTGCGTTGAGAAGAGTGACCCATTCAGTTCTGATCATACACTTTTCTTTCTTGCGCAGCATACTTTGAGAGTCGGATAGAATAACTGAGTCTGTTGGTGGTTGTGTCGCCAGCCATGTGAAAGCTGCTGTCACCGCTTCTATTTCCTTCTCATACTTGATGTTGTAGTGGGGTATGCAGCTGACTTCTCAGCTAATTTCTTGCCATTTTGGTAGGCCATGAAACCCCAACCACACCTGTATGTTTCTTGCGTTACTGAGCCGTCTGTGTAAATTATTGTATCGTGTGGCTTCGAGTGCTGCAGTATGAGTTCTTGGATCATTTCCTCTGTTCTGTTGGAAGCTCAGTTGTGGCACTCTCTGCCCATCTGTATCACCACTGTTGTCAATAACTTTCTCTCTGTGCCAAATGTCACTCCATCACAGCCTCTTCCCACTTCCACAAACTCTGAGTAGGGTATCTCTGCCATCCAGGACCTTCTTCTCTTGATACACCTTCCTTTTGTGTTGTCTATAGATTGGTGTTTCATTCAAAGCGCAGATGTCAGAGCCAGCTGTAAACCATGACACAAGGCATTCTGTTTTCTGACTACATCATGCTAATCTGTAAGATTTTGAGAATGAACACAGAAGAAGAAGGATAGTCCATGTCATGAGAAGAGTAAAAGTGGAACACATTGTGACAACATACAAATTCAAGAGCGAGAGTGTCATGGAAAAACCAAGAGAGAATCTGATCAACTTGGTATAGTTATCTCCATGTAGCTTTGCCATTTCCATCGTGTCAAAAGTTCAATGAGCACAAGAATGCAGTAAAACAGTGCATGGTATGGTAAGTAAATATTATACTAATAGCCAACGTGAAGTAAGAAAAAACACAGTGGAGTCCAATAAGTTTCAAGTTCAATCAGGAGTTCACCATGGGTGTGTCCCATTACCCCCACTTTTTATAACATATATCAACCACATCTGTAAACTAACAAGTTCCAAACAAGAAGATAACATAAACGACAAAATGAATTAACTACTCTTTAGACAACCAAGTACTAATGGCGACATCAGAAGAATATTTGCAAGAACATATGAAAAGACTAAACACACAATGTCAAAAATTCAACATGAAGATTAATATTGAATAGACTGAAAAAATGACAATAGCAAAGAAAGAAATATTACTATTTCCATCGATAATCAACACCCTAAACTGGTAAAGGAGTTCAATTACTTAGGAAGCATTATATCGATTGAAGAGAAAACAGTAAAGATGCAAAATATATGCAACACAACATACCAGATCTAAGGCCAGATTACACATTTTTTAAAGAACAAAAATGTAAACATAGACACTAAAGTTTCAGTATACAAGACTATTATTAATTATCCCATCATTGTGCTACCAGTGCCAAACCTGGACAATGACAGCACAAGACAAAAGCAAAATAGTGACAGCAGGAATGACGTGTCTACGAATAATACTCAGTGTCATTAACTCAGTCTGCCCGTAAAAGTGATTTATTATTGCAGAGAGAAACCCCATTCCGGATGTATCCAAGATGTATCGGTCTTGCAGATGTGCCATCTAAATTTGTTTTGTTTGGATTGTAAATGAATTAGTATTAACTTTTTATATTTACTAGTCTATATATAAATTAGTATTAATTAGCTGTTTAGACTTTAGAAATATGACTAATGAAAGGAAACATCATGGTACTGTGTAATTAGACGTGTGACATTTATTTCAAATTAAAATTAGAACAAGGTAGGTTCAGCTTGCCTGAAGTTAGTAAAATGGCTTCATCTTCAACTAGTAATAATTCATTTAGCATACATCAGGCTTTATTATTCTTTGCGTTTTTAATTGGAGATATTATGTCAAGTCATGTGTCGGTAAACAAGTGTTTTCAATTTTGACAGTGGAGATTACTGACTAATATCCGGGTGTAAAGCCAAAGGTAGACCAAGAAAACGGTGAATAGAAAACATCAAGATAGATAGGATAGCCTTGAACAAACATGGACTAAGTGCAACCATGGTGACACATCTGGCATTGAAACAACAGCTTAAGCTCACAGGGAATAATTCTGTCCTGAAAGAGTTAAGAGATAGAATTAGAAATAATAACATCGGAGAGATAACCAAAACAATACTAGTATTTTATTGGAATTGGAACACATCGAGAGACAACAGATAAAGTGGTTTTTACACACTTCCAGACAGCATGCCACAGATGGCCAATATACATAGACATACCGGCTATAAAGCCAGAGGCAGACCATGTAAGTATTGTAAGAGATGGATCGCAGAAATCAAAGAAGCCACGGGAACAACTTTAACAATGCCATCTCCAGAGAACTCTTCTACCACTGATGCTGCTAGGCAAATACGGGCAACCGGCAACAGCAGTCAGAAAACTGAACAGCAATATGTTTCTACAACAATAAGAAGACAACGATGGACTTCTATCGGACATTTACTTGGAATAAATGAAAGACTGTCACTACACAAGGATTAAAATGGGCACCAGATGGCTAAATAAAAAGAGGAAGATTAGAATAGAGACTTGTCACTAAGTCTTCACAAAATGAAAACAACCAGTAAAGAAAGACACAAGAGGGTCGGTTTGGCTCATAATCATATGGGTCTCAACAACATACAAGAACTACACATAGTAGCATCACATCACTCGAACTGGAGAGCTCTGGTTTCTGCCATATACACCATGTTTGGTGTTGAAGGAACATAAAACAGATAGATTTTCCTAGATCAAATGATTAGATCTATCTTACCAGATTCTTGTGGGAAGTAAAAATGTAAACACGACGACATAGCCATACGACATCCGGTTCCTATTGACGGCACCAACTAACGCTGATTGGTCAAATCTTATTTGGGAATAGTTGGTTTGAATTTTGAAACTATGATAAACAAATCGAGATTTGTCATCTAGAAGTCTATCTATTATATGATCTTCAGGTGTGAAAATTGTCCTACTGTGTACTAACCGTATATTATATAACGTATAGGACCTAAATGCACTTTGGTGAGTATACACGTATTTTCAGAGCCGTTTTGTGATATAAATAATTCTTCGCGTACTGTCAGTCAGGCAGGGTGTTCTGTTCTACTTGTTTTTTACTTGACTTCGTAGTAATCTAGTTAGCAGTTTTATTAGTTTTAATTTTCTAAATCAACGTTGAGGTTGACGAACTCTTGACTCTGGGCAAACCCATACAAAAATACATGGGTCCATATGTGCTTGATCTCTCGAATCACATGACGAAGAGTATGCATGCTGATGGTTACTAGCTGGAGTGTGCGAGTGTGTGTTACTCCACACTTTGGTACGGGTAAGTACTGTAGACTGTAGTGTAGAGCTCGATGCCTCAGTGAGTGCATCATTCATCATCAATCATAAAAACGCCCCTTCACTCCTTGCCAGTATCCTTGTTCTGCTCGGCCAGGGGCTTACCCAAATTGTTCAAGTTTAACTTCGCAACATTAAATGAATAATAAGTATAAGTCCTATCATAATAATTTTAAATAAATCATCATCATGTCTCCGTCCAGTCTACTGAGAGGTTTCTCTGTCCTTATCATCATCATGTCCTCATTTAGAAAATAAAAATAAATGTTTCTGTAGACACTCAGTACACTAAACTTTAGGCTAAACTAAAGATTTAAATGATTATAATTATAGTAATAATACTTTAAGTAATACCCTTTGAAAACGGAGCTGAGCTTATAAGGCTTCTTTACTGCCAAAAAAGGTGGAGTAACATTTCCAGTGAGGGGGAAAAAAAGAGGAATTGGTGCAACTTGCTTTTAATTCTTCGTTGTGGCCTTTGCTCTAGTTTCGAGGTATTACCTAACCTTTGTTGTGTGATTTAGCAAGCGGCGCAAGTAAAGTATAAGTCTTCACTGTGACCTTTGCTTTAGTTTTGAGATATTTCCTACCTTTTGGATGCGCTAAGGTTAGGATAACTACAAATAGTATTTAGAATTAAGACAAATTTTATCGTATCTGGTAAATCCCACGCCCCTCTCTCAGTGTATAGCGGGCAGGAATAATGAACGCGAGGTACAAATCAGTGGAAAATTTAAAAAAACTTCTAAAATTTTGTATCTGATGAATGTATTGTGTAAGAAGCCGATGACATGCATATCTGTTATTGGGCATAAGTTTATGGAAATCTATGATGTCAGCTAGTTAAAAGTGTAAACAGTGTGCTATTTATAGCACAGGGAAGCCTTATTCTTTACTTTTACCGACAAGCTTAAGGTTAAGCACTTAATAATAACACTCAGTAGAGAATGCAGGGAATGGTGTCCGATGGTGGTGGAGTCAAAGGTACTCGCTCTAATCTGTGAAAATTCCAGGAATATTCTGATATGATTGTATATACAGATGGGTCGGTTGAGAGACACATCAGAAGTGCCTGGGCCTTCACGGCTCATAGGTGGGGGGAAACCATTAGAGAGGGAAGTGGTGCTTTCACTCAGACGACAAGCAGCATGACAATGGAGGTTTTGGCAGTAACCAAAGCTTTGCAATGGGTCTGCTCGCAAACTATCAGCGAGCATGCCTGCATACTCAGTGACTCGATGATTGTGAAAGTTCAGGCGGGATACATTCGGGAACAGTGGCTGGATGCAGTGAAGAATTCCTGCTTGCGTACAATGACTTTTATTTTTGTGCCGGGACATGCGGGAGTCCGGGGTAATGAGAGAGCAGATAGGTTGGCGGCATGTGCTGCTACTACGGCTATTGGTGGAGTGATGGATCGAGCAGACATTTTGAACGCCCTACAGGAAAACGCATGAGCAAATGACTGTATAAGTGACGATGACTCTTGTTCCATGACTAGAATAAAGGAATTTAGTTTGAAATGTGGTGTCGCTAGAACGGAGCGGTTTCGTGGGCAAGTAAGAATGATGGTCAATCAACTGCGTACTGGGACCATCAGTCAATGTGTAATGGCGGCTTCACTCAAGGAGAGATCTGAGCACCTATGGACTTGTCCGGAATGCAGTGACGATGATCCAACGACTAACTAACTAACTTAGAGTACGGTTAGGATTAGAAATAATATTTCTAATGTGTGCGCGCACCTCGCTCCATGTGTAGTGGGCAGAAATAATGATCGCTCAGCACAAATGATAGGAAATTTAAAAAAATATTAAATTGGAAAAGAAACAGATTATACATAAGTTCGTCTGTGTCTAGAGTTGAACTTAGTGGTTGTCGGGATGTGACGTCACAGCAGTCATTAATTTCATTGGTGTTACACGGAAATCCGTGACATCTATTGTCTTTCCCCATGTGAATTATTGTTTATCGCATTCACACTTACTGTTAAGCGTAGGGGTGGGAGCTTAAGCTGTCGTTCTAAGGCCAGATGTGTCGCCGAGGTTGCATTTAGTCCATGTTTGTTCAAGACTATCTTGATGTTTTCTATCAACCATTTTCTTGGTCTACCTTTGGCCTTACCCCCGGATATTCTTGTGTTATATGCTCTTATTGATTTTTGGTTTGGCTTCGTTCTCATAAAACACCATTTTACTTGCAGTCTCTTAATATGTTCAATACATGATATTATACCAACTCTTTTCCTAATTTCTTCATTTCTTATTTTATCTAGTTTGGTAACCATTGCAGCTTTTCTCAGACACTTCATTTCACATGTGACGATTTTCTTTGCTGCAAAGCTGTTAAAGACCATGTTTTACATTGGTCAGCTAGACATCAGCTAGTTAAAAATGTAAATGGTGTGCTATTTATATCACAGTGAAGAATCAAAAGCAACTTTTACTGAGGAATTATTTTAAAATGTCAAAACTAGGTTTAATCCTTTGAGGACAAAGCTTACTAATGCTTCTACTGCCAAAAAAACCCGAGTCATTTCCAGGGGGGGGGGGGGGGAAATAGGACAATGGTCAGTTTATGAAAAAATATTTCAAACATCAAAACTAGGTTTAAACATAGTAAAAGTATAAGTATAATAGAGAATACCGATATATTAAAGTACCCTTCTATGAATTTCTGAGATTGAAAACATACATGTAAATGTTTAAGTCATCTAACTTGCATATGGTAATTAAATACATTTTTTTAACCTTAAGCATGCTAGTTTACAATTACATAATGTTCTTATCTGCAGCTGGATTCTTTTTTGAAAATGTTGCGTAATAGTTGGTGAATGTTTTGAAAATGTGATAATTTGTGTGTTTTCACATATAATATTTGTACATATAAATAAAGAATTTAATTCTGCATATATTGGTTTACTTTTTATTTTTGTGTGTGGCACGAGACGTGTGAGAAGTCATAAAGACGTTTTCACAAAAAAACAAAATAATTTAACCCAAAAAAAATAATAATAAATTTCTGACTTTTTGGGCGGGAAATTTCCTGGAGTGTAACACTGTTGTACAGACTGAATTTGTAAGTATTTATGGTCAAATTGTCATAATTTCACTGAGGAAAATCAATAAACCTTATAGTTTCTCATAAATTGTTCTCTAAAGCTATATCTAGTCCAAAACTTAATCGCTTCAAAACAGTTTATGTCTATCCTAAAATTATAGAAAATGAGGTGGTCTAACCTATTTTTGAGTGTGGAAATAACTTACCTCTCAGCAATTCATCATCCGAATAATAATTCATAATGATTTTACTGAAAATACGATAAAACAAAAGTCTATAAAACCCAATTCACTTTCATGGTGATGCCCATTTCGAAGACGTTGACAGATTGCGAAAATTTCAATATTTTGTTAAAATTTGGTCCACCGTCGCCACTAAACTTGCAGAAAAATGTAGTCAAATGAATAATTTGCCAGATTTCAAATAATCTGGTAGCCAAAATTTTAGATATTTGGTTTCTTTTATTGATTACAGGGGACTATATTTGTGGGGGGAGGGCGCGAATACACTCACCAGCCGTTGTGTAAAAAGTTGTTGAATGCGCTCCACCTCTGCTTGTTTAACGTTACATTTTCAACCTGACACATATGCCTATTTGTCAAAACACATTAAACTCATAAAATAAAGTATTTATTTTTTCTGAACAGTACAAACAAATATATATATTTATGTATTTGGAGACATGGACCATGGACTCTCTTCTGACATTTGCTGTGCATCTTGAGGCTTTATGTAACGAGTCTCAGAAGGCATAGAGTCAGTGCTGTTGATATGATCTCCCTAAGGGAGGGATTTTACCTTGAAAAAAAGTATTTCTTACATTTTCATGCATCAGGTCTGCCTTTTGACATAAATTTGATTACCTGTTTGTAAAATCTTACTACGGGAGGAGTGTTTTGACATTTGTGTCCACCTTGGGCAAGTTTCTAGTACTAAAAGTCATTTTCCGATTTGCTAAGTGGAGTGTTTGAACACCTCAAAACCCCTGATATTACTGACAGTGTACAGTGTGGACTAAATAAATTGTCGATATGGTGCAGAACATACAATGCTGTGATAAATTCCTTGAAAGCAAAGGTTTTCTGGTACTCCTTAAATAATAATCTGGTCAGGCACACACTGTCCGTTGCCTGGGCTCATTCATTGAAAGAGAACAGGACCTTAAATATCTTGGTATAACCTTTCATAGAAGCATGAGGATGAAGACAGAGGGAGTTACAGCAGCACATAATTGGTTGGTAACTGATACATCAACACACTTTGTAATACTCACAGACTCTCAAAGCATGCAGCGCAAGATAGAAAAGTACATGCTGAGAAAAGAATGGTTGGACTTATTGAACGACTCAATTGTCCAGAGCATTACATGGATATACTGTCCTAGTCATGCTGTGGTCAGAGGAAACGAGAGAGACGACTTGTTGACAGGCAATGCGGTGATAGACAGCACAATGCTGAGAAGAGATAAAGCAGACTTGATCAAGGCAGTAATAAATTCATTTCAAGATGAAGATGATGTAAATAAGGCAGAGAACATACACATACAGAGAATGTTAGAAATCGGAGTATCTAGGTGGATGGTAGGAAAAGTAAATCTTTTAGGAAGGTCCTGAAGATCACACAACACCTGAATGGGACTCTATATACACTGAGATGTCTGCTGGAATGGAGAGTGGAGCACTTATGGGAATTCCCCATGAGCTGTGAAGCATTTCTAATCAAGAAACCTCAAAACCCCTATGGGCTGCAATAGAGTATAAATCCATTTTTGTGCTGTCTACATATAGACCTACACATTCTTTACAGCAAGTTAATCAGTATTGTCTTGTTCTGACTTTTTTAAGGATGTGTTGAACAATTCAATATTTGAATTCAATATTTATGTATTTTATATTTTTAATTTAGGGAACGAGAGTAAATGAAGACATTTATACAGTAATAACACGTGGCAACTGTTTGTTGACTCAGCATCTCTTACCAATGGCGTCTAATCATCCATCAAAAGGTAAAGATGGATGTAAAGTCAGAAGGTCTTGGTTTGATGCCCCACCACTTACTACCCTAGAACCAATTCCAGTGCCAAATCGGGAAAATGTTTCTAAACGTCAAAGTCTGGATGTGGTGGAGACACTCACCTTGACTCATTTTACAAACCCACCCAAATTAATATTTGGCAAAGCTTTAGTTGGCAGGACTAAATATAGGACATTATTGCTGAGAAACCCACATGAGTTTGAACAGGAAGTCATAATTGAAAGATTTCCATTCAAGAAGAAATTTATGGTGAACCAGACCAGGTATGTTGCACTATCAATTTATATTAATATTGTGTATCTGACTTTAGTGGGGGTTTTTGTGTGTGTATTTTTAGTCAGTGTGTAGTACGGTATGTTAGTGGGTCGTGCGGTAACCTAGTTGATTGTGAGCTTGCTGACTATCACAGGGTTAGTGTGCCAGGTTCGAAACCACGTCTGGACAAGAAAAAATGTGGGTTGTTATTTCTTGCCTGACACAGCTGTAAAATGGTACCAAAGCATGATTTACTGAAGATAAACACAGCAGGCAAGGGAACTAGCCACCCGACCTAATAGTTGCTGCGGCTTATTACATGAAGAGTTATTGCCATCCCCACGACAGGTTTTTGCCATGGGACTTACCTTTTGTATGTTAGTAAGTAATGTCCCTAATTCATTTATACATAAGAAAGCATTGTAAGTAGCAGTGTCACTATACGTTGCTCTCTTTTCAGACCCTGGCAACACACTTCTGATTCAAGAGCATTATGAACAATATTATGAAACCGTAATGTTGGCATCAGGGGATCTCCATGATGAAATGGTTAGACCATCTTATTTGTGGTCACATGTTCAAAAATGGATTATGTCATCTGATTCACAAATGCAACATTTGCAGAGGTATCAGGAAATAATTACCTGAGTTATGTGTTTGTGAATTATATTGTCTGACAATGTCCTATTTCTCTAAAGGACACAGTGTATATGGGGGAACCAGAGTACAATTAAAATTCTCTAGCCTTGAAACTGCTGACCTGTGCACACAAAATCATTGTGAAATGGTGTATACATTCAAGTGTACATTAGAGCACCTATGGACTTGCCCAGGGTGCCATGATGATCATCTGACGACTAATTAAAATAAATGATAGACCAGTTTCTGTGATAGTTTGGTGGATATGTCATTTGTCTGCTGACAAGATACTAGAGGTTCAGTTTCTGCCAGTAACAGTAGGACTACTTTTTGCAAAACTCCCATGATTTACTCAGTTACCAGGAAATTGGTGTCAGAGCTCATACTCTATGAGGTCGAGAAATGGCACTATTGCTTCAGAGTCCTGGAGGTGACACGTTAGGAAGTTTCGAGTCAGTTACTTCATAGGTAGCTGAGCACTTTTGGGTAAAATCTCATGCAGTGAAAATTTTTAACTCAACATACTTTTATCTTTGTCTTTTATTTGTCAGTTACAGTCTGTGGACTCATGGGAAATTGTCCTTATAAAGTATGTCATCTGATTTTCATTGGCTGCTGACACAAAGTATACACAAAATAACCAATGAAAATTATGGAAAAAGTTAAATAACCACTTTAAAAGGAGTCCACATGACTAATTGACAAAAACACCTTTATCTTAGATGAAAGACCACTGTTTTCTTCTGCATTCATACTAAAAACTTCTGCAGATTAGCGGAATGTTTTCCAGTGAATGCAAGACATTGTTTCATGGTTTACAGCTTAGCTGCAATTTCTGCGCTTCAGTCTGACATGTACAACTTCAGCATGGCTCATAGACCACTTTGACTCTATGGAATGGGACAGTCCAAGCTTTTTTTTCAACTTCCTTAGCTGCCTCTTACATAATTCCTGGCAGGTAAATGTATTGCTGTTCTTTACTCCTCTTTGAATCCTGTGAACCACTGTATGAAGTCACATTTTAAGAATTTAACTTTTCATTTTTACATTTATGATTTCAATCACCTATTCAAATCAATGACATTTCTATTGCATAACAGGTTTACTGTTGGTCCAGATGAAGTGTTTAGCTTACAAATAACATGGACACCAGAGGAAGGAGGTGGATATAGAGAGATGATACAGTTTCACATCAATGGTATCTACAGGCTGCAAGCATTTGTGATTGGCACTGCAGAAAAGCCTAAACCGATCCGCAAAACTGTATGTTATAGCAGTTCTGGTTAACATTAATTTTTAATTAGATATAATTGGCAGATTGTAATTAATAAATAGATCAGTGAAAAATAAGAGATTCGATAGGGCTCGGCAACATACGCAAATCCAACTCTCCAAGCAATTTTGTTTCTAGCCTGCCAAGCTTTTCTAAAAGTACTTTCTATATGCACTAGCTCCTAAGCTCAGAATACTGTTTGGAGCTCTAAAGTGGGGGAAACATTTTTTTTGTTTCTATACTACATGAGAAAACACATTTCAGCTCAAACACCTAAAGAGGTTGTTTTCCTCTATTTTAGACTTTGTAAGTAAATATTGAAAGAATAATTATAGAAAAGTTTTACATTGAACAGGATTGACATGGAATGGAACCACAAAATCAAACTGGCAGTGAAAACTGGCAGGTCTGGAAAACTTAATTTAAATAAGACGAAAAGAGGAGAGAATGGCAGAAATTTGATTACTTGACGAGAAGGTACAATAAGATGTACAAAGAAAATGCAGATTGAAAACAAAAGTATTGATAATGTTGATAATAACAGTAAAAAGTCTTAGCTGAATGGGATACATAACTGTTTATAGTGCATAACCAATGCGATGATGGAAGTACGTTAGAAGACAAGAACATCACATGGCCCAAAATTCTAAAAACTAGGAGGAAACATGGACAGAACAAGAGAAATATAAATAACCAAATGGTCAGAGGGTGTCCGACAAAGTGGATGGTGCCGCAGTAACCTAATGAACAAATAGTAACGCAAAATGAGTTAAACAGGTTACTAAAACACTTACCTAGCCTATTAATAAAAATATATTTTAAAAAGTATATATAAAAAAACATACAATAAAACTAAACAGGACAATTCTCCACGTATCGGCTCAAATTGAACCTTTTTCAAGAGACAAACAACAGAAAACGATTTTGTTTTTTATTTTGTCGTTTTCTGTTGTTTGTCTCTTGAAAAAGGTTCAATTTGAGCAGATACGTGGAGAATTGTCCTGTTTAATTTTATTGTATGTATTTTTATATATACTTTTTTAAATATATTTTTATTAATAGGCTAGGTAAGTGTTTTAGTAACCTGTTTAACTCATGTTGCGTTACAGAACAAGAGAGATGTGTAGAAAGGTGAATGGAGAGAGATATCAAAAGAATGTTTGCCGAATATTAATACCAACAGTCTCTAATGTTCCCTCTCACTCAATTTTAGACTTACTGTGATGCATAAAGACCACTGAAATTAATCATTCTTAATGCACACAATTTTATCTACAAAAACTAGGCTCTGTAGATGAAATAATGTGATACTTCCAGAGAGGAAGACTCACTATATATGCTTGTCTTCTACTAGAGGTATATTTATATGATGATTGGTCTGACTGACCACTGGTCAGACCTTCTGCATGTAAAGCTTAAAAAGATATTAAAAATTAATATCTCAATAATTTGTTCAGGATAATCCCTTTTGTCAATCTCTTTATCTCCAAGACAGTCATAGCATAGCTAATACCTGAAATGGTTTCCATCACTGCTCCCCCCAGCTTAAATATCAGCTTAAAGTATTTGTTTCAATGAGTCTTCAAAGTTTACATGTGCATGAATGATTTTTTTCTCTCTTTATTTCAAACCCTGTTGATTGTCTATCACAAGTGATAATGACCATTTGTTGCATCCATTTTTGAAGTTCAGTTAGAGTTATATCCTTTACAATCATTTCATAGATGGCTAATAAGCATTACTCTGGCTGCAAATGTGCTTGGACAGTTCAGGCATGGGACGACCATGTATGTAGTTTTTTTTATCTACCTGTAGCTTTCTAGATTCTCTCTGCTGTTGAACTGCTGCATTTCACCTTTTTACAAGATGCTGCGCCTTTTTTGACTGTAGAGCCATGTAGCTCTATTTCATGAGCATCTTACCATGCATCTTGATTTCTTTCAAAGGCTGTCAGTGAAGTCTTTTATTCCAAACCCGAACACTTTGCTGACCAGCAATTCAGGGACATAAGTACCAAGGATGTTTTCAATTGTTTGAAATAGTGTCTTGTAAAAAATACCCGGTATTGAATTAAACATGAAAAAAAGGACATGAAATTTTCATTGTCATAAGAAATTAATGTTTTGTCTGAGATTGCTTTTAAGCCCAAGATTTATTCAGAGAGAATACATTTTCTTAAAATGCTGGTATTTGTTCATCATCATCATGTGACATATTCTTTCCAGAACGTAGTCATCCTTATGGATCTAATGAATTCTCGGTCTTGAGTAAGTTGTCCCGCCTCCATTTGGGGACAGGTGCAGCCATTCCTGTATGTCTTCTGTCCACAGACATCTTTGTCATCCTTTACCCCTGTTACCTTCTATCATCCCCTCCAATATCACTCTCTCTATACCGTCATGTCTCTTAACGTGACAAGAATACCTAGATTTTTCTTTAATATGGTGTTCAGAAGCCGGTCCTCTTGGACACTGATTGTGCTTAGCACCACCTGGTTTGTTTTCCTTGCTGTCCATGGTATTCTCAGAACTATTCTGTAGCACTTTAATTTAAATGATGTTATTCTTTTGGACATGTTTTATTTAGTGTCAGTGTTTCACATCTATATATCACCACTGGAAACACACATGTTCGTAATAGGCACAATTTGGTTCTTATGTTAGTATCCTGTCACAATTTCTTTAGCTGTTTTAATTTTTACAGTAAGGAATTTATTGGCATATTACTCCTGTAGTTTGCCATTGCTTTCAGGCCGTTCTTTTTTGGTCTTTGTTATCCCTTGTTGCTAGCATATTGCATGAATTCACAACTATATGATTCCTTGTCTGTCTATTGTTCCTGTAACTATAGTAATGGAGCTGACTGGATTTCAAGAACCGCCACCTCTGCTATTTTTTATGGTTGTATATAAATGCTATGGCTATGACTTTATCACATAGAAGATTCATTCATGAAGGATACTGCTCAGCTAGTTACTTTTTTATTTAATGATCATCTAGAAGACAAAAAAAGGACATACTATAAAATGATGATGAAACCTATATTAGCTATAGAAGTTTTTCATCATACATGGGTCAGTGATTTGGGCAGATGTGTAAATCACTTTTGTGCCCAGCACTTAACTGCTTACAGGGAACTTTGTATGTAACCCTTGATAGATAATAGTTGATAGTGATATGTTCTTGTGTGATCAATTACACTATGCACCCAACCCGATTTTGGCCATATTAATGTAGTTTGTTTTAGGCCTTTGTCGGTACCCTTCAACTTGTTTTACATAGGTGTGCCTGTGGGTCAGATTGCTGTTTTGTAGACAGCAAAGCTGGGGTAGTCCTTTAGTATGTGTTCTAGTGTATGTTATTGCGCCACTGATACTGTAAGTCTGCCTTTAGACAGCTGTGCTCTGTTCTCAGTAAAATATATTTATTAATTTCTGCTCAATTTGTTGTTACCCTGTTCAGGTCTTTAGTTTATGTTTAGGTTCTCTAAGTTTTTCTTATATTTTTCAGAGAAAATTTCCTTTAGCCCCATCAGTGAGACACCCACCTATGGTACTTGAGACCCCAGCCTTATCCAACATCAGAAAGAACTACAGTCCAAACAGCCGACAGGAAGCACGTGAACTCTTAAATGATTTAACATATCATCACCATTACCTCTGCGAGAACAAAGAAAATAATGAGGATATGCAGGAAAAATATGAAGAGATAAATATTCAAGAAAAGATGGTTTTGAAGCAGAATAGTCAACCAGTAATAGCCACTAATGCTTATTTAAAAACATTTCAAGATGTACAGACACCAACCCCTCTTGAATCTACTACAATATTGAGCAAAAATGAGAGTGGCAAAGAAATCTGTAAAAACAAAAGACAATGGAGAGACATGTCTGATATCACATTCCCTACCTTAAACATGAGTCCTATTCCTGTAAATGAAGGAAATGAACATGGAATAACTGTAGATTCTTACTGTCAAGCCCATGAGACGAGTACAACAGCAATATTAAAACCTGAGAAATTGGTGGAGAAATGTGAGGATGTGCAGCAGACGTATGTTCAGAAGCATCAGACGACTTATGTCCAGAAACACTATAAAGACAGTAATACATTTTTAAAAGAAACTTTTGTCATGCCATTACCACCAGCTGACAACATCAAATTGAAGAGAAACCCTGACATTATAGAAGACACTGAAGCTGTGAGCTCTGAAAATAGAATACTGGTTACTTCTGTGATACAGTTTGGTCAGCAAGCTGCAACAGATGAGACTAGAATTATCAGGCATAATGAGACTACTCTAGTGAAACCTTTAATTGATGCAAACGTTCATCCAACTTCAGAATCTGTTACCGGCTGCCACGAGAATTCATGTGTTGTAAATATGAACAGCGCTGAAGTTAAACCTTGTTCTCAATTTTCACCTCCAAAATTACCAAGTTCTGCAATTTTTATTGGATCAAGCCAAGTCTCCCCCAGAACTATGCTGGATGATTCCCTTACACTGATATCACAAATGAATATGTCAGTGAAAAGCACAGGTAATTCACCTAAAGATTACAACACAAGTATTAATTCCAGCCTTATTTCTCAAGGTCAGGGGGTAGTCAGCCCAAATTCTTTCATGGAGGACATGCGTTCTCTAACGCGGAATGGTAGTAGTGATGATGGTTGCAGAAACACCAGCACGCCAAATATTCCCAGTCCCTCAGTAATTCTGAATAACTCCATCCCTCATAATGTCATAGTCAGCCATTTACAGAGCGCCAGGCGATCTCTTCATGATAGTCCACTGATTGTGAATAACGAGTGCAGAATAAAGCAGACACCAAACAGAGTAAAACTTGGTCCTAAACGTCGATCTATAACCCAACAATTTCAGAAGGAGGAGATGAGGAGAGTTGCTGTGGCTGCTCGTGCAGTTATAAAGGACAATGAGTTATTAAAAGGAGTCCATATAAAAAATTTGACCAAGCAAAACAGCTCTTCAATGAAAGAGGCACAAATTAAAAGACAAGGAAAAGGCAGTTCTCACAAAGTTAAGAGTCCGCGCAGAGAAAGTTTTGGTCACAGAAAGAAAAAGATAGAAACAAAGATAGCAAATAGTAAGCAATCTCCATTGGGTCGACGGTCTCTGGGGGAAAAATCTCCATTGACAAAGACATTCCACCCTAATCCAATGCATGATTTTTCCCTTAAAAGGGTAAAAAATAGAATAAAACACAGGAAGAAGTCCAGCCCTCTTAAACTTGTTGCAACACCAAACACAACAAATTTTTCAACCACTCAGCACAGTTCAGGAGTAATGACTAAAGTTGTGTTTTCCCCAGGAGACAGTGACATCATTTTTAATTTGGTCACACCAAAAAAAGACAGTCAGATATGTGACTCATATTCTCCTGTCACTCATGGATCCATTGATTCAGCCACTGTCGTCAAATGTAGATCTCGTGAAAACAGTGACAGATTTTTTGTTGATCTGTTTCCAGGTGACGAAGATGAACATAGAGAAGAAATTTCTCAGACAAGTTCATTTTTAAGAAAAGAAAAATTATTCCCAGACATTAATGTTGTACAAGATTGTGAAACTAATGAAATCTGCCGTATCGTCATAGACAATGAAAATAGAGATCATACTTCTAAATTGTTTTGTAATCATGCTGACAATAACAAGATGGAAGAAATGGTAAGAAGCAAAGATGATATAAGACATCACAATCATGATTGTGCTAGTGAGATCACATTTCCAAATTATGGGATTGAAACGTGTAATAGAAGTGATCCATTGGAAAGAGTTTGCAGTGCAGCCGAGAACTTAATGTCACCACAAAGATTCTCTCCCAGTAATGTGTCCACAAGTTCCATTCTTTCTTTGGATCAATCCAGAAGAGGGACCATAACTGTAACAAAGTCAAGAATCTCAGATGCTCTACTGACAGTTATGAACAATAGGAAGCGACTGTTCCTGGATTCTCCTCAGAAACCCTCATCATTTTGTGCTGTAGATGATGACAAAGAAACTCAGGAGAATATTAGCATAAATGTTGAAGAAAGTTATCAAGAGATTGATGGAAATATGTATGTAATTGTTAAGGAAACAACAAATTCAGTCAAGTCAACCACTGAGACATACATAGAGCAGGTAGCTGCCAGTCCACAACAGTTTGAAACTCCTACAAGACTTCCAAACAGCCCTGATCTTCTAATGTCACGGAGATCAACTCATGTTATTAGAAGCCCAAAGTTTATTAATGTTGGTTTGTTTAACAAACGACATTTAGATTTCATTGATGAGGGAGCAAGCAGTCACATTGAGGGGGATCAACTTGAACCTACAAAGCAAAAAATAGAACTCACGGCAGATGAATACAGTTCACTGTTAAGTCCAACAAATGATAGTTGTAGCATGAAATCTTCTACTATCCAGTCAGAAACATTTGAGAAAGAGCCAACAGTTCTTGCAACTCCTCACATGCATGATCTACATCATGACAGATCAGAACCTCCAATAACATCAGCATGTGCCGTATCACCAAGTCTTGATTATGAAGATGGCTCAGATAGCATTACATCTGGAGATGTCACTGAAGATCAACTTGACCCTGCTAAACAAAAAATAAAACCCAGGGAAGATGAAAACAATTCACTGTTAAGTCCAACAAATGATAGTTGTAGCATGAAGTCTTCTACTAACCAGTCAGAAACATTTGAGAAAGAGCCAACAGTTCTTGCAACTCCTCACATGCATTATCTATATCGTGACAAATCAGAACCTCCAATAACATCAGTATGTGCCTTATCACCAAGTCTTGTTGATTATGGAGATGGCTCAGGGAGTGATAGATCTGGAGATGTCACCAAAGATTCACTTGACACTAACCAATCAGTAGACTCTCTTTCAAGTTCAAATGCCAATACAAGTGGGCATATAGAAGAATTGAAACACAAGGTTGATCTTGATAAGCAAGACATTAAAAAGCAAGGCACATCCAGTTTTGGGAATGTTGAGAAGTTAACAAAGGAGTCACTTCTTGATGATCACAATTTTGTGTCAAAAAAGTGTAAAAAAACAGATGTCAAATGTCACATTGTTGAAAGATCTGACAGAAGTAACAAATTGTCTGTTCCTGCAAGTGATGAAAGTGAGGATGAACCCTTTTATGACACAATGAGTGAGAGGTATTACGATGCTTTGAGTGATGAAGGAAATCCAGAACTGGAAGAGATAGGTGAGCTTGAGGAAGTTACAAAGTCTGATATGCATCCAAGAGAAGATAAATCTCATACATATTGTGCAGAAGATAACACTGAGATTGAGATGGATACAACATGTCAGTTGGAAATTCAGGAAACAGACACTATTTGTGCACAGAATGCAATTCCTTTTCTTGTCTCAAAAATTGATTCCCTGGAAGAATCAGAGATGCTGATAAGTTTGAACTCTAGAGATCAAGTTGTAGAAATGAGCATTGATCATGCTGAAAGGTTTGAAGTTACCAACAGAGAAATAATTGAGATGACCTCAGATATAAAACTAGAACTAGTGGAGGAAATACTACGCAATACGCCTGAGGGCAAAGTTAAGCGAAAGCTTCGTCGTTCATTCTCTGCTGACATGCTGGTGGAAAATCAGCTTGATTTAGACAAATCTGATGTGCACAAAGATTCTAGGACAGTAAACTTTCATGTCAGCCCTTTATGCGTCCCTAAAATTGCATCATCTACTAAATGTTTGACTAAGTCAAAGTCAGCAGTTGTGATGAAACATTGTGCTCAGGTGTCTGAAAGGAGCTCTCCAGTAAAAATATACAAAAGTCATCATCCATCAAGTCAAAGAACAGATGCCACTATCAAGCAACGTAGTCAAAGTATGTCTAATCTGTCGAGTCAGATTAAGAGATCATCCGTCAAAACTGAACATCGTGTAGTAGACAGACAGGGAACATGCCGGGGTAAGTTATTATATATTTGAGCTCCAACATAATTATTTAGCATAAAGTTATCCACTATTTGTCTGTCTAGTTTGTTTTCAGGTGTCAGTTGGAAGATAAATTCGCTGGGTACCAGATTCTTACTTTAAGAAGATTGATTTATTTTAAAAAATAGCTAGGAAAATTCTATAGCAAGGGGCGAACAGAAAAACAAAATTACTACTATTAACTCGTAGTGGACCAAGCGACAACCTATTTGTTATTTTTCCCTATTGTTCCTAGTCCACTAAGAGTTAAGAAGCGCTATTTTCCAATGGCAACATATGGTTGTGAGATGTGGACAATGGAATCAGCAATGAAAAAGAAAATATCATCATTTGAAATATAATGTGCTGTTGAGATCACATTAAGGTCCTAAGAATACCTTAACATAGAAGACTGGCTTCTCAAAATTATAACAAACAAAAAACTACAAATTAACATATTTTAGACATATAAGGACACAATGGTTTAGAGGGATTAATTGGAGGAGGGGGGAGTTCCAGGAAAGAGAACAAATAACAGACCAAGGATGGACACAGAACATCGAAGACCTTCTGAACATGACACAGGTATAGGCTGGACAGCTTCCACAGAACTGAGAGGCTTATAGAGTGGCAATGAGGACAATGCTCTGTAAAGGCCACGTCACAGATATATTGATTAAAAAAATTATGAAGACCTATTTTATTATCATGTGCATATGCAAGAATGTGTCTCCGCAAATATTTAAAGTTTTTTATCACTGCTATTGGTTATGAAGGCCATTTGGACTTTCCCACAAATTCAGGAGACTGAAGCAGTGACCTTCAGTGCTCAATCATAATACTATAGTTGTGTCAATAGACCAGTGATGGACACAATTTGGTCTGCCAAGTCATTTTTTCTGGCACACTAGACTGATCTATAATTACTATCTCACTAGCCCCAGAAACTAAAAACAAACATAAAGGCCTAGAGATGAAAAAGGTCTTTAGTCCCATCCCATGTAAAAAAATGCTCAATCTTTCCCGCCAACCTATAATGTCTGCCCACCCTTGCTTTAGACAAACAAAGGTCAATGATTTGAGTGGACAAAAGCCAGGAATAAAACTGTTGATATGATTGTTTGGTAATCTCTCTTTCAAACCCTTACATCTCATCACGGTAGAAAGAACATAACTCATTATTGAATAAATTGAATGCTGGTCACATAAATTGTAATCATAAAATGAATAGTATATGTTGCCATGTCATCATGTGATATTCTCATGAATTCTTCAGCTAATCAAGTCACACATACTGCATCTAAACAAAAGAGTGTGAATACTGTGAAAGGTATCGCCCCCAGAAGGCTAGTCTTGGTAAAACAACGAAATGCAGGTTAGTTGAAAAATTAATAATTTATTGATTCAAAATAAAACCAGATTTTGAAATATGTCTACACAGGTTTCCGTAGAATGTGTGTGTTCGTCCATCACAAGTGATGATGACCATTTTTACATCCACTTTTGAAAATTCAGTTAGACCATGCATAATAGTTCGTAGATGGCTAATGAGCCCTATTTGAGCTGTAAATGTTCTTGGACTGTTCGGACATGGAATGATGACTGTAGGCAGATTTTGGTCTATCTGTGACTTTCTAGCTACTTTCCGCTCTTGGGCTGCAGTATTTCTCCTCTTTTCACAGGATTATGTGCTTTTTTTTACTGTAGAGCTCCATGTAGATCTATTTTGTGCAAGTTCTTCTCATTTGTCTTGGTCTATTTCAAACGCTTTCAGTGAGGTCTTTAACGAGTCCTTGTAAAGCTTCTTTTGGCCACCTTGAGATCGTTTACCCTTCTCCAGCTCACCATTAGAGAAGTATCTTTGGCAGGCGATAGTCTGGTATACGTACCAAACGACCTGCCCAACGAATCTGTGTCTGCATCAGGATAGTGTCAATGCTGGGGATAATAGATCTGTCAAGGACAGTAGTATCTGGATTCTTGTCTTGCCATCTGATTTTCATGCCCTTTCTGAGACAAGTTGTATGAAAGGGATTGAGTTTCCTCACATGACATCTATACTCAGTCCATGTTTTGCTAGCATATAACAACACTGGAAGTACCGCTGCTCTGTAGACTTTCAGCTTAGTCTGTAGGTTAATGCCATTTCTACGCCACACATTTGCGTACAATCTGCCAAAAGTGCTGCTTGCTTTGGCGATCCTTTTGAGTGGAATAAGTTTTTGGCAAAGTCACATATTTTTGGTGGTATTTTTGTTTAGTTTTGTGTAGAACACAAATATTACAATGCTAATTATTCAAGAAATGCTGTATTTATTCATATAAAGAATTGCATTTAATCAATTGCGGTACAAAACAAAACTAGTCCTCACATCAATCAATAGCAAGAATATTGCAAAAATTAAGAAGTTCATGTGCTAAAAAAATTGGAGGCTAACTACGACCACTTCTTTTGTCAGAAAAGATATGTCCTGTGAAGAGCTACCTTCTTACAAATAAATTGATTACTTATCATCATCTTGCTTTGATTTTTTGGGGTATTTATTATACAGACTGTTATTTCTTCTCTACCAGCTCCAAGACACCCTATGCTTTTTGCAGCCAAAAACATGTACTATGATGATCGCTGGATGGAAAAGCAAGAAAGGGGATTTGTGCAATGGTTGAATTTTGTTCTCACTCCCCCTGATGAATATATAGCTGTGACTAAGAAAGCCAAAAGTAAGTATGATCCTTGACATAGTGAACCATCAACCCCAACCAGAGTGTCCATGTGTTGTAGATCAATTTTCAGACATCGAGTGGCAGCTGCATTATAATTTGTAAAAATCTGGATAAAGTACGAGTAGACCCCACTACAATTTAATTATTTCCTTTGTCTATGTTTATAAATTTCATGTTCATCATTTAACTCATTCCAGCCGGGGAGACTTATACAAGTCAGTAAACCGAATGTCTTCTGGCCGAAAAAACTCCTATGTCATACTCCAATGACATTCATATGTTTTTTTTTCGGTATTTATATCAACATAGGAATGCTTCCAATCGAAAGTGTAATATGTCCACATGATTTTCTTGCATGATTTTTATGCGTATTAATATCAATTTTGTTAAGTTATTGATAAGTTTTGATAATGGGGGTATGTAATGTCATTTTTCCTTATATGTTTTATATATTTTTCCAATTTACTTATTTTCGTAAAATAATAAATATTTTATTTACTTTGGTCTCATTTATTATGAAATCCAACCTGGCAAATGCTTCTAGCATCGTGTTTGCAAATTTACGCCATTTTGTAAAAAAAAATTAGCCTTATTTTCATTTGAGTTTCGTGTAAAGTTAAGTCTACTGTTTTTGATAGATGTCGAAATTCTTTCTAAATAATAAATTTTTGACGCACTATGCATATATATTATACATTATTGTGTTCGTAATTGGATTATCTAACAGAAATGATACAGTTTGAGTGGAATTTATTGATTCAAAAATGCGGTAAGGTCAAATATCATATCTAAAATAATGTTTATGTGTCATTTACATATTTTCTTTTCTGTCTAAAATAATTTTTATATATTAACCACATTTTTTTTTCAAAATGATCTTGTGATAATCACATTCTCTGTCCATTTCTGTTTCGAAATATATATATTACATTATAATGTAAATATATTTAGAAGTACTATTTCTTGTTTCCGTGATGCATGTGCACACACAAAAAACGGACAAAATTTAATTACGTTTAAACGCTAAAAATATTCCGGCCAGAATCAGTTAATAGTTGAATTAATTATTTATCTAGGGTTTAGGTTATGGTTAGTTATGTAAAACACAACTATCCTAATCCGAATTCTAAAATAAATGAATATTTAAATTAATAAATGATGAACATGAAATTTACAGACATAGAGAAGGGAAATAACTCGACTATGTGGTGGCGTCTACATGTACTGTACCAAATTTGCTGAACAAATTAGTTGCTGATCAAATGTTTTTCCAATGGTCGCTTGACAAAAAAAAAGACTGTCATAAAGCATTGCAATATCAGCATTTTCTGGAGCCTGCAGGGAAATTGTAAAGATGAGAACAAATGAAGAAAAGAGTTTGATATAAGGATGGGTATGGAAAGTACCTTCTAGTGATAGGAAAATATGCTATAGATTTCTTGTTTCATAGGATGTTGAAAAATAAAAGTCAAATAGTGTAGTCACAAAGTAAAAACAGTTATAAATTATGAAATGTTATTGGGGGTTTTAAAGCACTTTTGTTCATGAAGAAACACAAATTAGGTTGTCATTTTTCAGATTGTTCTTCTGCGATCAATCACTGTGCAACCCTAGTTTGATATTGGTCATTTATGGAATGGTTTATTTTAGGTTGATGGGGTTCTGACGCTCTGTGGCCAGCAAACCTGGGGCAGTCCAGTTGTATATGTTCTGGTGTCTGTTTTGTTACTCCACAGGTGCAGGCTGAAAATCCACTGATGCTGATTCTGTGTTAATGTGCTTTTTGGTGATAGTATCCTATTCTCAGTGACTTGGTCATTTCTGTTCAATTTGCTGATGCTGTGCAGCTCATGCCTATAGTTTTTGTTTAGTTCTCTCCACTGAATGTCAGATAAATTATTTTATCAGAGGCTTTACTTCCCTTAAACTTAGAAGTACGGGTTAATTTGGTGTTATCTCCCATTCCATTTGTCTGCTTTTTTTGCTAGTTATGTCACAGTAAGTGGTATCCATTATAGTACGAAAATAGTTTTACTGAATATTTTGGAGATGTTATGAATGTCTTTGTTTTTTTTGGTGTGTTGGATTGCTTGCAAAACAGATTTTGAATCCCTGAGGATTGCAATTGTTGAGGTATGGACTTGATTATTAAATATTGGAACCACTGTATTACAGTTACTGTTGTCCTGAAATTTTATTTGCTAAATAAAATGGCGACACAATGCATTTCCATCCTCTGGACTACATCCTGCTGGAAATCTAGTAGGACCATTGTCCTGCTACAAGAGAATACAGTGGGAATTTGAGAATGAATGCAGAAGAAGAAGAAGAATCTATGTATATTTCTACTCCTACTTTTGAAGAAGAGATTTACTGCAGTATACAATTTATTTATGCTAGTTTATTTTTACTTTTTCTTCTCATCAGTTGATGCAGGCTCTATATCTTTAGATATTGGCCATGTTGCACCTCGACTAGCTCCAACCAAAGAAAACCTCTCATTTCGGGCATATGCTGCTCGTAGGCGCTTAAACAGGTTGCGCCGAAATGCATGTGAACTGTATCAGTCAGAGTCGCTAGTGAACATTATCCGTAAGATTGAGGTAGAAGTGGAGAGCCGCAGAATTGCTCCTCGGAAAGAGAAGATGCTCCACGCTGATGTAGGTGAGCTGACAATATATAAATCCCTCTCCTGAAGTTTGTAATAGCTGAAGAATGTTTTATTAACTTAAATGTTTATATTATGAATACAATAACAGGTTTTTATCCTCATAATTTGATGAGATGCAAACAATTTAACTTTTATCTCCCTTGTGTGTCCTATGCATCCATTTAGGTTGCTCTGAGACAATATAATATCATTTTCCACAACTTTTTTGAGTATGATAAATTTGTTTAGTATGTAAATAATGTTTGAACTGTAAAGAATAGTTACAATGACTTCAGATGAGAAGGGTATTGTAAACAGATTCATTAAGGATACCAAAGGGAGGAATATCAGTTACATTGTATGCTTTGCACCAATTATGAGGATAAAATGCTAAATTACTGTGAAGAGTTTAGTTTGAGAATATACCCCTATTTCATTCTGTAAATGTTATATTTAAAATCCCGATTTTGTATAAATAATATAATAGTCATGGTGATAAATCTTATATTATAAAACATTTTTATGCAGACTTCAGATCTTGTTTCATGTTATAATAATTGCTATGAAGATTTCAGATTTCTTCTGCTTTGGTCTCAAACTCCTGCAAATCCACAAGATGTAGTCCCAAGAACGGGTGTGTTGTGTATTGTTCGCAATTTAACTGCGATATTTGCACCTTTCTGTCTAACACATTTCAGCATGGTTTCTGGGTCACTTTAATATATATGGGATGAGACGAGCTATTCCACTCCAAAACCACCTTAGTCACCTATTAATGCCTGCAAGGTAAGAGTGTCACTATTCTTTGCTCCCCTCTCAGGCCCAAGCAACACAAGGCCGAAATTTGATTTATCTCATGTTATAATAATTGCTATGAATACTTCAGATCTCGTCTCATGTTATAATTTCTATTAAATATCCCAATCTGATAGATTTCATATAAATAATTCAGATAGTCTGAATCCGAATAATATTATCTCATAATATTAATAATTTCTATGAAGAGTTCAGATCTCATGTTACAGTAATTGCTATGAAGACTTCAGGTCTTGTCTTCCATTATTGAATAATTCTATGAAAAATTTAATTTTTTGTAAAGAAAGATGACGGGTTTTTTTTTTTGCAGGTGTCAAACAGAAACTCCTGGATTTGCTACTTCATTATAGCTCCCTGTGGCTGAGAATTGGCCTTGAGGTGAGCATTATCTTTGTCTTGTGTCCATGTGTCGCTTACTTTAATATTCACATTTTTGTCTTTCATTTCTGTATGGAGGTTTGTTTAGGTGCCACTTTAGTGCATCATGCACATTTGTAAGGAGTGTCTGGTCTTCTTCAAGAAGTACATTGCATCAATGTTTTTCATAGGTCTAGATGGCTGTGCTTATTTTATAAATATAGGTAGTAAACCACATCAAGTAAAAAGGGTGTAGATAAATAATTCCTGTCCATTCTCAGACTGTAAATTAATAAATCCCTGCCATATCAAGACTAAATTAATAAATCCCTGTCATATCTTAGACAAAATAATTCCATAATTTTTCATTGTTTCTCATAAATTGTTGTTGATCACCTTGCCAATATTTTTTCCTAAATGTTAGGATATTGTCATATTCTATGGTAATTTCTATTATTTTGCGCAATGTAACTCCTGAAATCTAATGGTAATTTGCTTAATTTAATTTTGATATGTACTCCATCCCAGAAACATGGACAATAAACGAACTAGAAGACAGAATTGTTGCCTTTGAGATGTGAATATATAGAAGAATTGGGAGAACTTCAATTATTTCATTTGTTTGATCTTTATTTCCTACAATAATTCTTTCTTCATACAAATTTTTGTTAGAACCTCTTTCCATGAAGTTCTCCCAATTCTTCTATATATTCATATTAAAAGACATGACACCTTGTTGAAGATCTTACTTGAGGGTGAGCAAGAGGTAAGCAGAGATAAAAAGTGGGAGAGTAACATCACGAGATGGACAGGTTACTGTCTAGCACAGTGCACGACCAAGACAAGAGGGATGGTGGAGATCTTGCAGCCAACCTTCGTTTTGGAGATGACATTTAATTACTTCATCCCTTCTGAACAAAGCGATATGCCGCCTGTCTAGTGCTACTAGTATGTAACACTATAGTTTCAGGAATCCATATGGATCTCAGAAAAAATCTATTTTGGTAGCAAGATGTCACGAGTCAAATTTAAAACTGAAATTTCAGGGTGAACAATTTAAGCACTACTCAACAGAGATCTATTTCTTGCATTTTTGTATGGCTCATGAGATTTCCACTTTGGGTATTGCAGTTCCTTCTACAGTCATTTTTCCACAATGGAACAATGATGATATTTCTTCAGTTCTCTGGGATTTATTAATTCCAATGTGTGCCTGTGCATCTGTGCTGCCTAATGTGCACCCATGTTGCCTAATGTGCACCCGTGTTGCCTAATGTGTACCCGTGTTGTCTAATGTGTACCCGTGTTGTCTAATGTGTACCCGTGTTGTCTAATGTGTGCCTGTATGGTCTAATGTGTGCCTGTGTTGCCTAATGTGCTGCTGTGTTATTTTTTTACAAGTACAACTCATAGTGAAAAAATGGAAGACTTAAGAACACTTAGAGAATATAGACTATGAAAGACTTGATACAGAGATTGGAATCACATGGAACAAGGCTGAGAAACCAAGGACAGAAACAAATGGAAAATTTATCTGTGGGCTGTGCACCCAAAGATGCATAAACACTCTGTGGACACACAAGGGTTTCTATTATTTATTTATTTAAATGTCATAATGTCATTTTTCTTGGCAGAGGAGTTAGTAAGACAATATCACAATTGCATGAACTAGCTTGATGTTCATTGCTTAGAGACATGAGTACATTTTGCACTGTCAACGCAGCTAAAAATTCACTGACTAAATGCAATGCAGCTAAAAATTCACTGCCTAATTGCAATGCAAACCTGGTGTATTTTATTTATTTATATAATATTTACTATAATTGTACTTTTCCTACCATTTTTCTGTAGACAATATTTGGTGAGGTCTTGATGCTACAGTCAAACCAAGATGTTGTGGGACTGTCTAGATTTATCCTGACTAGACTTTTGAATTCACCGGACATAGCTGCAGAATTCTCTCATCCAACTGTGCCTCATTTATACAAGGAGGGTAAATGCAACGTCACTATTTTTTTGATTACCTAACTTTTTACCTTTGTTATTATATGTGAGCGTTGGTTAATAGCAACCTAGATAGTGAGAAAAAAGTCAAGTGATGATGACTATAGAAAACATTCAGATGGGTGACAAAAACAACCTTTGTGCTGTTTGAGCCATCTGGAAAATGGATTGTTACAGAGGCTGGTATGAGAAAAAATGCATTAAAAATATTTGTTATTGTGCGAATTCTCATTCCAGTGGTCAAAATTTTGCTGTCAAGGCTCTTCTGCATTCATTCTCAAACTTCTTAAAATTAACCTGATGTTGTTCAGATAATGGATTGCTCTGTGTATGGGATTACAGCTCAACTGCAGTATCTACACCTTCAGTATGGGCGACTTTGACATCTATGGTTTGGGACAGCTAACTTCATCCCCTAAACCTCCTTAGTCATGTCTTACTACAGGGCTCTTCAATTATATTTACTCGGGGGCCAAAATGTAGAAAATGAGGATCATCACGGGCCAGAGGTACGTTTTTTATAACTTGATTTCACTGTTTTAGCAATGATCCGCGAGCCACTTACTAGGCCTCCGCGGGTCACCAATTGAATAGCCCTGTCTTACGATATGCCTTATAGATAACAGTGTCACTATTCTTTACTTTCTTTGCATCATGTCTCTTCCTGCTGTGTATGCACCTAGAGTGTCAGGAAGTAAGCCTCTATTTTCCAAATCGAAGGCCAGTCTTCTAGCGTTTATCCTCTCCAGCACCTTGCCGTAAACATTTTGTAGGGTGATTATGTGATAACTCTTGATTTCATTGGTGTCTTTGCCATGGGGAGAAGGTAGCTGTGTAACCACTCTTCTGGTGTCGTCCTGTTTTCAGACTTGTGTTGAAATCATTTGTTTTAAGCCAGTTTTCTGAAATATCTTTCCAGAGACTAGCGTATTCCTGGTGTTCTTCTGTTTACTTTATGGTCTCTTTTACATCCTCAATGAGACCAGTTTCTCATCAGTGACATCGCTTGTTACCAGTGATGCTGTTAAAGTGGCCACAATAGTCTTACATTCATCAATTTTGTTCTGATCTGATTGTTGGAGGTATCTGCTGAAGAAAGTGATGCCCTTCTGCTCATCTTTAGTGGAAAAAAAGTTTTAATAAAGTTGGATATATCTGTAGAGGTCAAATCTCACCGGGGAGGGGGGGGGACATATAGTTCACATGTAATATCACTGATTTGGAGTAACAACTGCAGATCTATACTCTAATGACAACAAAGTATAGTTAGTATTTTTTCTTATGCATTCCTTCTCAAACTCCTGCAAATTAGTAGAATGTAGCCCAGAGAATGAGATGCAGTGTATCATGGCTTGCAGCTTAGCTGTGATGTCTGCACCTTTCAGCCTGACAAATTCGACTTCAGTATGGTCTTTATGCCACTTTGACTATCTATGGGTTGAGGCAGACAACACCATTACCCAAACCTCCTTAGTTACCTCTTAACCATATGCATAGCAGGTAATAGTGTTGCTATTATTTTTCTCACAATTCTGGCCTTGGCAGCTCATGGGAAATTAATAATATGATTATGTCCATGTACTGTTCTGTATAAATTAGCACATACTCGTTTGCATAATTTTTCTTATTACAATCATCAGGTTACGTAGCTGCTGTTTCCCGCCACATTGTGAAAAAGTTCCTGCTTCTAGTTTACTTTTTGGATCATGCAAAATCCAGTCGTTTAATCGATTATGATCCATGTTTGTTTTGCAAGGATGCTGGAATTAAGGTATTTGGTGTTTTGCACTAAAAATAAATAAGTGAATTAGTTAACCCCTTCCAGTGGTGTCTCCAAATGTAGTTTGGTGGAAGAAAATTTGTATTTTTAATTACTCTGAGGTCTATAATCGGTGCAGCATTCCTTCTAGGTTTAACCATACTGAACAGATTAACCTTTAGGACCCTGAATTAAAATTAAGAAATATCCCCTGTGGTCTGTTTTATTTTTTGGAAAATTTGCGCAAAACGCCATTTTCAAAATCGCAAATATACCTTCTTGATAACCATAATATATGAGCAATGTGTGGCAACATTGATAAAATTCTCATAAATACCTATACTTATTGTATATATATTGTTTTATATCCAAACTAATATAATATGAACTAATAAAACGTGAAGAAATCGCATGTAATGTCCGTCCGGACAACACTAGATCTAGCCCGACACACAACGTAATTATTATCCATGCACACACGTGGCACCCCTGATACATATTATTTTTGTGTTTTTGAACGAATACACAAACATTCTTATCAAATAACAACATCTTAAACACACAAAAACAACAATTAGAACATATAGTCACGATCACTTACCCATGCCACGCGGTACTCAATTTGATAGTAAAATACGGCAGAAAATGGCTAAAGTCGCTCTAGAAATGCGTTGACAAAGTCAACTGGCTTTCTCTCTCTTACAATCGCAATGTGTAAAGAAATTTGACCTTTAAACTGTGACGTATTCCTAGCTTCGTGTGGCAGGAATTTCTATGTAAAATGAGCGTAACTTTTTGAAGTTCCGTGCTCAGGAATCTGACTATATCGTATGGTGCGTGACCTCGCCCACAGGGCCCAAGGGAACATGTACTCCGGGTGCGTGAACTCGTCCACAGGGTCCTGAAGGTTAAAGGGAAAATGGCCATAAAGAGGCACCCCATATTGTTTAGTTCAATATTTGATTGACACCCAACCATGGAACACAAGGAATGTACAGATAATTCCAGCCCGGTAGTAGATCAGTCAGGGATTGGGTTGCAAATCCCCTGTGTTGAGCCTGGGTCTAATCTGAAATTAAGTCCAGTGCTTGAGTGGATGCTTTGCAGTCACCAAAAACCATTGAGGATAGTACCATGGAGAGAGAAAAAAACTGGACATGGGAAAGACAGAGGTCTGAGTGATCTGCAATGAATTAAACTGGCTTGCTCAGATGGATTAAGAAAAATAAATTAATTAATAGAACCAGCATAACTACACTTTTGACAGACTTGTAAGTGTACAATCTCTGTCAACAGGTGATAGACTGCGGGGGCACAAGTCCTTGATTGATATCTCATAATGCCTCCTTTCTTAGAGTGGTTATAGTGAGACAATATCACAATTGCATGAACTAGCTTGAGGTTGGTTGCTTCAAGTTGTGCAGTACACTTTGCACTGTCAATGTGGTTAAAAATTGACTGTCTTAATGTAATATATAGCAAAATTTGTTGATAATGCACATCACACTTGTTTCATTGACAATTGTAAGTTTTGTAGTATGTTTACAATTATTGCACCTCTGAATGTTATTAAAATACATACTTATATTCTAAATTTTGTGCTCTTATTCTTATAGTCCATGAGGTGGCATTAGTTTATAGACTGGTTTATAGTTGGTTTAATGTCTGTCTATAGACTTGTGCTTCCTGTATTGCCAATCATTTCTAATACCGATACTTTCTCATGCCACTATGTCAAGCTGTCCTGCATATTTTCTTTTAGTTTGTCTTCTTGTTTTTTAATTTTACTCTTATCACAAGCACTGCTCTTCTCATGATGTGTTCAAAGAATGTGAAGTATCTTCTGATATGAAATAACAATTCACTTTTTGAGTTAATTTCATTCAAGATATCTTCATTTCTTCTTTTTTTGTTCCTGATGTTTTCATCATTCTTATATAAAACTACATTTCTGCTATCTACATAATTTCTTACTATTCTGCTGTTATATCGATGATTCACTTTTATAAATAAGGATTGGTTCAATATTCTTCTGCGTTCGTTCTCAAACTCCTGCAGATTAGCAGGATGTAGTCCGGAGAACGGAATGCGTTGTGTCATGGTTTACAGCATTGCTGCGATATCTGCGTCTTTCTGCATGACAATTCTGACTTCAGCTTAATTTTGGGTCGCTGGCCCTGTATGGTATGGGACAGCCAACTCCATTCCATAACCTCCTTAGTCGCCTCTTACGACATGCGTGGAAGGTAAACAGTGTTGCTATTCTTTGCTCCCTTTTGGGCCCAGGCAAAACACGGGCGAGTTCAATATAACTTATAAGAACACTTGCATCAATTGACAAAGATATATTATATAGGATATTCTTAATCTTGTGAAATGTTGGCTTTTCCTGGACTATTCTTTAATATATCTTAAACCTGCCGTTTTCAAGGTACACGCATATTTGAATATGTTGACTTGCTGCAGACCGGTCCCATCTACTTTAATAAGTTCTCATGACCAGACGATTTTGAGATGAATGAGCATGAGACAATATCGAGAATGCGCGAATTGGATGGGCGTGGCCCGTAGAGAACACTTGACAAAGATTTCACAATGAGCACTGAACCAATAAAGAACCGAAACCATCAGCCATTATACCCTGAGAGATTTACTGAAGCAGAGATCTGAGCACCTATGGACATGTATGGTGTGCAAAGAGAATAATCAACATATCTAATACATAACTTTAATGTTACATTTTTGGAAGACATTTTGTTTTTTATTACTTCTTCATTTTTTATATTCTGATTAAGTCCTTCATTTTGACTTTGTTACAATATATTTATCATATCTTGTAACTGAGTCATCAGCATATTGCAGGTTGTTTATATTATGACCTATTGAAATCCTTGACATAAAATTTATGCTTATAATTTTATTTATTCACACATTTCCACATTCTTTTTTTGTGCAGCTGATTTATTTTTCTGAAAATTTGGTTTTCAGAAATTAATTTTTGTAAGATTTTTGTTTTCATTTTGAAGTAGTGTGGGATAAATGTTAATGCAAATTTGTGTATTTATTTTTTTTTAACAGTCCAGTAAGGAAATCCTTATTGAGTTTTCCAAAGAAATCTTAAGTGGAGAAGGGGACATCACTCGACACTTGGCCTATCTAGGCTATACTGTTAGCCAGACACAGAAACCAATAGATGAGTTTGACTTTGCTGTGACAAACCTCAGTTCTGATCTGCGAGATGGTCTAAGATTATGGTAACTGTCTTTTTTTGGTCATATTTATAGGGCAAATCAAATACTCTTTCAAAGGGAAAATTATAAATTCACCCTTCTTACCAATATTGCATTATCAATGTCAGATGTGCGCACTAACTAAAGAACAAGATATATCTTACTGTATGTGAAACGGGTTAAATGACATGTAAATAAAAAAATCAGCAAACAGAACAAGAAAAGATCATGTGAGATTTAATGATAAAATTTAAAAAAATTAGATTGATGCTGAAAGAAACATTTTCAGATCTTGTTTGATTAAAATGAAATAAAAGAAAGATTGCAGTAAAACTGGATCATATGGTCAATAAAAAAAGAAAGAAAAAAATGGTAACCTTTAGCAAGTTTAATTAAAATTACACTATCTGCCCTTGCCACCGGATTCTTTTTTGATAATGGTAATTATTTTTAGTGAGTGTTTCAAAAACATAACTTTTTTGTACTTTTGTTATTAGAGATATTAAAATAATTTTTTGTTATTTAAGAATTGAGAATTTCATACTGAAAATATGTGTGTAATTTGTTTTTCTGTGTGTGTCGTACCAGAGGTATGAGCACATGACGAAGATGTTATTTCACACAAAAACAACCACATTTTGTGGTTGTTGAGAAATGTAATACCTTTTCTGTTATTAGCGATATTAAAATAATTTTTGCACATATAAATAAAGAATTGAATACTGCATATTTTGGTCTAAGTTTTGTTTGGGTATGCATGATAAAGAAATGTGAGAAGGTTGTAAAACTGAGAAATATCAAAATCAAATCACACGCATGTTTTCCGAAAATCGAGCAATTTAACTTTTTTCCGACATGCAAACCTGAAAACATCAGTTTTACACACTGTAACACACTTACATCTATTGTTTTTGTATAGTTTGCTAAAACAAATAACACGATATTGCTCGGGAATTAAATATAACTACAATAAAATATAAAAATAACTTACTGTGTTCAAAAACATACTAGTCTCGATCAGTAAAATCCGTTCATTAGTTCAATACTTATTCAGTGTCATATAACAAAACCAGCATGATGCTAGGCCTATATCTATTTCACTAGGCTTATGTCACAATCCATAATGATTATGTTAATTATAAATATTGATGGCCGGCCGTTGAAACCCACCGATGGATTCCGCACGGGATGTTTTCCAATTTTGATAATTTCTTCAACAATGAAAGTCCCCTATGTCTCATATCGTGCTGGTAAACGAAAGATCAGTACAATTACTACAATGATTCACAGATTTCTGTCACATGACATTACCGTTTGTATAATTTTAATTTCTTCAAAAATGGTCATAGCAATTCGGGAATAAATTCGCTCGTAATGTTAAATAATGGGGCCATTTTGCAGGAATATTTCTGCCAATGGCTCACTAAAAGTTAAAATAGTTTTACATTAACGGTAGAAGAAAATGTTCAGATAATATATTGATTAGATTTTAGATGAATGAAACTGTATGAGACTATATATTTGATTTCGTATAGCATAAATACTTCAGATCTTATTTTTAGTTTTCTGGGGTGTTGATTATATTGTTTTATATTGTATATTTTGTTTAATTGGGTCTTGATTATGAGAAATACTTAGGAAGCATTATATCGAGCGAGGGGAAAACCAGTAAAGAGATACAAAATAGATGCAACAAAACATACCAGATCCTAGGACAGATGGCATATATTTTCAGGAACAAAAATTTAAACATAGACACTAAAGTTGCATTACACAAGACTATTATTATTCCATCACTGTGCTACCAGTGCCAAACCTGGACAATGACAGCTCAAGACAAAAGAAAAATAGTGACAACAGAAATGACATGTCTATGAAGAATACTTGGAGTGTCATTAAAAGATAGAATTAGAAACGATAACATCAGACAGATAACCAAAACAATACCAGTATTGAAACACATCAAAAGACAACAGATCAAGTGGTTTTCACACGCTTCCAGATTACAGACAGATAGCATGCCACAAATGGCCATGACATATAGACATAACAACTATAAAGCCAGAAGTAGACCATGTAAAAGATGGATCACGGAAATCAAAGAAGCCACAGGAACAATATTACAAACAGCGCACAAGAAGGCCATCTCCAGAGAACTCTTCAACCCCTGACACCGCAAGGCAAACAAGGGCCACAGCGTGAGATAGATAGATTGTATATTTGGTTTCTTGGGGTCTTGGTTATGAGGAATACTGTTTTAGATTGTATATTTGGGGTCTTGGTTATGAGGAATACTTTTTTAGATTGTATATTTGGTTTCTTGGGGTTTTGATTATGAGAAATGCTTCTGTTGATATATTTAGTTAGTATGTTGTTGAACAAAAGAAGAGTTGTTTAGTTAGTGTGGTGTCAATTATGAGAAATGTTTCAGATCTTATTTTTAACTGTGTAGTGTGTTGAAAACTAGAAATACTGTTTTCAAATTAGATTCTTTAATATTGAAATACTACTTTTTTAATCTGTGTTGTCTTATAACTGTAGAAGGACCTTAAAATACATTTATTACAGCCCTTTAAATCATAATTAAAATGTTTTAATCTTTTAGCCGTGTTTTAGAGCTATTTACTGGTAACTACAACATCATTACTAAGCTCCGAACACCTGCCATTAGCCGCCTACAGAAAATTCATAACACTGAAGAATTTTTCAAGGCTATGTTTCAGCGTGGACTTGACTTCACCTCTCTGCCAAGTAAGCAGTCTTTGTTCATATTGAACAATTAATTTTTACATTTTCACTGTATACATTTTTATGAATATTTATGTATTCTTGTGTAGTTTATTTTTATTTCGGTGTTAAATAATGCCTCTACTCAACACTCTGGCTGCTGCATTGTTCTAAGTAACCGATCCTTGTTGTGCTTAGTTCTTTCTATTCTTTCTCTCCCCTTAATAATTATTTAATTTAATTAACATACATGTACACTCTATGATTGGGAGAGACCCAAAGATTACTGGGAGGAGAGAATACTGCACTATACATGTACACTCTATGATTGGGAGAGACCCAAAGATTACTGGGAGGAGAGAATACTGCACTATTTCCTTTGCCGAAGGGACATTACAAAGGCAGCGACTTAAGATGTGACCTCTTGCCAGGAATATTTGGTTATATGTTTGAAGCCATAATTAGTAGGCAGTGTATAGTAGAGAATGAGCACAGTGAACCCTAACTTGGTTGCAGTAGCTGGGAACATTGCATAGATGCAAACTTACCTTCTGAGTAGTGGGGCAGTTATTTTCTGGCTCTGGGTAGGTAGATTGCATGACATCGAAGACCTTCTAAACATGACACTGGAAGAGACTGGGTCGCTTGCACAGAACCATGAGGCTTACAGAGTGGCAGTGGGGACAACGTTCTGCAAAGGACACGTCACATTGAGAGGGTAGATCGAAAAATCCAAAATAACAATGGTGTCAAAGGGCATAAGCACACAGATTGCTGGATCAGCAAGTAACCAACGAATAAACAAGTTTTGAGAAAACTGTCTCATACAATAAATATCATCAATATTGAGCTGTAAAAATATTCATCATCATCATGTGCCATCTCCGTACCGAAGGTCGGCTGCAACAGACCTCCAACATCCCATGTCTCTTGTTTTGGTAGAAAGGTTAATAAAGATCACAAATATCTGACAAGGTCGAGAGCGCCACAGTAACAAAACTAAAAGCGATAAATACTATATTGAACTGCAACATTGAAAAAGTCCTTGTTCCTTTGTTTATTATTCCTGTTTTACATTAGTTTGACTATTTGATAGTTAGATTATCTAGTAACAATATCCATTAATATAGTATTTATCGTTTCGTAGAAAGATTAATCACAATGCATCTGATACATTGCACTGTAAAATGTAAACTCTTAACAAAAATATCTGAAAATTATTTTGGAAGGTGTAGTGAGCTGTGATCTAGTTACAATTCTTGTTCATTCAAATAAATTATTTTGTGACAATGTGTAGTACATCATCGGATATTTCACAGAAGAGACACATCAAAATTTATGACACCAACAGAAAACACCACCAATTTCTTGAATGGGTACCTACAGGCAAAAGTGCAAGGGGTAGACCAAAAGAAACACTCAGAAGAACAATACTTAGAGAAAGTAAAACAACCAATATTCATACTATTCAAGAACTGCACAGAATAGCTTTGAACAGACAGAGATCTGCCCTATGCGCTAACTTCAGCTCAAAAGAAAAATGAATGAGTGAGCTGTACAAAATAAAGATGAAATGAATAAGTGAGATTTCAGGTTGCTGAACAGTATATGGGATGTGGTGGTCAACAACTCATTGTAGACACATTTTCAGTCAGTTGTTATTTTAGGGACATTTACTAGAAGATATTTCACATCTTATAAGCTAGAGTTACCACGAGATATATGTCACTTGGTAATATCCAAACATTCTCTATCAGATGCGGCCGTAACAGCAAGAGACATTGTTGATGGACATCAAGAGAAGACACTTTCACTTTTGTGGCAGCTAATCATGCACTTCCAGGTAACTCTTCTGTTTTTCTTGCCTTACAAATTTTTGACTGACAATTGACTTATGTTGTAAGCACATTTATGACAGTTCACAAAAATCTGAGGGCTACAGGAAACAATTCATTAGATAATGTTGTGATTAATAAATGCAATTTAGCAAAAGAAATTGTAACCATGGCACAAGATATTTCATTCTCCAGACTACATCCTGCTAACCTGCAAGAGTGTGAGAACAATTGTAAAAGAATCTCAAGTGAAAATTAAATTTTAAAGAGGTAGTCCCTCTACGGGTACCCTTTAAAGTTACCCTTTGTGGGTAACTAAATAGTGTTTGCTTGGTTGGTGCTGTTTCCTGTCCATTGTGTGGATTTTGTTCTTTGCCTCTTAAATGCTTTTTGTTTAATATGTAAACTTAGTTTTGTTTTATGATTTATAAAAGAATAATTACTCTGTGTTTTCGCTGAAACACTGTCTCCTTGCACAAACTTGGGGGAAATCAGTCTTTACCAGAAATCGAACCATGGACCTCACAGATGTGAGACCAACTCTAACCTCTCAGCTATGTGTCACACTGACATGATATCACAACTGATAAATAGTATATTTGTATCATATACTCTTCTACCAGTGCATAACAAAAGGAAAACAAAAAAAACCTAAAAGATTAAATGCTTGAAAAAATAACATTTTCCATGAAATACAGAATAAGAAATGATAGCCAGCAACAATGCCTTATTGAATAATTAGTCTGCTTATGAAACTTACACTTGTATATACATTACAGAGCTCCATTCAAGTAAATGAAGTACATCTGAAGGAAGAAATTGACATACTAACGAAATCTCTTAAACTCAAAGTGGCAATGCAGAAAATTTGTGCTATGTCCATGGAGGATTGTGAAGGTAAATGTTGAGAGTTTTTCTTCATTTTTCTAGAATCATAACCATCCAGTCAATAGTTGTTCGCGTGTTCAATGTAGCACCATTAGACTTCATTTTTCTAGAATCATAACCATCCAGTCAATAGTTGTTCGCGTGTTCAATGTAGCACCATTAGACTTCATTTTTCTAGAATCATAACCATCCAGTCAATAGTTGTTCACGTTTTCAATGTAGCACCATTAGACTTCATTTTTCTAGAATCATAACCATCCAGTCAATAGTTGTTCGAGTGTTCAATGTAGCACCATTAGACTTCATTTTTCTAGAATCATAACCATCCAGTCAATAGTTGTTCGCGTGTTCAATGTAGCACCATTAGACTTCATTTTTCTAGAATCATAACCATCCAGTCAATAGTTGTTCGCGTGTTCAATGTAGCACCATTAGACTTCATTTTTCTAGCATATGGCCATACAATCACAATAGTTATTTGTGTTTTTAATGTTGCACCATTGGACTTCATTTTGAACACTACTACAATCAGCATTGCTTTATGGCTTTCCTAACAATGTATGGAAACCAAGAAAATCTCATAAAAACTTAAGATATTTATCAATAGATGTTTTTGTAATTTTCTTTGCATTAGGTGGCCAGAGTTTATAGCAACTGACGAGTTGTGGAAGAGATAATTCCATTAATAGTAGAGGTAGTTTAACACAAATGGTATAAAACTGATACAATACCCTAACAATATAACCAGACAAGAGCTGGACTGGAATTCACAAGAAAATATGAGAATTGAAAGACTCAGGAATATCTGGAGGAAGAGACCAAATCTATTGGAAGTTCATTACCTCATCGCGGAAATTGTTGGAGACCAACAGTTTCCCTATGTTCCATGAGGAACTGAATAAGACTGTCAGAATAATTGATCTGTCTTTGTTCAAACTCCACAATTATATGAACTGCAAAATTAAACAAAGTATTTAACTAATCAACCATTTGTGTTATTGAAAAGTAATACATAGAAGTGTTCATATTTACTCGAATATGACCACACTTGTCTAAAAATTGGTAGCATATCCTATCCAGGACGTAGCTATCAACCCAGCATTTGTTGGCTGTGGTGATTTTCTAGGCAATATAAATACGTTCAGTAGGTTGCCATTGCTTTCTGAACGGTCCGGATGCACAATTGTCTGTGGTGAGGATCGAACTCGGTACCTTTGCCATCATACAGACGCGCTCTGTACCACTTCGCCACAGAGCCGGACAATGTGATTTAAATCACATTTTTATAATTAAAATAATTGAAGCATATCTTTTAATCATTGCATTAAAAATAATTTGTGAATTTTTAGGCAACTGAATTTCCATTACAATGAAGATTGTCGACTGGTCTGCACTTTGAACCACGAGCAACATTCATTCTCATAAAAACACTTGTCTAATGTGATTTAAATCAGTGGGTGAATGTGTTATACTGAATTCTTTTGTTATACTAAATTCTTTTTGTCCCAATTAGCCTAGCACAGGTATTCTCGATCCACTGCCTGTAGGCAGTAATGCTTTTGTAATGACATGCCATGCGAGTTTAAAATTGCTCATTAGCACTAACAATCAGGAGTTCTTTTTACACTTCAAACTTATTGACTTTATTGTACAAACCGAAACAGTTTTAAATGAAGGCCACTTGCTTAATTTCCTCTCTTTTGTCTATCTTTTCCTCTCATACCTTGAATTTCTCTTTCTTCTCACATCACCCCCTCCCCACCACAAACACATGCACACAAATTCAAAACAAACATCCACAGCGCTGGATAAGTTAAGTCAAGGAAAGTGATCCATGAGGACATATTGTTTTTCTCCCATTTTTATCATGTTTTGTTCCTGATTTAGACAAATTTGTACATTCTCATTTTGGCATAGTGCCTATTTTCTTAATGTGATGTGTGGACTTTTAAATATAAAAATTATTGTTAACGATATATATTTATTCATGTCTTTATAATTCTTTGACTTGTTACAGCTCGTAGAGATTCTCAAGAGACTAAACTCATCACAGAAAATAAGATGTTAGAGTTGATATTCCACTGGTGCCGTATGGTGTGCCTTCACTATGGAGTCAAGGTAGATGTATTTTAGTTTTTTTATGATCAAAGGATGTGTTAACACATCCTTGGGTTCGTGGGTCAGGAACAGAAGTTTTCATTTATTATTATTATTTATAATAGTGTCTCTTAATTCATTACTTTGTTTTATGTAACAGATCGAATATCTGGTTCTGGTGGTAGAAAGGTTATTGGGACAGTCAATGAATGTTGCTCGTGGTTCAAAGTGCAGACCAGTCGACAATCTTCATTGTAATGGAAATTCAGTTGCCTAAAAATTCACAAATTATTTTAAATGCAATGATTATAAGATATGCTTCAATTATTTTAATTATAAAAATTAATATTATTTGTGGTTTAAAATATCTGTTTTCAAACTCTCACTGGATTTCTTTTGTAGCAGGACAATAACATTATTAGATTTTCACTAGGATGTATTTTAACAAAGGTGTGTTGTGTCATGGTTTTATTTACACCAATGACCCGATATATCTGAATTTGGCAGTGCTATGCTGTATACATTCAGAGTTCTAATAATTTCATTAAATGGTGAACTTTCAGCCATATCACTAGTAGACCATCATTGCTCGTTTACAATTCTTTTGTGTTTATTGATGTGAATGTTGTGTGTTTATTCTAAATGTAGGAAATTTGAAAAACTGCTTACAATTGTTTAAATATATTGTTGAGGATTTTGCAGCAGAAATTTCATAATTCTTGCCACCATACTCATATAAGGACATCATTTGCACTTCACCAAAGATGTGTGGGTTTTTTTTTTAAATAAAGGATTAGAAATTAAAGTGTATCTTTTGACTGGCCATCTTTTTATATCAACAATACTCCCCTTGTTTATCTACCAGGTTGAAAATTTTACAGTGTCTTTCTCTGATGGCCGTGCTCTGTGCTGCTTGCTTCACCATTATCACCCAGTTCTGCTGCCATTGTCTGAGATCCATTTCCAGACAACTATCAGTTTCCAGGAGAGTGCAGAGAAGAAATGTCAGGTAGAAGCAGATCAAGATTTAAGCATAGACTGGGAAAGTCATGGTGGAGGTCTGTTGCCTGATGGTAAATAATTTTGTGAAAAGATAACCCACATATTTATCATCATTTGATACATAGCAGATCTGACCCAGTTGTTTTCATTGTTGCATAATCTGGGTTATGTTTTTTCAAATTACATTATATTTTATCCTGGTGTTTTTGATCTAAATCTATATTTAAATTTTTGGGAACTTTGTACGCCAAAGTTTTTAAAAAAATATTTGATCTTTAGACTTTCTCCTCAGTTTCTTCTATATCTATTATCTTTTCTATGATTTTGCTGTAAGACGTCGCAGGATTAAATAACAATGTTTTCAGTCTCTGGCAAGTTTGATCGCATGACAGACAGTAATATTGTGATGTCTCAGAACATTGGTAACTACTGCAATCCACCTTCTTCTTGGTCTTCCTCTGCCTGCTGCTATTTCCATTATCATGTATTCTCTTGCTGCTGGTCAATAAGGGTTCATTCTCATTAAGTGGCAGAACTATTTCAGTCTCTGTTTTCAATATATTTGACCACATTGTTCCAACAGTTCTTATAATCTCTTCATTCCTCATATGATATCCTGTTGTTCTGTTTACTGCTTTTCTTAGACATTTCATTTCACATATGCTAACCTTTCTCTAGTTGTTCACATCTGACATTGACAATGCAATGTTGGTGCGAAGATTTAATTTGGGATGTGTCTTTTGGATTCCATCTGGATAGATGTGTGTTCCATGTTGGTATACTTTAATTTACGTAGTTGGATTTTAAAATTCTTGTCTTGATTTCTCTGTCAATTCTTCCGTGCCTATAAAAATGCTTCCTAGATATTTAAACTCTTGCACTTGTTTCATTAGTTGGTCATTTATCTTTATGTCGATTTTATTGAATTCTCTGTCTACAGACATAACTTGTTTTTTCTATATTAACCTTCATGTTGTGATTGAGGTTTCAGTGTGTAGTTGTTTTTAAATCAAACATTGCACTAGTGATAACCCTGATGAAAAAAATGAGGTTTTTTTAACAAATAAATCATAGTAACCTAGGATGAATGCCAAAAATATTTATGTCAGCTTTAGAAAACTCAGTGCAGGTAAATTTTCCTTGAGTGCTGTGGAGTTAACTCCATTAACCTTTACTACACTGTAGGTGAAAAATAGTGATTCCGTCACAGTATTTTGAACTGCTGGAGGCAGAATATTCCAATCGTTGCTATGCACCTCTTTAAACTAATAATTATTGTGTATAAACTAACGCCATACATCTGGGCAACACAGAAATCAAATGTAGACATAACTTACTTTCATTTCCGCTAGTATTGGAAAATTACTTTGGAAAATACCATCATATTTGTATCAAAATATACGATTCCACAACACCAAATCAACGTATGTAGAAGTAGTTACACAGACAGTCGCACATGTGCACTTAGAACGAGTGTAGGGCTTTCAGATAAATTCCACATACACTCTAGCTTGCAGCAAGGATGTGTTCTATCTTCTTTGTTATTCATCATATATATTGATTGTATATGTAAAATTGCCAGCACTAATGAAGAAGACAACCTAAACAACCTCCTGAGCAAACTTTTTGCAGACGATCAAGCAATAATATCAACATCAAAAAAAGATGCAACTCCAACAACATATAAATAGACTCCATACAACATGTAGGGACTTTACATGAAGATAAACACAGAAGAAACGGTATGTCAATCGTATAAACAGAAAGAAGCACCACTATTCTAATTGATGACCAACAATTTAAACAGGTGAAAGAATTCACTTATCTTGGTAGCATCACATCATCAAATGGAAAAAAACACCATAGAAATCAAACATAGATGCAACATAGCATACCGGATCTTGGGGCAGATGTCTCCTACTTTCAAAAAACAAATATGTAAGCATTAACGCCAAAGCTGCACTATATAAAATGATCATCATACCATCACTATGCTACCAATGTCAAACATGGACACTAACTACAGAATCCAAAAAGAACTTGTTACAACAGAAATGACTTGTCTACATAAAATTCTCAGAGTAACAATTAGAGATAGAATTATATGCGAAAACTTCAGAAGACAACAGATTAAGTGGTTTTCACATGCTTCCTGACTACCATGAGACAATGCTCCTCAAAAACCATTACTATAAAGACACGATGAATACAAAGCCAGTGACAGACCTTGCAAATGATGGATAAGAGAAGTAAAAGAATCAATGAAAACAAACATATGAAGTGCACAAAAAAGTCACCTCCAGAGAACTTTTCTATTCCTGGTGCTGCAAGGCATAAAGGGTATAAAGCTAAAAGAAGCTAGTATTTTAAGCAGGGTTACATCTGATATAATTGTTGGGAATTATTTCCTGCAATCTGTCAAACTCATTTCTTCTTCTTCAGCGTTCACTCTCATATAACCACAACGAATATTTCATGTGATTTCCGCCGGGGAGCGTGAAGTACGTTGTGCTGCAAGTTCCACAGTAGAACTATGATTATTTGTACCCCGGTTGGCCACTTGTGGTCAGGACTTCCGTGGTCCAGCACATCCGTTTTCGTCATTTCTTTATTTCGGGTTTGGTCCCTAGTCAAAATCATTTGAAATGGCAGCTATTTTTTTAGAAAATAAAGAAAAATTATAATGATGGATTTCATGGTATCACAAATGCAGATATTGTGTCCCAGATAGCGAGGATTTGGGGCAGCAGTTCTTTGTTGAGTATGTGTATAATGAAAAGTATAATGAATGTAGCTGAATACTGTCCCTTCAGGTCACAATCATCTCTGGCTTCACAAATATTTTGAAATTGTAAGATCAACAAAACTTACATCATTACATTCAGTAATAATTTCATTTTCATACACACAAATGCTTCAAAAACAAAAAAGTGTTTTGTATTTTCCAAATACCCTCCATAAATAACATGTAATGTCAAAAAATAATGCAGTGACAGGGAAAAATTTACTCAATTTTAATGCAGAGCTAAAGGTTAACCAATTCCATTTTGTATGTTTCACAAGATTTAGTTTGTCTTACACTTTCAATTTTCTTTTCTGAAATCATTTTATTTAAAACAGAAAACAGCCCAGAGATGTTTGAGCAACTGTTGTCCAATGAAAAGTCCAACTTTAAAACCGTCTATGAGAAGGTAAACAATTGTTTTATAATGTGTGATAACTAATTATGAAAATATGGTTAACATGTATTTCCCTTTTCTACTCCCCCTTTAGCTTATTTACCGCTAGCTTATTTTGTGGTTTGTTCTCATACTTCTACTGAATCTCTCTTGTAGTAAGGCAAAGGTTCTATTAGATTCCAAGCAAGATGTAGTCCATGAAATTGCATTGTGTCGTTGTTTTATTTATGTCAATGGACAGACACATTCAACTTGGATGTGGTAACTAATACGTTCTGTGTTTTGCTGCTGTCACCGAACAATGGACATCTAACTATATCGATAATAGGCCAGCCATATGAGAGAACAGTTTTCCGTACAGTTCCTTTTTAAAAATATAATCCATATACCTTTGTGTCCCTAAATCTCCTATCCTAAAGAATAGACTATACAGAAGATCAAAGTTGACTGAGATATAACTGTCCTGAAAACAATCAATATTGGAATATTTACTGCCAAAGACGGATTTGTCAGGCCATTGGCACAAATAAAATGGCTACATAACGCATTTCCATTCTCAGGACTACATCTTGCTGGAAATCTAGTAGGACTATGGTCCTGCTGCACGGGAGATCCAGCGGGATTTTGAGAATGAATGAAAATTAGGAGGAAATGTTTCATGCTAACGCAATCTTCCTGGACAAAAGCATATAGATGGCTCAGCAGAAAAGGCTGAGAAGAACGGTAGTGAGGCATCTATATAGAATTTCTCAATGAAAGCAAACCTGATAAATAAATAGCACTGGTGCCCCTTCTATAATTTCAGCTATCAAAAAAGCAACACTTCTGCTGACTGGATCAACCCACCTGGGAGAAACCGGGATAGTCATTCTGACTAATACCAAATGTACCTTGCAAACCCCTTTATAACCCAATCACATTCCAACTGAATTCCTTAACAGTGGACTTCGTCCTTGTGACAGAATTGGCAATATAGCATGTCCACAGTACTGAATGCAAAAGAAGAAAAAGAGACTCCTATCAAAATTAAGCAAAAGAAGTAGTTCTCAAATGAATTCTGAGACTTTCACAAATCAGGGAAATAGAAAAACACATACCTTAACCAAAACTGGAAGTCACTGCCAGAAACAACAGATAGAAGATTTGGTATCATTTTCAGAAATTAAGTCCATCATGAATAGCTCCATGAGCATAAAATGGAACTCAATGCACTTATGCAGCCATAAAGATGATGCAATCCACAAACTTGGAAGAAAAAAACAATCATTTACACATTTAGGGACCAAACCCGAAATAAAAGAATGACAAAAACGGATGTGCTGGACCTCGGACGTCCAGGCCACAGAGTGGCCAACCGAGGTGCAAATAACACAGTTTTACTGTGGAATCTGCAGCACAACGTAATTCAGGCTCCCCGGCGGAAATCACATGATATATTCTTTGTGATTATATGAGAGCGAATGAAGAAGAAGAAGAATTTACAACATGCTTAAACAGTGTGTGTGTGTGTGTGAAGCTTGGGGTTGGCAATATTGATATGCGCACTTGTAGAAAATCTGCAGAAAACACAGGCATATTCAAAACTACATGCTGTACTAAAACACACGAAGAAAAATGACCATTGAAACAAATCATGTCTAGTGACTACAGTACAGTCGATTGAAGAAATTCATATCAGTGTATGACTAACAGAAGAACGAGGGAGATGAAGATTATTTAAATTTTCTTAATGCCATATTTTATATGATGATGATGATGACATTATTCCTTTAGTTGTATAATTAGTTAGTTTTTGATAACCCATATCTTATCTGATGAACGCACAGGTCCTTCAAGGTTGAGTAACTGCTGTAACAGTAAAACATTAGATTTCCCACCTGTGTGTTGCCGGGGTCCGAAAGGGGAGCAAAGAATAGCAACACTGTTTACCTTCCACGCATGTCGTAAAAGGTGACTAAGGAGGTTATGGGATGGAGTTGGCTATCCCATATAGGGCCAGTGACCCAAAGTCATGCTGAAGTCGGATGTGTCAGGCCAAAGGCGCAGATTTCGCAGCAATGCTGTAAACCATGACACAACGCATTCCGTTCTCCGGACTACATACTACTAATCTGCAGGAGTTTGAGAACGAACGCAGAAGAAGAATTATATTTGCTATCTCAAAGGCATGGTTATGTTAGAATACTTTATGGACACAAGTTTAGTCCCTGAAGGGAGGTGTTCCAGTGTAACAGCATCAGGGAATCAGCATGTCCTGCCAGGAGTGTAGTATATACTTCTGGACAAACTAGTTCATCATTCTTCTGTCAAATCTGTTGACCAATCTGCAGTAATGACACATCTAGGAGGTTCCACAAAAAGACATAGTCTGCAGGTCTACATGCATGGCGATCATTTGACACAAGACAAAAGTAAGAAATTGAGAGAAGACATGCAGTAACAATGATAATATTTTCAAAAGTGAGTGACAGGTTATCAGCCTATTTCTCTCTTTCCCCCCAACTTTCCTTAGTTGCCTCCTACAACATGCCTGGAAAGAAGACAGTAGCCCCCATTCTTAGCACCCTGAACTAGAAGTATGCTGCCGAAAATGGAGGTGTCTGACCCTTTGTTGTGGATTTGATACTAGACTGTGCTGTCTTGTTAATCAGTGCATTTTTTCACAACAATTTCTTGGGCAGTCATGCTATCAGTGGAAATCCTGACATGTTGTGTACTGCTCTCCTGAGAGGAGCAATGTATATATTTGAAAACACAAACTCCGCCAAAGATGGATGTGTTGGGCCATTGGCGTAAATAAAACAGCAACACAATGCATTTCCATTCTCTGGACTATATTCAACTGGAAATCTTGTAGGAGCATTGTCCTGTTACAAGAGAAATCCAGCGGAAGTTTGAGAATGAACGCTGAAGAAGAAGAAGAAAACACGAACAGAGTGACATTAGGCTACTTTTTTTTTAAAGTGAAATCATTGCACTTGGGTCAACTCCATGTAAATTATCAACAAAATCCATGTGCGATTTTTGAAAGTTTTAAAAAGTTATGGTGTCACCACTTCCATAAGACGTAGCACAAATTCATAAATTTTGTAGCCACCTTTTTTTTTATCATGAGGCAATTAGGCAGTGTTTTATAAGCTGAACTATGTGTTTCTACAGCAACAAGAAGAAAATGGTGGAGTTATATCAGACATGTACTTAGAATCTTACATCGGCCATGTTCTCAGAATGAACAGCCTAAGAATTCCCCAGCAATCACTATATTGGGTGCCACCTGGAGTAAGAAGAAGAGGGAGACCTAGAGAAACTCTACGAAGAACCATTAATAGAGAAGGCATGTCAATGAACCTAAACAACACGCAACAATTGAAAGACCTGGCAACACAAAGACAGAAATGGAAAGCTATGGTTTCTGCCCTATGTGCCGCCTATGGCCCTGGAGGAACATAACATAACATAACTTAGAATGAATTCAAATAGACTAACACTGCTAGCATTGATATGGATACCAAGCAAAACTCTCCACAGAGCAACCATTATGAAAGTTATAACTATGGGTTTAAAAAAATGCTGAACTAAACTACACAATAGTTTAGTATCACATTGCTCAAACTGGAGAGCACTGGGTTATGCCCTGCACACCGTATTTGGCACTGAGGGAATAGATGGATGTTGAACCATAGCATGTTACTTATAAGAAAATGAACATACATTAAAATTTGACAATTGGTTTGTTTTTGCTGAACATAACTAGAAATCTATTTTTACTATTGTCTAATCCATTATTGATTTGTAATTACCACATTTAGGTTTCTGCTCTTGGTGGAGTCCCTCTAATGCTGAAGTTTGCTGACATGTCCAACACAATACCTGATGAGAAAGTTGTATCTACATATGTGTGTTATCTCTGTGCTCGACTGTTGGATATCCGAGAAGAAGTTAAGGCTGCAAGGATTCTTCAAATGGCATGGAGAAGAAAACAACTGCGAAAAGCAGTTCAGGAGAAGCAGGTAAAGGTGTTTCATTGCTCATTTCTTCTTCCTCTTCATTCATTTTTAAAATACCTGTACCAGATCAGGGTGGACCCCCCGCCCCCCCCCCCCCCACGGTGAATGTCCTTGTGGCACATGAATACAGACTCCTGAGCACAGACTTCAGTTAGCTATTAGCAAGACTTGAGTTGATTGAGTTTTCCTTGCCTCCTGCACTTGTTGATAGAACATCCACACCGGATTGAGTTGAGATTAAAACTTTGATACAGCCTCTCTGACCTGGAGAGCACTTGTAGCCTCGTCCTTGGTGATTGGTGTGAAGATATAGAATTACCAAAATAATCTTCAATGTGGAAAAAGAAAACCTATCTGTTGTCTTTTCTCAGATTGTGCTGTTCGATTTTGCAGGATTGAAAGACAGTTGGTTTCCCTGATAAGAGTTATTATAAAAACCAGCTCTAAATAATATTGTGCAAAAACTTCAATAAATTAGAAAATCCATTGAAGAATAGAATAGAAGATCACAGAGTACAAATTATCCACAATGAATAGTGTGATAATGGAAGTATTATCTGTAACGCAGGCACTTAACTGGCTAAAATTACAAGCCTATTCCCATGCGTGCATACTAAGTGATTCACTGAATATGATTCAAAAAGTCAAAACAAGTGATGGATGGAGTCACTAGACAGAGCTAAAATGCTGGCATCACTACGAAAACTTACGCTTATCTTTGTCCTCGGACATGGAGGAAACGATCGGGCCACCACAACAGATGGTCAGCCTATGTACCATAGAACCAGAACCGTCAGCTCTTCGTGAGTCCTCACAATCAGAGGATTTTGAGATGAATGAGTATGAGTCAATATTGAGAATGCACGAATTGGGAGTGTGGATGGGCATGGCCCGTAGAGAACCCCAGACAAAGATTTAAAAAAAAAACAACATAGAACCAGAACCATCAGCCGTTATACCCTGAGAGATTTACTGAAGCAGAGATCTGAGAACCTATGGATATGTCCAGCCTGTGAAGGGAATAATCAACAGACCTAATACCATCTTTGTGATGTCATTACTGTGCGAAAAGAAGTTTGTAAGCCAACTGAACACAGAAATACTTTACCATTTGCTCATAACACCATTCTATTTGTAAGTATATATGTGTTATTCTATCTATCTATCTATATATTTGCTAAACCCTTTGTTGCCTTTCAGCATCAGGGGTAGAAGTATTTTCTGGAGATGGCCCTCTTGTGTGCTGAGTATATTGTGGAATTTGTCGCTTTTATTTACGTGGTCCATCGTTTTCATGTTTGGCCTCTAGGTCTGCCTTCACTGTGTCTGTGTAGCATAGCTTGCTGTCTGATGGTAGTCTGCTGATGTGTGCACACCATTTGTTTTATCTGTTGTCTCTTAATATATTCCAATATTGGGGTGGTGTCATTTTTTTTTCTAATGTCCTCATTCTTCACTCTGTCTCTTAGCGATATTCCTAGGATTCTGCGTAAGCATGCCATTTCAGCTGTCACAAGTTTACGTTTGTGTTGTGTTCATGTTTGGCATTGGTAGCACAGTGATGGCATAATAATCGTTTTGAATAGTGTTATTTTTTAGTGTTTGAATCTACATTTTTGTTTCTGAAGATTTCCGCTGAAGATGGATGTGTCAGGCCAGTGCCGCAAATAAAACTGTGACACAACACATTTACATTCACTGGACTACATCCTGCTGGAAATCTAGTAGCATTGTTCTGCTACAAGAGAGATCCAGCAGGAGTTTGAGAATGAATGCCAAAGAAGTTTCTAAAGATTGGTGTTAATTGCCTTAGGGCTTGGTATGCTTTACTACATCTGTTGTGTATTTATTTGCTGCTCTTGCTGTCTGTTGTTATATTATTTCCTAGGTATATGAATTCTGTCACTTGTTTAAGTCTGCTGTTACCAAAATATATATATATATATATATATTCAGTCTTTTCTATGTTTATCTTCATGTTAAAGGTTTGGCATGTTTGATGTAATTGGCATTTTTGATTAATCTTTGTAGTTGCTCTTATGATGATGCTACTAGTACTTGGTCGTCTGCAAATAGTAGTTCGTTTAAGTTATCCTTTAGATTTTCTTCTGTTGTTTTTGCTACTTTGCAGATGTGATCTATGTATTTTATGAACAATAGGGGGGATAGTACACATTCCTGTCTCACTCCGGAGTGAATTTGGAAATTATCGGATGTACCTGTGCTCGTTCTTACTGTGCATTGACTATTGACGTATATGATCTGACATAGACTTATTAGATGTTGATATGTAAAGCAAAAATGTGTTATTAATACGTATAAATACACCCTTGTCTTTTTGTCTAGTTATATGTATTTGTAAGCATATATGTGTTATTCGTGCGTATAAAATACACCCTTATCTTATCTTTAGTTGCAAAATTTATCTAATTAAATATTCAATATATTTTCAATTCTTATTTTGTGCATTCCATTTTTTTTTATACAGAAAAGATCACAAGCTGCACTGACAATTCAGCGTTGGATTCGACCTCACTTGGTCAAACAGGTTAACACAAGAAAGATCAAATCTGCTATGTGCATACAAGCTGCGTGGAGGGGTCATTGTGCTCGCCTTTTTGTTGGCAGACTAAAACGGAATATTCAAGAAAGTGTTTGGGGAGCCATCGAAGAACAGTCAGCTCTTAAACTACAATGTTTGTGGCGTTCTCGTTCTGCTCAACATCAACTTACTCTACTAAAAGAGCAAAAATTGCAGGAAAATAATCAAAGAAAAAAAGAAAGAGATATCATAAACATACAAAGACATTTTAGAGGATTGAAGTGCAGGAAGGAATTTATTACAAAAAAGTCATCAGCTATCATGATTCAGTCTTGGTGGAGGAGACAGTTAGCTAAGAAAAGGCTGAGTGTCTTAAAGCAGAAACAAATAGAGCATTCAGCAATTGTGATTCAGAAATATGTGAGAGCCAAGCTCATAGAGAAAAAATTTAAGAATCTGAGACAAGCTGCAGTTGTTTTGCAAAGCTACTGGAGGATGAAGAAAGCAAAAAGGGAATTAGCTATTCTGAAGTTAGAAAGAGAAAATAAAGCAGCTACTCTTGTGCAGAGTGTACTCAAGTCTGTAATGTGTCATAAGAAATACTTGAAAATGAGACACGCTGCAGTTGTTTTGCAAAGACACTGGAGAATGAAGAAAGCAAAAAGGGAATTAGCTATTCTGAAGTTAGAAAGAGAAAATAAAGCAGCTACTCTTGTGCAGAGTGTACTCAAGTCTGTAATGTGTCATAAGAAATACTTGAAAATGAGACACGCTGCAGTTGTTTTGCAAAGACACTGGAGAATGAAGAAAGCAAAAAGGGAATTAGCTATTCTGAAGTTAGAAAGAGAAAATAAAGCAGCTACGCTTGTGCAGAGTGTACTCAAGTCTGTAATGTGTCATAAGAAATACTTGAAAATGAGACACGCTGCAGTTGTTTTGCAAAGTCACTGGAGAATGAAGAAAGCAAAAAGGGAATTAGCTATTCTGAAATTAGAAAGAGAAAATAAAGCAGCTACGCTTGTGCAGAGTGTACTCAAGTCTGTAATGTGTCATAAGAAATACTTGAAAATGAGGCAAGCCGTTATCATTATACAAAAACATTGGAAAAGAAGGCTTGCCCAACAGACTTTAACTGTCATGAAAATAGAAAGAGACAACAAAGCAGCAATAGTGATCCAAAAAAATTTTAGAGGTTACATTGCCCGAAGTGATTTCCGGGATCTGCGGACATCAACAATCATTATTCAGAGCACAGTGAGAATGCTTCAAGCAAAGAAACTGTTACAGTATTTGAAACAAAAGCACCAACAAAATTCTGCCATTGCGATACAACGATGCTATAGAAGATTCAGATCTAGACAAGAAATCAAGATTTGTAAATCTGCTGCAATCACAATCCAGAAAACATGGAGAATGCACCATGCTAAGAAACTGTTAGCAAGACTTAAACTGGAACGAAAAGTACTGGCTGCAGTCACAATTCAAAGAATTTATAAAGGTTTCATTCATAGAAAAGGTTATGCTGTGTTGAAATCTGCTGCCATTGTTCTACAGAAAAACTGGAGGATGATTATGGCCATGAGACACTCTGACAGACTTAGACACATGCGGTACGAAAGTGCAGCTCTGATAGTTCAGAAAAACTGGAAAAGATGGAAACACAGAAGCTATTTTTTACATATGAAATCTGCAGTAATCAAATTGCAGAGTGCTTGGAGAATGATTAGAGCTCATAGATTATTTTTTGCTGTGAGATTAATAAGACAGGAAAAGTCAGCCATAATCATACAGAAAATGTGGAGAGGATATGTCATACGCCAAATATTCATAACAAAAAGAAAAGCAGCTGTAAAGATTCAATCATATTGGAGAATGATCCACATAAAAAGAACATATTATTGTATGAGAGAAGCAGCAATCCTTATTCAGGCTTGGCATAGAACAAATCTGGAGACTAATAGACAGAGATCTATCTATTTAAACCAAAGAAAATCTGTAATTTTAATTCAGAGCTGGTGGCGATGCAAACTGCTCAGAAGAGAGTTTCAAGAAATGAAACAATCTGCTGTAGTCATACAAAAAAATGTTCAGTGCAAGCAGACATTAATAGCATTACAATTGGCAACAGTTGCGATCCAGTGTAGTTTCAAACATTATCTTGTGGGTTTGCAAGTGAGAAATGAATATTTATCTTTGAGAAATGCAACTATCATCATTCAGAGGAACTTCCGCAGGTATTTACAGAAAAAATGTGAGAAGAAAGCTACAGCAGCTGCACTTCTCCAGACTGCTTTTAGGAAAGCAAATACTCGTAGGAAATTTTTAGCACAAAAACAATCCACTCAGACTATTCAGAAATATTTTAGAGCTTATCAGACAATGAAAAGAGAACGAGAAAAATTTCTCCATCAGAGACAAGCTGCATGTATTATTCAAACAACATACAGAACTCATTTAGTGAAAAGACATTATGTACATCTCCGTCAATCTGTCATAAAGATACAATCTTTTGTCCGGGGCAGAACTATCAGGAAACAGTTTAAAAACCTTAAAAATGCAGCTATTATAATCCAAAGAAAATTTAGAGCATTTAAACTTGGTTTGGAATACCGTCGTGCATTCTTGCAGCTACAAACATCAACAGTCGTTATCCAAAGATTTTACAGAGTATATACTGTCCGAAAGAGAATCCAGAAAGAACTAGCATATCAACATTCTGCAGCTACAAAAATTCAAGCCTTTTACAGATGTTGGAGCCAAAGACAAAAGTATCTCCTACTGAGAGCTGCAACTGTCTGTCTTCAAAGGAGGTACAAATCACATTTAGCTGGACAAGCTGTGAGGAATAAGGTTTGTAGAATGAAAGCTGCTGTTTGTATAATTCAGAAAAGATGGAGGTCCTATCAACAAGTGCAGGAGGCAAGGAAAAAAGTTCAGATTCTGAAAGATGAGAAGGCCAATATTCTAGCAAAACTTGAAGAAGAAAAATTAGAAAATGAAGAAAGAAACAAATTGGCTACAGCGGAACTGAAGAGAAAAGTAGAAGAAATGATAAAGAAAAGAGCTGCTCTTGTTTTGCAGAGATATTTAAGAGCTTGCATGGTATCGAAGGATTCCTCTAGAAAAGAACATGCAGCACTTATCATACAGAAAAATATAAGGGGACATCAGAGCAGAATCAAATACTACAGTAAACTGAAACAAGTGTACCGGCTTCAACATTTGATTAGAGGATTTGTTTGTCGTCTAAGATATCAAAGAACCAAACTTGCTGTGAGAATCATTCAAACCAGATGGAGAGAAATTCAAGAAGGAAGGCGATGTCGAGCAGAATATTTAGCTAAACGTGAAGCAGTTGTTAGGATTCAAGCACAGTTCCTAATGAGAAGACAAAGGAAAATATATGTGCACAATATAAAAAGAATTACTATTATTCAGACCTATGTTCGAACATTAATTCAAAGAAATAAGTTTCAAATATCCATAAAACAAATAATTAAACTGCAAAGGAGAGTGAGAAATAAGCAACAAACGAAGAAGGACAGGGAAAGATTCTGTATACTCCGTCACAGTGTCATTAAAATCCAATCTGCTGTCAGATCGTGGCTTGCATTCAGACAGATGCAACAGGAGAAACTTGTTTTAAAAACACATAGTGTGCAAGAACATCGTGTTGCTTATTGCAATGCATATAAAGCTATGCAAGTTCAGAGTTCATTTATGGAGACTAACTGGAAGCAGCTCAACACAAAATCAAAGTCTGCTGCTGTGTTGGCTATCCAAAGCTCATTCAATAGGTACTTCAGCTGTCAAACACAAACAAAATATGTAGCTGCTTGCATTATCCAGTGTGCTGTCCGGAGATTTTTAGTAAAACGTATACAGAAAAAACAGAAAGCAGCAGTCATCATTCAAAGATCTCTGAAAAGATACATGTATAGAAGGAAAATGATCAAAGCCCAATGTGCTGTGAGAATTCAAACTAGCATCCGACAATTCTTATGTAGACATAATTACCTAGCCAAGCATAGATCAATTGTAGTTATTCAGTCAGCTTTAAGACGTTGGCATGCCAGAAGATTATCAATATCCATGAGAAGAAGAGAAAAAGCTGCTGTGTGTATACAGGCATACATTCGAGGATTCTTTGTACGCAAGACATTTTCTGTAAGTCAATATATTTCTTCTGTACCTCTTTGTAAAAACTAATTGTTATACTTTATATACTTGTGTTCAGATTAACTGTAGTCTCCCCTAAAGTTCCCGCTAAAACATGTTCCTGCTTGTGCAGATCACACGCCAGCTTAAACAAAATGTAATGCAAAATTAGATAAACAGGTTACTAGGAATACCTAACTATGAACAAATTTAGATGAAAAAGTATATAAAATACATGCAATAATACAAAACAGGACAATTTTCGAAGTATCGGTCCAAATCGGACCTTTTTAAAGAAGTTAATAACGTATAAACGAAACGAATTGACACGAACTTGATTACTGATTTTGACTGGGCCATGTTTCACTTACAGGAAACGTTACCCAGTACCGGATGCAGAAATGCACAAGAAATGTAAAGGAGAAAGTGCGTGCTTTCAAAATGCGGTGGATGTATTTTTTGTGCACTATAATTTTCTTTTTCATCTGAATTTGTTCATAGTTAGGTATTCCTAGTAACCTGTTTATCTAATTTTGCATTACTATTTGTTACTTTGGTTACTGCGGCACCCTCCACTTTGTTGGACACCCTCCAACCATTTGGTTATTTAGACAAAATGTGTAACTGAATGGATAAATCACCTTTGAAGACTTTTTTGAGTATGCAGTTTGGGTTTTTGTGTGTGTGATTGTTAAAATATAAGGGTATTGGAGTTATGCATCCATGCAGCTTAGGATTTGGTATCCACATTGATAGTTGGTTGGACCTTCAACTTTCTTGCTTAACTCTTTCTGGACTGGATAATTTATAGGTTTTGACTACATTAATTTTCAGGTGTACACAAATGCGACATGTCTTTCTTATTGTTCCACATGAAAACCTAATATTGATAAATAATGTATGTATTAGTATATTATTGGAAAAAGAATTGATTACAGAATATGAATATATGGTACGATCACATATCCAGGACCTACGTTGTGTTCACAGTTTTTAAGAAATCTGCGCAGATTGTAATTTTTTAGTAGTTTGTGACGTCACTCTGCCTATTCATTTCTGTTCACAAAATGATAGCAGTATTGATGCTGAACTTGCCTTTGACAATATAGGGGAGACAGATATATAGAGTTTTGGAGGAGGAGGGATGGGGGGTAGGGTTAGGTCTAACCCTACTCTGGTTCATTTCTATTAGCGAGATAAAAGAAATATTGATGCATAACTTGCCTTCAACAATATAGGAAAGATGTATCGAGTTTTGGAAGGGGTGGGGGCAGGGTTAGATCTAACCCTACCCCCCTCCCAAACTATTGGTCTCCCCTACATTGTTGAAGGTAAGAAAATGATGACATGAAAACTGCACTCATCATAACAAACTTGGAATGAAAATGTGCACCATTACACTACATTCGCATTTCAGAAAAAGTAGGTAGCCCCTGGATATTTGATTGTACCGAATATGTAAGTACATTGATGATATTAAAAATTATTTGATTATTTCTCAAATCAAAACGAAGTAAAAGACAAAAATTAATATGTTAATTTATGACGGTGTTATTATCCATTTCTCTAGAATCTTTTTCAAAAGTATTGATTTGTTTTTACTAAACACTTTATCTGATGGATTTATTTGTCTATAAATGTTGGAGTCATTTAATTTTTCTGAATTATATCATTATCAAGCACCATCTCCACAACAAAGGTTGGCTGCAAAAAAACCTCAAAGTCTCTTGCTTTGGTGGTGCACTCTGCTAGACTGTGACTTGTCTTGTAATGTTTCCCACTTGTATGTCTGCATACCTCTTACTTGCCTCCCCTTGAATCTACACTCAATAATGGTCTTCAACAAGGTGTCATGTCTTTTAATATTTGCAAAATACTTTATTTGTTTGATCTTTTAGTTCATCTTCATACAGAGTGTTGTTAGAACCTCTTTGTTCATTTTCTTATCTTTCCATTCTTCTTATTCTTCTATATAATAGTAATAATAATAATACCCATAACCCCTCAGGTTTGCAGGGATGCCACACTGGAGACTTAGCACAAAAAGCCCTCCAAACATTTTTATCCTAAGCCATTCAAATGGTATCATACATCCTAAACGTGTAGAAAAATCACACGATTCTTTGATACCTGGTTCGATTTCAGTTGCGGGCAGCTGTGCATTCTGACCATTCAGAAAGCAATGGCAAGCTCGTTAGCATAAATCGCTTTAAAAATCACTATAGCCATAAATTCTTTGCCAATTACTGTGTCCTGAATTGGACATGCTACCAACTTATTTTTGTACATGTACGCTGTTGTCTATTTCAGTCTGTGTTGAAAGAAAGATTTACTGCATTACGAGAACATGAAAGACATAACAGAGCATCAACCATGATTCAGGTATGTCTGATTGAAACCAAATTTAACCTTTAGCACGCTGTGTTTACAATTCGGGCGATACATTTAGCCCAAATTATCTCATTTCTTGATTTCGGAAGCGAAATCCGCCACACAAATCCAAACAAAAAAGCCAGATTTGTAATTTTTTTAGAGAATGTTTTGGCAACTCTTATGTAGATATTTTATCTAACTTCTTGTTTCTATTACTAAAATGGCAATAGAAGATGTTGTGTGATTATTATGAAATTGAAATCCGAACAATCTATAGCCATCTGCATAGAAGCGAAGCGACATGACAGTAAATCAGGATTTATATACTTTTTTTTTCATCATATATTCAGTGAAATCATTATTTATTATGATTCAAAAATGGAAATCTTGAAAGGTAAGTTCTTCAAATAGATTAAATAGACCATGAGGTTCCCCATGTTTTCATTATTTAAAATATATAATATTCAACAGCTTTCGAGCAACTAAAACTACAATACGTCTAGATCTAGATAGGTCTAAATCTAACAGTCAAGAAACTACAAAAAAGTTGAGAAGCCAAATATGTATGACTATAACCTTACCTTTGTACTTACGTAAAAACTCAGGTTTTAAAAAAAAATGTTTCACTAAGACATGGCGGACTATCGGTAAATCTAGGGAGTTATAATGATCAAACAAGAAAACATACAAATAACAATACACAAAACATTTTCAACATCTCACTTCCATATTTCGGTTGGTCATGTTTTTGTGTGTTGTGATCATTTCCATTCGTCATCTTTTGATGTTTTGTGCGTATTTTGATAAAGACCTTTTGGTTGAAAATGTTTATGTGTAATCACATAGAGGTTCTTGAGATTCTTCGATCTGAGTGTATGTTTATTAGAAGTACTAGATTCATTCAGATCCTGTCAGGAGGAAATTTATTGGGTTGCTTACCCTGATATGTCAACCCAGCTCACTGTATTGGAACAAATGCGAGTATGACATCATACAGTCCATAACCAATTCATCGAATACAGTACATAACCAATATTTTATGAATCAATAAATGCAAATATCGCAGTGAAATGGTGATTCACCATCTTCGTTAATGAAAACCATTGATGTTGGTTCATTATAGCGACGCTGATCATATTGACGATCACGCTCACAATAACATTTGTATACAACAAAAGCGCCTGCTTTGAGCTGTGCGGGGAAAAATTCTGTCTCGACACCAATCGTTTTGATTGGATGTCGCACAGAATTCTGTGACAAAATTGAGCTATTTATAGAGTGTTCCATAGAGAATGACAGAACACTGCTATTATATTATAGATTATTGCACTTTCAGTCAAGTCATTCACTCAATGCTAATTTTTGTGTGCAAAATTATTTGCATTCTTGAAATAGTTAGATTTGAGTTAGTAATTTGCCCTGCCAAAAATTAGTTAATTGAGTAATCATACCTAACTAGTATTCCTTTGAAGATTTCCTATGGGTGCACAATTCTAAGAACCTAAAGGTGCATAATTTGAACTGCTTTATCAACCTAAGATAAGATATGATAATCTAATAGTTGTTTTGTTGAATTTCATATGATAACATTTTGCTCCTGTTCTTGTCTATAGGCATTGTGGCGAGGATTTGTTACCCGCAGAAATACAAAGGACATGAGATTGACAAAAACTAGAAAACGTCTGCAGGATGCAAATCGTCGTGCAACAATTGAGACAACCTTAGGGTCTCGAACATCCTCTGCTCTTGATTCTCTGCTGAGAATGAAAGACCTGTCACACATACTCAAAGCTCTCATGCACTTAGGTAAGTATTTTTCTTATGGTCCATGGCATTGATCATCATGTTATTCCGCAGCCTTCTGTTTCATATGCTGTCAATCATTTCTGATACCGGTTCTCCCACAATGCTAAATTGTCAAGAATCTTCTTTCTTGGTCTTCCCCTAGAGCTCTTGCTCATCAACTTGCCTGCTGTCATGATGTGTTCAATCTTTGCTCTTCCCATGATGTGTCCAAAACAATGGTTGCAGTCTCTTTCTTGTATGAGTGAAAATTTCCCTTTTTAAATTACTGTATTTTTCCATGTATAAGCTGAGGATGGGATTCAATGTCCAAAATGTGACAAAAGTTGAAAACCTGTGCATAGGCAGAGGTAGGAAAGAAATAATAATACTGTGGAACCCCTTTATTATAAGAATCAAAGGACTAGTGAAATATAAAAACATTTGACCATTAGAGCCGCCTCTATTGGTAGAGCACTAGAGTCACAGGGAGTCACATTTTTACTTGTTTCACTAAGATCCATATTCTATTTTGAGTCAGCCCAGAGTTAATGTAAAACTGTGACCTTTGCATAGTTCAGGTTTCTTATTCGTGTTTGCATCACAATAATATATCACGTTGAACTGATTTGTTATGAATTTTTTTAAATTAATTTTTTGAGACAATTTATTCACAGTGGATGATATTATTAGTATGTACGCTGATGAGACAGCTGTAGTTATGGTAGAAGTATACACGAATGTAGGTGATTTGCGTAACAAATATAACACGGGGTACATGTTAGGCAAATGTGACTTCATTGTGTGATAACAGTCTATCTTTTTAATGGCAAGTTTAATTTCATTGAGCTTTCATGACGGAGAGTTAAATAACCACGAAGCATCTGCTAGCACTAATTCGATCTTTGTGTAACACACTGAGAGTTCTCCCTCCAAGTGTGTTCGGGGAGGAGTCCTCTCTGTGCATTACACGCAGATCAATGGATGCTGCATTGCATGCGTTATTAATGAAAGTTTATTTCGTTAAATAATGTGTGAGATTAGTTCCATTAAAAATAGGTCACATCTGCTTAATGTGAACCTAACATGGAAAGTGACAATGACGTTCCTGTTTCAGACAAGCAGGAAATTCGTGGTAGGTCTACTAATTGTGGTATTACGACTTTCTCCTAACTAATGTCATTTTTCCTGTCTAATTCCGACTTCAGAAGATTTAAATGATTGTACTGGTACCAGTAAGTTTTTTCTCTGTTACTGGTATTTGATGTTATTCTGTATTCTAATTTTTTTGTGTTTCTAAAACAACTATTTTTTTTAAACAGTTCTGTTGCACACAAGTAGAAGCAGAACTCCCTGTATCAATAGCAGGGGGAGGGGGAATTCTTGGTTTATACACGGAAATATAAGGTAGTGGTATATGTACTCAAATTACAACCATCCACAGAAATTGTTTATGAGTTAAGATGACAATGAGAAAACAATAGATGATTGATGGAGTCGCTCAATTCACAACAGCTTGATGATGATGATAGAACCCTGAGAGAGGACGAGTTTGTCACTCTTGTTACCTACATCAGGTGGTGGAGTTTGTCACTCTTGTTACCTACATCAGGTGGTGGAGTTTGTCACTCTTGTTACCTACGTCAGGTGGTGGAGTTTGTCACTGTTTCTACCTACGTCAGGTGGTGAAGTTTATCACTCTTGTTACCTACATCAGGTGGTGGAGTTTATCACTCTTGTTACCTACGTCAGGTGGTGGAGTTTGTCACTCTTGTTACCACGTCAGGTGGTGGAGTTTGTCACTCTTGTTACCTACGTCAGGTGGTGGAGTTTGTCACTCTTGTTACCTACATCAGGTGGTGGAGTTTGTCACTCTTGTTACCTACGTCAGGTGGTGGAGTTTGTCACTCTTGTTACCTAGGTCATGTGGTGGAGTTTGTCACTCTTGTTACCTACATCAGGTGGTGGAGTTTGTCACTCTTGTTACCTACATCAGGTGGTGGAGTTTGTCACTCTTGTTACCTACGTCAGGTGGTGGAGTTTGTCACTCTTGTTACCTACGTCAGGTGGTGGAGTTTGTCACTCTTGTTACCTACGTCAGGTGGTGGAGTTTGTCACTCTTGTTACCTACGTCAGGTGGTGGAGTTTTCTAGCATTCTTTTGCATGTGGATGTTTTCCAGAACTGTAGCAAGTCTGAGAGCTGTTTTATTAAATGTGGCTGTAGGATTTCTAGAATAAATGCTTAAAAAATATATGGTTGTAAATAATGTCACATCTGTAATTTTGAACCCACAACCACATGGCAAATAGTTTGACCACTTTGTCATGTTTTTCAGCAACAAATGACTAGATCACACAACTGACTTTTCAAATGATCAAAATACAGTAGTACCTCTTTATAACAACTTGGTCCAGACTGTCATAATACAGTGAAATCCCATTATAAAAATTCTGTCTGGACCTTCAAAATATGCATGTAATAACAGAAATTTGCTACAACAAGTGTGTTGAAAATATAGAATAAATATAATCAGGGATTATGAAGGGAATAAAGAAATTTATGAAGGGAATAGGGTGTTACATAGGGAAATTTATTATAAAAGGATGCACCATAAAGGGATTCCACTGTGTAAACTTGTTCATTCATTTGTGTAGATGTTTCCACACGCCTGTCGCCAAAGTGCTGTGAGAAAATGGTTGCAGAGAATGCTGTCTCAGTTTTATACAGATTGATTAACAGTTGCAATCGCAGCGAACCCCACATGGAATTAATCAAGTACTCTCTGAATGTATTGCTGAACCTAGCCAAGGTAAGAAGCAGTAACAAAATTAGTTTAAAAGTAAGTTGTGTGTTACAGGGGTCCAGAATGGGAGCAAAGAATAGCAACACTGTTTACCTTCCATGCATGTCATTTTAGGCAACTAAGAAGGGTTTTTTTTTTGGGTGGTGTTAGTTGTCCTGTCCCATATCTCAGGCCGAAAGGCATCGCAGCTAAACTGTAATTAATGACAACGCATTCCATTCTCTGGCCTACATCCTGCAAGCTAGCAGGAGTTTGAGAATGAACCCAGACGGTGTTCTTGTCTTTTGCACAGTGTGTTATCTATACTGGTATTGTGTAGTAATTTCTGCCTCAGTTCTTGGGGACTGCGTGATTAGACTCTTGTTTCCTAATGAATATGTGTGCAGTCAAAGAATATGTTCTGTTACTGATATCAGGGCGATGGTGTGATAGAAAATAACTAGCCAAATAGTTTACTGGAATTGCTTAGGAAGCAACTAGTAGATGTGGACACTGTGATAGATGATGCATCTAGGATGCGATTTGGAGAATTTAATGTGTGACATGGGTAGGACTGAGCATCTGGAGCACAGAATGAGACATGTTTAATTAGGTAAACAAGTATTAGAGTTTGTGACAGAAATTAGGTAAATGAACTGGAATTTGTGGGGGAAAAATTAACAAACACCAAATTGTGATAAACAGGTAAAATAAGTAAAGAATAAACATGCACTTGTTTTAGACTTTTCCTCAAACTTTTCTTCTTAGTATGAGAAAACAATTTCTGCTGTCCTTGAGCCACAGGAGAGTGTGTCATCTTTAGTGGAACTTCTTCAGATTTATAGAGAAAAGAAAGTCATTTTCAATAACTGCTGTATGCTTCTTGCCACACTTGGACTGCACCCAGAAAGAAGAACGGTAAGATTGATAGAACAATATTTGACCAATTATTCATCTCTTTGGTATATATTTTGCTTTGAGTTTATACTGACAAATGATAGAATACTAACCCGTTCTGTCAAAGGTATATTTAGCTCACTCTATTAAAAGCAGTTTATAAGCTGTAAGACTAACCACTTTGTCATAGTCTGTCAGCTATAGGATCAACTAGCTCCATCACAGGCAGTATGTTATCTATAAGATCAACTAGCTTCCAGCACAGGCAGTATGTTAGCTATAGGATCAACTAGCTTCCATCACAGGCAGTATGTTAGCTATAAGATCAACTAGCTTCATCACAGGCAGTATGTTAGCTATAAGATCAACTAGCTTCATCACAGGCAGTATGTTAGCTATAGGATCAACTAGCTCCATCACAGGCAGTATGTCAGCTATAGGATCAACTAGCTCCATCACAGGCAGTATGTCAGCTATAGGATCAACTAGCTCCATCACAGGCAGTATGTCAACTATAGGATCAACTAGCTCCATCACAGGCAGTATGTCAACTATAGGATCAACTAGCACCATCACAGGCAGTATGTTAGCTATAGGATCAACTAGCACCATCACAGGCAGTATGTCAACTATAGGATCAACTAGCACCATCACAGGCAGTATGTCAACTATAGGATCAACTAGCTCCATCACAGGCAGTATGTCAACTATAGGATCAACTAGCACCATCACAGGCAGTATGTCAGGTATAGGATCAACTAGCTACATCACAGGCAGTATGTTAGCTATAGGATCAACTAGCTTCCATCACAGGCAGTATGTTAGCTATAGGATCAACTAGCTCCATCACAGGCAGTATGTCAGCTATAGGATCAACTAGCTCCATCACAGGCAGTATGTCAGCTATAGGATCAACTAGCTTCCATCACAGGCAGTATGTTAGCTATAGGATCAACTAGCTTCCATCACAGGCAGTATGTTAGCTATAGGATCAACTAGCTTCCATCACAGGCAGTATGTCAGCTATAGGATCAACTAGCTCCATCACAGGCAGTATGTCAGCTATAGGATCAACTAGCTTCCATCACAGGCAGTATGTTAGCTATAGGATCAACTAGCTTCATCACAGGCAGTATGTCAGCTATAGGATCAACTAGCTTCCATCACAGGCAGAGTGTCCTCTATAGAACTAACGCACTCTGCCACACTAGAAATCTGTCGGATATGGAGTAGATATCAAGAAAAATCTGGACAAACATGAAACTACAGAGATTTTGACTTGCAACAGTTTAAAGTATTGCCAGGATATCATTTCTATCAGCTGCATCTGGAGAGCATATTCCACCTTGTCATCTGAAGATTTAGTTCTAAGGCACAGGAAGAAGTTTATGTCAGGTGATCTTGTCAACCTTCATGTTTCAAAGATATCACAGAAGAGCTGTTTAACATTTAGGGCTCTGGATTAAAATTACGCAATTTTTCTCCTGCACCTGGATTCTTTTTGGAAAATGTGTGTTCTTTATGGTGAGTGTTTGGTAAACACAATAACTTTTTATTTGTGAAGATATCAAATTAATTTGTGCACATGCAAATAAAGGAGTGAATAATGTATATAATTTTGTTGTTGCATGTGTGATATGACAGTTGTGATCAAGTGGTGAAGTTGAAAATTGGGGGGAAAACTATCAATACGCCATTTAAAAAGTTGCAAATATAGTTTCTTGACGACCCTAATACTTAAGTAATGTGTGGCAACATTGATAAAATCCTCCTAAACACCTATTTATATATGCTATTTCATATCCAAACTAATATGATATGGGCTGAACAAACTAATAAAAAGTGAATAAATCACATACAATGTCCATACGTCCAACACTAGGTCCAGACCTATTTACAACGTAATAATATTCCTTGCCGACATGTGGCACCCCGATACATAATGTTTTTGTGTGTTTTTCAATGAATAAACAAACATTCTTATAATATAATAACAACTAAAACACAAAAACAACAATTAAAACATGTAGATATTACTTTCCATGACGATCACTTACCATGCCACACAGTACTACATTTGATAGTAAAATATGGCGTCAAAAATGGACAATGTCATTACAGAAATTAGTTGACAAAATCAGCAAGCTTTCTCCCTTCCTACAATCATAATGTATAAAGGAATTTGACCTTTAAGCTGTGACGTATTTCTAGCTTCGTATGGCGGGTTCTTAATTAAGAAATTTTGTTGGTGATGCCATGCAGTCCTGGTGATTTTCTGGATTTTAGTTTCCTTATAAATTCTTTTAGTTCTTCTAACGTGAATGGTTTAGAACAGTGAATCCAACACTTGTTTTCCTGTAGACTCTGCCGATGTTTTTTGTTTCCATAGATTGCCTAATATTGAATTTTCCTAAACATGTTAACTTCAAATGTGATTTTGGCAGCTAACACAGTGCTACTCACTGTGATCAGGTTTTATAGAGTGGACAATTGTAAAAAAAAAAAAAAAGGAACATGTACAATGTTTTTTCATACCTTTATAAATAGAGTACATCTCGTGCACCCCCACTTGTTATTCTCGTTAACATTCTCTGCAAGTCGATATTGACCATTGTGAGTCCATATAAACCACTTTGGGAACCTTAGACATTACATCAGGACAGTTTGTGTTGTTCTTACAATTGTTTATTTCTTGACAAACATTTCGCCGTCTGCATGCATTGATGGTAATGTACTTTCTTTTTCTAAAAGATTCTGTAAGAACAACACAAACTGTTAAACATAGCTGGCTTCCCTCTCCCTCCCAGTGACCTTGGTCCAGCATTAGTTTTCTAATGACATCTCTAACAAAAAATGATACTTGGCAGGAAAGCTGAAACTCATGACTGCTGACTGCATGTTGTGAAAATACAGGAAAAGTCACAAAACCCCCTAGAATTTACCTCCTCTGAGAGAGACCTCAAAGCATTTACAACATTGAGAATTGGAATCTTCTGGGCATAAAATAAACTCTAGACAAACTTGCACATAGAGTTAATCACTCATAATTCCTGGGAATCAAATGAAACTAAATTATTAATCATTTCAATAGAAAATAACATAAAACTTATTTCTGACTCAAATTATCCAAACCATATTAAAATATATTTATGCCTACCTAACGGCTGAAATATGGTTTTAGTTAATTATGCCTACCTAACGGCTGAAATATAGTTTTAGTTAATTATGCCTACCTAACGGCTGAAATATAGTTTTAGTTAATTATGCCTACCTAACGGCTGAAATATAGTTTTAGTTAATTATGCCTACCTAACGGCTGAAATATAGTTTTAGTTAATTATGCCTACCTAACGGCTGAAATATAGTTTTAGTTAATTATGCCTACCTAACGGCTGAAATATAGTTTTAGTTAATTATATTTTCCAAAAGTTTACAGCTTTAAAAAGATAAACTTATGCATGTAAGGCAGTGCTGTCTAAATCTTCACTTCCATACAGAATCAGATTAGATCCTATCCTATCTTATAATCCTGTAACCCGACAGGGTCATAGGGGTACCATATTGGATGCTTTAGTTAGCACACAGTCTTCCAGTGATTTCTATCTTCAACTGTGTGGAGTGAATGAGTGAGGAAAATTTTATTTGGTCAAGTCCTTGATGTCTATCCATGCTTTTATTTGTTCTCCTCTACTTCTTCCACCTTTGACAGTTCCCAGCAGTATTGTTTCTGACAAGGAATAATGTCAGCATACAGGAAAGTTTATGCCGTTTCACTATTGAAAGCAATGGTTCTTGTGGACCTGTATATATCTCTATTTTATTTCTTACTTACACATTTGTCTTATGCTCTGTATAGGATATTCATAGAATCTTTCTTTAACATTTTAAGAGCAGTTATGATATCTTAAACTAGATGCAATAATAGCCACATCAATTCTAGATATTTTAATGTTTATTGCACAATTTTTTTTTCTATTTTGAAGCAAATCCTGAAACATCCACTCATTGTTGACCGGATACAGAGCATCCATGCCCTTGCTACTCGTAAGCAACAGAAACATCAAAATCGGCAAGTAACACAAGCCAAAATGGCAGCTATGAGGAGCTTCAGTTGCACACTACCAGTATTGACACCATTAAAATCTAGGTGCACGTGGAGCCGTCCTGATTGGGTTCTTACAGGACACAAGGTCAAGGATTTTGAAGATTCTGTCGCAGCTATAAAATTTTTGATGGAAGTCTTGCAAATAAGACCAAAAATATAAATTATCTTTTTTTTGCGGTTGATTTTACTTAAACCATGGTAATTGAGAGGCGGCAAAAAAACTTCCTCAAATTTTTGTTCAATAATGGTGTAATGCTAATTTTATTTTCACCCAATCATTACATAGTTTAGTATTCAACCATTGTGATGTATAAAATAATACATATTCTGTAAATATTCAATTCTTACTTTTCTTATCACAAAGGAAATAATTATCCAATTTTTTAACTGTCATTACTCTCACTCTATAAACCAGAAATAGGTTTTGTTATCAATGTTATATTTCAAAATTTTTTATTTTTTTTTTACGTATTTTTAAACATAATTTTACACTGAATATTCATTATTTTGCAAATTTTCAAGCCTCTTTTGCTTTCATTGCAAATCCTGCCTGTTAGAATGTGATTTTACACATTTGCCTCCAGTAGAAGTCTTTCATTCAGCAATAATATTAATAACAGGCTTCAGAAAGCAAATAGAGGTATTGGTGTTATCAAGGTCATGATTGGCTGCAGACATGCAATAATGGTCACTCTTTCTGCTACTGCAAACATTAGTGTCATTTGTCATCAATTATGGCCTCGTTTGCTGGCACAGACACAAGTAAATAGATTGGAAAGAATCCACAATGAAGCTCTGAGGACAGTGCTATGATTACTAAAGATCCATTCATTTTCCTTTTGCGCTGAAAATAGGGCAGAGGTCAGATCTCTCCAATTCTGTCTGTTCAAAGCTATTCTGTGCAGTTCTTGAATAGTATGAATATTGATTGTTTTACTTTCTCTAAATATTGTTCTTCTGAGGGTTTCTTTTGGTCTACCCCTGGCTCTTTTGCCTGCAGGTATCTATTCAAGAGATTGGTGGTGTATTCTGTTGGTGTCTGCGCGTAGGACATGCCCGATGTAGGACCAACTGCGTTTTCTGATAACATCTGTGATGAAATTTTGATGTGTCTCTTCTCTGATTTTATCATTCGATTTGAATTCACTCCAATGATACCCCCATTACGGTCATGATATTCTGGTTAGATTTTCCAGATATTAACCCATTCAATCCTGGCCGATCATGAAGGGACAACGAATGAAACAGAAAGTCATAGTTGGCAGAAATAGAGGACATGTTGCTCAGTTTGTTAATTGGACTAGGCAAAGGAAGTGAGTGGGTGAGGTGTAACTCATTACCTCAAAAAAAATTATCTGACAATGATAGTAATACAACTGGGGAAAGCTCATGATGGTAGAGGAAGATAGAAAGGTGCATGTTAAGAAAAGAATGAGTCATGCTACTAAACAACTTGACAAAGTATTACATGGATATACCGCCCAGGTCATGCAGGGGTCAGAGGCAAGGAAAGAGCAGAGTCATTAGCGGAAGAGATAGGGATGACCTAGTAACAGCAATCATTAATTTGCAACAGGGTGCAGATAATGACATTGGAGGTGATTGTGTGCACATGCAAAGAATGACCAGGGGTGACAGGAGAAATTGTGTCCTCTCTGGAAAGTTATGATGACATAATCAACATCTAACTGGGACTTTTAGAGTCTGCACACTCTTGGATGGCTGCAAGAATGGAACACTTAGGAGAATGTCACCTTCACCTTGACACTGGTTTCTAATCAAGATTGTGAAAGGAACGGAATGTGTTCAATCATGGTTTACAGCCTTATCCAAAAACATTCAACTTCGTACACTTCCTTGCCAACATTCAATGGAATTGACAGAACTTCTATCAGATTTCTCCCATCTATTCATACCTGTCAACTTGTACAGATTTATTATTTTGTTCAGAATACAGTCAATTTTCAATGAAAATACTAGTTCTGATTTTTAGAATTTACCATTAATGATTGCTGAAGAATTTACCATTAGTAAATACTCTTCACACATAATTTAAGTCAAATTTAGGGAATATTTTGAGTTAATGATTTTGATATAATGATCCTTCTCAAAGTTGACCGGAAGGTTATACTGTCCTGTGCCTTCTATTTTCATAACTCTTGTCATGTTTCACCTATATGGTCTTTCTCAAGATAAATAGAGACAAACAGAGAACAGAGGATAACATAAACTGCAATCATCCTGTGATTTTGCTTTTATATTTATTGTGTTCTCCATTTTTCTGTATTTATCTGAAGAAAGAACGTATATTTGAAGTGTTCATTTAGTCTTGTTTTGTAAACTATTATCTATATTTGTTCATGTCTATTAATCTGATAGTTTTGGGAACTGCAAAACTCACTACCTTGATCTGTGTATTTTTTGGGGGGTGACCTACTTTTCTTTTGCACTTTGCCTTACATGTGATGATTTATATTCTACACTTTGTATAATACTTCTCAAAATATTGACAATTAAAGTAGTCTGTGCCTTAATAATCACAATGTATACAAACATACATGAAAGCTGTTCAGTAAGTTCCAGGACTTTTTTCTGGAAAATCTTTACACTCACAGACTAGTTAATTCTACCTCCTTTAAATTAGTCCTCTTGTGATTGTATACATGTATTCCAGTACTCTTGAAACTGAAAGAAGAATCTCTGGAATGCACTTTTCAGAATAGCTTTCATGTTCCTCATTGCATTTCCTTGAAACTTGTAAATGTCATAGAATCTAGTTACATATTTCTAGTTTTTTTTTACATATATTGCCATATGTATCTATATACAGTGGAATCCCGTTATAACAACTTTATCCAGACTTACAAAATATGTGTGTAATAATGGAAATTCACTATATACAGTAAAAACAATAACGGATAGTTATAATTGGGGATGTTGGAAAGTTGTTATATAGGGAAATTTGTTATAATAGAATGCACTATAGAGGGATTCCACTGCATATAATTATCTATTTGACTTTTTAAATCTTTTCATCACAAATTTATAAAGTTTGTCAATAAAGAATTGCTGTTCTTTTGTTGAATACAAGTGATCTCATGGTGTCTAGTTTATTCTCAATCATTACTGTACTACGAAGCATGATCAAACAATACGGGTTCCGGTAGCTTTATTGCACACATGCGAAAGATGCAATACCAAGTTAGTTTGAAATGATGATGATAGAATACAAAGGGAGCATGAGTTTGTCACTCTTGTTCTCTGTGCCAGACGATGGAATTTTACATTTAGCACCAGATTATTGTATCTATGTCATTTTGTTTGTATGTAAAAGTTTTCCAGAGCTTTTATAAGTCCGACATTATTGTTTGTCTTAACCCTTTCAATCTCCACCGATCAGTAAAAACTCCAGGCTTCCTTCCCAGGGCAAGGCGAATAACTGAGCAAAAAACAGAAGTGATTGTGCAAGAAAATTAATATAAAAAACAATTTGTATTCAGTTTTTATGAATCAAAGTCAAATTAACAGATAAATGGAAGAGGTGCTGATCTGTGAACATAACTTTGCGAATGTCATGTAACATACAAGCGCACACCATGAATTAGGCCTACACTAAATATTGATGATCGATGCTACTTTCTAAATACTGAACCAATTCCCCAACAATGTCTGATTCATTCACACATCCCATTAAAAAATTTTTTTGCATAAACATCATCTGAATCATAAGTAGGTACATTTTTATCAAGTTTTGGTGAAAATTGAAGATCATAATAATCCTTTCACAGTTCAGAAATGACAGCTGTTAGAAACAATCAGAAAACAAGACTGGAAGTCGCCATTACTGGTAATCTCATCAGGGCTAAATTTAGCATGACTATTCGTATGGAATCAGTAACGGACATCAATATAAATGACAGTGTCAATGGGACGAGAACGGCAGCTGCTGTAATGAATATATAGCGGTCCATTTCAGCCACTGAGGGGTTGAGTGGGTTAATGTGGGTCTTCTGCTTCGAATGCAACTTTTCTGTGACTGTTTTTTGCAATCTTGAGCCATGCTGCAGATAACAGAGATGATTCTCTCCCAGTAGTTCGGGTATGGGTCTTGAACAGGCTTCACCATGAGCACATAAAATGTTCATTCTGCTCCAACAATCAATTTCAGCTGTGCATATATTTCAATGTGCCACCGGGAGTAAGAAGAGGGAGACCTAGAGAAACTCTACGAAGAACCATTAATAGAGAAGGCATGTCAATGAACCTAAACAACATCCAGGAATTGAAATTCCTTGCAACACAGATAGAAATGGAAAGCAGTGATTTCTGCCCTATGTGCCGCCTATGGCCCTGGAGGAACATACCATATATTTCAATATGGAACTGGATAGTATGCATTGTCTTCGCCATACCTCCATAAAATGTGGGATTTTTTTCTGGCATCTGCTTGATTGCTCCACAGTTGCAAGTTGGAGTTCATTGAGACTCATTTGATGGAGGTGAGCACTTAGTCTACAGTGTCCCCATTCTGATCTTCTTCTTCAGCGTACATTCTCAAACTCCTGCTGAATTTCTCTTGTTGCAGGACCATGGTCCTACTAGATTTCCAGCAGGATGTAGTCCAGAGAATGCAAATACGTTGTGTCACCGTTTTATTTGCGCAAATGGCCTGACACATCCGTCTTCGGCTGGAATTCTGATCTAAAATATCTTGGTTTGTTCAATTTCATTGAGTTTATGTTATTTTCTAACTTGTGTCTTATTTTCAAAGAACTTATGTTCTAACATGTATTTCTCCTTTTTTCCCATCAACATTTTCATAGATTGTGAATGGAGTATTTGCTTCTTTGAGATAGTGTATATCTCTGACCTTTTGCATCCAATGTCTTGTTTTCTGTAATGCAACCTTGTATTGTCCGTGATTGTTTTTGGGAAAGTAGAAATTGTTTCCCCAAGCCTTCCATTTAATTCTAAAATATCACACACCTGGGATTTCTGTAATGAAGTGGCTAAACTGTTTTGTTTTCAGAAGGTTCAGAATTTGTTTATGAGTGTGATTTTCTGATCTCTGAGGATTGTCAGAGACAAATAGTTTGAGATCAATATCATCAAGTGCCATCTCTGCAACGAAAGTTGGTTGCAACAGACCTGTCTCTTGTTTTAGTGGTGCACTCTGCTAGACTGTAACCTGTCAATCTTGTGATGTTACTCTCCCACTTGTATCTCTGTCTACCTCTTGCTCACTTCCCTTTGACTTTACCCTCAAGTAAGGTCTTCAATCAATAAGGTGTCATGTCTTTTAATGTGTCCACAATTTTTTATTTGATCTTTATTTGTCTTAGTAATTCTTTCTTCATATGAAGTGTTTTCAGAACCTCTTTGTTTGTCTTCTCTTTCCATGATGTTCTCCCTATTCTTCTATGTATCCACATCTCAAAGGCATCAATTCTGTCTTCTAATTGTTTGTTTAGTGTCCATGTTTCTGAACCATACATTAATATAGAATAGATGTAGCATTTTATAATTCTCATTATTAACTTGTTTAGATGTTACTATTTTCCTCATGTTATTTAAGGTACTTTTAGCCATTCCTATTCTCCTTTTAACTTCTGTTTCACATCTGCTGTCATTCGTGACTATGTGTCCAAGATATTGATAATGTTTTACTTGTTGTCATTGAGAACAATATACACTGTACATAGTTTTTAAAAATTGGTAATACCTTCTGCCTGCATGTAGTTAGCAGTTTTTTCTTTATGTTGCTCTCATCCTTATTTTTTGAATAAATATTTCTTTCATAACATTTCTTGGTGGTTGTTTTGTGTGTTCCTTATTTTTATTGTTTTTAAATTGTTGACCATATTTAATATGGTTTTAGAGAAGCTATGTTGAATACAACTGGCTTTGTATCTTGATTTCTACTTTACTGTGTGCTAAACTTTGAAAATGAGTTTGCTATATACATATTAAAACATAGCTATTGATGGATTAAACTTTCCTTTTAAAATTAAAACACATCTTTTATATATATATAATGCTATACACACACCATTGTGCTCCTTAACACTTTCATTGCCATGTTTGACTTTTTTTGTCAAAATACAAAGTCCACTTCACTACCATGGGCCGCCCGTGTGTTGTCGGGACCCAAAAGGGGAGCAAAGAATAGGAACAGTTTACCTTCCATGCATGTCGTAAGAGGCGACTAAGGAGTTTATGGGATGGAATTGGCTGTCCCATCCCATAACGGGTCAGTGACCCAAAGCCAAGCTGAAGTCGGATGTGTCAGGCCGAAAGGCGCAGGTATCACAGCAGTGCTGTAAAACATGACGCAACGCATTCTGTTCTCCGGACTACATCCTGCTAATCTGCAGGAGTTTGAGAAGAAACGCAGAAGACTACCATGGGCCACTTCTCATCCATAAATATTATTTTTTCATGAAGGTCAATGGTATTACACATATCATTTTAAAAATGCGGAGCCTGTAATTGGATCATTTCAAAGTCAATATTTGTAAATTTTCATTATTTTGTTGTTTTTCAACAATTTTAAAATAGATAATGTAACTGATAATACCTGGTCAAAAATGACTTTTTAGTGAGTTATAGTGATAAATGGGAAATGGACTTAGAATCAAATGCAGAATTGAACTATGATTCAAGTATTGACAGCCATAGGTTGATATAAGATAGTTCTACAGGAGCGAGTGATGGACACCCACTTTGAAAATGGGAGAATGGTGTTGCCATTACTTGACACAATCATTCCTGAATTAATTGGAAATGAAACATTTTCAATAACAGCTTGAGATGTTATTGAGCTTGAGGTTTTTTGGTAATCTTCCCTAGCTTGTGACAGCCTTCCTATCTGTCATCAGACAGCGAGTGTGTGTGTGTCAAGAGTTAACGCTCCTGTTTCGGGAAACAACCCAAAATTGGAAATAGGGGGCTTAGGTAACACAAGGCAAATTTCAAAATGAATAGAAATAAGTATAAGTGTTACTAATATTAGTCAATAAAACTTTTTGCTAGTTTATTTTATGCACTAATATTGGTAACACTTACACACAGTCTTATTCATTTTGAGTGTGTGTCAGTTCTATGCCTAATGGTTTATCACCCACTGTCTCCTTGGACTTTGTATGTTCCACTGCCAGTGAACTTGTCTCATGTAATTAGACTGTCCTGTGCCCTCAGGTAGTGACCCCATCGACTCGACTGTGAGTCTTGTTCCCCTATAGAAAATTTCTACAACTAGGGTTGGTTCACTGACAACATGAACCTCATCCAAATATCAGCCCTCTATCCATCTTTTCTTTGAACTAGATCTGTATGACAACTTGCCATTTCCACACAACCTGCTGCTGGAAGACAGCTGAAACCTCGTTCTCGAGTATGGACATTGTTTTCACTATGGTTTATATTTTCTCATTTTTGCACGTTACTGCTCTTTAAACAATATGCAATCTCCTCGTGTACTCAATAGACATGCTTTAGTTCTCTGCAGACATGCTCACCAAAGCTCTGAAGCAATCTGTTTCCAGGAAATTGATAACAGATAGTAACTGCAGCAAAGCTTTAATCCAACATTACAGGAACACAGAATAACATTATCTGAAGCTGCCAGAAAAGCGAGAACAAGAAAATTGTATCTCCCTCGACACCCGTAAAGGGTAAAAGAGGAAAGAAAGGAAGAAGATGGAAAAATCTATGGAAATGGACAAATGGCATGTCAAATGAGATACCATTAAAACGTTCTAAGAATATGGGCAGAGTTCCATCAAAGACATGAACATGAAAGATTAACTTCCCCAGAGCATCAAAAATTGCAAGCTAAATTATTTTAGGCATATAAAAAGACAACAGTTAGAAGATTAATAATCCTAGAGTGAAATGTTTCAGTAAAGAGAACAAGAGAGAGCCTAACAGAATATCGAAGATGTTTTCAATATGACACTGGAAGAAGCTAGCTAGACAGCTTGCACAAAACAGAGTGGCAGTGCAAGGGGATGTGATCATATACACAGATAGATCTGTGGTGAGATATGTTCATAGTGGGTAGGACTTCACAGCTCAGTGTGCAGGAAAAAGTGTTAGGGAAGACAGTGGAACTTTTGCTGTAACTACGAGTAGTATGACTATGGAGATCATGGCGGTGACTATGGCATTAGAATGGGTCAGCTCACAGAGGGCTGTATAGACATGTGACTCGAGTATGATTACTAAAGTACAAAAGGGTCTTGTTTGTGTGAACAATGGACTGAGAAATTGAGAGGGTTGAGGTTGAAAACTTTTTTTGTGTGCCTCGACACGGCATTTGGAGCAACAAGAGAGCTGATTATCTGGCGTCGGGTGCTGTTATACCCAGGGGAAGAGCAATAAATCGGGGAGATGTGTTGAATTCCCTACAGGAGACAGCATATGAAAGTGAACTTGACGTGGATGATGATTCTTATTCAATGACTAGAAATAAAGGAACAGGGTTTGAAATGTGGGGTCACCAGAGGGGAGCAGTTTGTGGGCGCAGAAGAATGATGGTCAATCAACATAGAACCAGAACTGTCAGCAGAGATATAATGGCGGATACACAATGGGAGTGATCGGAGTGCTATGGATTTGTTCAAAGTGCAGTGATGATTAACTAACAACATTCTGTAAAGAACATGTAAAATATCAGATGAGCACAATAGAAACAGCAAAGTAAAAAATTTACAATAAAAACTTTTTCTTTTCAAAATGTATTTTATAACTATATACAGTTGAATCCCGTTATAACAACTTGGTCCGGACCAACATAAAATGTATGTAATAACAGAAATTCGCTATATACAGTACAAACAATATTAAATATAATTGGGGATGTTGAAAAGTATTGTATAGGGAAATATGTTATAAAAGAATGTGCTATAGAGAGATTCCACTGTATTAACATTTATTAATGAGTGCATGTTTCCAATCAATAGAAAATTTCATTGCACAATTTGAATTAAAGTGTTATAGAAGAGTTTTGAGAATACCATGGACAGCAAAGAAAACAAACCGGTGTTATGAACAATTAACGTCCAGGAAGGTTGGATTCTGAACACTATATTAAAGAAAAAGTTTTTCGGTCATATTAAGAGGCACAAAGGCATGGAGAGAGTGTTAATGGAGGGGAGGATAGAAGGCAACAGGGACAAAGGCAGACCAAGATGCCATTGGACAAAAGATATTCAAGAATGCATGCGCATGTCACTGGAAGATGCAGGGCAACTTGCTCAAGACCGCGGAGAATTCAAGAGATCCATAGGAAAGACTACGTTCTGGAAAGAATATGTCATTTGATGATGATGTTTCCAATACACTGCAACTGTAAACAGTCAAAACATTATGACTGAAACCAATGCAGGACACACTATAAATACTGGTCAGTCTTTGAACACACATTTTTTGGAACATTTAAGTTGATGTCTGCAGAAATCTATCTATTCACTAAACCCTTGGTTGCCTTTCAGTGTCAGGGGTAGAAGAGTTTTCTGGAGATGGCCTTCGTGTGTGATGAGTATATGGTGGAGTTTGTTGACTCTTTTATTTCGGTGGTCAATCGTTTTCGTGGTCCACCTCTAGGTCTGCTTTCACTGTATCTGTGTAGCATAGCTTGCTGTGGTATGCTGTCTGATGGTAGTCTGCTGATGTGTGCAAACCATTTGATCTGTCATCTCTTAATATATTCCAATATTGGGGTGGTGCCGGTTTTTTGTCTAATGTCCTCATTCCTCACTCTGTCTCTTAGCGATATTCCTAGGATTCTACGTAAGCATGCTATTTCAGCTGTCACAAGTTTATGTTTGTCTTGTGCTGTCATTGTCCATATTTGGTATTGATAGCACAGCATTGGCATAATAATCATTTATTTGAATATAGTTATTTTGGTGTTTAAATCTATATTTTTGTTTTAGAAGATTTGTGTCATTTGCCCTAGCACTAGATATGCTTTAATATTGTGTATTATCTATTGCGTATTTGTTTGCTGCTGTTGCCGTTTTTTGTTATATTACTTCCTAGGTATGTGAATTCTGTCACTAGTCTACGTCTGTTGTTTCCTATATATATAGGTGTTTCTGTTCTTCCTATCATTACTTCAGTCTTTTCTATATTTATCTTCATGTTAAAGGTATGGCATGTTTGATGTGATCTATTTATCTTTGTAGTTGCTCTTCTGATGAAGCTACAGTGTTTGGTCGTCTGCAAGTAGCAGTTTCTTTAAGTTATCCTTCAGATTGTTTTCTTCCGTTGCCTTTGCTACTTTGCAGATGTGATCTATGTATGTTATGAACAATTTGGGGGATAGTACACATCCCTGTCTCACTCATGAGGTCTGCAGAATACAACTGTAAATAATGAGTGCCTGCAGAATACAACTGTAAATAATGAGTGCCTGCAGAATATGACTGTAAATAAAGTTCAAGAGATCAGGCAAAGTGTGCTGCTGGATAAGGTAAAGCCTACTGATCTACTATGATGAATTCAATACTATAATGGTTATTCTTGTTAACCTTTTTCTATATCACACTGATCATCATGGTTGTGTTTACACTGAGGTTTATGTTGGTAGCATTTCTTCTTGTGTCCACGACAATGTTCTGTACAACCTTCACTATCTTCCTCACTGTCGGACGAGGAAGTATCTGGTTCTCCAAATATTTTTGGCTTCTGATATATACAACAACCTGAAAATATGACAAACAGCAGTTTATAACAGGTATAACAATATTCCAACAGGTATAACAGGTATGACAGCACTAACAATATTCCAACAGGTATGATAGCACTAACAATATTCCAACAGGTATGATAGCACTAACAATATTCCAACAGGTATGATAGCATTAACAATATTCCAACAGGTATGATAGCACTAACAATATTCCAACAGGTATGATAGCATTAACAATATTCCAACAGGTATGATAGCATTAACAATATTCCAACAGGTATGATAGCACTAACAATATTCCAACAGGTTGACAGCACTAACAATATTCCAACAGGTTGACAGCACTAACAATATTCCAACAGGTTGACAGCACTAACAATATTCCAACAGGTATGATAGCACTAACAATATTCCAACAGGTTGACAGCACTAACAATATTCCAACAGGTTGACAGCACTAACAATATTCCAACAGGTTGACAGCACTAACAATATTCCAACAGGTTGACAGCACTAACAATATTCCAACAGGTTGACAGCACTAACAATATTCCAACAGGTATGATAGCACTAACAATATTCCAACAGGTTGACAGCACTAACAATATTCCAACAGGTTGACAGCACTAACAATATTCCAACAGGTTGACAGCACTAACAATATTCCAACAGGTATGATAGCACTAACAATATTCCAACAGGTTGACAGCACTAACAATATTCCAACAGGTTGACAGCACTAACAATATTCCAACAGGTATGATAGCACTAACAATATTCCAACAGGTATGATAGCACTAACAATATTCCAACAGGTATGATAGCACTAACAATATTCCAACAGGTTGACAGCACTAACAATATCCCAACAAGAATGATAATATAACAACAGGTATGTAACAATGTCCCAACAGGTATGATAACAATGTCCCAACAGGTACGATAACACTATCCCAACAGGTATGATAATAATATCCCGACAGGTATGATAACACTATCCCAACAGGTATGATAATAATATCCCAACAGGTATGATAGCACTAACAATATCCCAACAAGTATGACAACACTAACTTCTTCTTCTTTCGTTCGCTAATAATGTCTATATCTGCAGTGTTGTTTCTTGTATAAATTGGACAGTGTTTTCCATTTCTTGTTTTGTACCATAAAGTTTAACATTCATTGGTGTATCAGAAGGCCAGTATGTGCATCTTAATGTGTCATAGTTTGCACATTCTTGAAGGATATGTTCTGAAGTCTGGTTGACTTGTCCACAATTACACTTTGCTGTTGTGCCAATTTTAAATTTTGTATACATATGGCTGTTTAGTCTATTGTGTCCAGTTATCAGTCGAAATATGATGACCTGTTCTTGTCTGTTAAGTAGGTGGTAGTCGTCCAGTGGAGGTAAGTTAGGCTTTCGTTGTGCCTTTATCATGGATTTCTTTTGGTGATAGCTGATTGGTACATCCGGTTGCTGCATGTTAGCGAGTTGATCAGCTCTCTCATTTCCTGCTATTCCACAGTGTGATGGAATCCATTGCAGTATAACTCTACACCTATTTTGTACTATGGACAATACCTCTTTTAACTCTGGAAGTTTATTGGATTGTAATGCCTCTAGTACTGACCTTGCATCTGTAAGTATTACAATAGAGTGTGAGGTCCTGTCCAATGTTAACAGTTTCTCTGCAGCTGTATAAATAGCTTTGACTTCAGAGTCATAGTTGTTGCAGTAATTCCCTGTTGGTATACAAGTGGTATCAGTGGTGCCATCTGGGTATTCTACATATACACCACTTCCTCCATTTTTTACTGCATTCTGTGCTGATCCATCTGTATATACTCTGGTCCATAGATCACTTGGGTAAACATTATCAAGGAAACTGAGAGCTGCTACTCTTTTCTGCAGATTATTCTGATGTTCATCCACATGCACACCTCTTATTGTTGTTTGGATGGTCACTGGTAGGCATGTCCGTTTTTCCCATGGGGTGTGTTCTGGTTGCGATGTCAGTGGTATTGTTACCTCTGGCAGATCCGATACCTGTCTACGTAGACGCTTGGCCTGGTGTATGAAGCTGCTTCTTTTAAGCCGTCTTTGTGACAGATTCTGGAATCTTTCCTTCATTGGGTGACTATGGTGGGAAAGAAACTTTTCTCCATGAATTATAATTTTATTATCTCTACGCTCTTTCAATGACTGCATCCCTTCGATATTCTGCATTTCTATGATTGGTGTGGATCTCATTGCGCCTGTAATGATTCTAAGTGCTTGGTTCTGTACTCTATCTAGATTTTGTAGTGTAGTGTTTGATGATGAACTCCATGCTGTAGAACCATATTCCAAGTGTGGTCGAATGGCTTGTTGGTATACATTTTTTAGAATTCTTTCATTAGCTCCCCAAGTTGTCCCACTCAGTTTTCTTAGTATAGCTATCTTCCTTCTAGCCTTTGTTTCTGCTTTGCTGATATGATGTTTCCATGTCATTTTGGCATCAAATGTTACACCAAGATATGTGGGTTGGTCATCTACCTTTAAGATAGTTTTATTTACATAGATGTTTCCTGCTCTTTGTTTTGGTGAAAGTGTAAAAAGGGTTGTTGCTGACTTCTCTATATTGATACTTACACACCATTTGTCAGCCCAATTAGTCAAAATGTCCATGGCTCTCTGAAGCATTTTTGTGGCAACCATGGCGCTCTCATGTGTGCACCATAGAACCAAGTCATCTGCATATAGTGCTGCCTTAGTTCCACAGGGTATTTCTTCAATTAGATCATTGATAAATATGAGAAAAAGAGTGGGTGATAGAACTCCTCCTTGAGGCACTCCATGGCATAGTAATACTTTCCTACTTTTTTTGCCATTTACTTGTACTCTGGCTCTTCTATTGTGAAGAAAGGCTTTCGTCCATCTATACATATTTCCACATATCTTTTAGTTTCTCATTTTTTGAAGCAATCCTTCTTTCCATACTTTATCAAAGGCCTTCTGTAAATCAATCCATGCCACTAAAACTGATTTTTTGTCTTGGAAAGCATCCTCAATTTCCTGTGAGAGGTATGTGGTTTGATCCTCTGTGGAGTAGCATTGCCTGAACCTGCCTGCTGTGGTGCAAGGAATTTTCTACTTTCCAGGTGAAATTTTAGTCTTATGTTTATGATGCGCTCCATTGTTTTGCACAGGCAACTTGTAAGACTAATTGGTCTGTAGCTAGTTGGTGTTGTTCCATCTTTTCCAGGTTTAAGCAAAGGGACCATAATTGATTCTCTCCAGATTTGTGGTATTTTCCCAGTAGTCCAACTAATATTTAGGATGTCCAATAGTTTCCTTCTGGCTGTTGTTCCTAAATTCTTTATCATTTCATTTGATATTTCATCAATTCCTGGGGACTTATTTAGCTTTAGTTTAGAGACCGCTAATTCCAATTCACTATATGTGAACAATGTATCCATAATTTCATCTGCGCTGTTTTCATCACTGATTCTAATCTGAGCATGTTCCAATTTACTTTTTTGGTCGCTCCGCACTGTACGTTGTTTTTCTGGACTAATTTCAATATTGCAGTCTTGAGCAAATATCCTAGCGAAATTATCTACTGCTTGCTTTCCTGTAATCATTTTGCCATTCTGTACGAGTGTTATGTTTGTGCTTCTTCCTGTTCCCTCATCATTTAGTTGTTTTACCAGTTTCCACAGTTTTCTTCCATCCTTTTCAAAATTTAAGGATTCTGTTTTCTCTTTCCAGCTCTTTGACAACACTAACAATATCCCAACAGGTATGATAGCACTAACAATATCCCAACAATGATAGGTATGAAAGGTAAACAGTGTTGCTATATTTTTTTTGTTGCCCCTTTCAGTCCAAGGCAACACATAGTTGTGGTCTCTTCTATAAACTTGTGTTGTGTAACATGTACAGAGGTCCGTAGATTTGTTTCTTCCACTGTTGTTTCTCTGGACCAGTGTTTGTCTCAGCATTTCATATTCCGAATATTCTTGAAGAATATGTTATGCTGTCTGAGGTGTCTATCCACATGTACATATAGCGTCCTTGTCAAGGCTAACTGTGATTTGGAAAAGCAACATCAGTGTTGGAGTGAAAATCAAACTGTATAAGTCGCTGGTGCTTTCTGTTGTGTTGTATGGTTGAGAGAGTTGGACACTCACTGCGGACATGGAGAGAAGATTACAGGCTTTCGAGTACAAATGCTACAGACGAATTCTACGAATTTCCTATAGGGAACATAAGACCAATGTGTCTGTAAGAAATAAAGTAGAGAAGCATGCAGGTGTTCAGGAGCCATTGCTTTCAATAGTGAAATGACAAAAACTAGCATGGTTCTGACATGTATGCAGGCATGATTCCTTGTCAAAAACAATACTGCAGGGAACTTTCAAGGGTGGAAGAAGCTGAGGAGGTAAAGTAAAGGCATGGACAGACATCAAGGAATGGACAGGGCAAGATATTTCCACTAATCCGCATCGCCGAGGATAGAATTTGCTGGAGGACTCTGTGTGCTGAGGCATCCAATGTGGTACCCCTTCGACCCTGACGGGTTACAGGTTTATTGATTGCCATGTTACCATGTGGAACTTTGTATCCATGTGGCTGCAGAGTGTTGGTTCTGAGGCACAGAATGACAACTTGTTCATAATTTGACAGTCATCTTGTGTTTTCTAATTGCTTTGATCATCTGTTTATTTTTATGGTAAGTTAGTGTCACATCTAGTTGATCATTAGCAGCACCCTCCTTAGCCATACAATTTGCTTTCTCATTTCCATGTATGTTAGTTAGTTAGTTAGTCGTCGGATCATCATCATTGCAAACTGGACACATCCATAGTTGCTCCGATCTCTCCTTGAGTGTATCCGCCATCACACTTCTGCTGACAGTACCGGTCCTATGCTGGTTGACCATCATTCTTCTGCGCCCTCCAAAATGTTCACCTCTAGCAACACCGCATCTCAATCCCTGATCTTTAATCCTAGCCATTGAAAAGGAATCATCATCCACATTCGTCTCACTCTCGCGTGTTATATCTCTTAAGGAGTTCAAAACGTCAGCGTGATCCATTGCCCCATATTTCCATGTATTCGTGATGGTATCCACTGCATAAATACTTTGCACTAAATGCTCAGTTCAATCAGTAGTATTTGTTCTATTTCTTTCAAAATTTCTGGGATTAAATAGCAATTTACAGTTTAGAAGTTATAACAATTTCGTTTATACTTTTATGAAAATGAGTCATCTCACATTTTGATTTCTTTTTCCCCATGAATTCATTATCAACAGTGTCTGTTGACCACTTCACTTTACTATCATTCTTGGGTTGCTGCAATCGTAGAAGAAGTACAGGTGGATTCTGAAAATAAAAGTTGAGATTTTAGACATGGTTAAAATCAATCATGCATCATGACATTATATCGTGACCAAATATCTCATTGGAAACAAGAACCATATTTTCAAAGTAATGAATTGCGTTTGTGTGTGTTATATTGTGGTGGAGGAGGGTACTAGTGTGGTGTTACCACAAAAAAATATAGGCAATATTTCACAAACTATGGCCTTATGTTTGCCTATTTATTTACCATTCTAATTACTGCCTGCCAACTTAAGTCTCCAAACTATGAAGAATACTATGATTAATGAATGATTAGTTAGTCATTGGATTTTCATCACTGGGTAAAACTACAGATCAATTCTTCACTGTGCTATAAATAACACACATTGTTTACATTTTTAACTAAAAGACGTCATGGATTTCCATGTAACACTAATGAAATTAATGGATGCTGTATAAAATTAATGGATACAGTTACGTCACATCTCCCGACGCAAACAATATCAACCACATTTATAATTATAACTAACTCACTTTTTTTATTTATAACTGATCCTAACCTTTACCCCCCTCCCTAATGTAAATGCTAATGCCAAATTAGAATTCTGTTTCAAATAAAACACTTTAATTTTAATTACAACTTCTACAATCACACTGCAAAGGTTAGATAACACCTCAAAACTAGAACAAAGGTCACAGTGAAAAGTTGATCCATGGTTGCGCCTCGTCACTGCACTCTGGGCATAATGATTAGTGACTACCGGTACTAATAAAATTAGGCCTACCCTACGGTTGATTTAATATTGGGGAGAAAATGCAGTATTATATAGGTCTCCGTTGGGCTATAAATAGCATTAACATCACAGATTCCCCTTGAAAAACCAATCATATCGATTCACGCCTTAGAAGAGAATTAATTTAATTCTAATATTTCTCCCCCTCCCCCAAATCTATAAACTTCTAATTCTAATCCTTTTAACCACTCCCCCCAAAAAATCTATAACCTTATGCAACTTAGGCCTATCTAACACTGCAACGGTTAGGTAATACTTCGAAAGTAGAACAAAGGTCACAATGGAGACCTATACTGCATTTTGGCCCATATTCATATATATACTCTATATATATTATATTTATATATATATAATTATATGATAATAAATCATAATATAATTACATAGGCCAGGCCTACTCAACTACAAGCGACAGTCACTGAACTGATGTTGATAATAATATTTAAATATTATTATTTTATATTTATTATTATTAATAATAAATGTGACAGAAAGTAGGCTCTACAATAAAAATCAATAGGGCCTCAATTGATTACTGCTCTTGCAGTACTACTTACTATCTAATATGTCAGTCTATAATAAATTATTTATACTCTCTCTCTATGCTAAGCGAAGCCGTCTCAGTAGTGGAGTAGTTGTACTACTTAGAGTACTATAAGTTACTATCTAAGTTGTAACAAGACAACAAGTAGTTAGCTAGTTAACTACCTGTTCATTTGTTTCTACTCTGTCTAAGGTAACCGTTTCTGTTGGTGTTCCTGTTTCTTCCTCTAATGTTCTTGATGTAGTTGGTTGTGAGTCGGCCATCGTGACTCATGTGTGAAGCTGGTGTTCTGTTCTGCTCCCGTATTCTTCGGTTTCTTTTGAATGGGGAAAATAAATATTTTTCCGAATACCGGAGACGGGTCTGCCTTTTTATGTAAAGTAAAAAATGATAACTTCTGTAAAAATAACGAAAATGGCCAAATTTAATAACTTCGGGACATAGGCCTAAGTGTGGATTGAACATTCTGACCATCATCCAGCTGGGGTTTAGACAATAGGAAAGAAATATTGAAAATTCCACATTGGTATCGAAGTTATAGGCCCCTAATGTGAATTCCAAAACATGTCGAAACTGCAAGAAGTGAGGCAGTGGACAAGAAAGCAAAGGACATCAATACGGAATGTGTGTAAGACTTCGCAGATCAGTAGACCCTCTAGCCTATATAGAACTAATAAAGGACACAATATTAAAGGACAGAAAAATGGGGCACTAGTGCAAAAGACATGCATATGCTCCTTGGAATGCTGAAGGGACAATCTAGGACAGTGGATTAATGTCGATAGTGGATTAAACATATTAATGTCGCCTTTAAATATTATTTCGTATGTCACAGACCTCCAAAAATATATGTTCACTTATCTGTAAATTTCCATTTAAATCTAAAAGCATAATTGGTGGCATAGGCCCCTATCTTTTCAGGATGTAGCCATCAGCCCATCATTTTATGGTATATGTGTAGAAAAAAAATAGACTGCGTTAGTTAGTTAGTTAGTCGTCGGATCATCATCACTGCAAACTGGACACATCCATAGTTGCTCCGATCTCTCCTTGAGTGTATCCGCCATCACACTTCTGCTGACAGTACCGGTGCTATGCTGGTTGACCATCATTCTTCTGCGCCCTCCAAAATGTTCACCTCTAGAAACACCGCATTTCAATCCCTGATCTTTAATCCTAGCCATTGAAAAGGAATCATCATCCACATTAGTCTCACTCTCGCGTGCTATATCTCTTAAGGAGTTCAACACGTCAGCGCGATCCATTGCTCCATCGCCCTTTGCCACAATCGCACACGATTCCAGTTGATCCGATCGTTCATTGCCTCGAACGCCCACAAGTCCCGGCACGAAAATAAATGTAACCGCTTTCAAGCTCGCATTTCTCAAGGCCCCAATCCACTGTTCGCGAACGAGACCCACTTGTACCTTCTTAATCATACTCATAGAGTCACTCAAGATGCAGACCTGCGTTACTTTCTGTGCGTAGCCACTCAAATGCCTTGGTCACCGCCATAGTCTCCATGGTCATACTACTCGTAGTGACCGCAAAGGCACCACTTTCCTCCTTGATCGTTTTACCTGCGCACTGCGAACATGCCTAATTACAGATCCATCAGTGTATATAATCACATCCCCCTCTTTGGTATTCTCACTGATTAAAGCCTGCACTTCTTTCTCCACAGCTGTGGGACACCATTCTCTGCATTCCCTGCTAAGTGATATTACTACTCTCAAACAAGTTTCGAAATCTGTGGGTAGACCTATCCATTCCGCACCTGCTGCCACATCCTGTAATCTGCACACGCTTTGTATTACATCCTCAGCACGTCCCATCCACGACCTTCCTCTCTTGAGTCTGCTGCCTTTAACTTTCTGTATTTCGGAATGCAACGGGTGTTCCTTATCTGCATGTTTTGAAGGTACGCCCGTGCACGGCAATACTGTAATCTATGCTCAGCTGTTGGGCAGTCAAGTAGGTATCGCATAGCTCTTGTCGATTCCATGCGTTTTGTCTGCGTTTTGAATAGACTGCGTTTTGTCAACAATGCTCAGTATCGCAATTAACTGGGCTAAGTGTGCAGAAAGGAAGCATCTAGGTATTTCATGGTTTGGAAATATAATGTTAGATGATCTAGACTTCGCAGAGATCTTGCCCTCCATAGACTTAGCCCAACATATCTAGATGCCCAAGACAAAATATACTGACTTCAGAATTTCCCAGAACAACGCGATCAAAGCATCAAATCATTTAAAATTAAAATAATGGATTTCACTAACGAAACAACATGTCAAACTGAGAGAACATGTGCTAGAGAAAGTTAAAGCTTTCAACTGTTTGGAGAGCAAGCACAAGATGATGATACAAGTAATGAGATATTAACTCATATAGTTCTAGCATAATGAGCATTCTTCTTGTTCTGCTCCTTCCTCAGCCGGTTTAGCGTATTATAGTCTTGCAAGGTATGTTCCACCATACGTCATGTCTGCCCACACGGACACAGAGATGATGGAACCAGTCTTAGTTTATTTAAGTGACTGTTTAGCCTTTTGTGTCATGTTCTGATACGAAAGATGATAGGCATATGTGATGTCTTTATTCTTATATTGCTCCGACTTTTGCTAGTATATTTATCTGCCTTTTCATGCTCTGGTATGCCACAGTGAGATGGTATTCACTGTAGTCCTTTTGGGTTCTCACTTCCCATATGGCTTACTTCAGATCTGGCTGTCTATCACTGTCACAGGGTGCTCTAGAGCAGATAGTGCATCATTAATAAACGCCACCTGTTAACACTGGCTTGTGTTTTTTTTTTACATTATTTTTGCAACAATGCTTAAGGCTTTTATCTCCGCAGAGTAGTTGGGGTAGAGAATTCCAGTTGGTGAACATGTGGATTCATTTTCTTTTTCTGAATATTTTAAGTACACTCCAGCTTATGATCCACCATCCATGCTTCTCTGGGATACATATATTCAGTCAGTCAAGTGATGTCAATATTCATGATACTTTGTTCATCTGTTTTCCATGTGTGATGTCAATATTCATGATACTTTATTCATCTGTTTTCCATATGTGATGTCAATATTCATGATACTTTATTCATCTGTTTTCCATGTTTCCCGTCTTCTTTCTTTGTGGATTGCATGTCAGTTCTTGTCTTATGATGCCTTCCCCCACAGTATACCAAATTTATCATCATTTCCATGGCTTATTGGCAAACATAATATACTCATGAACTTTCCATGGATGCCCCTGAATACATCATGTCTTACTCTACACTCTCAACTCTTTATGAATGTAGACTATACCCTAACCAGCTTAAGTGCTATTTACTTGACTCTTTATGAATGTAGACTATACCCTAACCAACTTAAGTGCTATTTACTAAACTCTTTATCAATTGGTATTTGTTTAGTTTTTTCCACAAATTCTTTACATCATTTAAAACACTCAATTCTACTCGCAGTTCACTTTCTCAGACTATTGTACAGCAGCAGTTCAGGGTGGAAGAAGAGGTGGATAAAGATAATCTTGAATTGACAATATAAAGGAATGTTCTAGGAATGATTATCAATACTCATCTGAATAGCTGAGAAGGGAAATGTTTGGAGAGTTTTTTTTAGAAGGATAATTCTATATTTCACTCCAAAATGCATCTAAAAGTCTGTATTTTAGACTCAAATTCTATTTATGATTCTATTATTTATTAAAGTAATTCTTCATCTTCTGTATGACATGTCCGCTATAGATTGTTGTCTTCCCTTTCCACTCTGTACAATTCTCAGTTCTGTGCAAGGTGTCAAATATCTTCCAGTAATGTATTAAAATTGTCTTTGATATTCTGTGTCTACCAACATTTTTGACAACCTGTTTTTTTTTCTGATAGTAATGCAAAATGATGTAAAAAGGTTACTAAAACACTTACCTAGCCTATTAATAAAAATATATTTTTAAGAAAAAAAACAAAAAACATACAATAAAACTAAACAGGACAATTCTCAACGTATCGGCTCAAATTGAACCTTTTTCAAGAGACAAACAACAGAAAACGACAAAATAAAAAAATAAATAGATGTCTATATTTCATCAAGCCCTCGTCTCCATAATAGCGCAGGGATGGCAACGCATCTAGTCAAGGTGAAAATGCGTGCATTCATTATAAACTAGATGCATTGCCATCCCTGCGCTATTATGGAGACGAGGGCTTGATGAAATATAGACATCTATTTATTTTTTTATTTTGTCGTTTTCTGTTGTTTGTCTCTTGAAAAAGGTTCAATTTGAGCCGATACGTTGAGAATTGTCCTGTTTAGTTTTATTGTATGTTTTTTGTTTTTTTTCTTAAAAATATATTTTTATTAATAGGCTAGGTAAGTGTTTTAGTAACCTTTTTACATCATTTTGCATTACTATTTGTTCATTAGGTTACTGCGGCACCATCCACTTTGTCGGACACCCTCTGGCCATTTGGTTATTTATATTTTTTTTCTGAAACCTTTCCCTCATGATTAAACTTTCTAACACATTGTGACTTTTCATATGCCCAAATTATGCTAGCTTGTGTTTTTTATGGTTTATATGAGCTCATCCTCCTATATGTTCAGGACGTCTTTGTTGAATCATCTCTTTGTCCATGATATTCTTAGGACCTTTCTATAGCATTAAATTTCAAATGATGATACTTTTTTTTCCATTGCAGAGAGTACTTCACTAAAGGAAAATACTAAAGATGAATGTGGTCATATTCAATAAAACTTGAATATTTTCTGTACAAAATACAGAAAATTTGTACTAGTTAATAGGTATGTCACACATAGAGGATGATTATTACCAACATCAGAAAGACAATACAGCTGAAGTTGGACATCATGCCTGACATGTCATGCCATTCGGGACAAATAAGATGGTGGTAAAACAAATATCCATTCTCTGGACTACATCCTATTGAAAATTTAGCAGAACCATTGTCCTGCTATAAGAGAGATTCAGTGGGAGTTTGAGAACAAATAACAAACAGTATTCATTCAGAATTGTTAGTAAATTTCTCTTTATTCTTCTTCTTCTTCTTCTTTCATTAACTGGAAACATGTCTATATCTGCAATTCTGTCTCCTGAACAATACCCACTGTCCCTTGCAGCTCACAAAGTGGTCCATAGAGCCCAGATACCTGTGCAGCCTCCTCTGGCCAACATGTCTGCCCCAGCGTTTCACACCCAGAACACTCCCAAAGTACATGCCTGACTCTTTATATTAAATGGAAGTCACTGCCATCAACAACAGATTGAATATTTGGTATCATCAGAAGCTCAGTGGACATGTAGAATGGAACTCAATTCACCAATGCAGCCAAAAAAGATTCACCAGCTTGATAGAATAGGAAAAACAATGATTTTTAGACTGAGAACAGGCAACAACAAAAGACTCACACAGCACATGTATAGGGGATTTGGAGCCGTGACACCAACATGTTCCCCTGTTGACAATCTGCAGGCAACATGTAACTACTGTAGTATTGCCGTGCTGATGTTGGTAATTATCATCCTCTATGTGTGACATGCCATAAACTAGTACAGATTTTCTGGATTTTGTACAGAAAATATTCAAGTTTCCTTGAACATGACCATATTGATCTTTAGTATTTTCCTTTAGTGAAGTACTTTCTGCACATGGAAAAGAAAATATTATCACTTTATATTTAACGTTAAATATGTACATATTCTTCTAACTATCCATAGTACCACACCAAAAGAAGAAAACTATAGCTGTTTTCTCAAATAGCTCTGATGGACAAGCTCTATGATCCTGTCTAAGGGCCGGCGACCACAATACAGTTCATTGAAAAAATTTCATACCCGTGAATGACTCTAAGAGGAGAACAAGGAAGCGGATGAAGTACTCTTTATATAGAATTTCAGATTAAAATACATAATTTTAAAAGTTTTTTGTATTGAAATACAGAATACTCCTTATGGTAGTTGACATATATGACATACTGGAAAGCCTAGTGTCATGACATGGTAAAATATTTATGGAGATTCATGATAGCTTGACCAGCCAGTCAGGCAAATGATGAATACATTTTTTCAGCATTTGTTTTCAAAGTTCCTTGGAATGCAGAAAGAAGCACAGAAGATCACATAATCTATGGAATCACTTGCTCTTGTTGATACCTGTTGCAAGCATGAGGGGCAGAGAACATGAGAACACCCGAGTACAAATGGAGTCAGTCCTATGTAATTTCTTTTAGCACTTTTTCCTGAAATCTCCTTGGTATAATGGTAAGGCTGTTCACTTTATGCTCAAGAGGTCAGTGGTTAAAATCCTGCTTGCGATGTCTTGCATATAAAGTGAATTTTTAAATGATCCTTTGGGATTGTTGCTTGATGCTACAGAATTACATGCTATAAGAAGTGTACTCTCAGCAGGTAGTGTGTCCCTTCAATATAAGGGATGGAGTAAAAAGTAAAATAACCCATAGCATTTATTAATGCCGTAGGGGTGTGAGATGTTAGCGATCTCACATTTCACAGGCTCTGCAAATGAGGGCGGTAGCCATCTCCTCTCCCTCGCAGTCTTTACTTCCCGGATTAATCCGGTACCCATTTAAGGCTGGGTCGACCTGGGAGCCGTTGCGATCTGAAAACATTTCCGCCTCAACTGGGGAATGAACCCAGGACCACTCATATGCGAAGCCAGTGCGCTAACCACTGCGCTAACACGGCTCACTAAGGGATAAGGGATGGAGTACATAATGGGGGCAATCTGAGTACAATGAAGACAATTCTTTACACCCTTTGAGTCTCTTATAGCAGGATATTAGATTTCCAGCAGGATGTAGTTTAGAGAAATGATATGCATTGTACTGTCATTCTATATGCACCAATGACAGGACACTTCCAACTTCAGCAGTCGTTCATACATTTATTTCTGAAATGCTATAAAGTTAGTATGCAAAACAATAATGATAGCCTCAATATTTTATTATATCAATGAACAATAATGGGAATTATAAGGTAGATTTATATATTGCAAACAATTGCCTATCAAGAAGCAAACATGTTTACAGATCTGAACATGAATGTTGTCAAGAATTTGTGTGTGGTTTGTAGCAGTGGTTCTCAATGTGGGTTATAGGCATCCCTGGCGTGGGTGTCACAGCATTTTTCTGAGACCAAAAAGAAAAATATGTGGACCTGTGTATGGGAAAGAGGCAAAGAATATTAACTGAAATTATTTGGATGATAAATAATAATGAGCTTTAAAGAAAGTTGGACATCATTTTTTTAGATGATGTATGACAGTGACCAACATTACAGCATACCTTGCAGACATTATAGCTGGTCAACATCTTTTTTTTTAGTTCAGTGACCATAAGCTGGATTTGAACACCAGCAGTAGTGCTAAAATTCAGGCTGTTCACTTTTCCTCAATCCTCCTACACAGCATTTACTTGTTATTTCCATTTAGTGATCTCAACGAGTTTACAATTTGGTTGGGTTTGGAGTTAGCATTAACCCTAATCAAACTGAAATTGGAAACTCATTGAGGTCACTAAAGGGAAATAGCAAGTAAATCTTCTGCTTTGTGGGTATATTGGGTACTGCATGTATAGTACAATTAATATTTTGATGAATTATCATCAAAGATGTTGTTAAGTGGTTTGATGCTGAAACTTTCAGTTGAGAGGGGCTAAGAACATATGGATACCAAATTTGTAAACATTAATTCTGTTCATTTTCTCTTGTCTCTTTCAGTTAATGATGAGGACTTATAAAAATGTATTTACAGAGTAACACTATGAAAGAAGATGACATAGGCAAAATAAAAAGACAAATTATGTTGCAAATGATTCTTCATTAATCATATGAAACAGGAAGTGTGTAAGGTAGTCACGGGAGAGTAAGTGTGTGTCCTTACACATATACATAAACTGAATTTTATGAATGAGCATATACAACATGAATTAAGTATGGAAAACAATTCATATATACACACACACACACATCCTAAATACAACTTAACAATTGATGGTGTAGTTGATATTTAGATAAACACATGGAAATAACTGTAAAATATGTACATGTAACAATGACAGAATACACATAAATGGGGGCTTTCTCTTCATAATATAATGTTAACATAATGCATTATTTACAAAATCTGTACAAAATCAAAGGTAACAGTGAAATAAGGCACAACTTGTACAAAAACATATTATATATCTGTTTCATGTACAAGTCAATGAATTACTGAAACTGACTAGACATGATTATTGGTATTCCATTATAAACACTGTCACTACGATACCCAGTCAAAATTTAACATATGATTATGTTAAAAAAAAGCTGCCATGTGGCAAGTTGCATTCGTGTACACACGTTCATGCATAGTTATAGTACTATCATTACTAGACAGTAAATATAGTACTGCCATTACTAGAAATCACATACAGCACTGTCATTACTAGACACCAAATACAGCACTGTCATTACTAGACACCAAATACAGCACTGTCATTACTAGACACCAAATACAGGACTGTCATTACCAGACACCAAATACAGCACTGTCATTACTAGACACCAAATACAGCACTGTCATTACTAGACACCAAATACAGCACTGTCATTATTAGACACTAAATACAGCACTGTCATTACTAGACACCACATAAAGCACTGTCATTACTAGACACCAAATACAGGACTGTCATTACCAGACACCAAATACAGCACTGTCATTACTAGACACCAAATAAAGCACTCATAACTAGACACCTAATACAGTGCTCACTACTTGACACCAAATACAGCACTATCATTACTAGACACCAAATAAAGCACTCATTACTAGACACCAAATACAGCATTGTCATTACTAGACATAAAATACAGTGCTCACTACTTGACACCAAATACAGCACTATCATTACTAGACACCAAATAAAACATTCATTACTAGACACCAATCAAAGCACTCATTACTAGATAGCAAGTACAGTGCTGTCATTACTAGAAGTACATTGCTATTATTACTAGACACCAAATACATCACTATCACTACTAGACACCAAATAAAGCATTCATTAATAGATGCCAAAAACAGTGCTGTCATTACTAATAGGCCTAGTATCGTAATTTTTTTTCTCACATGAAGAAATCTGAAGATGTCTGAGTATGGCTGCAGATAATGTAGTAAGGCTATGGTTTTTAATACCTTAAAAAAGGCAATTTGCTTGTACATTATGTGTGCGGGGTGATACATTTCATGAGCATGTACTTTTAATTATGTGCGTGGCCACTCACCCTGCACATTTATGGGAATATTGATCATTACTCCGGCGAAGATGGGTGTGTTGGGCCATTGACGTAAATAAAATGGCGATACAACACATTTCCATTCTCTGGACTACATCCTAATGGAAATCTAGTAAGACCATTGTCCTCCTACAAGAGAGATCCAACGGGAGTTTGAGAATGAATGCTGAAGATCATTACTACAGAGAAATTGCAGTACATTCATTGCTAGACAGTGAATAATACAATACTGTCATTACTAGATAGCAAATATAGCACTGTCATTACTAGATAGCAAATACAGCACTGTCATTGCTTGATACCCAATACAGACTCCTAATTAGAAACCAAATTGAGCTTCATCAATATTAGGCCTATTAGATTTTTATATTGGGAAAACAAGACTAATTAAAATTGTGACTACGCCTACTGTATGCCTAAGCAACAAATTAGCCTTGGACCTGTAACTCAACTACACTCCTGAAATGTGTACATTTTGTTTTCTAATGTCAGTGGTGTGCAACGTAGGCCTATATTATGTTTATTATTTTTGTGTGTAGATTTTTCAATGAAGTTCATAATCACTATTTTGAGAAGCTATAAATGATGATTAGGATATATTTTTAAAAGAACTGCCATTCACATTAAACATCACAAACATAATTACCCAAAAATGAAAATCATATTAAATATCGTTACAAATGAGATATCATAAACAGCCATACCTACAAATGAGAATCACATTATTACATAAAAAATAGGCCTTCCTACATATGAGAATCACATTAAACATCATAACAGCCTTACCTACAAATGATAATTACATTAATCATCATTAGGCCTATCTACAAATAATAATCACATTAAACATAGGCCTACCTACAAATTAGAATCAGATAAAACATTAGGTGTACTTACAAAATGAGAATCACATTAAACATTAGACCTACCTACAAATGAGAATCACATTAAACATTAGACCTACCTACAAATGAGAATCACATTAAACATTAGACCTACCTACAAAATGAGAATCACATTAAACAAGCTACAAATGACCTAACATGTAATTTATCACAGTGTGCTGTTAAATAATGGGAGTATGTCACCTTGACATTGAGACTTAGGTCTATCTTTAGTTTTGCGTTCTGAAGGTCTTAATGTGATCTGTGCAGTTTGAAAAAAAAAATCTGACATGATGCTGGGTGTGATCAAGTGCCTTAGTCCTAATTGAGACAAAGGTACTTTACAGAAATATGTGTGTTCCTCCCTCCCACATTTGATTATTTCCGTTGCCTATTTTCATCAGACAACAGATGCTTACCGGGTAGGCCTAGGGTTAATTTAAATATCAATTTTTTTAGGGGTACGGTTTAGGAGAGTTTTGTTTTACATAATTAACCCTAAATAAATTAATACCTAAAGCAATAAATAAGGAACCATTGTCTGATGAACATAGGCAAAGGAAATAATAAAATATGGGGGTGGGGCACATATTTCCATAATGAACCGAAATAAATAAGTTGTCAAATGTAAAAGAAATCCAAGCTGTTCAAAATTATTCTGAATGGACTGAAATGTACCTATTAGTGCCAAAACTATTGACTAGATGTGTTTATGAAACTTTTCTTCCCATCACTTAGCTCGTGTAAGGCCTACTAAAGCCTATAGACCTAGGCCTTTCATATAGACTATTTAGGCAAGCATCTCCTTTTGTTTAGATTATATAAGAAGACACAGCCTTCCATATAGATAATATATAAACCACCGACAAAGACGATGTGTATCGGGCCATTGGCGCCAAAAAAAAAAAACCATGATACAATGCATTTTCATTCTATAGACTACATCCTGTTGGAAATCTAGAATGGATCATGGTCTTGCTACAAGAGAGAACCAACAGGAGTTTGAGAATGAATGCTGAAGAAGAAGAATATAGAAAACACCCCACACCCTTTCATATAGATAATATAGAAAACACCCCACACCCTTTCATATAGATAATATAGAAAACACCCCACACCCTTTCATATAGATAATATAGAAAACACCCCACACCCTTTCATATAGATAATATAGACCCTATTATCTATCTATATCTATAATCCAGTAAACCATCAGGGTTGTAGGGGTACCACATCAACACACAAAATCATCCAGTGAATTCTATCTTCAACAATGTGGATGAGGAAAAATCTTGTCATGTTCAATCCTTGATGATGTCTGTCCATGCCTTTATTTGTTCTCTTTTTCTTCTTCCACATTCAATGGTTTTCTGCAGTATTGTTTTTGATAAGGAATCATGTTGGCACACATGTCCAAACTATGCATGTTTTCCTCATTTCACTATTGAAAGTAATGGATCTTGTGAATCTGTATACATATCTACTTTAATTCTTACATACACACTTGTTTTATGCTCTCTATAGGAGATTCATAGAATTTGTCTTAAACATTTGTATTCAAAAGTCTGTAATCATCTCTCCATGTCCAGTGTGTCTAGCTCTCACAACCGTAAAACCCAGTAGAAAGCACTAGTGAATTAAAAAGTTTGATTTTCACTCTAACACTGATGTTGCATTTCCAAATTAAGTTTAGACTTCACATACAAAGCTAAATCCATCTCCAGCCTTAGGCCTATCTTTAATTTTGTTTAGCATTTTTCATCGCTGCATATTTTAAATCTTGAGGTATTTAAAGGCAATTGCCTCCTCAAGCTTATATCCATTCATCATGATGTTGGTCTGTGTCTCTGCTGTTACTAAGACCATGCTCTTTTCTATGTTGATTTCCATTCCGTACTTGGTATGGTAACTTTTTGCAACTTTGATGTTAACTCTTGTAGATCTTGTTCTGACCCAATATAAGATCAATATCACCAGCGAAGCGGAAATTGTAAATAGGACTACCTCCAATTGATAGAGACATATTGTAATTATGAAGTGTCTCCTGTATGATGTTCTTTAGGTATATGTTGAAAAGTATTTGAGACATTATGCATCCTTGCTGATTTTGAACATTTGTTTTAAAGTACTCTCCAATTGTATTATATGATAAGACAACACTATTTTTCAGACCTGGCCAGAGGATACAGACTTGAGGTAAAAGCTATGGGGCAGCCGCTCTGACCTGGAGAAGACAGTGGACTTCGTCTTGACGACATGCCTGACAATATAGCATGACTACAGATGCTGAACGCAGAAGAAGAAGCACTATTTGTATTTCTGTAAATCAATTCTTTTTCCTTATATATTATATTGACAAATGTTCTGCTCTCCACCACAATCCCATATTTGTTTATATCTTATTCTCTATTATTATATACAGTAAATACTATAAAATCCAGGATAAAGTGAAATCTAAGAAACTGTTTACAGTAATATAATGTGTCATACACCATGCAATAGCTTTTCTGTGTATTAATGAAATGAAACAATATTTTTGTTTCAACAGAATATTGCTAATATCTGAGTAGTAGGGCCCATGCTTTGTTAGAAAAGAGGTAGGCAAAATCTATCTAATGACTTGTCCTTTGCAGAATGTTGTCCTCATTGCCACTCTGTTAGTGTTGTGCACGCTCAGAATTGCCCAATGTGGCACATCAACACCAGCAAAGGTGCTCATATTGCTGAGTAGCATCAAATTGCAGATGCACAGAGAAAATGTGATGCCCGTAAGTATAGAAAATCAAACAGATAGATGTGTGACTCTTGACTATAAGTGTCCCAACTGTGACAGGCAATTCTATGCCAGAGTCTGAATTTTCATTCATCTCTGCACACATTAGAGAGATTAAGCCTGAGACTACTGTCATCATCATATGCAATGGGCCACTTTTATTATTATTATTGTTCCTGTTATTTGTTATTATTGTTGCTCTTATTATTATTATATTGTCCGGCTCTGTGACAAAGATGTGCTGTGCACATCTTGGAGGGCAGATCACTGCAACAGGTAATTGAGTATTCGGACCATTCAGAAAGCAATGTCATCTTACTGACCATAATTACATTGCCTAGTAAATCATTACAGCCCAAAAAAAAAAAAGTTGGTTGGTCACTATGTGTTGAATAGGATATGCTTCCAACTTTTACCATTGTTACTGTTATTGCGGGGTATATTATTACTTATTATTATGCTTTGCAGTTGAGATCTTTATATGTAAGAAAACAGATTGCAGCACAAACAACTAGTTAGTCAACAGATTTTCATTGCACACAGGACACATTCATACAACTATGATTGGCAGGGTATGTTGTGCAGATGCCTGACAAATACATTCCAGATAAATATTGATCAGACTTACAATAGTGATGACTCTAGCAAAACAGAGGATCACAACCTCATATTATGTTCTGCTTTGTAAGATAAATTGAAAAACTTTAGAGGATAAACTTTATTTTACTAGGGTTACCTCATATCTACTCCACCCCCCTCCCCCAATAAAGCTGCACACTATCTACTGAGAGTACCACTTAATAAATGTAAATGTACAGTTTCAAGCAATAATCTTCATTGTTCTAAAAAAACAACACTTTGTAAGCCAGATGTCATGAGCGGGATTTGAACGCTTGACATCTTAAGCGATATGTTAATGGCTTAGCCACAGTGTTAGAGAGATCCCCATGTAAGACAAATCCTTCTACCAAACAAAAACCCAAGCACTATCAACACAGCTATCCTGAACAACTGAAAAATAAAACAGTACAGTTCCATATTGTGGCGTAGTCATCAAGAGCTGATGCTCAGTGACTAGTAGATCAAAGACAAGTGATTTCATGATAACAAGTATTATCTTAGTTGCTTTATGCATTCATAGTGCCAGGACCAGAAAGGCAGCAGGGAATAGCAATACTATAACCTTCCATGAATGTCATAAGAGATGACTAAGAAAGTTTTGGGGATAAAGTATGCTGTCCCATGTCATAAGTCAAACCGAACCAAAATCAATGCTGAAGATGGATATGTCAGGCCACAAGTTGCAGACATTGCAGCCAAGCCTGACACAGCACTTTGTTCTCCAGACTACACCCTTCAACTACAGAAGAAATATCTCTGTTGTTAATGGCTAGTTCTATGTAGATCTCTTTACCAAACTAAACAAGACCAGATCAGAAAATGAGGGATAAGAAGCATTCAGTCTCCTTCAAGTCAATAATGTGTCCTCTCACAAAAATTGGCATGTGCAGCTGTGAACAATAATATAACAAATTTCGAGAAAATATGACCAAAAAAGATCAAAAAGTTATACATAAGACTCAAACTATGAGGCCTCTACTACTGTATGTTGTTCATCCATCACAAGTAATGAAGACCATTTGTTACTCCCACTTTATAAAATTCACTTACAGTTATCCTTATCTGCTGAGTTCATAGATAGGTAATAATTCCTCTGCTGAGTTCTTAGATAGGTAATAATTCCTCTGCTGAGTTCTTAGATGGGTAATAATTCCTCTGCTGAGTTCTTAGATGGGTAATAATTCCTCTGCTGGGAACAAAGGTCCTTGGACAAGTCAGGCATGGCTGAATTTTCGTGGGTGGAAAAATGATTTGTGATGAATATTTGTATGTGAAAAATTGCGTAAAGAGCTGATCACACTCTCTCGATGACTGGAAGTGAAATCAGATGTATTGGATAACCTTAGCTTTCTAAATTTATTACCATGCTGTAAGAGATCCATACAACACTGCTGGAAAATGTCTTCAATACCAGGTGGGCTGAAAAACTATAATGTCTCATTCGCTTAATGAAACTACCAGTAGTTAGTCAGTGTTAATACACACTGTTTGTGTCATGTGGTATGTGGCTCATGGATTATCAGGTTCAAGGCTCATGCAGTTACCAGTTAATTACTTGAATATTGAGATTATTCCAGATTCATCCCAGTCTCAGAATTTTACTACACCAGAATTTTTTCTGGGAGTTGTGTTAGTGTATTTTTAAATCACTTGCCCGCCAACTAGCAGATCTGGGTTTGGGTTCATTTGTGGTTTTAAATTCTTTTTAATTAAAAATAATTTGATATTATTTGTAGTTTGAAATAAAAATCACTCCCGTAGTTCATCCAGCCACAAGGAAGTAAGTTACGAGAGCTTAAGCTCTGGGAAGATCAAGGAAGGATCATTACTGCGAATGTAGTAGGAGATGCTATCAGATAGTATCTGGTCATTCACTGACAAGGCAGCTGAGCGCTTCCGTTAAAACTGTGTGCTGTTTACCTCTACAGTTTATACTTTTTTTCAGTGCCAAATTATTTATTTAAAAAAATTCAAAGTAATTTTGAAAGTGATTAAATCATACTGGCATACTTGTTAATATAAACAAAATGTGCTCTTTATCAACGATCAAGCAGAAATAACAGAAGTGTGCCAATTCAAGTCGTGGCCTTATTGAAAATTAATAAACTAAGAAAAATTTCAGAAATCTATAACATTTCCTATGATCAATAATTTCTACCTTAAAGGACCTTGTAGACTTAGGATGATGATAGTCTTTTGTATCTTCACAGATGGCCAGAAAACAGAAGCATAAGAATTAAGAGTTACAAATGGACAACAAAGTCCTCAAATTGAAATCTCTCTCATGGCTGATTGTGCCAATTTTCAATCTGCATTGTCGAGAACAAAATATACATAATAGATTGTTTAATATTACAAATTTTTTCGATTATGTCAATTGTCTTCTGTCTCAGGGCCCCCTTCTGATGATTTGATGACTCTACACAGTGCTGCATGATCATCGGCCAGTTTTTCCCAAGAATACAGATATTTTTTCAAGGTTGAATAACCTCTTTAAAGTTCAAGGCTCTAGTAGACTAGATTGCATTAAAACTATATACTAAAGGTAAAAAAAAACCACAAATTATATTGCTAGATAAAATCAACATTTAAACCAAAAGAACATTCAGAACATGATATAAACAATTTAAGGAAAGTCAATCACTGACACATTATAGTGAATATAATTATCTACAGCTTCACTTAATATTGATTGTCTTTTCAAAATTTCCAAATGAGCTTATATAATTTAAATTTTCTAAATGCCAAAAGACAAGTTATAGCAAAAATTAGAGGTGGAAAACAAGATTCATAGGGCATGTGATCATCATGTCATTATGAGCGATCCATATCAGTAAAACCAACAGCTGGTCATGGTCATTAAGGAATCGAATTGATGCATTTATGCAAGTCATCTAATGATTCCTATCTTAAATTGAGTGTACAAAAATGGTGTCCCATCCATTCTTTGATCTCTGTCCATGATATTGTTTTCATCCTCTTCTCCTGTCACATTTGTTTTCTGCGGGATCCTTTTGGTTAGGGAATCATGTCAGCTTATATGAACAAACAAATTCCAGGACTTTTTGATAAGTTTTAGAGCGTTGTCATTTCTTCTCTGTCTGATTATCCATTACAATAATTTCAGTCGGTGAAAGGTTTAACTGGTGGCACCCATCTCCTCTCCAAGTTGTGAAAATCATTTTCAGCACCAGCATGATCTATACCACAATTTCATCGATTTTACAAAAACTTTTGTCCGTGTTTGGCATGATGGTCTCTGGCACATACTGAGACAATTTAATTTTGACACCACCATCATAAACATTGTGGTTGTGAATCAGTTTATAGAAAAGTAAGTAGTGCTCTCTTATCAAATAATACAATTGGTGATTTCTTTAAAACAAATGTTTGAGTCAGGCAAGGATGCATAATGTTTACAGTACTTTTCAATATATATCTAGAACACATAATAAAGGTGACCATTCAGGACCACAACATGTCTACATTGATCAGAGATTGCTCTACTGCAATTTGCTGATGATATTTCTCTTATAGTTGGGCCAGAACTACAAGAGTTAACAGCAAAATTGGAAAAAGTTACCTGTATTACAGAATGGAAATCAACACTGGAAAGAGTTAGATCTTGGTTAATAGCAGAGACGCAGAAGTACAGGCCAAGATGATGATGAATGGGCATAAACTTGAGGAGATGAATACTTTCAAATACCTCAGACCTGGATATGCAGCATGTAAAATGCGAAAGAATTAAAGATAAGGCTGCAGATGGCTTTAGCTGCTTCTTCTGCATTCATTCTCAAACTCCTACAATTAGCAGGATGTTGTCAGGATAACGGAATGCTTTGTGTCATGGTTACATCATTGATATCTGCGTGTTTCGGCCTGACACTTCTACATGGCTTCTGGGTCACTATGACCTGGTATGAGAAGACCGTCAACTCCACTCCATATCCTGTAGTTGCCTATTATGACATGCATGGAGTATAAACAGTGTTGTTATTCTTTTATTTCATTTTGGGCCCAATAATACATGGGAGCCTTTAGCAGCTATGCCAAGGCTAAATTTAATTTCGAAAGGCAAAATCAGCGTTAGAGTAATAATCAAAATTTCATAACTAATTAGTGCTTTCTATTGTGCTGTATGGTTGTGAGAGTTAGAAAATTGATATTTATACAAATTTACTAGAACCATTACTTCCAATAGTGAAACAATTAAAACTTGCATGGTTTGGATATGTATACCAATTCCTTATAAAAAAAAATAATACAGGGAACTGTCAAAGGTGGAAGAAGCAGAGGAGGGCAAAAACATCATGGAAGACTACAGCAAGGACTCGACAGGTTGGGACATTTCCTCTTTCATCCGCATTGCTGAAGAAAGAAATTGCTGAAAGACGCTATGTGTTGCTGCATACAATGCGTTACCATATGACGATTTATGGGTTTATATATATATATATATATATATATATATATATATATATATATATATATATATATATATATATATATATATATATATGATCAAAGAAAGCACGTTTTTGTTATTTTACTATTGAAAGTAATAATGTAATAATTCTTGTGGATTTGTGATCATCTTTATTTTGTATGAAATAGTATGAAATGCTGAGAAAAATACACCGGTTCATAGGAACAGCAGTGGTAGAAAAACTATGGACCCCTGTAAGAGTTACAAAACAGTCAAGCTTATAGAAGAGACAAAACTTCATATATAAGCACATTCCAAGTGAACTAAAGATAAATTATAATTTTTAATGTACACATTTTGTCTAATGCTATCATGTGTAGAATTTGTCATTTGTCTATAGAATTGCATTTAATGGCCTGTAAAAATGTCTGTGGTGAATATCCAGTTCTCACAACCATACAATATAATAGAAAGAACCAGTGAATTAGAAATTTTGATTTTCATTCTAATAATGATATTACCTTTTTGTCAATTATTTTCTGTGGTTGATTTTCCATTATAGTATTTAAGTGGCCATAACATCTAATTGGCAGTGTCCATCTCCTCTCCAATTATCCTTATAATAATAGTATGCCATGAAAACCATTCATATGAATCCTCTTTATGATGTTTTCTGAAAATCACTGGAACTTTTTTATATTTCATTGAGTAAAGAGTGTTGTGTCAAATCCCTCACCAAAGCAGGCATATGATAATGTTCTTGAACTAAAAATCATGTTCTTGAACTAAAAATCATGTTTTTGAACTAAAAATCATGATATTGAACATTCTCTCTGCAATAAAAAGATGTGCAGCATCTTGTGGAAAAAGAAAAAAAACAGCAGCATAACATCAGAAGCTGACTAGAAAGACATGGGCAGATCAGGCACCATCAAAGGGGTCAGTATAGGGTTAATTAGTCATCCTTGAGCTTATAGACAAGGACATAACTGTTAACTTAATTTCCTAAAGTGGATGAAGCAAATGGTTATCACCATTAGTGATGGATGAATAACAGAACATGTGATTGAACTAAGATTCTTATTCTTGCATCAAAATTCATTTTCTTGCACTTAAATCCACACCCTTGCACAAAGATTCATATTCTTGCACTAAAATATTTCTCTATTAAAAGTCTATACATGGTTTAACGATGATTGAACAGATTCTAGAATTGTAGTACTACACTGTACAATCATTTAGCATGTAGTTTTTAAATATGATTTTGAATTAATTTTGAAATGTTATAACATCAGTGTTATCCAAATAACATGAACATTTGTCTGCATAATCTGTCACTGCACTGTGATGAAGGAAAGTGTCATGATGTGATATTGTTGATATCTTGTGCTGCCAATCACCAATCTTCAACCCCAATGGTAGACACATTGTAGTTTCATTGTTCTCTACAAGTGTCACCAGTTTTCAAATGAAGATAATTCTTTGCATGTTTTCACATGAACATAACTCTTGACATGTTATCACATGAAGTGAAATGCATATTTTTACAATAACATAACTGTGCATTTTTTCCCATGAAGATAACTATATGTGTTCACATGGCAGTAACGTTTTGCATGTTTTCACATGAAGAAAACTTTCGATGTTTCCACATGAAGATATCTTTTTATGTGTTTTCATGTGGAGATAATTCTGTGCATGTTTTCACATGAAGATAACTCTTTACATATCATTCGGAAGTGGCTCTTTTCATGACAGTGCATGCAATAATTGGCACACTAGATCATATGAAACCATCTGTCAGAAGTTTCAACACGGGTTGCAGGGTCCTCATTTGTTGAGGTGGTCTGTTGTAGAGACACACAGAAGTCTCTTCAAACATAAATACAACTCTGAACAGGCATTATTGATTGTGACATCTCTCGCACAAGTATGAATCTTGACTAGAAATACTCAGAGTAAATGTTTGGATCAACAAATGTGGGTCTTGGTATCTGAAAGTTCCCTTTCTCGCTCAATTTGTAGAGGCTAGAAGAGATGGAAATAATGGCAGAAATTTACTACAAAAATAAGTGAAAACATAAGTGAAACATTAATGTGGAATAGAAATGATCAAAACGGCCACATTTATTATTTATTAGAAATAACCTGTATATGTTATGTTCCTCCAGGGCCATAGACGGCACATAGGGCAGAAACCATAGCTTTCTATTTCTGTCTTTGTGTTGCCAGGTCTTTCAATTCTTGCGTGTTGTTTAGGTTCATTGACATGCCTTCTCTATTAATTCAACTACAGCTATTGGTGCATTATTATACATCACTTCTGATTACTTTATATATTCACTTATAGTTCCTTCTCAAACTCCTGCAGATTAGCAGGATGAAGTCTGGAGAATGGAATGGGTTGAATTATGGTTTACATTTGCCTTTTCAGCCTGATAAATTTGGCATCTGCATGGCTTCTGGGTCACTGACCTTCTATGTGATGGGACTGCCAACTCCATGCCCAAAATTCATTAAAATTGATCGCTGTGTGAAACTCATTTATCCACATTGTATGTGCAATTAAATATTATATATGCTTGTGCTTAAATATAAAATAATTTTGAATGGCAATGTTCTATATGGTTTATGAGTTCAAATGAAAATTGTTTTTGCAAGACCCCAGCAATAAAGCTAAATTATACCTGATTTATCTATCCATGTGATGTGTCCTTTGCAGAACATTGTCCTCATTGCCACTCTGTAAGCCTCTCAGTTCTGTGAAAACTGCCGGGCTTCTTCTAGTGTCATTTTTACATCATAGTCTTGGTCTGCCGCTTGTTCTCTTTCCTCGAGATTTTCCCTCCATGATTAATCTTTCTAAACCATTGTGTCTCTTAATATGTCAGAATATGTCTTTATGTGATGGTTTACATTTTTTGATAGTTTTGAGGAGCCAGTCTTCTTCTATGTTGAGGTCTTTACGGAGGTCTGCTTTGATTCAACTTTCTGTTCATGATAATCTTAGGACCTTTTTATAACATTTCATATTTAATGCCGATATTTTCTTTTCCATTGCAGATGTCATTGCCCACGTCTCACAACCATATGTTGCCACTGGAAAGATATAGCTTCTTAATAGTGGTAACTTTATTTTTCTGTTTGCCCTTGCCATAGATTTTTCATCTGTGATGTTTTTTGTAGGACTATCGCTAATCTCTTTCTGATCTCTGCAGAGCAATCTCATGTGGTGTTGATGGATATATCTGATCAGAGTAAGCATATTTTCAGTAGCAATTCATGACTGTGAAACATGGACACTAAATAAAGTAATGGAAAAGATAATTTTTTTCCTTTGAAATGCTACAGAGGTATACTGCTACCATGGTAGTAAAGATGCCATGGATAGTGAAAAAGACAAATAAAAAAAGTGTTAAGAACATTCAATGTCGCAGATGATTGCCTCATAAACAAGAAAACAAAAATTGTTCAGCAATAGACACGACAGCATGGAAAAACTAGTAATGGAAGACATGGTTGCTGGTAACAGGGAAAAGAGCCAAACAAGATGATAGAAAAAAGACATTTCATAATGATTAAACATGTCTTTGGCTGCAGCAGGTCAACTTGTCCAGAATCAAGATTTTTTTTTTTTCAGAGCTCACATAAAGAAGACTAAATTTTGGAAAGAATGTCTCACCTCAATACAAGTATATATGCTTCAATTATATTGTTATTCGTCCATGAAGATGATGACCATTTTTTACATCCACATTATGAATTCAGTTAGAGTTATGTTCTTGACTATGAGTATGTAGATGACTAATAAACCCTAAGATGCCACAGAGGTCCTTAGACAATTCGGACATGGGATGACCACCTAGTTTATTTTTAATCTACCCGTGACTCTCTAGCTACAATCCTGTTGAACTGCTGCATTTTACCTCTTTTCATAAGATGCTGAGACTTTTTTTTTTAATGTAAAGTGCCATGCAGCTCTACTTTGTGCAGCATCTTCCCATGTATCATGATTTATTTAGAAACAAAAATACTCTTACATTCTCTCTTGATATTCTCTATTCAGTGTTGCCAATATGTTAAAAGTACTAACGCTTATTTATGCATACACACTGCTAAGCACGACACAACACTTAGTCCTACGGTAGCCCATGTAGACACATTTTCAAAGTCAGGTGTTTTTTTAGGATCAAATATTGGCAAAATTAAAAGGACACAAGCATTTTCTACATTACAGCCAATGAGTCTTTGTTAAGAAATATTAAAACAACAAAAATTCAAATGAAATCAATGGATCTCACCAAATAAAGGAGATATAATTGATCTGTGCCTCTCCGCCATAGAGCCCCCAAAAAATTGCACATATTTAGAAGTACTTTTAAATAAAGAACATATTGAAATAAATAATGTATACCTGGACATGAACAAACTGTTCTCAAACACTGGAGTTGGAATGTCAGAAATTGGGAATAAACTTGGTAATTCTATTGTATGTTCTACATCAGAGCTGCAAAAAAAAAAAGGAGAGACTTATATGTATGTTTAATATTTGTATACTCGACATAACAGAATCACAAATTATACTGCAAGGGTGGTCAATGTATTGTTTCAGAAAGACAAAATATACTGCAATGGTGGCTAAAGTATGGTATCAGAATGATAAAATATGTTGATCCTCAATGACAATTCAGCTCTACTGGGATGATGATGAAGATGATGTCTGCAGTGTGCCTGACTGTGACTAATAACTGTAACAAAATATACTGCAATGGTGGCCACAGTATCGTTTCAGATTACAAAATATACTGTAATGATGGCCAAAATATTATTTCAGAATAGAAAAATATACTCCAATGATGGCCAAAGTATGGTTACAGAATGATAAAATATACTCCAATGATGGCCAAAGTATGGTTACAGAATGATAAAATATACTGCAATGATGGCCAAAGTATGGTTACAGAATGATAAAATATACTGCAAGAGTGACCAAAATATGATTCTGTAGGTCATCACAACTACAGCACATTAATAATATATTTCTGCATGGTGATGCTCAAGTTTACCAAATTATGGTCCAGGGGTCAAATGCAAATTTCAGCACGACCTAAAAGTGGCTCTGTGACATACCTCAGATAATTTGATTTCTCTTGTGTTATAACTAAATGTGTATCAGAAATAAGATATAAAAATAATGGCAGCATCCAAAAGCAAATACTGTATGGGGAACACACAGAATGTGAGAAAAAGAAGCAGATAAAAGTTGCATTACATTAAGATGTATACATGCCATTAAAGAATGCTTTTATATTCATTTCTGACACCTGGGACTAGATGGCAAAAGACTGTGTCAAATGGAGAACAACCAGCACAGTGGTTCTATGACATTTGATTACTCAATATTGAGCAAGATCAGAGGAGAAAATTGAAAAGTGACAAAATATGCAACAGTTCATCGATGGAATTTTTCCATGATTAGGCATATTCTGCCACATAACAAATTAATCATTGATCAGCAGACTCTATCAAGACAAGTAAGACCCTATATATATATATATATATATATATATATATATAAACTTCACCTGCAGTTTCAACCCTGCTATTCAATTTACATTTCAACTTCCTTGACATTATTGTCACCATTCATCCCCCTTACCTTAGCACATCCGTTTACTATAAACCTACTGATGCACATGGCTTTCTGCTCTACACTTCTTCTCATCCTCCTGCTTGTCGCAACTCTCTACCGTACTTCCAGCTTCTTCGCCTGCGTCGTTTATGTAGCGATTACGGCGATTTTCTCGACAAGTCCTCTGTGATGATTGAGTTTTTCCATAGACGATCGTTCCCTGACAGCATTCTTTCATACGCTTGGCTCTGTGTGCGCCATTTGTCTCACCTCGATACCTTGACTAACTCTCAGGGTTCTTCCTCCTCCTCTGATAGGGTTAAACTTGTTCTTAACTTTCATCCCCATAACTCTTCTGTTCGACGCATCATGCTTAAACATTATTCTCTTCTCCAGTCTGATTCTGACACCCGTGACGCTTTCCATGACTTACCTCTGGTGGCTTATAGAAATCTGAAAGACATCCTGGTTCATAGCCACCTTAAGTCTTCTGTTCCCAACCATTTGGCACTGTTCGTTGCTCACGTGTACGTTGCTATACATGTCCTTACGTAGTTCAGATGCGCTCCATTTAATTTCCCAAGGCCACTTTCTCCATCGATGAGGCCTTTAAATGTGAATCCTGTAATGTCATTTACGTGATCATATGTAAACGCTGTGGCAAACAGTACATCGGGGGAACCGGCCAACGATTGAGTGATCGTTTTTGTAACCATCATCATGCCATCAAGCACAGAACACCCACGCCTGTGGCCACACACTTAAACGGCGATGGTCATCATGGTGCTTTTGATATTCAGGTCACCGCCATCAGATCTTGCACCGCCGATGATAGATCTAGGTACGTTCTAGAAAATCGTCTCATTTTTGAATTGGGTACACTCAAGCCTTTTGGACTCAATTCCAACCACTCTTATGTCTAGTACTGGGTTGGTGTGATCTTTGTCTTTATTCTTTTTGTTCTGTCATTTACTCATCTTTTTGTTCGTTTTGTTTCCACATATATTTACGTTTTTTATGTACTTTCTGACCTTCCGGCATCTCATTTCCATATTTCCGTTGGATACGTTTGTTTGTTGTGATAATTTTCCCATTCGTCGTCTTTTGATGTTTTGTGTGTGTCTTGATAAAGACCTTTTGGTTGAAACGTTGAATATGATTTGTGTATTGTAATTTGTATGATTTCTTGTGTGCGCATCATTACTAGTTTTAGTTATAGTCTGTCATGTCCCATTGAAGCGATATATAAACCTGTGTTTTACGTAAGTCTAGTTGTTGTTACGTTTCACGCAGTTACCTTGTATTGTAGATGACATGCCGTTATATTGAGGTTATCTTCTTATATAAGCTTCATGGCATGTCATCTATACAATTATGCTTCTCATGCTTTTATTTTGTTGTTGCAATGTGTTTCATGTTTTGTTATTTGAATATATGTATATATTCTCTGTGGTTGGGAGAGAGCTAGAGATGTATTGTGCAGTATTGGGGAGGGGAAACTGACATCAATGTTTTTTCCTATGACTGAGGCCCATCACAGAGGCACAGTGACTCAGGACATGACAATAATTGTGACATGAACATTTGGTTGCATGTCTGGAGCAATAGAGAAGTTAGGCATAACCAGTAGTCAATTGGTGGTGGGGAATGAGCACAGTGAACCCTATCTTGGTTGCAGTGGCTCGGAGCAGTGCATAGGTTGAAACCTTCCTTCCTGGTGGTGTGATAGTTATTCTCTGGCTTTAGCCCAGAGTGGGCTGAAAATCCACAGACTTCCCAGCAATATTTCATGTTAATGGCATTGGGTCAAAGGGCATGAGTCCATGAACCACTGGATCAGCAACCAACCAACCAACACTACAGAGATCCCTATCTACTTGGGGATCTCACTGGTGTAGTAGTTAAGCAGTTCACTATGTGGACAAGAGGTTATGGGTTAAATCCCACTGGCAATGTTTTGTTTAAAAGTGGATTTTTTTCCCTGAGATTTCTGGGAATTGTTGCTTGAAGATATGGAGTTTGGCAGGCAAATGCCATTCAATTATAGGGATCAAGGAAAAAATCCACTTTGTAAACAAGAAGTCATAAGCCAAAATATTTTTGACACATATCATAACAAAGAAAAATATTTATCAAAAAACGAACATAAGTATGGTAACACCAACACTAATCACCTACCCTACAACTGATTTTGATATTTTTTGACCAGAACATTTCTTGCAAGACATTCTGATAGCAAGTACTGCTACCACCACCAACACAAAACCACCAATGGCTGCCCCAACAGCAATAGTGACCGGGAGACTTGCATCAGGAATTACTGAAGCAGAACACAATTGAAGATAAACAAAATAGAAATGATAATTATTTACAGATAATTCCAGAGTGATATTTCAACTGCCAGAATCAATATATCTATCCATTTATCCGTCCACATATTCATATATCACTCCCTCTCTCTTTGTCTATCAGTCCATCCATCCATCTATTGAACTATCCATCCATCTGTTCATTCATACATCTATCCACCTATTAATACATCCATCCATATATCTAACCATTCATCCATTAATCCACCCATTCACCAATCCATCTCCCTTCTTTCTGTGTCTGTCAGTAGGCCTGTCTATCCATCCCTCTATCCACCTATTGATCTATCCATCGAAATATAATAAATCAGAAGTAGACAAATACAAGTAATAGACAAAAATATATTTCTTCTTCTTCAGTGTTCATTCTCAGACTCCACCGGATCTCTCTTGTAGCTATGATCCTACTAGATTTCCAGCAAAATGTAGTCTAGAGAATGAAAATGAGTTGTGTCACCAATTTATTTGCACCAATGATCCGAGACGTATATAATAAACAAAGTTCCAATAAGCTGAAGCTCAGTGTCTGGTGGATCAACGACAAAACAATACCCAAAGTGCCAGAGGAGAGTGCCACAGCAACACAATAAGAAGGTGATAACAAGGATAAAAAAAAATAGATTAGCAAAAGTAAGATATTCAAGTTAAAAAACTTAACCATAGTGCTATCACAGGTAATAGACAAGCATTCTCAGCATAATGTTATAGTGCTATCACAGGTAATAAGACAAGCATTCTCAGCATAATGTTATAGTGCTATCACAGGTAATAGACAAGCATTCTCAGCATAATGTTATAGTGCTATCACAGGTAATAAGACAAGAATACTCAGTATAATGTTATAGTGCTATCACAGGTAATAAGACAAGCATTCTCAGCATAATGTTATAGTGCTATCACAGGTAATAGACAAGCATTCTCAGCATAATGTTATAGTGCTATCACAGGTAATAAGACAAGAATACTCAGTATAATGTTATAGTGCTATCACAGGTAATAAGACAAGCTTTCTCAGCATAATGTTATAGTGCTATCACAGGTAATAAGACAAGCTTTCTCAGCATAATGTTATAGTGCTATCACAGGTAATAAGACAAGAATACTCAGTATAATGTTATAGTGCTATCACAGGTAATAGACAAGCATTCTCAGCATAATGTTATAGTGCTATCACAGGTAATAAGACAAGAATACTCAGTATAATGTTATAGTGCTATCACAGGTAATAAGACAAGCTTTCTCAGCATAATGTTATAGTGCTATCACAGGTAATAAGACAAGCTTTCTCAGCATAATGTTATAGTGCTATCACAGGTAATAAGACAAGCATTCTCAGCATAATGTTATAGATCAGAACAAAATAATCATTTTTTTATAGTTTTTGAACATTTAAAATAATTTCACAATTCTGGAACTTTACAGCTCAGAGGTTAACAGCAGAGACACAGATCAACATCACGATAAATGGGTATAAACTTGAGTAGGTGAATGCTTTCAAATACCATCAATCTAGCATATGCATCGATGGAAAATACAAAGTAGAATTAAAGATAAGGCTGGAGATACTTTAGCTTCTATGTCAAGGCTAAATGTAATTTGGAAAAGCAACATCAGTGTTAGAGTGAAAATCACATTTTATAACTCAATTTCTATTGTGCTTTCTATTGTGTTGTACATCTGTGAGAGCTGGATACTCACTGTAGACATGGAGAGCCAATTAATAATAATAATAAACCCATAACCCATCAGGGTCATAGGGGTGTCACAATGAGACATTTGGTACAGAAAGATCTCCCCGCATCTCTATCCTCTAATATCCTGATGAGTTTGGAAACCTCACATCCTGTCCATTATTTAATATTATCCAGCCTTCTTCTGGCTACCTCATCTTCTTACTCCCTCCACTGTATTGTCAAGAACATCTTTTGTCATCGAGGCATGTCTCATCACGTGCCCTTACTACCGCAGTTTACGATAGTTCACAATTGTCAACAGTGGTTCTTGTTGCCCAGGTAATGAATTAATTTTATCATGTACAAAAACATTGGTCTTATATTCTCAATAACAGATACCCAACACACGTCAACAACATTGTTTCTTAAATGCCTGGATTCTTCTCTCTAAATCTGCTGTTAAAGTTCAGGTCTCAGTCATATAGAAATATTGACAAAACCAAAGATTTATATAAGTTGATCTTAACACGGGTTGTGATCCTGCTTTTCTAAATGGTGGTTAATCTTCTTTACAGGCTTTTGAATACAAATGCTACAAATTCTACGAATCTCCTATACAGAGCATAAGAAAAGTGTGTATGTAAGAAATAAAATATTGATGTATACAGGTTCACAAGAACCATTGATTTCAATAGTCCAATGACAAAAAAAATGTGCATGGTTTAGACATGTATACCGACATGATTCCTTATAAAAAGCAATACTACAGGGAACCATTGAAGAAGTAAAGGCGGACAAATAAAAGCATGTGCAGACAACATCAAGAACTGGAGCCTACAAGATTTTTCCTCATTCATCCGCATAATTGAAGATAGAAATCACTGGAGGACTCTGTGTGTTGATACATCGAATGTGGTACCCCTACAACCTTGACGAGTTATGAGACTATAGTTAGATTGAACACTATAGGCATATTGAGTCAAAATTCATCAGAGAATTGAAAGTTCTCTGAAAAATCTCTGGATCAAAAAGAATGCTAGAGAAATACCAATCTGGAACAAAAAGTAAAACTCTATCCCATGGCATAAGGAACAAGAGTGACAAACTCATACTCTCTAGGGGTTGTTACATCATCAACATAAATATTGAAACAAGGGTTAAACAGGTAAGTAAAGATCTCAATAAACTAAACACCAGTGTTGACAAGTCAGGAAGAAACAAAATTTAAACTAAGCTAATCCAATCCATGATAGTAATCTGGTCACAAGAAAATTAGAAGTTTACTAACTCTACAAAGTTCAAGAAACAGGGCCATACTCAGTCATTTTAACATGTCCTTTCTTCCACAACTACGAAATATGAACTTAGTTCAATCTGATTTATTTTTAAACAGTCTTTTCTTACGCTCTACTTTCACTAGTTTTCTCAGAATTCTTACGATTCTCATTTCCTGTTATAAGTAAAAAATATAGTTACTTCGTATACAAGTAGGAGGTGAGCTGTTCCACTCTCCATCTTCTGTACAAGTCAGTTTGTCTGATCCATTCATACTGTAGCCATCATTGCACTCGACTATGATAACATTCCCAGCTTGCAGACCGGTTAAGTTGCGGTTACCATTAGTAATAGCATCAGCACCAAGATACGGGCACCGTACAACTGAAAATATAAGTCAAACATAAAGATGTTTAGGGATATGCTATGTGTTATAAAATTGATGTGGGATATGCTCACGGGTGTTCAGTAGCAATAATTTAGTGATCTCCCTTGGTTTTTATGTAAACTGAATAACTAAAGGTGCGATGTATTTTGAAACAATAGCAACGTAAGGATGTATTGATAAAATTTCTTGTGTATGCTAAATGATACGTTAGAAATATTTTAAATTTTGCAGACAGATAGCAGAAGCAATGCTAAAAGTAATTTCAGTTGTTAGAACTACGAGGAATGATTGGGAATGCAAAGAAAAAATATTCATGCCAGAGCTAATTTCTATAACATAGAACAGAGAGAGAGACAGACCCCGGAACACATACTTCAAGACAGCCCAACATACAAAGAGCAGAGACAGCAGACCTGGCCGGAGGATACAGACTTGAGGTAAAAGCTATGGGGCAGCCGCGCTGACCTGGAGAAGACAGTGGACTTCGTCTTGACGATAGGCCTGACGGTATAGCATGACCACAGATGCTGAACGCAGAAGAAGAGAGAGAGAGAGAGCAGATAGAGTGAAAGAAAGAGAGAGAGAATGAGAAATAGAGAGAAAGAGAAAATACTGGGAATGAGAATAGTGTTAAGCTGGATGAATTTTAAGGATGAAACAAATAATGATAACATTAAAGTATATAACAATTCCAGAATGAAGTTATTATAGTTTCTATTTTATTTAGAGTATATGTTTTTTGTTTGTTTGAGAACCCAAGGAATTTCAAGCGATTATGCTCTTACTTCCTATGTGCAGTGTAGTGGTTTTTCTGAGCTGTCTTTCATACCCAGGAGACTTCAGCTTTCAGCTTAGTGCAATGCCTATTGAAGGAGCCTCTGCTAGACTGTAACCTGTCCATCTAGTGAGGTTACTCTCCCACTTTTATCTCTTTTTCGACTTTACCCCTTGTTTCGGACAAGGAGGAGGAAATTTGTGGTAGGCCTACTAATTGTGACATTACAGATTTCACCAAATTGATGTCATTTTCCCAGTAGAATTCTGACTAGGAAGGATTTGAATGACTGTTGAGAAGGTTTTGAATGACTGTAGGAATACTGGTACAGGTACATTTTTTCCCTCTGTTACGTTTCTGCAGCTAATTTTGTTTATAAACATTTTGTTGTACGCAAGTCAACAGACCCACAGCAAGACCCACTTTAATTTTGTCTGTTCCTATAGAAGTCTCTACCAAAACACTACCTGGCAGATGAGGCTTAGATGATAAACATGTGTTTATATACAAGGTTTAGATTATAAACGTGAGTTAATGGTAGATTGGTGTAGTTTATTTCCTTTGTTTTTTTCACAGACTGTACCATATTCTGGTCAATAAATAACATCAGACACTGGTATATTATTGCCCTGGGCATTTTATCCTGAATACCCGGCATATGGACTAAAACATTTAAGTCACAGGTTTTTGGATTTTTTGTGGTTTTTTTAACCGGTAAGTTTTTTCTCTCTGTTACATTGATTTGACATAATTTTAAAAAAATACTTGGTTGAACTCGTTTATAGATTAAGACCCCAAAATCAATTTCAGATTTTTTTCCAAAAATTCTCGGTTTATACACGAATCCCTATGGTATTCAATAAAACCTGAGAATAGGCCTTCTATTCTGTTCAAATAAAAAAAAATATGTATTAGTTGACAGGTGAGCACATTACCACATATCTTAACCTTCACCAAGCCTATATCAACCCCAGCCGCCGAAAAACAAAATGGCGATGCGCGCTGTTGGCGGCCGGTCCCACCCAACGAGAATATCGTGAGATTTACACGTACCACAGTCCATGCACATAGCTGGGGACATGCGCAATCGAAGCCGGTACATCCCCCACTTCCGAAATGATCGTTTTTGAGAATGGCTAGCTATTCGTAAAAGTTTAAGAGCAATTAATCTGACCACATCTGCACACCGGTACGATTCAATGATGGTGGATCGGTTTTATAGACCTTTATTTCATCGTATTTCGAATAAAATAACATTGAATCGTGGCTTGAATCATGAATTATTAGGTTATTTAGTTTCACAGCAGTGAATATACAGAATGCCGTGTTGGTTTAGGGACTTGTACATGTTTGATATCGAATATTTTGAAGTGGCAGAAAAATAACTCTAGGTCTAAGCTCAAAGAACGATTTTACTGCAAATCTACAAGTTTTATACAGTTCCCCTGGCTATATTTTGATAATTTCGCAGTGAAAGAACATAAATACAACAGATTTGCGTGATTTAGTTTACAGTGTTGCCAAGGAATTCGATATGTAAGGTAAGTTATTTTTTTTACTAATTTTTTCCTCTTTATTTGTTATAAAATATATGTTTTTTGTGAAAAACGTCTTTACCACTTTCTCATACGTCTGGTATCACACACACACGTACATAAATTACACCAATATATGCATAATTCAATTCTTTATTTATATGTGCAAATATTATTTAAATACCTCTAACAACCAAAAAATTATCACATTTTCAAAACAGTCACCATCAATAACACAAATTTTCAAAAAAGAATCCGGTGGCAAGGAGATGTTTCGTATTATTTAATCTGGCTTGCTAAAGGTTAAATCTCCACCCTTGTGGCAACTAGAGTCTGGACCTCTAGTTCTTGGTACAAAGAATAGGGCCACTGTCTTCTTTCCAAGCATGTCATAGAGGATGACTAAGGAAAGTTGGGGGATAGGCTGACAACTTTTCACATGTCATATCTGATAACCTGTCACCTGTGATAAAATCATTGTCACTACATGTCTTGTTTTGATTTCTTCTTTTGTTTTCTGTAAAATTGTCATCATGGATGATGAAAAGATGCAGGCCAGTGAACAATTTCACCTTTGTCCTTTTGTGGGAGACTCTAAAGTGGAGAAGTAGATGCTAGGTGTGCCTTCACCGCAGATGGGTTAACAGGAATGACAGAAGAATGATTAACTGATTGGCCTAGAAGTGTACGCTATGCTCCTGGCAAGATGTGATGATCACAGTATACTTCTGCATTGGAATGCCTTCCTTCAGGGACTAAAAATGCACCCATAACCCCCTCCCCACTACACAACCATGCCTTTGAGAAAACAAACTTTATATGATTGTGGGTGTTACTCAGTTACTAAACTGATAACCAGTGGTTTTATCACAAAGACTATGAACTGCCAAAGATACCTGCTCACAGCTAAAGGGATTACTTCATTATCATCTTCAATCTCATCTATTCAACATAGTTCAGACCTGTCAACTTGTACAGATTTTTTATACTTTTTTTATACTCTGGTTTCATTGAATACATCCGACTTGACTTTTAGTATTTACCTGTAACAAAGCACTCACCTGCGAGTTTCAAGGGTCTAAAGGAGAGAACAACGAACAGCATTACTGTGACCTGCCATGCATGTCATATGAGATGGCTAAGGAAGTTTTAGAGTTGAGGATTTGCTGTCTCATCTTTGAAACAGTTTAATTAGTGAAAGAGAAACAATGCTACGAGAGGTGCAGATACTACAGCCAACATATAAATCATGACACAATTCTATAGGTGGCACCTAGTATACTTTTTCTGTATTGATACAGATTTTGGGCCAATAAAAGTAAACCCCAATAAAAAATCTTTTTTGGTCAGTAATTATTACTAATGCGGACGTTTTTCTGATCTCACATGCACATATTGAACATAATGATGGGCAAAAAAGGGTATTTGTGCTGGAATATAGAATGATGGTAAAATGTTGTGGTCTAAATAGATAATTTATGGGTATTTGTGCTGGAATACTGAATGATGGTTTAATGTTTTGGTCTAAATAGATAATTTAGGGTTATTTGTGCTGGAATACTGAATGATCATTCTGGAAGTTGACAAAAGTTGGTAGCAAATCCTATTCAGGATGTAGTGATTAATCCAACATATTTTGGTTGTACTGATTTTCTAAGCAATATAAATACTTCAGTAGGTTGCCATTTATTTCAAAATGATCATCATGGGGCACAAATTTATGCAGCGAAAATTGAACTTGGTTACATGGCTGTCTGAGATGTGCTATGTACCTCGCCACCACATAATCTGATCGAAAGTTGTCAAGTATGACATGAGTCAGATAGATACCTTTAACATTAGAGACTTCAACTTACCTTCACTGACATCTTGCCTCCTCTCCTCAAATCGTTTATTAAATTTCAATGTTGCTAAAGCAATGGCTTCATTTTCTGTGACTGTGTAGTCAAACTGACACAGTAGATTAGCACCACACACTCTCTTTGTATCACTGGGAAGTTCATGGCCTTGCAATTCATCAATAAACATTGGTGTGTAAATACTTGTTTCAATCTCTTCTGAACTACTTTTGTCAAACTCTGACACTGGGTCAATAGTGAACAAACTGTCATTTCTTGAGACAAGCCCTGTTGCATGAGTAAAATATTAAGAAATGAACTGCATGTTTTTTTTCTGAAAGACAGAAAATTTGTAAATAAAAATTGAAGATTATCCAGATGGAACATTATTTATGCACCTGTCAGAAACTGAGATTGCTAATGAAAATATAGGATAATTATATGAAGTAATAAAGTTTGAATAATAAAATGTAGTCTGACTTATCAATCAATCAAGTGCCATGTTGAGTGGTGTAGGCGATCATGCTTCTCCATAACAATCTGTCTCTTGTGTTGTTAATAAGTTCAGTTGGTGACTTCCTTTTGTGCTACAGTGACAACCCATCCAGAAATTTCTCTCTTTGTCTTCCTCTGTCTCGTCTCCCCTTGATCTTTCAGGTGGTTACTAAATGTTCAAGTTTTACTTTTCTCATCACATGCCCTAAAAATCTTGATTGTTTCTAATTTTCCAAATAATTTGTCATTTTATCCCAGCTGCTCTGATAACTTCTACATTAGTTTTCTTGGCTCTCCATGGAATTTTTATCATTCTTCTTAAAAACCATAATTCGGTTGCCTCCAGCTTATCTTGGGCACTTTTGTTTACTGTTCATGCCCACTACAGATGGATGTGTCAGGCCATTGGCGCAAACAAAATGGTGACACAATACATTTCCATTCTCTTGACTACATCCTGCTGGAAATCTAGTAGAACCATTGCCCTGCTACATAAGAGATTCAGCAAGAGCATGAGAATGAAAAATTAAAGAATTATAAAATGTAGCCTGCTTATATGAAGCAAAAATGTTTAAATTATAAAGTGTAGCCTGATTATATGAAGCAAAAATGTTTAAATTATAAAATGTAGCCTGATTATATGAAGCAAAAATGTTTAAATTATAAAGTGTAGCCTGATTATATGATACAAAAATGTTTACATTATAAAATGTAGCCTGATTATATGAAGCAAAAATGTTTACATTATAAAGTGTAGCCTGATTATATGAAGTAATAAGGTTTGAATTATAAAATCTAATCTATTTATATGAGCACATTATTAAGTTTTGAATTGTAAACAGTAGCCTTATGATATGAAGTAGCAAGATTTAATTATAAAATGTAGCCTGATTATATGAAGTAGCAAGATTTAATTATAAAATGTAGCCTGATTATATGAAGTAGCAAGATTTAATTATAAAATGTAGCCTGATTATATGAAGCAAAAAATGTTTGAATTATAAAACGTTGCTTGATTATTAAAAAGGTTTTAAGTATAAACTATCTTGATAAATGTCCTTTATGAATGAGGATTTATGGGTTTGTCTAAGTCCTATGCCAATTTATTATATATATTTTTAATACCATTATCAATATATGTTTTTTCATTTATTATTGTATCATTGTTTCTGACAAAGGTCAAAATATTACATTTGTATCATCTTTATTCATTATTATTTTGTTTTTTATTATATTCTTATCATTATTAGTAGTATTTTTCTTTTGTAATGCATCCCTACTTTTATATAATATTTACTTACATATTTGTATTACGACGGCCCAGGCCTGATTGTTGCATCTTCTCTGACATTTTTGGTAATTTTATATATGCATGAGATTTAATGTTAACTAACTGTGGCTTTAAGTCTCCAAAACACATCCTGCAGACATTCTTTCTTTGGTTAACAAAGGAATCTATTATGTCTTTTGAATCAAAGAAGAGTTTCCTGCTGGAAAGACTGAATTTGAACCCTGTTTGTTACCTTGTTATTTTCTCAAGAAGCAAATGTGGAAGGGTTACTTTGGGGTATTGGTACTTGCAGAAATCTCATGGTTGCTTCCTTGGTGGACAGGGGAAAGTCTCCTGATGATGAGGTATACCAATTTAAACCATGGATGCAAATCCATTTAGGTTATAATAAAACATAGCAAAAATGGATTGGAGGTTGCGGATCAAGTAATACTGTCACCATGACCTCTGAGTTCTCCAGTGATTTTAATTCAGGGTCCTAAAGGCTAAGCAATAATTCTCAGTGATCTTAGAAAGCATCCACTTTGTAAACAAGATATCACAAACTAGATTTGAACCCATGACCTTTTAAACACAAGGTAAAGGGTTTAATCATTTTGCCATGGAGACCCCTAAACATCAAAGAACCTCTGGCAGTTTAGAAGTCAATAATAAGTAGGTGAGACTGATGAGTAGGTAAATGAAAAAGCAATAGAAACTGTGAATACATTTTAAAAATCTTGTGTAAGAAAGCAATCGACTCACATGACATTCCAAACTTGTGTACTTCTCTCATGGATGCATTCACTTCTAGCACCATTCCATCACTTGTTGTAAAATCATCTGTGCTATCTCCATTGTAGTTTCCCAGCAGGCCCTCCAGTTGACCTGTTGATGACATAATTTGATTCTTATTAACACTGTATCCATGACAACACCAGTATATCATTTTTGAGGTAAGCAAAAATATATTGACAATATAATATTTGTATTATATTCACCACTGTGTCACTGGCTTTTTGGCTAACAGTAAACACTGACAGCAGAAATGACGTGTCTATGAAGAATACTTGAAATGTCATTAAAAGATAGAAATAGATGTGATAATATAAGACAGATAACCAAAACAATACCAGTATTGGAACACATCAAGAGACAACAGATCAAATGGTTTTCACAAGGTTCCAGACTACCAACAGACAGCATGCCACAGATAGCCATGACACAGAGGCATCATGGCTGTAAAGCCAGAGGCAGACCATGTAAAAGATGGATCACAGAAATCAAAGAGGCCACGGGAACAAGCTTACAAACAGCACACAAGAAGGGCATCTCCGGAGAACTCTTCTACCCCTGACACCACAAGGCAAACAAGGGCCACAGCGTACAGATAGACAGCTTATAGAAAGTAAACACTGAATGATAATATCAGTATGTTAAATAAGACCTGAGTATATAATTGTTCTTCACTCATCCAATTCACTAAAAAAAATAATTAATGGAGGACTCTATGGTTGTTGATGTATCCAATATGATACTCTTACAACCCTGAAAGGTTATGGGCTCATGGATGGATATTTCTGTAGAAATTGCAGAAAATCTATACAGGCTGACCTGTATGATCATTAGTCAAGGCTATGACACCTAAAAGCACAAGTTGAGTGGACACAAAAATTAACATATATGGCTTATTACAAATGACAATGTATCTCACTCACCCTTCAGTAAAGAGCCTGCCATCACCATTATATTTAGCATTTCATCAGTAGCTTGTACTAACACTGACAGCCCTACATCTGCCATTACTACAGTCAGTTCTACTGTTCCATTCTGGGAGTTGTTTGCGTAAACTGTCATTTCTGAAGAACAATTCACAATTATAAACATTATTGTTCACACAAAACAAATCAAGTCTTCATATAGTTGTAAACTATTATATATGCATCATGAGCATAAAGATGGTCATATCACAATGCAGATAAACAAAAAAAAGGGTTCAAAAGTCATAGAGGATTGACTTCACTGTACTCGGATTCCCATATGTATTCCGTTATTCGCAACGAAGCGGCACGCAGCATGCCGATAGTACCACTCATAGCACTTAACTCTGTAGCTCCGACTGATAATCCACAGGGATCTCCAAAAAAATCCACCTTGCAAACAATCACATTGTTAGAAATTATAATAAATTCTGATGAAAAGACAAAGTAACCAGAGTTTTTCTAGCATTTGGACGGAATTAAATTTTGTTAGATTTTTGTGTGTGCACATACATCACAGGAACAAGGAATAGTACTTCTAAATATATTTACATTATAATGTAATATATATATATATAAGTGAAAATGACGCCTCATACATGTTCAAAACTTATCAATAACTTACAAAATTGATATCAATACACATCAAAATCATGCAAGAATTACTGTGGACATATTACACTTTCGATCTGAACCATCCTTATGTTGATAAAATACAAAAAAAAAGGATAAAATGAATGTCACAAACTACAAGACTCAATGGAGTATCTTCGGTCTAAAGACATAATGATTAATGACACATATGACATATGAGTCTCTTCGGTATGAATCAGTTAAAAAATTGTGATATTAATGATAACAGCAGACAGAGATTGACTCGTCCTTGACCTATCAAACTGTGTCAAAGATTGGAATGTTGGTGTTTGATGTAGTCACTTGTGGTATCCGGAACACTCATAGATTTGTAATAAACTACCTGCTGTTTTTTTTCCCAATGCATTTTTGTGTGCCCCTGATTACCGTATAAGAAATAAAGACAAAGCAACCTTTAAAAAAAGGAGAGAAAAATCAAAGTAAATAAGTCCATAATATTACAGGAAAAATGAATCAATGAAGGGAAAAGTCCACAGAAATTAAACAAGTCAAAGTATGAAAAAAAAAACTAGTCAAAATAAAGAGTGGAAAAAAATCACATTTTATGTGCATGTTTTTAGTCTAATAAAACTAACCATAAAAAGCCCACCATATTTTTGAATGTGAGAAGTGAGAAAAATTATTAGTAATTTTCGGATGCAAAGGTAGCAATTACCAGGCATCCACATAGAAGCTCCATCTCTTTCAGTAGATGGTAAAGGTTTTGTATGCTGATAGTTCCCATAATCAGTTGATTACATATCTTCTTCATCCTACCCCTTAATCATCCTCATTACCATCTCCCAAATATTTCCAAAGTCCTTACATCGCTTAATATGTCTTGTTCCCCATAGCACCCTTCATTCAAAAGATGCACACATATAGGGAATTCAAAATGTCCACCTTGTCATCTGTCCTGACATGTGTTCTCTTGAAAACCAGTCTGTCAGCTCTCTCATGACCCTGAACTCCATCCTGATCAGGGCATAATATCCATGCAAGTCACTGCTGGTGTCCAGCCTCTACATACTTCATAGACTTGCGACACTATCGTCTATTTTGAATCTTGCATCATGGATTGAGAGAGTCCAACACAGTAACGGCCATGACTGTCACTGTTTCAGAGACCAATTTTAGAAAAATTAAAGAAGACATATCAAAAAAAAAAGTGAAAGTTGCTTATACATACCTGACAGTTGTGAGGTAGTTGTGCTTAAAGAAAATAGTTCGGAATCCTTATAAACTGAAACTAGATCTTGTTCTCCTGGCATTCTTAGACGTATCTCCAAAACTGAAGAAGAGTTGCTGGCCTGTAATGCTATTGCAGTGAACACTGTTGCATTCTGGAGCTCATCTGAAAGTATATTTGGAAAAAACGGTGCAAGGATAATTGTGAGTTAATAAATTTGGAGTTGTGTACAATGTACTTCAATTATTCTCAACATTTATGTCTCCAATGTCCGTTTTTTAAGCAAAATTTATTTGTGTGGCACTCTCCAGAGTCATTGATTGTACAATTTTTAATCTGAGAACCTATTTCCCCCATAACCTATTCATACTAAGCAATCTTCCTTATTGGTAGCGTATCTTATTCTGGATGTAGCCATCAACCCAGCATATTTTGGCTGTAGTGATTTTCTAGGCAATATAAATATGTTCAGTAGTTTGCCACTGCTTTCTGAATGGTCCGAATGCACAATTGCTCATGGTGAGGATAGAGCTTGGTACCTTGGCTGTTACAGACCACTCCGCCTCAGAGCTGAATCTTCCTTCTTCTTCTTCATTTGTTCTCAAACTCCTGCAGATTAGCAGGATGTAGTCCAGAGAACAGAATGTGCTGTGTCATGGTTTACAGCACTGCTGCGATATCTGCACCTTTCGGCCTGACACATCCGACTTCAGCATGGATTTGGATCACTGATCTATATGGGATGGGACAGCCAACTCCATCCCATAACCTCCTTAGTCGCCTTTTACGACATGCGTGGAAGGTAAACAGTGTTGCTATTCTTTGCTCCCCTTTTGGGCCCTGGCAACACACGGGCGGCTGAATCTTCCTTATAACCAATATAATTGAACAAAATCATATTTATATATTAATTGTTGTGATGATGATAATAATGAAATAATCCCCTTAGCTGTGAGCAGGTACCTCTTGACAGTCCACAGCTTTTCTGCCAAAAGTACAGGTTTTTCTCAGATGAGTAACCGAGGTGACACCAGAGTCTCGTATAAGGTTGTCTAGTATGAACAAACGCCTACTATCAGAGAGATCCAGTGGGAGTTTGAGAATGAATGACAAAAAACAGTATATTTTCCCACCCCTCAACTTTATCTTCAAGTAAGGTCTCATAGGTGTCAACCAGTATGGATTTTCTGTTCCCCCACACAAACAAACTCAATTTTTTTGGTTAAAATGTCATTTGGTGTTAAATTTTCTAGTAATTATTACTAATGTGGAAGTTTTTTTTTTTTTTTATCTCACATGCACAAATCAATGGCAAACTATTTTTTTTAAATTAAAAAAATAAATTGAGATTTTTGTGTGGGATTTTTGTGTGTGTGCTAAATACGAGCGTTTTTTTTTAATTGAAATACAGAAATAAATTGTTAAAAATACATATTTATGAAAAAATAAGTTGACAGCTATGCATTCCTTTTTATATGTACAAATTATTTTGTGTTTCAATTTTATTTCTTGTAATAGTACTATTTTCATACATAGTGTTGCTAGAATTTATTTGTTCATTTTCTTATCACTTTACAATGATCTCCCTATTCTTCTATATATCCACATCTCAAGGATATAGATTCTCTGTTCTAGCTATTTGTAAGCATATATATATATAAGCACATATAGGGCCTATAGAGATTCTTCTTTGTTCTAGCTATTTGTAAACACATGTACAGATATAAAAACTGATAGAACACAAAAATTTAATTCACTTAGAGAAAGCGGAAAGAAGATTTAAACCTACTTTGATTATTTTGGACAGGCACTGCCCTGACCTGAACTGTAGTCTGTGTGTCCTTTACCCTTACTAATGTGAATTCACCAACACCATTGAAGGTATAGCGACAGTTGTCCAGGGTAACAATATGTGGATCACCTGCGGCCTGAGCTGTGCATAATCATTACATTTGATTAATACAAATTCAATTATTACAAAGAATAATTACTGATACAAACCTAGACCAAATATACTTTTAAAGTTTAAGATAACCAGTGTTCTTAAAAATATGAAAATAATTAAATTTTCATTGTAGTATATTCATCAATTAGAAGAGTAATGATGACCGCTACAATTTGCGATACACTCAAAATTCTTAATAAGTCCATGCCATGGGAAATCACCCTTGCGAAACTTAATACAGAGAATAAATTTAACAAGATAATTTCCCTTAGAATATCCACTGTTGTTTTCTTCTTCTTCAGCGTTCATTCTCAAACTCCCACTGGATCCCTTGTAACAGGACCAGGATCCTACTAGATTTCCAACAGAATGTAGTCCAGAGAATGAAAATGCGTTGTCGTCATTTTATATGCGCCAATGGCCCAACACATCCGTCTTCCATGGAAAAAAATCCACTATTGTGAGAAATAGCAACTGGTCATAAATGAAGTTAAGGAGACATCAAATGCTATGAAAATGACTCCGAAACAAACCCATTCTGACTATAAATGTACTGGATCCACACTGTACAAAATACAGTACAATACAACCTGTTTTCTGATTAGTATGGAGTCAAGAAGAATCTCATTAAGAATCATTGTGACAGCATAGAGTGATAAATACTGTGTTGAGTAATAATGTTACTGTAATCTATATTAACTATCAAATAAAAACACAATAACAATTTTAAGATGAGAAAAATGTGTTCAAGTCATCACAGTTTTCAATATTGTTATGGTTTTGTCTCTCCCTCTTTAAAAAAAAGAATTATGTGTTCATAGAGAAAGGTCCTAGTTGGATTGTAACGTAGAAAATAGTCCTTGTTATTGTGTTTATTGTTATTGGGTTTTTATTTGATAGTATAAATGTAACATTACAGTAACATTATTAATATAGTATTTATCGCTTATTTGTTATGTTATTGCAGCATTCCCCACTGTGTTGGACATCCTCTGACATTTTGGTTATTTATGACAGCATAAAGAAAAGATACCTTTCCACATTTAGTGGCTGCTGGAATGAAGAGCATAGCACTTATGGAAATGTCCCATGTACAGTGGAATCTTTCTAAAGCGCATTATTTTATAACACATTTCCCTATATAACAACACTTTTCAAAATCTCCAATTATTCTACTGGTATATTGTGTATACTGTATTTAGCAAACATCTGTTATTACATACATATTTTGTCAGTCTGGACCAAGTTGTTATAACAGGATTACACTGTATTATGATTAGCATCATAATACTAATAAAGAATCAAGAAACTGTACATATTTTCATAGCTACTTTACAACATTAACAACAATAATTGAAGCATATCCCATATAGGAAATTACTATTCAACTATTGTTGAATTTATAGATAGCACCAATATATCAAACTATACCACCAGTACAATGTGGATGATATGCTTTCAAATCACAAATTCATTAAACTGAACTGGGTTTGTGAGGTAGGTCTTATTAAGATTACTAAAGTAATTAATTGAAATGTTATTTGCAGTAATTAACTGACTAATGTCATTTCATGGACAAATGTACGTACGACCATTATGTGATTTATCATTTATCTCCCTATGAGACATGTCCTTTGCAGAATGTTATTCTCACTGCTAATATGTAAACCTCTCAGTTCTGTGCAAGCTACCCAGCTTCTTCTAGTGTCATGTTCAGAAGGTCTTTGATGTCATATTGACATTATAGTCTTGGTCTGCCTCTGGCTCTCTGTCGAGGAACTTTTCACTCAATGATTAATATTTCTAAACCATTGTGTCTCTTTATTAGTCTGAGATATGTTAGCTTGCATTTTTTGAGTTGCCAGTCTTTCTCTATGTTCAGGTCTTTGTGGACATTTGTGCTGGTTCATCTTTCCATTCATAATATTCCTAGGACCTACCTATCATTTCAAAGATTTATCATACACCAACATATTTAGTTTATAATATGTCTATAACTTATACACATATGATTTATTGGACCCCCCACACACTTGGCTTGTAGCATGTTTATTACTTATACACATATGATGGACATCCAATGCTTGTAAAATGTCTATAACTTATACACATATGATCTATTGGACCCCCCACACACTTGGCTTGTAGCATGTTTATTACTTATACACATATGATGGACATCCAATGCGTGTAAAATGTCTATAACTTATACATATATGAGCTATTGTACATGCATAAACAGCTTGTAACATGTCTAAACTTACATATATGACTTAACATACAAAGTTATTTAAACCAAACATATACAAAATTATCTAAACAATAATTATTTAAAGATTCTAAATGCCTCACAATATAAAAGATATGCTAACACAAATTTAATATTAATTGACCAATCTTCGGCCAATAAGGAATATAGTAAGCAGGCGATTAAAGAGTTCTTATGGTGATATGTTCCTTTCAACCACAGATACCAATGAGTACACTGAAAGGTTAGCACAGCGCTATAGGGCAGCGGCATGTGCAAAGAGAATTGGAAAACGTTTCAAGGAAATCAGAACTAAAGTGTTGTTTGCTTGAGACAAGCCTCTAGTTACCGGAGATCCCAGTCCGGGCCCAACTCTGCTGTCGAGTTTTCCTATACCGGAATTATGCTCACGGAGAGAAAAGGTTCAGTACCCGATGGGCACAGCAGTCCAAGGTGATAAGCACTGTTCAGCTCTAGAACAAAATGCTAGTCCCTGACGCTCCTAAATATGTGTACAGACTCGGACGAGTGGTTCACGACGTTGGTGAACAACACTTCGGCTAAGAGAGCGAATGAGTCCAGGCTCAACTCTTCCGTCGAGTTCTTCCTAAACCGGAACCAGGCTCGAGGATGAGAAAAGGTTCAGTACCCAGTGGGCACAATATGTCTAATTACACAAGACAAGTTCACTGATGGCGGGAAACCTTGTGCAAGATAGATGTGAATGACAAACCGTCTCAGCGTAGAGTCAGTACACCTTCGCCACCTGGCAACAGATAGGAAGGCTGTCACAGGCTAGGGTAGCCCACCCTAAATGTCAAGGCATGCCGAAATCAAATGTGCTGGGCCTACAAGGCACATAACAGTGGCACAACGTACCTACGCACCCGGCGGAAATCACACGAATACCCGTGCTGATTACAATGGAGCGATGAAAAAAAAACCAGATGCACGACTATCTAGGTTATATCAGAGTGTATAACCATAAACAATATTAGAAAGTATGACTCAAGTAATACTGTCCCTACAACCTCTGATGTTCTCAGACAAACAAATATATAATGACATATAATTGAATGTTTACCTGCAGCAGGAGGCTGGTATCCCTGACAACCGACAGGTTGTCTGTATCTGAAATACTGTTCACATAGAGTTTTGTTTTTACTGAACTCACAGCAATGCAAGTAAGGAGATATCTCTTCTTGAACGTAAGTAAAACAGGGAATTATATTGGGCCCACTTTGACGGAAATGATAACGTTCCATGGTTCCACCACCATGACCTTCCAATGCAATCAGCAACTCTCCTGTAATCTTGTCATAACAGCACACAAAAGTTCCATTTTCTACACTGCAATACATATTTAGAAATGACACTAGTTAGTGAAATTAGATATAACACTACATGCTGTGTCAATAGTGTATGATAGGAAGTCACTGTAACACAGCGGACAGGGCAGAAACTGCAGATTTAATGTATAAACCTTTAGCTGATATACTGCTCTCATTTACCAATGCCATTTTTGTTAAATTCTTTCCCTAATGACTTTCCCCCTGTGTTGTATGATTATACTTTCATTTAGCTGCAAAAATAAGAGACCTTTCACTGTAATGGTTTTTTTATTATCACCAGAAAATATACATCGCATGGATGGGCTTGTTGACCATTACTTAGCAATTTCAGAATGAAATTGATTTTAGCAATGAGGGTTTAGAGAAAAAAAAAGGTTAACTCATCAATATCAGTAAGATAGAAGAGCAAGTAAACCTGTGTGCAGCAGCTAAAGGGTTAATGTGATAATTCAATGTTTGCTATTCTTGATACTCTCTGCATGTGGGAGGTCCAAAGGTCTCAATAGTGGTCCATCAGACCAACCCACATGCAACAGCAATCCTCTAGTAGATGACAGACCTATATAGGGAGTCTTTTATATTGTGGAAGCCCAACAGAATTTCATCTAAACTGCTTTTTTATTATTATAATATACAATTATGTCTTTACCCCTTTCGAGTAGGAGACTTCTCAAAATAAAGCCTACCGCTGAAAGTTGGAGTCTTAGAGTATATATTGTTATATAAAGAAAGTATTGGAGGAACTTTCACACTGTACATAGGAAATAAGAGCTTCGTCTTTCATAATTCCTTAAGATCGAAACAAACATTATATATGCACATTTTACAATTACATAACATCTTTATTAAGTTTGTGAGCTTGATTGTAACTCTATAATATTTTGTTTCTTCTTCTTCTTCTTGTTCGGAGTTTGACATGTCTACACAGCAAGTCCTGTTTTCTTAATAAATGCTGCTGTATTTGAAAGCTCCTCAGTGCTCCCATACATCTTTCTGTGGACATAGATCTCTGTGGGCCAGTGTTCTTCCCTTAACTGGTTTAGTGTATTGCAGTCTTGCAGGATATGTTCAGTGGTCTGTGCTGCCTGCCCACAAGGGCACAGTGGTGATGGGACCAATCTTAGCCTATTTAAGTGGCTGTTTAATCTGTTGTGTCCTGTTCTGAGGCGGAAGATAATAACCTGCTCTGCTCTGTCGAAACAGTGGTACCCGTAATTGTCTTTTGGGCGGTCGACTTTCCTGATGGCTTTGATGAGGGTCTTCTTTTCTTGGTAGGTGATTTCTTGGTCTTTTTGTTCCTGTGTTGCTCCATCCTTTGCCAGTCTGTCTGCCTCTTCATTTCCTGGTATGTCACAGTGGGATGGTATCCACTGTAGTATTACCCTTCTTTGGATGCTCACTTCTCGCATGGCTTTCTTCAGGTATGACAGCTTATTGTTGTTAAGGGGTTTTGTTTATATTTATGCACACCTGATACAGTATTTGTAAGAACCATAACTAATGTGATGGAAATCAAAGAACACACTGAACCAAAAACATCAGGCATATGGAGCATATCTAAATGTACCATCATCAACATTAAAAATAAACAGCCTTCAAATATATATAGCCTTTTATTCTCTTTGCAACAGTTAAGTGTCTATGATTCACAACAATAAGTTGCTACTTGAAATATACTTGATTTAATCATATGTAATAGGGACCAAACCCGAAATAAAGGAATGATGAAAACGGATGTGCTGGACCTCAGACGTCCAGCCCACAGAGTGGCCAACCGAGGTGCAAATAACACAGTTCTACTGTGGAACCTGCAGCACAACGTACTTCACGCTCCCCGGCGGAAATCACACAATATATTCGCTGTGGTTATATGTGAGCGAACGTTGAAGAAGAAGAAGAATCAGATGTAATTTAGATTTACATTTGGTTCTTTGCCAAAGTTTTGTTGTTTGTCCATCTTGAAGTCACTATTATAATTCATCTTTTGATGTCTGCAGCACAATCATCTGAACTGTTATGTTTGCACCCAAATATTAACAATTAATGACATCTTCTAGTTTATGTTTATCAATTATGACTTTTAGTTGAGTTTTTACTTCATCTCTTGTCATAATTTTTGTTTTCTTTGTGCTTAAGAACAAATTCTGGGCTTTACTGTGTTTTTTAGTTGATAGAAACCGTTGTTTCAGGCCTTTCTTGTTAGTTGTTAAAAGAGCTGTGTCATCTGCATATCTTCTTCTGCATTTTCTTTCTGACAACCAACATGAACGTTCGTATGATTTCCACTGGGGAATGTGAAGTACTTTGTGCTGCCTGCCAGTTTCACAGCAGAGCTGCATTATTTAGCACTATCTGGCCTGGCATATCCGATTTATGCATACCTTTAATTCAGGTGGGCTTCCCTTGTCTGTGACAGCCTTCCTATCTGTTGCCAGGTGGAGCATGTGGAGACTCTTTGCAGTGCCGGTTCATCACTCACTGTTCCCTTGTACCTTACAGGCTAAAACATGTCCATGAGTGGCAGTCTCAGAAGGAGGCGGTAATCAGGGATTTTGACTTGGGTCGGTTATGTCAATCTCGCATGAAGATCCTCTTTTTCTTTTCCCCTTATGTGACCACATAAGGGCTTGCTGGTTCAGTCTGTTTTCATCTAATCTAAGAACATGTCCCAGGTATTTCCATCTGTTTTCTTATAATATTTGAAATTTACTCTTGGTGTGTTTTAGGTACTATGATCGCAGTCCAACCCGTTTTCGTTCTTGTTTCCCATTAGTGCCTACCTACATATTTTGTGGTTAATTGATCTAAATATGATATCAATACAATAATTAATTGAAATATTAATCTTTTAGTTTTAGGACTAGTTATGTTTTACATAACTAATCCTAACCCTAACCTTCTTCTTCTTCTGTGTTCGTTCTCAAACTCCTGCAGATTAGCAGAATGTAGTCCGCAGAACGAAATGCGTTGTGTCATGGTTTACAGCATTGTTGTGATATCTGCGCCTTTCAGCCTGACACATCCGACTTCAGCATGGCTTTGGGTTACTGACCCTCTATGGGATGGGACAGCCAACTCCATCCCATAACCTCTTTAGTCGCTTTTTACGACATGTGTGGAAGGTAAACAGTGTTGCTATTCTTTGCTCTCCTTTCGGGCCCCAGCAACACACGGGCGAACCCTAACCTAATGAAATGTAATTATACTTAAATTAATAAATGATAAACATAAACTGATAAACATATGCAAGGGAAGTAATCACACAGGTACTCACTAATTTGCAGAATGGCGGTTGGGCTGCGGTCATAGTACCATTTTATTTTTAGATGGTTATTTGTGATGAAATCACTCCATTTTATGTTCAACAATTTTTCGAAGACATTTGTTTTCAAAGCAAATGATTTTTCCAGTTCAAGATGGAAGTAGTTGTGTTCTTCGCAATTGCTATGGTCTGTTGGATCTGTGTCCTAATAAGCACAATCGTAAAATCACCCACTATTCTGAAACAGAGGTTTATTTGATTCTCCTAATGTGCATGCCTGTTTAATAACCTCATCTGCCCTGCCAAGCCATGACTTCCCTCTTTAATCTATTTCCTTTGATCTTTTCAATATCATGTAGTGGATGGTTCTTGTCAGCACTGATGCACAGGTACGAACAAGCACAGCAAATATCCGCTCTTGGCATCATGGTAGTATAATCCAGCAAGAAGGGCATTTCCACTATTTCTATATATCTGTGGCATCCAAGAATGATATACATTACTTGGACATCTGATCTGACAACAATACACCCAAGCCTTCCACAGGGTTCACCTTTGTCACCTGTACTCTTTAATATATATGCTAGGAAGATAATGGGTGAACATCTGATTGGAAATGGCAGAACCCTCTAATATGCAGATGACATTCTGTTATACCATTAGGTAATTAAAGAAGAGACATTTTTCAAGATCTACAAAGTGAAATGGACTGCATTAACCTTTGGTGTATTGCATATGACGCTCTTGTGAATCCAAGGAAAGCAGCTGTGATGTGTTTCTCTCTGAATAACCACATATCCATGCACTAAACCATGGACAAATATTACTAGGTATGTCATCTGTGTTCTGTCAACAACTTATGCTATGGGAACCCATGTACATACATTTCAAAGCCAGGTGTCATTTTAGGAACACTACCCACAACTCTATATACAGAAATGTTTCTTATTCTTAAAATATTTGGAAATAACACCTACCTTATTTGATTAGGCATGAATAACACCTACCGGTACCTTATTTGATTAGGCATGAATAACACTACCTTATTTGAATGGGCATGAATAACACCTACATTATTTGATTAGGCATGAATAACACCTACCTGATTTGATTAGGCATTATACACTGGTTTGCTGATTTAGATCTATAATCACAATTTGATATCAATTCAGAGTTTAGCTTGCAAAATGGATCTTGAGTGTACTGTGCAGTGTCTCCCTCTGCCTGTCGTAATGTACATGGACAGTTACCAGGAACATTCAATGGTGTCAGTTTGGATTGCTCTGCAAGCCAACTTGAACAAAGTGAATGTGACAATGATACATCTTTGTATATGACTGGAAACACATCCGAGTAGATGGAAGGTCCAGATAAGCTGCGATGGAAATAAATAACAAAGATTAGTTGCGGAATTGTATGAGTTGTTCAAGTTCTTGTTCTTATACATCACAGTGTGAAGATAATAATAGAACCCTCAGGTAGTACAAGTTTGTCCCTCATATTTTTAGGATATCTTTGCATCAAGGGTAACATTGTGGGTCAGTTTGGCACCATCAGTTGCAGGCATCATTTGTGTAACACTTGCACCTATATAATACAGACACATTCTATTGCTTCTGCAGTTCTTCTCACACTCCTGCAGATTAGCAGGATGCAATCAGAGAATGAAATGTATTGTGTCATGGTTTCAGCTGTACTGCACCTTTTGGGCTGACAAATTTGACTTCAGCATGACTTTGTACATTGAACCTATATGGAGTATGATCTCTATACATAATATATATATATATATACATACACAGTAGTTAAGCCATTTTTCTTATGCTCAAGAGGTTGTGAGTTCAATCCTGGTTAATGATATCTTATTCATATAAAGTGAATTTTTTTTGCTGGGGATTATCGCTTGAAGCTAGAGTTTCTTGGCAAGTGGTTTCAATGAGAGGGCTGGAGTACATATAGGGACATATACCCATTTGACCATTTATTTAGTTTAGAGATCTGCAAGCAATCAATTCTCTTTCAATTCTATTTCTTGATCCACTGATGGATCTATGATACATAAAACATAATTCCGCCCATGTGTTTTTGGGCCCAAAAGGGGAACAAAGAATAGCAACACTGTTTACCTTCCACACATGTCGTAAAAAGCAACTAAGGAGGTTATGGGATGGAGTTGGGTCCATCCCATATAGGGTCAGTGACCCAAAGCCATGTTGAAGTTGGATGTGTCAGGCCAAAAGACAATGTCGTAGCAATGCTGTAAACCATGACACAACACATTCCGTTCTCCAGACCACATCCTAATAATCTGCAGGAGTTTGAGAACGAATGCAGAAGAAGAAGAAGAAAACATAATTCTAGCACTACACAATAAAACTAGATAAAGAATGAGTTAAATATGTCATATACACACCTGCTACAATTATTAGGGTAAGCTGAAACCCTGACAACAGCAACTCTTGCACCAAAGAAGTCTTTGGGTAGATCAAGTTCATATTTTCTGGACTCATGATTCTCATAAGTTACATTGGACAGAACTTGCATACTAGAAATCCCATTCACCATCTTCATTTTAAATAAAAAAATTGAAAATTATATAAAGAATTATTGAAATAATTTTAACATATACAGTATATCAAGTGACATATTCTTTCCAGAATGTTGTCTTCATTGTTGATACTCTGAATGCCTCTCTCTGTTCCAGGCAAGCAGGTCTGCATTGGCCAGAGATGTGCATACGTGCATACATTAATTTTAACATAATTGACAAAATACATATCCTTAGGTGCAAAGGTCATGGACCAGGATTTTTCAAGTCTATCCTTGAATAAGCTCTGTCTCATTTCACGTGGTTCTCATCTCTGCGCAGCCCTTCATGGTCTCTCTTCTCTGTGTTTTTCTAGGTCTTCTGTTTCATTCTTCCTTATTATTGATCTAGCTGTATCTTTAACTGGTTTTCTGAGAAGTGTCAACTTCATCTTCATTTTCTCTCTCTTTAATCCTAGTGCAAGATCTTGGTCTTTTCGTTTCCATATCTCTACATTTCTTATCTTGTCATGCCACCTAATGTTTGCACTTGGCACAATATACAAGAATACTAAGAATCCTGAGAAAATAAAAATCAAGTTGATCATGTCATACATAAAACACTCAAAAGACCATAGACAAGGTTACAATTCTTGACTTTACTAAGAGAATATTAGCATTCTTCTTCTTCTTCTTCTGCGTTCATTCTCAAACTCCCACTGGATCTAACAGGACAATGGTCCTACTATATTTCCAGCAGGATGTAGTCCAGAGAATGGAAATGCGTTGTGTCGCCGTTTTATTTGCGCCAATGGCCCGACACATCCGTCTTCGGCGGGTATTTGCATTCAATAAGAACATTATTAAATTTGTGCTATTATTCAGGTGACACAATCTTTCCATAAGGAAGGGTTGGGAGACTTTCCAGAAGTAGTCTTCTTATGGACACTCGGAACAACTCATGATTGATGTGTTACAGTCAAGCACATGTTTAAACACTCCAAAACGTCTTTTGTCCATCCTCATCTTGGGAGGTCCTTCCAGTACTAATTTTTACATACTATTTGGCACGGTAGCAGAGCTGATAGTGTACTCGTCAACTAGGTGGTTTGAGGACAGACCATCCATGTTGTACTAGTGATAAATTTGCGTGTATTAGTAGCAACTCATGCCTATGTATTGTTGAAGCCTGAAAGAAAAACAAAGAATAGCAACACTGTTTAACTTTCATGTATGTCTTAAGAGGCAACTAAGGAGGTTGTGGGGTGGGGTTGGCTTGCACATTCCACATAGGGTCTTAGTGACCCAAAAGCCTTGCTAAACTAGGATTGGAACAAAAGCGCAGATATCACAACAAAGCTGTAAACTATGACACAAAGCATTTTTTTCTCTGGACAACATCTTGCAAATATGCAGGAGAGTGTGAGAATGAATGCAGAAGAAGAAGTGGCACATCAAAATACAACAACAGATAAATAATAATAATAAAACCCATAACCTGTCACCATTGAGACATTTGGTGAAGAAAGATCTCAACTCATCTCTTTTCTCTACCATTCTGATGAGTTTAGAAACTTCACCCTCCCCCCCCCCCCCCCCGCCTTGTTCTTGATATTATTCAGCCGTGTCTTCTTCAATGGACTTGGCCAAGATGGCGATCATGTTGGAACACATCAAGAGACAACATATTAAGTGGCTTTCACACACTTCCAGACTACCAACAGACAGCATGCCATAGATGGACATGACACATAGACATCAAGCTATAAAATTCAGAGGCAGACAATGTAAAAGATGGATCACAGAAATCAAAGTGCCACAGGAATAAGCTCACAAACAGCTCACAAGAAGGACATCTCCAGAGAACTCTTCTACCCCTAACGCCGCAAGGCAAACAAGGGTTACAGCGTATAGATAGATAGATGTTTTCTTCTAGGCTCCTTGTCTTCTTCTTCTTCTGCGTTCGTTCTCAAACTCCTGCAGATTATCAGGATGTAGTCCGGAGAACGGGATGCGTTGTGTCATGGTTTACAGCATTGCTGCGATATCTGCGCCTTTCTGCCTGACACATCCGACTTCAGCATGGCTTTGGGTCACTGATCCTATATGGGATGGGACAGCCAACTCCATTGCATAACTTCCTTAGTTGCCTTTTACGACATGCGTGGAAGGTAAACAGTGTTGCTATTCTTTGCTCCCCTTTCAGGCCCGGCAACACACGCGCTTGTCTTCTTCTACCTTGAAGAACATCTCTTGTCATCGAGTAGTGTCTCATCACCTGTCCATAGATAAATAGCAATGTCCTATACAGAATACACTTCAACTAGTTATGTCTCTTTATATTACATAGAAAATATCTGTTTTATTGTTATAATGTTGCTTAGGAGTCAACCATTTTCCACATTTAATGTTCTGAATATTTCTTGATTCATTTTTTTCTCAATATCCTTAATAGAATATTATTTTAAAAGCAGAAATTAATTACTAGTGTTAAGGTTATGAATTATAACTGTTAATTCTATCCTTGAACAGCACCAAATTGTTCTTCACAACATAACCCTAATCCAAACAAAAACACTAACCCAACCCTAACTTTAATCCTAATTATAATGCTAATCAAAGCACTAACACTAATGCCAGCCCAAATCCTAATGCTAATTATAATACTAATGCCAACTCAAAACTTAATGTTAACTCTATACTGATTCTAACCCAAACTCTAATGCTATCTCTAATATTAATGCCAGCCCAAACTCTAATGCTAACTCTAATACTAATGCCAACCTAAACTCTAATGCTAACTGATACTGATTGTAATGCAAACCCTAATAACAATCCTAACAAAAACACTTACCGTAATACTAATACTAACCCAAACTCTAATCCTAACCTTAATACTAATACTAATCCAAAAGTAACACTAATTCTAATCCTAACACTAACTATAATACTAATCCTAACCCAAACTCTAACACTAACTCTAATCTTAATGATAACTCTAATACTAATTCTAATGATAACCCAAACCATAATCCTAACCAAAAAACTAACCTTAATACTAATACTAACCCAAACTCTAACACTAACCTGAAAAGTAATGTTAATCCTAAACCTAACCCAAATATTAACCCTACTATTACCAGTAATCAAGATTTCATAAGCTGCACATAAAACATACACAAACTGCAAGACGCTACACTTACACATTTCTTTCTTCTGTGTTCGTGATATAAATTATATGATTGTTTTTACAGTGAAGAATTCAACAGAAACTAAGTTGGAAGAAGAACAAGGGATATTTGTAGGTTTGTAGATAGAACAAAGGTGGCAGAATGCATTCAAAAACCTACAAATGTCCTTGTTCTTCTTCCAACTTGGTTTCTGTTGAAATCTTCAAATATATAACAGCAAATATATCAGCATAAGTACTTACCTTAAATGCTAAAAGTTCAATCACAAAACCTGTAAGGCCATCTAAAAATGTATAGTCCCAGGAGACACTGACTCTGTTTCCCATCACCCACTCATCTGGACTGTCACGAATCACATCAGCTGATACATCAATTACATTGTCTGTTGAAAAAATAACATTCTCTAGTTTTATGAATAATTCTACTTTTTGCATAAATGAATTAGTTGTAAGGAATTGTTAGGTATTATTTTCACAATGATCCTGAAAAACTGGTTACTGAACTCATCTTATAGAACTCTAGACAAGCTCAACAGGTCTGCCCAGGTAATGTTTAATGATACCATACAAATGATTCACTTGACTTCCATTCATATCCCCATAATCCATCAGGCTTGTAGGGTACTGCATTGGATAAATCAACATAGAAATCTCTTAAATGATTTTGATCATCAGTGATGCAGATAAGCAGACAAATTCTGACCTGTCCATTCTGGGATGTCTGTCCATGAATTTCTTTATCTACCTATGCTATCCGCCCATGACTGTATAGTCAGGATAATTTTCCTCAAACAATCATGTTAGTATACATTTTGAAATCATGCAAGTTTTTGTCACTTGACTATTGAAATTTGTGATTTCTGTGAACTTGTATGCATCTGGTCTACTTGCTCAGTGAAAGTAAAATGTATCACACTTTTAGCTACTTCAATGCATGAGTTCTCTCAAAGTCCTACACATACAGATCAACAGTTGGTGTGTAGACAATAATGATGTTTAGAGAGAATCAAGTCACTGATGATTTAGTTTGATTACCAGTATTGCTGGAATAGAGAAAACAGTAATGATTACCGGTATTGATTTTCTGAACCGATGGTGGTTCACCTCAGTAGCACCCCAGTAGGGGCTCAGTTTCTTTCAGTAGGTGAAGGCAGTGCATGCTGATAGTTTGTGTACATGTATAACCTAGGTTCACTAGGACCAGTAAAACATGTATCACTTAGGCTCACCAGACCAGTAAAACATGTATCACTTAGGCTCACCAGACCAGTAAAACATGTATCACTTAGGCTCACCAGAACCAGTAAAACATGTATCACTTAGGCTCACCAGACCAGTAAAACATGTATCACTTAGGCTCACCAGAACCAGTAAAACATGTATCACTTAGGCTCACCAGACCAGTAAAACATGTATCACTTAGGCTCACCAGAACCAGTAAAACATGTATCACTTACGCTCACCAGACCAGTAAAACATGTATCACTTAGGCTCACCAGACCAGTAAAACATGTATCACTTAGGCTCACCAGGACCAGTAAAACATGTAGACCTATAACCTAGGTACACCAGTAAAAAATGTATAACCAGACAGCTGAGATATATATTATCTGCAATTTAGGTTTCATATATCTTGAGCCCATCAAAATCACAAATGATTTTTTGCAAGATGTGCTCTCTCTGGTTTGCATTTTTTACATTCAAGTATCCTATACTAAAATTTGTTAATGCCAACCAATTAAACTTTCTTTTCCATCATCTCCATCCTACTCTCTTTTTTCCTTCCTTTTCTTTTCTCACCTCTACCTCTGATCTTACCAGCATACCTATGTCCGTCTTCCGCTGAAATAACTGGCAAAAGAGGCATGGTTCAGTGAGTATTTATACATTTTATTTCAGTATATAATTGTAAAAATGTGGAAGTAGCTGTTCATCTTGGTAGAGTCACCATACCAAGCAAAAAATATAGGATGTCCCCATATTGAATCCACCAGCATGACATCACTCTTCTTACCTATCAGACTGCTAATGTTCTTGACTGCTTATGGTGCAGATTTTCAACCCCTCGATACATGGTGGGGGGGGGGGGCATAGGTATGGCTTCAATTATATAATATCGATTTTTTCTCTTCTATTTTTACTCACCACTGTGTTCATGCATGTTCGCAGGCCAGGATGAAACAACATTCATTACAACAACCCCCTTCCAATTCCAATATCTCATTACTGTCACAAACATTACACATGAGCATACACACACATAGTCATTATACAACAATGAGCCTTGCAGATACTCTGTGAGCAGAAAATTGGACACTAATTATGTTTCACAGATAAAACAAAAATTTCTTCATTCTGCAAATTTACTATAAAAAAACAATAAATTTGCAGAATGGAGAAAACAGTAATTTGGCAAAGTGGAGAAAGCAAGAACTTCTGCATTTATTCTCAAACTCCTGCAGATTAACAGGATGTGGTCCAGAAAACAGAATGCATTGTGTCATGGTTTACAACTTAGCTGCAATATCTGCGCCTTTTGGCCTGACATATCTGACTTCAACATTAAAAGCAAGAATCATAAGTTTAACTTTCCCAGAACTTGTACAAAAATTTTTGCATTAATGTCATATGATGCATATACAAATTTCAAATATCATATGTCATTTTCTTTTATTTTATCCTTAATTCAGTAAAGAATGTGATGGACTTGATTTCAGCTGCACTTCCATTTTGAAACATATTTGAGAAAGCTACATTCATTTTAAGTTATCCTCATTTCTTAAAAAAAAACAAAAAAAAAAACAATCATACTTACTTATTTCTAATGCTCCACTAAAATTCCAACCACGACCATCAATATTCAGAGAGATATTAACAACTCCAGTTAGAAATACAGGTGGTAGATAACATTTTGCTGAATTGTTTTCTATCACACAACATAACTCTTTAGAAGCTGAAACTCCAGTTTCAAGGCGGCCCTGAATTGAAGGTACTTTTCCCTTTGTGTCAAAGCAAAGGCCACTGACACCGATGGGATCTCCTCCTAGCATTGAGGTGGATGCAGGTTGGAAGGACACTACACCAGATTCTGGTGGACAAAGTGAGATCAATATTCCAAAATATTAAACAAACTGCTGAAGAAAACTAAATAAGAACACACACACAATGTTATAATTTGTATGTGCGTGTACAGTTAGCATCATTGAAGTGGATCATTCACTTAATCAGGTTTAGCACTTATGAATCCTTTTCTTGTAACATTCCCCTCTTCCTCCCACCTCTAACCACTTACTTCTGTCTATTTCTGTTTGTTGATAGCTCATTGGCATGCACTCTTATAATATAGCACTAATTTTGTGATTCAAACTGAACATATAATTGTGTCTTTTCACATTTTGTTTTCAAATACTCTGGTGCACTGGTAAGGGTGCCCCATTGTTGTTTTAACTTCTGTTTGTTTTTTCGTTTCTTTGATAGGGGTCTCAACTTGGCAACAATGTAGAATATGTCCATATTCCTTTATTTGTTATTTTTCATTTACAACATTTTATACTTTGTATGTTTAGTATTTATAAGTAACAGTAACACTTGTAATTTTTTGGAAAGTCCCAAAGATCATGCTATCAACACCTGACCGGGACTGAGTCTACATACACTGGGATGGCTGCTGGAACGGAGGGCGGAGCACTTATGGGAATGTCCCATATACTGTGAAGCCAGTTTCTAATCAAGGAGAAGTAACAACTAGTTCATTATCCTTAGTGTAATCACTACAGTTAGTTTACAGTAATGATGTGACTGAGGGTTGGTTTTGAGTTTCAGCATTGACTTCTGTTTCCCAAGGTCCTGATTAGTTATCAGATCACCATCTGTGCACTCTGAACATATCCATAGGTGTTCTGATTTCATATTCAATATTTTCTTCACAACATGGCAACTGACTGTTCCAGATCTGTGTTGGTTGATAATTCTTCTTTTGATTGAATTTTTCTGCTCATTTTTAGCAACCCCCATGCATCACTCTACTTCCTGCATTCTTATCATAGACACCAAGGAAAGAACACACCTGTATTCTCCAAATGGTCTAACTTCTTGACTCAAAATATCATAACCCACTGTCACTGTGGTCATGCTGGCAAGTCTGTCTACTCTTTCAGTTCCCCCAACTGTTGGTGACCATAAGGTGAATAAGAACTGAAAAACTGTTACCTGAATGCATGTCATATGATGCTACTAATGAGGTTTAGGAGTGGTTGGCTGTCTCATCCAATAGTTTTAAATGACCCAAAGTTGCATGTGTTAGTAAGAAAGGTAAACTACATCTATCTTACATCTATATTACATCTATCTTACATCATCTATATTACATATATGTTACATCATCTATCTTACATCATCTATATTATATCTATCTTACATCATCTATATTACATCTATCTTACATCATCTATATTACATCTATCTTACATCAATCTTACATCATCTATATTACATCTATCTTACATCATCTATCTTACATCATCTATCTTACATCATCTATATTACATCTATCTTACATCATCTATATTACATCATCTATATTACATCTATCTTACATCATCTATATTACATCTATCTTACATCATCTATATTACATCTATCTTACATCATCTATATTACATCTATCTTACATCATCTATATTACATCTATCTTACATCATCTATATTACATCTATCTTACATCTATCTTACATCATCTATATTACATCATCTATATTACATCATCTATCTTACATCTATCTTACATCATCTATATTACATCTATCTTACATCATCTATATTACATCTATCTTACATCATCTATATTACATCATCTATATTACATCTATCTTACATCATCTATATTACATCTATCTTACATCATCTATATTACATCTATCTTACATCATCTATATTACATCTATCTTACATCATCTATATTACATCTATCTTACATCATCTATCTTACATCTATCTTACATCATCTATATTACATCTATCTTACATCATCTATATTACATCTATCTTACATCATCTATATTACATCATCTATCTTACATCATCTATATTACATCTATCTTACATCATCTATATTACATCTATCTTACATCATCTATATTACATCTATCTTACATCATCTATATTAAATCTATATTACATCATCTATATTACATCTATCTTACATCATCGATATTACTTCTATCTTACATCATCTATATTACATCTATCTTACATCATCTATATTACATCTATCTTACATCATATATATTACATCTATCTTACATCATCTATATTACATCATCTATATTACATCTATCTTACATCATCTATATTACATCTATCTTACATCATCTATATTACATCTATCTTACATCATCTATATTACATCTATCTTACATCATCTATATTACATCTATCTTACATCATCTATATTACATCATCTATATTACATCTATCTACATCATCTATCTTACATCATCTATATTACATATATCTTACATCATCTATATTACATCTATCTTACATCATCTATATTACATCTATCTTACATCATCTATATTACATCTATCTTACATCATCTATATTACATCTATCTTACATCATCTATCTTACATCATCTATATTACATCTATATTACATCATCTATATTACATCTATCTTACATCATCTATATTACATCTATCTTACATCATCTATATTACATCTATCTTACATCATCTATATTACATCTATCTTACATCTATCTTACATCATCTATATTACATCTATCTTACATCATCTATATTACATCTATCTTACATCATCTATATTACATCTATCTTACATCATCTATATTACATCTATATTACAGCTAAACTGTAAACACAACATATTAATTCTTCATATCCTGCTAATTATCAGAAGATTGAGATTTAATGTAGACGAAATTCGCCTAACACCTGCGAGTCCAGGCACAAAAATTAAAGCAATAATCTTCAGCACAAATTTTATCATTGACTCTTAGCCACTGCAGGCATAGGTAATTCAACTGTATTAAGCATACTCACTAAGCAGCATCAGTCAGAACACTGAAACCTATAATTTCCTAGTCTCCAGACATATCACTGCAATTGTCATCGGCATCACCACCATTGTCATACTACTAGTGGCTATACTGAAAACACATTCCTCCCTAATATATTTCTCTCTACTATCTATCTATTCGCTAAACCCTTTGTTGCCTTTCAGCACCAGGGGTAGAAGAGTTTTCTGGAGACGGACCTCTCGTGTGCTGAGTATATTGTGGAATTTGTCTCCTCTCTTATTTTGGTGGTCCATCATTTACGTGGTCAGCCTCTAGATCTGTCTTCACTGTATCTGTGTAGCATAGCTTCCTGTGGTATTTCCCCACACACTGGGCTGCAAATGCCAGTACACTGTGAAAGTGTCAAACAACTAATTCATCAGTGTAGACAATAATATCCCCATCTCAGGAATTCTCACTGACCAAAGTCTAAACTTCTGAATCTACACCCAGCAGAATATCAATGTTCTGACAAATGTGAATGAAAGTTATAATTATTTTAAATATTTAATAATTTTAAATAATTATTTTAAAATATTTTACATTCGTTCTGAAATTTCCACTGGTCTCTTACAGCAAGATAATCCCATTAGATTTCCACATGACCTCTCTTACAGCAAGATAGTCCCATTAGATTTCCACAAGACCTCTCTTACAGCAGGATAGTTCCACTAGATTTCTCTTACAGCAGGATAGTTCCACTAGATTTCTCTTACAGCAGGATAGTTCCACTAGATCTCTTTTACAGCAAGATAGTTCCACTAGATTTCTCTTACAGCAAGATAGTTCCACTAGATTTCTCTTACAGCAAGATCGTTCCACTAGATTTCTCTTACAGTAAGATAGTTCCACTAGATTTCTCTTACAGCAAGATAGTTCCACTAGATTTCTCTTACAGTAAGATAGTTCCACTAGATTTCTCTTACAGTAAGATAGTTCCACTAGATTTCTCTTACAGCAAGATCGTTCCACTAGATTTCCACAAGATCTCTCTTACAGCATTGAGAACAAATAGTTTAGAGAAAAGATACTCCGGTATGTGTTGTTTCCCTCATTTTATTTGTGCCAATGTCCTGACACATCTGACTTACAGCGGTATAACTACTATGTTTAGTGTTTCTACCACTTCCACTGTACACTGCAACATGTTGTTCTTGGTCACCAACCTCAAACGTATACTTTACAGTATGACAAAGATAGTTTATGGTTTGATATTTCCAGAGCTCAGGAAATAGTGTATATATAAAAATTTTTAATCAGCCTAGATAGCCAATAAAAATGGCTTGAAGTGCTGGATGTGATCCATTCTCTTTTTATACCCACTTCCAAACTAAACATAGGCCTACATAATACCATATCATCTTCATATACTAATTATTCACCAACCTGACTGGGAGCAAAGATCCTGGATTTCTGTGGAGTCAATGCGAAAGATCCACTTTCCTGGAACCCCCATATTTGTAGTTGTAGTCAGATTTATAACTGAGTCAGTTCCTGCACCTTCAATCTCAAAATAGTGAATTTTATCTCCTGCATTGAAGCCAGCCTGCCAATAGAAAGACAAGAAAATATCTTGACTATAATATGTTTGTAATATTAATACTTGTCACTGATTTATATTGTTTTAGGGGAACTTTGTGGAAAAAAACAGCTATTGTGGAGCTATTTGCCTTGTTTTCAGGGAGCCAAAGGTTTTATACAACAATCCATTCAGAACATTTGAAGATTTAAGAACTTTACCTGGGTAACGATTACTAAACTAGATTAAATAAGAAATGCAGAAATTAGAAAAAAAAGCAGGTATAATATATATTGAACATATCGAAAGACAGTAAATAAAATGATTCTGTCACCATATGAAAATGAACCCAAGCATTCAGAACCAGACCAAGAGGTAGACCAAGAAAACGGAGAATAGAAAACATCAAGATAACCTTGAACAATCATGGACTCAACGCAACCAAGGCGACACATCTGACCTTGGATCAACAACTGAGGCTCTCACCCCTACGCTTAACAGCAAGTTTGGATACTATCAACCATCATTCACCTGGGAAAAGACAATTCACTTACCTGGGTAATGTTACAGACAGAAGAAACAGATAAAGATATAAAGACCAGGGTGACCAAAGATAGAAAAGCATTTTCATTTTTAAAATACATTTGGAGAGTGATGGACATAAAACTGGACACCAAACCCAGGATCTTTAATATAAATGTGTACATTAGATTAGTAATTGAAGAGATCTGGAGAACAAGACCAAAATCAGGTGGACACCTGAGTTAAGGAATGAAATTGGAGATGTTTTGATCATATGCTTAGGAAACCAGTAACAGATAAAGCTAGAAGATCAATGACATGGAACCCACTGGAAAAAGTAAAACTGGAACCTAGAAACACATGGAGAAGGAATATAAATACATGTCCCTTCAGAGATAAGAATCACATGGAATGAGGCTGAGAACATATCCAGGGATCATCAACACCATTAAATCCATAACCACTCAGGGTTATAGGGGTGCCACTCTGGAGATACAAAACTCCAGCTAACTCTTGGTTCTTAGTTCCTTGTTTAAGTGTGGAGACTCTTAATCATGTGCAGTCTTTAACATTATCTATCCATACTTCCTTTTTCCTTTCCTTCTTCCACCTTCATCTCTTCATGCAGGATAGTTTTAGAAAATGGAATCCTGACCCAACATATGGTCAAACCACACAAGTTTGCAACATTTCACCACTGCATGAGATGTTCTTGTTGATCTGAAAGAATATTTATTTTATTTCTCACATATATGTTGGTTTTATGTTCTGTATAATGCATGTGCAATACTCCTCAGTAACATTTGTTTTTTGAAAGCCTGTATTCTCCTCTCCATTTTGGCAGTAATTGTCAATCAAACTCTCACATTCATACAAAATAATAGGTACCGGGTATTAATTTTCCTTATATTCCTTTATTCCAAGGACTAATGGAATATCCTTGTCTGTGATATATGTGGTCTAAAGCAAACACTTTAGGTGACTCATGGGCTTGATTGATTAATTGAATAAAGGGAGAATAGAAACACTGCAACTGTATATGTATGTCACAAGACACAATTAAGAAAGTTGGGTGTGGAGTGAGCTACTCTCCCCCGATGATCTCCACTGTGAGGAAGACAGCTGAAGAAACAAGAAAGGACTATTGGAAAGGAATCTATCTTACAGTATGCCTCAAGATGGCAAGAAAGTCACAGCAAAGTTCCCAGTGAAGTAGAAGACTGTTCAACCTGTGGTATTACACTCTACAGTCACAATGAATAAAACCATCATCTGAGACTTGAAAAAGCTGTGGAAAACTTTCCCATCAAAAAAGAATGTCAAGGAAACACCACATCTGTTGCTAAAAGTTAAATTCCACACTTTTGGCAACATTGATAAACTTGTACTTCCTCAGGGTTGTATCATCATCACCCTTATCATTAAAATTATCTTGACAAAGGTGATCTGTTGAAATATTGACTGTTATGTGTGCAGATTATCATCAATGGAAACCAAACATGCTCATAGGTGCTCCAATCCTTAATTTAAAACATTCATTATAGTGTAGCTGCTCACAGTTTCCATTTAGTGTTGGTTTATCGGTATATTCTTATATCTATTATGTTTCTCTTTTCAGGATATTTCAATGTTTACTCAGGTCTCTCAGTTTTGAGAACAATCATGATTCACACTTCTGAAAATCTTCAGAACAGATCAAGTTCCTCAGTGCATTGACTGTTCCAATGATGTACTTTTTGATAATGTGATTATGTTCAAGCTTACAGTTGTGTACGTCTATAGTACATTTTAGTATTTATGACATGTATTTTGTGATCCACATTTGTTTTTAGGCAACATTATACACCTATTCTAATTTATTTTGTGGTCCTATGTGTGGTATTTTTCACCTTTTAGACAGTTATTTAGCAGGTTCAAGTGTTTAAGTAGTGTTGGTAGTAGAATGAATCAGTCACTGTTGTTCTGCATTGACCTTTGTTTAACATGTATGCTACTTGTGTTCTGGATTATCCCTCAAAAGTGTTTCGAGTTTGTGCACTTTTGTGCATGGACCTCCATACATCATGGTCTTTGGCCATATATGAACAACAATTGTAGTCAACAGAAAAGTCTTTCATTGAGACCTTGCACATATCTTTGTATCTCAGGAGTGGTCTACATCTATTTTCTCTTCTGAAAGTTTGCCAAACAATATTTCCTGTGGGATATATCAAGTGACATATTCTTTCCAGAACGTTGACTTTGTTGTGGATACTCTGAATGCCTCTTTGTCTTGGGCAAACAGGCCTGCCTTAGCCAGAGACATGTGCATACATTTTTTTCCGATGTCGCTGGTCCATCATCTTCTTGGTCTTCCTTTTCTTTTCTGACCTGGCACTCTGCCCTCCGGAATCAGCATTTTGATACCATCATGTCACTTTAAGTGTCTAAAATACTGTAGCTTCCTTCTTATGATGGTATTTAGAAGCCACCCTTCATTTAGTTTCAGTAATTTCAAAATTTCAATGTTCTTTTTCTCTGTCCATGAGATTCATAGGATTTTTAGTAGTACGCTTTATTTCAAATAAAGTTACTCTTTTGGATATTGTCTTGTTGAAAGTCCAAGTCTCCTATCCATATGTTGTCACTGGGAAACACATGATCTTAAAAGGGTTACTTTAGTGTCATTATTACTACTTTGCCACATCTTTCTAATTGTGTTAATTTTAGTGTTGTAATTGTGAGTCTTCTCCTAATCTTGACTGAACAATCTCCGGAACTGTTTATATTTTGTCCCAGATATTCGAATTTGTTTACACATTCTGGTTCTATATTGTCTATGTTTCTGTGGAATATGATTGTAATTTAATCTTTGCAAATAACCTAACCATATTAATCCTTCACTCTGAGCATTCCAATTATTGATGCAAATTTTGCCTGTCCATGTTTGTGATTGTATCCTGCCACCTGATGTTCATTATGTTTCAGATGTACTACTCCTATGCCATTCTTTGTAACCCACAGACAAATAAAATAGTATTGATGTAAACACACAATTTGAAGGAAACTAAGTAGAAACAAAGATGTATGTAAAGAACATATTTTGTACCATTCTTATGCTGCTGGGCCCTGAATGTGAAGCAAAGAATAGGCCTATCTAAACTTTAATCTGTCATTCATATCTGCCAATCAGTACAGATTTTCTGTATTTTGTACTGAATATATTCAGGTTTTCTTGGATATGTCTGTATTGTCTTTTAGCAAAGTACACTTCTGCCGAATATGGATGTGTTCGATCCCTGTCGCAAAAAAAAAGTATTTCCATTCTCTGGACTACATCCAGCTAGAAATCTAGTTGAATCATTGCCCTGCTACCAGAGAAATAGTTTGAGAATTAATGCTGAAGAAGAAGAAGAAGTAAAATACACTTAATACAGGATTTGGGATTAAAATACAGACTTTTAGATGCACTTTGGACATAATTGCAGAATGATCCTTCTGAAAGTTGAAAGGTATGTACCATGCATGTTATAATAGAAAACTAAGGGAATTTTGGGTTAAAATTGGCTGTTTCACCACATAGATAGTCAAAGTGACTCAGAAATCATACTGGAGTTTGATGTCTTATACCAAAACGCATAAATTTCACAGTCAAACTATAAACCATGATACAACACATTGTGTTTTCTGTACTATATCCTGCTAACCCACAGGAGATTGAGAATTAATGAAAAAGAACACTTGGTGAACTACAGCATTGATTGACTGAGAACTCCAATGGAGTGCAAGTTATTTGGGGGGGGGATGGTGGGGGGGGGGGTGCTGACAAATTTTTGACTGTCACTGTTTGACTCATCCTGTTTATGGGGAACAATTTCAAATGATGTACAGTCTTTTAATGCAGATGGGAGTTGAATTAAAGCATAAAAATATGCCTGAGTAGAGAATCAAAACCATCTATTTTGACTGTGAAGCAAGAACTCTACCAACTTGATTATGCTGGTTCTTCTTCCAATCTTGATAAAACAAGATTAAAAATAATCCAGATTATAACAATAGTGGAATTGGTGTGCAATATATCATGATCCTTCCATTTTTTGACAGGCCGTTACACAGATTGTTAACTCATTAATGTTTTAAAAAGATGTTTTTAAATTAACAATTTTTCGATATTATTTGTTTTTTTTCTTATTATTATTTGTCCAGACGAAGATCATAGATTGAAACTCGTCCACCATCTTCATCCTTCATCATTTTATTATAACTGTTTTCACAATCTTTTTATTAGTAATTGTAGGCATTTGTAACTTATATTTACGTATTCACCGTAAATACTTTGTTATTTGTTCTACTATGGCTCATGTCTGATCGCTAAATCTTCTCTGGCCTTTTGGTAATTATATATACAGATTACAACTGAATTATTTTTTTTTAAAACAGAAGAGTTAATTTAGAGTAAGAATTCATAAAAATTACATGAAATGTGTAAAACAAAATGTTGCATGAGAAGATCTGAAACTGCCTATACAGATGCATCTTTTCTTTGGTTCTACATCAGAGATACATATTGAAAAGCAGAGTTTTAACTGAATATTTTGATAGTAATGCTACCTTATAGTATCAGCACATCCGATATTGAGGCCTTCTAAAACTAGAATATATTTGTGCACTCCATAGAGTTATTATTATTAGTATATTAGTTAGAATAAAATAAGATTAATTATTTTTGATGATTATGATGAAATAATCCCTATAGCTGTGAGCAGGTAGCTCTTGACAGTCAATAAATTTCCTGACAAAAGCACAAGTTCTTCTTTGTCGTGTAACGGAGGTGACACATGGACTCACATACGGTCTCAAATGGGATGTGTGAGAGGAATTTATGGATGTATGTTTAGTCTTTGAAGTATCACCAGTATCCCAGGATTATCAAATCTTGTTAAAAGCACAGCACACATATGTTGACCCAGTGATGGCACAACTAGCACTCCTTGCCACCTCGGACTATATCTCTTTGTCATCCATGGGGATTATTTTATAGAAAACAAAAGTAAAAACTAGAGACAAGTTGTGATAATTTTGATATTTTCACAGGTTGTCAGTCTGACCCCCAACTTTCCTTAGTAGCCTCCTACGAGATGCCTGGAAAGAAGATGGTGACACTCTTCTTTGCATTCTGAAAGATTCAAAGTATAGTCTATACGGATAGAAGAACATGTAAAGTTTCCAAGTGAAGTTTTTATGGATGGCAAAGTTGTAAAGTTTTCAAGTAGGCCATATAGTTTCCATGGATGTAAACTATACAAAAGTTTCCTTGAATGCACTAAACTAGCAAGGATTATAGATTTCATGAACAGAATACTATACAAAGGAAAGTTTCCAAGTACAGTTTTCATAGATTGCACATTAAACATAGAAAAGTTTTCAAATACAGTTTTCATAGATTGCACATTGAATGAAAAAGAAACTTTCCCAAGCACAGTTTTCATAGATGCACACTAAACAAAGACAAATTTCCAAGTAGTTACATAAATTGCACATTAAACAAAGAAGTTTCCAAAATGTGTTTTTATAGATTGCACATTAAACACAGAAAAGTTTTCAAATACAGTCTTCATAGATTGCACATTTCCAAGTACAGTTTTCATAGATTGCACATTTCCAAGTACAGTTTTCATAGATTGCACATTTCCAAGTACAGTTTTCATGAACTGTGCCCTATACATAGCATAGTGTAAGAGTATATTTCATGAATGATACCCTCGTTTTCACGGATGGCATTATATTTTTCATTGATAATACCATAAATATCATTGATGATATCATAAATTACACTAATGGTATTGCAATTCTCATAGATGGTACCATAGCTTCCTTGATGATACATAGTTTTTATGGATGGTACCTAAGTTTCCATGGTTGGTACCAAAGTTTTCAATGATGATTCCCTGGTTTTCATGATTAGTACTCTAAGTTTCCTTAGGTCGTACCCTAGTTCCCACAGATGGTATAAAATAATTCACTAATAAACATAAAAATGAAGCTAGCAAGCCTGACACACTTTTCAAAGTCATTCTACATATTCAAGCATTAACTACAAAGTGTGACTAAATTTGAAAATTAAAGCAGTCAAGAAAGCTTACTGCCAAGGTAAGGTAGGTTCTGGAGAATTCTACTCTACTTACACACCTGCTTCATCCGGATAGTGAAATAGATAATGATTAATTATTCAGCAGCAAAGGGTAAATATCTTGTTCAATCTAAACTATTGTATACAAGGGATAATAGTTCAAACACACTAATTTATACATCAGGACATACACATATAACGTAGATTTACATGCATAAGATTGGTGTCTCCATTAACAAGAACTAAATTCAAATGTTAAGCAAACAAAAAAAATATATATGTATACATACATATGTTTAAAAACAAACTTACAAAAATAAATTTAAAAAAACATAAGATATCATTCTGAAAAAAATAACACACAGAAATATATGTCTCATTAAAGAAATGGTTTCTTTACATTTTTTTTTTTGGAGGCAAAAAAGTATTCATCAGCAGTTACAATTCATGCTTCATAGACTGAATTTGGTTTTATCTTTTGACTGCTACAGTGATATATGTTTGCGATGGATGAGGACAAAATGGGAATGATTGCCCTCTAATGCATGCATAAATATGGTTGGCAAAGAAATTCTGGTGCAATCTATGGGAAATGAAGAGTGCTATATAAGGAAAGTGTGCAATAGTGCAAAATTTCAAGTCAATGAAGTATATATGAAACTATTGTAGACACAGCAGATTTAGGGAACTAAATATTTAGATTACTAAACACTCACATTCACAACCCATCCTTTTATTGGAAAGGAATAATTTTCTTTAAAAGAAGCACATCAGTTGAAAATTTAGCACTGTTAAGTACTGTATATTTATTTACAAAGTCCAAAAGAAATGGAATTTAGAGCATAATTTCTAGATTACCGGCATATTTAGCAGATACAAAGTGTCACAACAACTATCTGGGAACTTCACAAAATCTAAGTCTTTATAATGATTGGTGTAAACTATCCACTATTGTAACATTTACAGGTAACTGTGACTAGGTAACTGAGGTTACTGAATCTCTATATGTGCTCACTACCTTCTGACATGCTGAAAGTAAATACATCACAGGAGTTAATTTTTTAACCCAAGTTACTAGTTTTATGATGGAGGTATGCCGATGCAGTAAAGAAGAAAGACCAAAATACAATATTTTTTGCCCACTTTGCCATGATGCCAGGCATAAATTGAAATTTAAACTAATGCTGGATATGAGAGTGCCTTTTAAAATACTATCTTAAATGTGTGCCCCCATGCAGTGCAGATTGCTATAACCATGCTCATAATTAAGAATTGACCTTATTAAACCTATCTTTATCAAAGCTTTTCTTTAAAATGACACTGGGTAAAATATATACATGGATTACAGGATAGGGTCGTATTACAGGATAGGGTCTTATTACAGGATAGGGTCGTATTACAGGATAGGGTCTTATTACAGGATAGGGTATTAGAAGGTAAATTTTTATTACAGGATATGATCTTATTAGAGGATACAATCTTATTATTGAACATGATCTTACTAGAGCATATGATCTTATTAGAATATGCTAGATCTAATTACAGGATATGGTCTTATTAGAAGATATGGTCTTATTACAGAATATAATCTTATTAGATTTGTTCGGATTCCGTTGGGATTAAATTTATTGGGTTGTTTACCCTGATATGCCTCACTTTGCTGATGTGCTTGCCAACCCGGCTCATCGTATGGGAACAAAAGCAGGTATGACATTGGATCCATATTCGAGCTAAGTATATTGATAATAATGAACTGCTTTATTGGATTCTCTGTATTCAATAGGTAAATGTGAATGTCGCTGTTAAAAGGTGGTTCTCAATCTTCGTTGACGACAACCATTGCAACCTCGTTAGTTTTTGGTTCATTATAGCGATGTTGATCAGATTGACAATCGTGCTTGAAGACCATGTTTACTATTGGAATTTCTCTTCCAGTTTGAGCAGCATTCTGAAGCTCTCTTGTTTCAATATCACGCATTAACTTATATGACAGTGCAAGTCTATTGTGTTGATGAAAAAAAATCTATCTATTTTATCAAGAATTTCTCTTTCGTATGTTGTATTTGCTGTATGTGCTTGTCCAATGTCTGTTGTCTGAGTACTGTCCAAAACATTCAACTGAGCGAACTGTGAATTTTTGTTTATGGCAGTTGTATATGAGAAGTTCAATGATAAGTTTTTCCATGAACTCTTAAAACATATTGACCGTGACATTCCGTAGTTTTTTCTCCCATTGATGCGAAAGAAAGAGCACTATTATACGAGCGAATATTCTCACAAAAATGTGTGTATTTATTGTGTGTATTATCAGAGAGCATCAAGCGCAGGAACTCAGGATACTTCAGCATATAACCATGGATGTCTTGAAACATTGGGAGCATGATGTTTTCCTTTCGGCAACAACTTGTAAACTTGCCATTAAAAAATTTAGCACCACAAAATTGACATATAATATTGAAAGTTCCAGTTATATGCAGCAACACAATCCTCAGCAAAATTTGCTGCTTCATTTGAAATTACTTGACGTCTGCGTTTGCTCAACAGTTTCATGCTGTGTGTGACGACATTGGTATTATCTATTCATAGCTTGCCAATTTTCTCTTTGCGCGGGTGATTCTAGCTTAACTTGACGTCGATGCAAATCAGCATCCTTAGTATGTCGTGTTTGTCTTTTTTGAATTTGAAGGATTTCTTGTTCAATTCTATGTCTATGCTCTGCAGCATTTGTGGAACGAACCCGAGTGAGTGACACTTGACAACTCAACCATTTAGTTTTTCGCGCTTTTGTTTTTTTACGCTTTCTTGCAATTGGATCATCTTCATCCATCATTTGAAGCAAATTATATGTATATTTTAAATATAATGTATTTTAGATAACTTTAACCACAAGCCTATACAGAAGTTTTACCTGTTAGCGTATCAATAACATATGTATACAAAAATGTATACAAGTCTGCCTTGAATAACACCACATCAATCATTTTGATTGGATGTCACACGGAATAGCATTATGTAAATGCATTATTTATAGAGGTTTCCGGAAGTACTGACAGAACAAGGCTATTACATTACAGATTTGAGAACATGATCTTATTAGAGGATATCATATTAGAGAATATGGTTTTATTACAGAATATAATATTATAGAACATTATCTTATTAGAGGATATCATATTAGAGGATAGGTTCTTATTACAGAATATGAGCTTATCAGAGATATATTAGAGGATATAATATTATTAGAGGATGAATTCTATTAGAGAGCATGATCTTATTAGAGAGCATGATCTTATTAGAGGACATAATCTTATTAGGTAAAATGCTCTTGTTTTATAGGATATGATCTTTTTTGAAGATATGATCTTATTTAAGATATGACAGTATTAGAGGATATGAACTTATTAGATAACATTATCCTTTTATATGATATTATCTTATTAGCTGGTAGCATATCCTATTTAGGATGTAGCCATCAACCCAGCACTTTTTGGCTGTAGTGATTTTCTAGGCAATATAAAAAAGTTCAGAAATTTGCAATTGCTTTCTGAATGGTCCGGATGCACAATTTCCTGTGGCTGGGATCGAACTTCGTACTTTTTCCAGATCTTATTAGAGGATAGGATATTATGATCTTATTAGAAATTATGATCTTATTAGTGGATATATTATTATAGATTATTATCATATTAGAGGATATTATCTATTTAGAGACCATGATTTTATTAGAGGATATGGTCTTATTAGAGGGTAAAATCTTATTAGTGGGTTAAATTTATATTAGAGGATATGACCTTAATAGAGGATCGGATATTATTAGAGCTTATGATCTTATTGGATAAGATTTTATTAGAGACTATAATCTTATTAAAGGATAGAGTCTATTAGAGAATGATATTTGAGGATATGAACTTAGAGAAAAGATCTTATTAGAGGATAGAATCTTATTAAATGATAGAATCTTATTAGAATATATGATATCAGAGTATAGGAACTATTAGATATAGGATTTTATTAGAGGATAGGATCTTATTTAAGGATAGGATCTTGTTAGAGGATAGAATATATCAGATAAAATCGCATTTGTAAATACCATCTTTTTGATGTTATCAAATGACAGAATGTTATAGGATAGTATCTTGATTAGGAACCAGCATTATAACTCAAGGAACATATCCATAAATAATCTGATTTCTATTCCATCATCTAGTAAAACTAAATATCCCAGTAAAATGTTAAAGAACTGATTGTTAGGATTTTTCTAATCTTTCTAGAGTAAACATACTTTCTCTTCTCATTCCTGGTCACTCAAATTCTATCATTCTCTGTATAAATACATTAGCACTTCTAGCGTCATCTTCTCCGTTCTGTAGAAAATCTATGACTTCCATAACTAAGTCAGCTTTGTCTCTTTTCAGTACCTCAGTACTGTGACACACCCCAGTATTTCCCACAAATGAGCTTGCTCTTTTATTGCTTCCGACTTCTACATAGTCAGATCAGTGTATCCATATCTCTGGACACATAATTTTCTCAAAAAGATGATTCACTCCTTTCTTAGCATGTACCTTTCTGTCTTATGTATCATGTTTTGGGAGTATCACTGTGTGTGTTGGCACAAAGTCACCAGCCAAGTGAATGTGACCATCACTGTCTTATGTAGCATGTTTTGGGAGTATCACTGTGTGTGTTGGCACAAAGTCACCAGCCAAGTGAATGTGACCATCACTGTCTTATGTAGCATGTTTTGGGAGTATCACTGTGTGTGTTGGCACAAAGTCACCAGCCAAGTGAATGTGACCATCACTGTCTTATGTAGCATGTTTTGGGAGTATCACTGTGTGTGTTGGCACAAAGTCACCAGCCAAGTGAATGTGACCATCACTGTCTTATGTAGCATGTTTTAGGAGTATCACTCTGTGTGTTGGCACAAAGTCACCAACCAAGTGAATGTGACCATCACTGTCTTATGTAGCATGTTTTAGGAGTATCACTCTGTGTGTTGGCACAAAGTCACCAACCAAGTGAATGTGACCATCACTGTCTTATGTAGCATGTTTTAGGAGTATCACTCTGTGTGTTGGCACAAAGTCACCAACCAAGTGAATGTGACCATCACTGGCCTCTATCTCCATTCTCATGCTCAATATGGTTGTGGAGTTCGCAGATGACTTCTCAAGCTTTTCCTGCATATTCTGCTGGAAACAAAACCCCATTATTCTATAAGATAGACCTTATCAGAGGGCAGGATTTTATAAGATAGAAAAATATGTTAGAATGTTGTTATCATTGGATCAGTGATTTTGTAGCTCCTTTGCAAAAGAAGATGAGCATGGTGTAAAAAAATAAGTCCATTAGGTTTGGTGTCTCTGTGTCCATAAATGACTGAGAAGTTCAACCCAGAATTGAACAAATATGGTGACCTACCAAACAGGAATGAAGAAGGTCTGTAGACAAAGAAAAGCAGACTCTCTTCTGCTTGCATTTAAAAAAATCTTTTTCAAATTGCCTGCAGTGTTCTATTCTTCTAAAAGTTGTTCACACCTGTGCAGATCTGGCCATGCCAGGATGAACAGTCAAATGCCATGGGTTACCAAGAACTTGGGTCAATGCTTGAAAACTGTCTTCATATAGTCTTTAAAAAAAATCCATTTGAATGTGGTTAGGTTTGGTGTTTATGAGTCTGCAGATGGCTGAGAAGTTCCATCTGCGCTTGGATAAACATGGTGCAATGTGAACAGTAAACGAAAGGTGTTTAAGCAAAGGAAAGCAGACTGTCTTCTGCTGACATTTTTGTCTTTCAAATTCCATGTAGTGTTCTACTCTTTTCATGCATAGCTTGCTATAGAACAATCTTCTTGAAAGCTGCTCATCTAGCATGCAGATGGGTGACCAGAAATGATTAACAAGACATGGATGCTTTCCATTTTGAACATTTGAAAGATTTCCATGTCAGGGATATGATTGTGCCATTGAATTAAATTTTTCTCAGGTACTGAAGGTGGAATGTGTGAAACTGCCTCGCATTGGGTAAGATATTAATAGTAATAGAAGATATAATTGTATTCATTTGTCCATATGGAGAAATATAAATTTAAGATTTCTTAGTTAACATAAGTCAGACCAATAGTGAAAATAATGATGTTATCTATTCTATTTGTTGTATTTTGCTGTTGGGAATCACAGGAGTGAAAGACAATCGATTTTCAGGCTATGGCACGTTTGATTATTTTGTATGTAGAAATATAGTGAAGTCTTAGGAAACTGGTAACTCCTTCAAATCACCTTTCTCTTGGCCTTCCTCTGACTCTTAGTGTTTGCAATCTCAAGTTGTCTGCTCTTTTTGCTAACCAATATGGTTCATTCTCATTAAGTGGCCAAACCATTGAAGACTCAACTTTTCAATATATTTTATCCGCAGATGTTGTTCCAACAGTCATTGTAATCTTTTCATTACTCACAATATCTCCTCTTGTTATATTTGCTGCTTTCTTAGACATCTAATTTTACACACAGTTTTTTTTATCTTGTTCTTTAGTTAGTGTCCATGTCTGACATTGATAACATAATGTTGGTATGAAGATTACACTTATGATTTGCCTTTTGGTTTCCATCAGGATAGATAAGAATGTTTCAATATTGGTGTAAGTTGAAAATGACACTACCGCAGTGAAATTGATTGTTGCAGTGAGTAAATTTATTCGAAACAATTTATAGCTTCTAAAAAACATAAGAAACTTCAGGAACACTATAAATATGTGACATAACTTCCAATACACAAACATTTCTATTGTAAAAAAAACTATGGAAAAAACATGAAAAAAAAACCTAAAAAAAAACAAATAAACGAGAAACATAAAATATTTCAATATCTGAAACTGAAAAACTTAAAGCTTGCCTGATAAATGTTAAAGGGAGACAACCAAGTCTTACGATGTATCTACCTGCCATACCTGGGCGGGAGTACCGCCAAGGCCCGTAGATGTACCTCCAAGACTGTTCGACCCTGTTGTCCATTCAATTTTTGCATAATTCAGAATGACAAATGATAGTCGCCTTGTTGTATCTAACACCAAAACTGCTTGGAATGTGTTTTTCTGGAAGTAGATAGAATATATATAATAATGTTTTTAGTATGGTTTTCAGGGCTCACATATAAGACAATCAGTTTTGAGGCATGTACACAGTCTTGCATCTTTAAATTTGAAGACTATAAAGTTTCACATTCTTTTTCTATTTAGGGGGAAAAAATGACACAAGACAAGACAACAAAAGAAATTTTTCCAGATTTGTATTGGCATCAAGTGCGTTCAACTTCCTAACAAACATCTAGAAATAAAAAAAACATTTAGTATATATACCAAACTACTACTGCTCAATGTTTGTTTGTTTTCCGTTCACTCCATAATAATCAGCACAGATATTCATGCGATTTCCGTCGGGAGAGTAGTTACATTGTGCCACATTATATGCATTGTAGGTCCAGCATAGCTGATTTCAGAATGCCTTGACATTTCGGGTGGGCTACACTAGCCTGTGAAAGCCTTCCTATCACCAGGTGGCAAATGTGTACTGACTCTGCACCGAGACGGTTTGTCCTACACGTCTTTTTTGCCCGAGGTGTTCCTCAGCTAGTGAACTTGTCTCGTGTAATTAGACGAATTGTGTCTGTGCCCATCGGGTACTGAACTTTTTCTCATCCATGAGCCTGGTTCCAAATTAGGAAGAACTTGACAGAAGAGTTGGGCTCGGACTCGTTCGCCCTCTTAGTCGAAGTGTTGTTCACAATGTCGTGAACCCCTCGTTCAAGTCTGAGTCTACACACATATTTAGGAGCTTCGGGACTAGCATTTTGTTCTTGAGCAGAACAGAACTTGTTTCCTTGGACGGTTGTGCCTGTGCCCATCGGGTACTGAACCTTTTCTCTCCACGAGCATGATTCCGGTATAGGAAAAACTCGACAGTAGAGTTGGGCCCTGGATGGGATCACCGGTAACTAGAAGCTCTTGTCTCGAGCAAACAATACTTTAATTCTGATTTCCTTAAAACGTTTTTCGTTCTCTTTGCACATTACACTGCCATCTAGCCTTGTGCTTCCCTCTCACTGTACTCATTATGCTATCCTTATGTTGACTGATGTACCGATTCTTAATATTTCTCATAACATCTGCCTGTAACATCTGTATTGGCAGCCCCTCCAATGCTTCCACCGTACTGACTAGCTTCACTGTGTGTAGACAGTGCTGCCGCATGTGTTGGCGCAGAGGTGTAGGAGATATTGCCTACCTTTTCTGCAGTCAAATCTCTCTCCATCTGCTACCTTCACAGACACGATCTTGAAAAGTTTTAGACAGAAACAGGATGAGCTTCTGTATTTCTGTTTCCAGTGTACACCGCGAGGAAGCAATTTGGGAACTTGGTTATCTACTAACCTGGGTCCGCCGAGAGCAATGCGGTACCCTTTGTACAATCCAATGTGATAACCACATTAACATATGGTTACGAAAGTTGGAAAATAACAAAAGCACTGGAAAAAAATTCAATTCATTTGAAAATAAATGTCTTAGAAAACTCTTAATTATTGGCTGGGGAAGAATTCAAGTCAAACAAGCAAATAAGAGAAGACACCAAATTACAATACCATTAAAGAGGTCAAACCATCTCAACAACATACAAGAATTTCACAAAGAAGCATCACATCGCTTGAACTGGACAGCTCTGGTTTCTGCATTAAGCACCGTATTTGATGCTGAAGGAACATGGATATATTCTTTAATAGGAAACACAATGTTAGTTAATGACTGGAAAATATATGTCAAAGGATTTGACATCTGTAGTTACCCAGGAAAATGCATGATAAATAAAAATGTATTTATAACTTTTTTTTGTAAATAAAAATCCCAAGAAATTCTTTCTTGCAGCAATCAAGTAAACATAATAATTAGCTAATCAGTGAATAATTATATCATTCAGACACCAACAGAATACACCACCAATCTCTTGAATGGATACCTATAGGCAAAAGAGCAAGGGGTAGACCAAAAGAAACACTCAGAAGAACAATACTTAGAGAAAGCAAAACAACCAATATTCATACTATTCAAGAAATGCACAGACTAGCTTTGAACAGACAGAATTGGAGAGATCTGACCTCTTCCCTATGCGCTAACTTCAGCGCAAAAGGAGAATGAATGAATGAATGATATCATTATGTATATTGATCTCATCTTGGGTATATTAGCTAATAGCTCACATATCAAATATATTAATTTGGCAGAAAATAAATAAACCTGCAGATTATCAAGAACCAGTTTTGGCAGTGGTGAAACAGTGTAAACTTTCTTGGATTGGATATATAATGAAACATAATTTACTTTCTAAAACTATTTTGTGAGAAACAATTGCGGGTGAAAGAACAAGAATAAGCGAGAGAAAAATCTGGATTTACAACAGGAATTACAAGGAATGGTCCAGCACGATTTTACTACACTCATTAAAATAGCTGAGGGCAGAGGTTTTTTTGTGTGATGATGTCTCCAATACGGCACCACTAAGTTCCTGATGAGATAAGGGTTTTATTATTATGACTGTTCCAGTTCTGCAGTGATTGCCCAGCTTCTAATGCTTCAAGTATAACTTTCATAGCTATGAGCAGCACATTTCACTCAGGAGTTCAAATCGTCGTGAACCTTCAGAAAAAAAACACAAGGACATAGCTGTCAGCTTATTTTTCCATAAATCCGTATTTTAAACAATTTATTTCCGTATTTTAATAAAAACATCTGTATCCAGCCAGCACCCACAACCCCCCACCCAAACAACTTTTAAAATATTTTTTTTACCCATCAATATGTATAATATGTGCAAAATGTCCGCATTCGTAGTAATTACTGAAGATGTAACACCGAATTACCTTTTTTTTGGGAGGGGTGGGGGAAGGAATAAATAGAAGATTGGGGGGGGGGAGTGTTTGGCCCAAAATCTGTATTATTACGGAAGATTTGTACTAGTTGACACCTATGTAAGGACTTATCTCCAAGATCTTTCCTGACACTGGCTTGACAAACCAAGATTATGTTATTGGTTATGAACTGACATATATATGCACGGCAAACCCATAAGTGCATATATTTTTTCATGAAACGATAACAACTATACTGCTCTCAGTAATTGATTCCAGCTGTAATAAATTGAATGTCAGTTTTTGATTTTGCTACTTCAGCACTCTCCACCTTGTCGGTAGCAAGGATCTGACAGTTTCGTTATTTATATTATGTATGTATGTATGGTTCTCTGCCCAAATAAACTCCATGCGACTGTACGTTACAAGTCCCAAGTTCTACTCATAACTCTCTTAAGGAATATTATTAAAATCACAGTCCAGATGCAGAATTATGTGAGGAATATATATATATATATATATATATATATATATATATATAATATATATATATATAATATATACACACACACACTATATATACATAAACACATAAACGCAATGATGCACATGACACTGTTTTATATATACATACACACACACAAATGATGCACATGACAAATGTACCACTGTTATATATACTGATAGTCATTAACTGTATGATGCGTACATGTCCCATTTCCATTGCTGGGTACCCACGCCTGTTCATGCTGACATGTTCTGTCTAAGGTGAGGGAAGCTATGGAGTCTTCCTATCCATGTTCTTAAGCATCCCAGCACTGCCCGCAAGACATTGGAGGTTTGTGGTGTAGCCTTCTCCTGTTTTCGGGCAACCGTGGGGACCTCCTGCTGATGACTGAATTCATTTTGGCAGCCCACCTTTCTGTATAGACTTATGGGCACAGGAAACTGATCGCAGAAGAAGAAGATATATACTGATGCAAAGTGACTAGAAAAAAGTATGGGAATGCATTTTCCTCGCGGTTATCATGAGGTTGAGAGTAAATGGCTGGAGGAATGGAAATAGCATGATCCAGCCCACAGATTTTTGTTTAAACTACCCAGGTACAGGAAACAATGCATATTGCATGTGCAGCAAGATTCCTTCAAAAATAAGCTCTGACCAAGAACAAGTGTAAGAGTTGTAGCTGTATACTCTGAATAAAAAAACATATGGTACAAGTGCTTGTAATACCATGACTATTTGAAAATGACAACCAACGAACCATTGGTATGGTGGAGGCTGGAATGAGCTTGTAGGCCATTGCCAGAAAAATGAATTTCCACCACAGCACTTATGTGCATCTCAATGAGAGCTAGTGAACCGTTGGAAGTGCCTAGAATAGACTTCAGTTTGGTTAACTGCAGGTGACTACCACTGTACCAGGTCATATTGTGCTGATTCACCTAAGGAATCGTTTCCTCTCAGCAAGCCAAACAGCAAGAGCAATAGTGGGTAGACATGGGCAAGTCTCTTGAAAGACAGTCACAAGACAACTCAGAGAGACAGGTCTTACTGCAAGATGACCTTACAACTTGACTCACAGTGCTTGCAATGGACAGAGCAACATGTCAGATGGATAGAGTGTAGTGGAATACTGGTCTATCCACATGTGAAAATAGATTAAACATATTCTAGACAAATGTGGATTTTCAGCATCTTGCACTTATCAGTACAACCAAATTGGTAGTGGTACTATTCATATTTCAGGAGGATTCAGTTCATAATTGCTTAATTCTTCACGTCTTCAATAAAAGTGTAAATGCTGCGACATACTGAGATAAGGTTATGGATTCATTAGTTGTCCTGCTTTCACAAATTATCCAGATTTGCAGCTTTTCCAGCAGGATAATGAACATACACACCCACAAGCATAATGCAGCAATAGCTACAGCAGCAGAATATTGTGGTGATATATTAGCATGCCCTATTACCAAACACTGCTCCTATAGTGTGGGATGAAATTAAATGCAGTCTACATGAAGGTTCTCCAGTTAATCTGCAACAAATCGAAGCTGTTATTACACGTAAATGGGACTTCCTTCTCCTACATTTCCTGCAAAGAGTTGTACATTCTATATGAAGCTGCTGCCAAGCTTGCTTGCAAGTAAGTGCATTGTAGACATACCAGATACTGAGAATAGTGTAAATACATTTTTATTATTACATCTTTGTTTTCTCTCTTGCCTCCAAAGATTGCAATAAATTTCATAAAAATGAAATGTACAACTTAATGACCAGCATGGACTCATGAAAATTAATAGAAATTCCAAAAATATAAACTTGAACAAACTAACACAGTGAAATTCTGTTATATAAGAACTTGGTCTGGACCAACAAAATATGTATGCAATAATAGAAATTCCAAAAATATAAACTTGAACAAACTAACACAGTGAAATTCTGTTATATAAGAACTTGGTCTGGACCAACAAAATATGTATGCAATAATAGAAATTCCAAAAATATAAACTTGAACAAACTAACACAGTGAAATTCTGTTATATAAGAACTTGGTCTGGACCAACAAAATATGTATGCAATAATAGAAATTCGCTATGCACAGCACAAACAATATAGAACAAACATAATTGGGGATTTTGAAGTGTTGTTATATAGGAAAATTTGTTATAAAAGGATGCGCTATAGAGGTACTTCACTGTATTAAATTTCATACTCTGCAACAAGACTACCGGAATATAGGTGGTGTATTATCACGTACATATATTGCACTGGCAAGACTTTTATTCATGTTTCAACCTACCTTATTGACACCGTCTCCAGTAGCACCAAAGAAGCCAACTTCATCCCACGTTGCCACAAATACCCAATATGTTTGGAAGTTTCTATATGCAGGAAAGGCCCGAATCTCATTTGTGGCCTATAGTTGAATAAAGAGGTCAAATAAAAATAAACAAAATATTGCTATAGAATTATACACTGTCTATGACAATATTCACTAACAGAATTATTATAAATACAAGGTGTCTATAAAGTCTCTTCACAATAATTTACATTGCTGGTGACATACATCACATGAATTGGGTGTATTTAGTGCAGATCTGTGCAAAGTCATTGACACTACAAGATTTAAAGAAACAAAAACACTTGTGCTCAAGTCTCTCACATACTGGCTAAAGTTGCTCCTGGCACAACAAAGTTATTTCTTAGTCAGTGAATAAAAGTTAACTCTACAGCAAGCAGAAATCTGCTGTTACAATGTACAATCGACCATGGAAATACACAATTTTCTTTGACTCTACATTATATTTATATATATATATATATATATATACACACACACACACACACCGGTATTTCATTTCAAATTCAGTGCACAGCAACATTGTAGATACCATATATAAGTATAGACACAGTACCAATGGAAATAGCTGGTTGATTAGTTGCTGATCCAATGACTGCATTGTGTAGATAGATATCAAAGGCAGAAAATGGAGATGGATGGGATACACCCCCAAAAAAGAAGCCTTACAGGCACAACAAAAACTAGAACATACATGGGAAAAGATGAGATAGAAAACAAAATAACACCTGACAAAGAACAACGGAAATCCATATCACTTGGAACCTCATGAGCACAGTTTTTGCACAATGTTTAAGACAGTGCAGAATGAACATTATTTGAGAGCAACAGTTGATTCAGCCTTATGTTCATTCTTTGAGCAGGTAGCTGAAAGTAAAAACGAGACTTGGTGTTTCATCATAATCATTAAGTGCAATCTCCACAACGAAGGTTGGCTGCAACAGATTTCCAACATCCCGTCTCTTGTTTTGGTGGTGCAATCTGCTAGACTGTAACCTGTCCATCTTGCGATGTTACTCTCCCACTTGTATCTCTATCTACCTCTTGCTTGCTTCCCTTTGATTTTACCCTCAAGTAAGTTCTTCAATAAGATCTTAAAAACATAATATATAAACACTTTATACCCACTTTCTTTTCTAAGTAGTAAACACTTTCTGAACACTTTCTTTTCTAAGCAAGTAATAAACACTTTACACCCACCTTCTTTTCTAAGTAAGTAATAAACACATTATACCCATATTCTTTTCTAAGTAAGTAATAAACACTTTATACCCATATTCTTTTCTAAGTAATAAACACTTTACATCCACCTTTTTTTCAAAGTAAGTAATAAACACTTTACATCCACTCTCTTTTCTAAGCAAGTAATAAACACTTTACACCCACCTTCTTTTCTAAGTAAGTAATAAACACTTTATACCCATTTTCTTTTATAAGTAGTAAACACTTTATTAATACACACTTTATACCCATTTTCTTTTCTAAGTAGTAAACACTTTCTGACCACTCTCTTTTCTAAGTAAGTAATAAACACTTTACATACACCTTCTTTTCTAAGTAAGTAATAAACACTTTACAGCCACCTTCTTTTCTAAGTAAGTAATAAACACTTTATACCCATTTTCTTTTATAAGTAGTAAACACTTTATACCCACTTTCTTTTCTAAGTAAGTAATACACACTTTATATCCACCTTCTTTTCTAAGTAGTAAACACTTTATACTATCTTCTTTTATAAATAGTAAAGACTTTATACCCACCTTCTTTTCTAAGCAAGTAGTATACAAGTTGCTTAAAAAATACCAACTAAAAAGAACCAGCTTTCTGAATGTGAGCCTCAGATACTTAGAGGAAAACTACAGCTAACAGATATTCCTCTGCCAAAAGATAAATCTTATTGCCCATGTCCTCTCTGGGCCCAAAACCCTTACCGAGAATAGAAGACTATAGAGAATATTAAGACAAAATCTGATCAAGATCTAAGAGTACTAAACAAAAATAGTATTGTCGATGCTCTAAAATTACTGCCTGAAATTCTCTTTGACCAGAGATAGGTGGCTCAACAGAGGTAGTGAGAAATGGTGGTGAGGCATCTATATAGTGGCTTAATGAAAGCAAACTTGAGAAATCAATAGCCATTGGTGTTTATTCTACAAATTTCAAGGCACAGCGTCAAGCCAATCAAAGAAGCAATACATTTGTTGCTGCTAGGATCATCCTATCTGGAGGAAGAAAGGATAGTAACCCTGACTGATGCCAAATCTTCATTGGCAAACCCTTCAGAATCTACAATCCTTCATCCACATGAATTCTTCTTCTTCTTCTTCGATCAGTTTCCTATGCTCAGGAAGGTGAGCTGTCTCCATGAATTTAGTCATCAGCAGGATATATATACTCATGGTTACACCACAGCTTCACCTTCAGATCTGTCTCTTGGGGTCATTTTTTAGTTCTCAGGTCATCGTAGATGGGACATGTCTGCAGAATGTGTTCTGGAGTATGGGGACTCTTTTGCCATGGGTATTGGTCAGTTTGGATTGCCTTAATTATGTGGAGATGTGCTTGTAATCTACAGTGTCCTGTGTGGGGCCTAAAAATTGTGGTTTGCTGTGATCTTCTAGCTTTAGAATGGGTTTCTGTGGAAAGTTACAGGGTACTGCATGTTCTCTGACTCCATGTATGTTTGTATTTTCATTTAATGAGAACTTTCCTTCAGTCAGTGATATTCTGTGATGGAATTGCTCCTTTTTTGCTAGTCTGTCAGCTTCCTCATTTCTTGCAATTCCACAGTGCGCAGGGATCCACTGCAGCACAACTTTATTGTTAGCAGACAGTTGATTTAAATGTTCTACAGTTGTTTTTGTTAGATCTTTAGGTTCATTTTGGATAGTCTGGAGTACATGCAGTCGCATAATAAGACTATGTTAGCTCCTTTGAATCTCTGTTTCTCTAGAGCCTTTGATGCTTTTAATATTGCTTGTAGCTCTGCTCTGTAGTTTGTTGATAATTTGCCAGTAGTGATTGAAAAATCTAGTTTTGGGGTGTTTGGTATAAGTATTAGGATCCCAGTTTACTGCATCCTCTGGTGATCTATCTGTTAAGACATGGATCCACTGTGAGCTGGGATATTGGGTGTCTAGGTGATCAAGTGTTTTTATCTTGTGAGCAGTAGGGGTTTCCATAGTTTTGCTCTCAATGCCTGGGATTGTAAGTTTTGCAGTATATATGGGTGAGGTGTTTGTGATGTTGTAATATGCTTCTAGCTGTTCCCATTCATCTGGATTGTTGCTGGTTACTTCATTGACTTTTATTAAGTTTTATGATAAGTGATTGAAGCTTGGTCTTTTCAATCAGCTTTTTATTAGTTCATATGTTTTCTCATGCATGGGGTGATGTTTCAAACATCTAATGTTTTCAGTTATTATTGTGATTTTCCCATCCCTTCTGCCCGTAGATTTTATAATCCTGCTGTTACTTCCATTACCGTTATCGGTGAGCTCCTTAGCCCTCCTGTAATAATTCAGAAACTTGAATTGTGAATTGTATCCAGCTTCTGGAGATTTGCTGTTGTTGAACAGACCTACCTATCTGCTCAATCCATATTTCAGAGTTGTTGAGACTAATGGGAATTGAACCAGTCTGTTCAACAGCAATATCACATGGGTTCAATTCCCGTCAGTCTCAAGAATTTTTAAAAATTGTTCTCTGGCTTCCTACTTAAATTTACTTGGACGAAAATGACCTACATAAACTTGTTGTATGATTTTTATGTCAGCTCCCCAATCTATTCAAATCACTACTTCTTTAACTGAACAACCAAGCAAAAGAAGTAGTTCTCCAGTAGATCTTAGATCACTCATAAATCTGGAAAAAAGAGATAGAAAATGAGAACAACTAGCACAAACTGGAAGTAAATGCCAACAACAACAGATAGAAGATTTGGTATAATTTACAGAAATGAAGTCCATCATCAATTGCTACTTAAATGTGAAATCGAACTCACCTCACTCATGTAGCCAAACAATGATGATATTCACAAACTTGGAAGAAAGGAACTATGTTTTTAGATTGAGGGCATGCAACAACAGACTCAGACAACACATGTATGCAAGGTTTGAAGTTGGCAACACCGATAATGCTCCTGTGGACAGTCTCAAAAGAACAGAGAACATATTTTTCAGAACTTCCCACTGTACAACATCACATGAAGAAATATATGGCCATTAGAAACAGCTCTGACAGACAAACTTCATAGCCCTGTCTTAGGACTGGTGATCATAGTACAGCCCTTTTAAGAAATTCATAGAAGTGTCCAGTTCTTGGATAGTGTTTAATTTCTACCTGTTGTGTCTAGTGTTCTATGATTGGTGCTTCTGTGATTCATAAAACACCATACCGCATGTTTTCACCTTCACTTGACTAGTTGTCAAGTGAACACATTCCAAGTCTTTTTATTCACACATACAACAGTGGTCTTCCATAAGCATCTTTTATTCCCTTAGACTAGTTGTCCCATGAACACATTCCAAGTCTTTTTATTCACACATACAATACTGGTCTTCCATAAGCATCTTTTATTCCCTTTGACTAGTTGTCACATGAACACATTTGAAGTCTTATTATTTACACATACAACACTGGTCTTCCATAAACATCTTCTATTCCCTTAGACTAGTTGTTGCATGAACACATTCTAAGTATTTTTATTCACACATACAACACTGGTCTTCCATAAGCATCTTTTATTCCCTTACCAATCCTTCTTTGACCTGGTTTTCCTCCCCTCTAACTACAAAATCATCATCATCATGTGCTATCTCCACAACGGAGGTAGACTACACTCAAAATACTCATAACAAATGCATATTACTGAATAACATTAATTGAGACAAGTCTAAGTTCTTAAGTTAGAGCACATGATCAAGTAGGCACCAACCTTGATCAATAGGTCTTCATCACGAGATTCTCTGTACCAAACTGTGCCGTTGGATTTGGATGTATCTACATCAGCCCAGTATGGCGCTATAATTGGAATTGGATCGTTTAATGGAAAATCTCCTGGTCTGTAATCTCTGAGCTCATTGAAGAAGGAGATGACTCCGTTGTTGTTGACCTGTAAATAGACAGTTTAACAGAACGTTGTCATTGTGTACATATTTCTTACCATAAATTAGGAGTCTCAGCAATTTTGGTATAGTACACGTAGACGCCACCACATAGTCGAGTTATTTCCCTTGTCTATGTTTGTAAATTTCATGTTCACCATTTAACAATTGAAATATTTATTTATTTAGGGTTGGGTTATTTTGACCAAGCCCTAAATAAATAAATATTTCAATTATTAAATGATGAACATGAAATCTACAAACATAGACAAGGGAAATAACTCGAGATGCGGTGTCGTCCACTTGTACTGTACCGCACTTTTTAAATTTGTTAATAGTTTATATCTAAAAATGCACAGACAACAACGTATAGGTAAATCAGGTTAAACTCCATATGATAAATAGTTCTGTTATGCAAACTGTTTACCTTTTTTCCGTTAAAACAAGGTAAATTGCAGGATATTTAACAAAAAGTAAAGTTAAACGGCACGACATGTAACGATAAGCCAAGTTAAACAGCACGATGTATAATGTTGTATCAGGGCAAACTGCACGATGTGTAATGTGTCAGGGCAAACTGCACGATGTGTAATGTTGTGTCAGGGCACACAGCACGATGTGTAATGTTGTGTCAGGGCAAACTTAACGAACTTTCATGCTAACTCAGGTTAAACTGTAGGATAAACTTACAATACCAGGCATTGAGAGCAAAACTATGGAAACCCCTACTGCCCTTAAGGCAAAAACACTTGATCACCTAGACACCCAATACCCTACCTCACAGTGGATTCATGTCTTCACAGATGGATCATCAGAGGGTGTAATAATGAAAGGAGGAGCTGGGATACTAATACTCATACCAAACACCCCAAAACTAGAACTCTCAATCGCTACTGGCAAATTATCAACAAATTACAGGGCAGAGCTACAAGCAATCTTGGAAGCATCAAAGGCTCTAGAGGAACGGAGGCTCAAAGGAGCTAACATAGTCTTCTTGTGTGACTGCATGTCAGTACTCCAAATCATCCAAAGGGAACCTAAAGATCTCCTAAAAAAACAACTGTAGAACTTCTAAATCAACTATCTGCCAACAATAAAGTTGTGCTGCAGTGGATCCCTGCACACTGTGGAATAGCAGGAAATTAAGGAGCTGACAGATTGGCAAAAGCAGGTGCAAAAAAGGAACAATTCCAGCACAGAATATCACTGACTGAATCAAAAACCCCCATCAAAGGAAAATACAAACATACATGGAGTCAGAGAACAGGCAGTAACTTTCCACAGGACCCTATTCTAAAGCTAAACAGGTCACAACAAACCACAATTTTTAGACTTCGCACAGGACACTGCAGACTACAAGCACATCTCCACAAAATTAAGGCTGCCCAAACTGACCAATGCCCATGTCAAAAGGGTCCCCAGACTCTTTGATAACGTGAGAACCAAAATATGGCCCCAAGAGACAGATCTGAAGGTGAAGCTGTGGGGCAACCGTGAGGACCTCCTGCTGACGACTGAACTCATGGAGGCGGCCCACCTTCCTGTATAGACTTATTAGCATAGGAAACTGATCGCAGAAGAAGAAGAAACTGTAGGATGTGTAATGTTGTGTCAGGTTAAACTGGCACGATGTTTATGTTGTGTCAGGTTAAACTGCACGTTGTGTTTGAAGAAAGGTCTTGAGGATGGACTGACAGTACACCCAGCATCAAAACCACTTTAGTAGACAGAATACTGTTATAAAGAGGTTCGGTCATAATAATTACTACAATAAAAACTCACAACATAACTGCAACAAAATCAAAACAAACGCTTAACATCCTTGTCGGCGCGGTGCCTTGGACAAGATTGATGGGTCATTGAAGATAAAACGTTCAACCGCCACGCCCAAAAACAGCTGATAGAATAATAGCGTGTGTAAGTGTTTATATCTGAAGTGTGCAAGTGTTTGTGTAAGTGTTTGCACGTCTCCGGGAATGACAAAGTCGGGCAGAGAATTGATGTGTCACGTCGCTGTAAATTAGTGTTTCTCAAACAGTTTCATGAAATCACCCAGTTTCGTATAGATTATATGTCTATAAGACAGTACACATTTTACTATACATTATATAGGATTGTGTCGCCTTTACTATACACTTAGACCGTTGCCTCCGTTCGCATATATTTCATATAGCTGTGTCTACTTTCATATAAATTATATAGATCAGCACCTACTTTACTCTAGATTGTATAAGCTGGTGCCCAATTCGTTTAGATTATATAGGCCGGCACCCCTAGATGCATATAGATTATAAGCCCTATAGGCCTGTATCTCTTTTGTATAACTTTTATAGGCGGTATACTCTGTCGTATATATTATACAGGTCAGTGCCTCCTTTCACATATATTATATACTATATAGATGGGTGTCTACTTTACTACAGGTTATATAGATATATTACTGCCTCCTTCACTGCCTCCTTCACTATAATATATATATATATATATATAACTGCCCCATTACTACATCCTCAATTTCAAATGTTCCTCCGTGCCCCTCCCCTAAATAACGTTTGTCCCCTGTGTAGGGGACTGTGTCTGTGTAGCCAACGTTGAGAACCACTGCTCTAAAGCTTCACATTATGACCCGCTAACACCCCCCCCCCCCCCAAGGGTCTTGCCGTCCCTCCCTACGGGGCGATATCGCCCACTTTGAGAAAACCTACTTTAAATAGAAGTACGGCTGTACTTGTTGCAAATATTGGTGGCGGTTCAGAGGAAACGATACTCTCTTTTGTGGAAAGAGGGACATTAAGTGGAATACTTCTTTTTTTTAAAGTTTGATCATGCGGAAGTGTAAATAGAGACGAATCCGTCAGTAGTATAAGTACTTTTTAAGAGCAGGGTATAGTCGCAACCGTCTGTAGTATAAGTACTTTTCAAGAGCAGGGTATAGTCGCAACCGTCTGTAGTATAAGTACTGTTCAAGAGCAGGGTATAGTCGCAACCGTCGGTAGTATAAGTACTGTCCAAGAGCAAGGTATAGGCGCAACCGTCGGTAGTATAAGTACTGTCCAAGAGCAGGGTATAGTGGCAACCGTCGGCACCATCAGCCTCAAGTGCCGTCTTCGCAACGAAGTTTGGCTGCAACGGATCTCCAACATCCCCTGTCTCTTGTTTTGGTGGTGCACTCTGCCAGACTGTAACTTGTCCATCCTGTGATGTTACTCTCCCATTTATATCTCTGTCTACTTCTTGCTCGCTTCCCTTTGACTTTACCCTCAAGTAAGGTCTTCAATAGGGTGTCATGTCTTTTAATGTGTCCAAAATATTTTATTTGCCTGATCTTTATTTCTCTTAGTAATTCTTTCTTCATGTTAAGTGCTTTTAGCACCCCTTTATTTGTTTTATTTTCTCTTTCCATGATGTTCTCCCTATTCTCCTATATACCCACATCTCAAAGGCAACAATTCTGTCTTCTAATTGTTTATTTAGTGTCCATGTTTCTGTTCCATACATTAATATAGAATAGATGGATCATATTATAATTCTCATTTTTAACTTGTTTATAATTTGCTTAGATGTTACTATTTTCCTCATGTCATTGAAGGTACTTTTAGCCATTAATATTCTCCTTTTAACTTCTGTTTCACATCTGCCGTCATTTGTGACTATGTGTCCAAGAAATTGATAAGGTTTTACTTGTTGTAGTTTCTCTCCATGTATGTTTATGTTTAGCTCTTGTTCTTCTGTGTCTTTGCTGATTATCATGGTTTTTGGTTTTTTTAATATTATAGGTCGGCAGTATAGACGACATAACTGCAGAAAGTGAATAAACCTTCATTTGTTAAGTTGTGATTTTTGTTGTGCTATTCGTTAGTCACTATGTTAATACTAAGGCTGGAAATGACTTTAGCGTCCTCGTCAAGGCTAACGGTGATTTAGAAAAGCAACATCAGTGTTGGAGTGAAAATCAAACTGTATAGGTCGCTTGTGCTTTCTGTTGTGCTGTATGGTTGTGATTGTTTGACACTCACTGCGGACATGGAGAGAAGATTACAGGCTTTCGAGTACAAATGCTACAGAAGAATTCTACGAATTTCCTATAGGGAGCATAAGACCAATGTGTACGTAAGAAATAAAGTAGAGATGTGTGCAGGTGTTCAGGAACCATTGCTTTCAATAGTGAAACGACGAAAATTAGCATGGTTCGGACATGCATGCAGGCATGATTCCTTGTCAAAAACAATACTGCAGGGAACTGTCGAGGGTGGAAGAAGCAGAGGAGGACAAATAAAGGCATGAACAGACAACATCAAGGAATGGACAGGACAAGATATTGCCACACTCATCCGCATCGCTGAGGATAGAATTCGCTGGAGGACTCTGTGTGCTGAAGCATCCGATGTGGTACCCCTACGAACCTGAAGGGTTACGGGTTTATTGATTATTGATTGGTGTATATACTTGAAGCCGCCAAAAATAACAATACCGACTATTGCGACACACACTGGAATAATCAAAATCAGCCTTCTAGGTCATCAGTCCACAGGTCTGTACTGGTGCCCAGTCGTGGTAGAGTCTTGCCTCGGCCAGAGGATTTAACCCCACTTTAGCAAATAAACAATAAATAAAGAACAGGGCTAGTCTGAGATAATGCGGGGGTGGGGGAGTTCCGGGCAATAACAAGTGATAGATGAGTTGTTGGTACGGCCGTTTACAAGTAACTACCGGTATTTCTATTCAGATATCAACCCAGCATTTGTTGACCTTTATTTGCTAGCGCTTATATCAAAATCTTGCTGGATCTATCTTGTTGCAGGACAATGGTCATACTAAATTTCTAGTTCAGAAAACGGAGTGTGTTGTATCGCCGTTTTATTTGCGAATAAGGCCTGACACATCCTACTTCGGTTTGGCTGTAGTAATTTTCTAAGCAATATTTTACGTTCAGTGGGTTGTCATTTCATTTTTTTACGACCAGAATGCATAAATGTCTGTAGCGTAAATTGAATCTAGTGTCTTGGCAGTCTAAGATGCGTTTTCACCTGTCCGCCACCTAGCCAGATAACAGAGAATCTTTAATATGTGGGGTATTCTCGATATTTTCATAAGTAACAATTAACAGAAGACGAAATGTCACGTGATTTTGTCATATCAAATCTTAACCTCTCATTTCTATTTTCTGCGTGCCGTTAGTTATCATCAATCTTCTCTCATAAGTGTAAGTTCCACTGTTGCTTTGAGACTTCTCGGTACTACACTGATCAACTGCCAGCATCCCAGCGTTCGTGGTAACAAGATGGTATATTTGAATCCAAGATGACTTGAAGAACAGGGGGAACGTATTCTTCCTTGGTGAGTGCCTGCTCAATGTGAAGACTGTGCTATATGAGGTATCCAGGCTGCGACTGAGGAAACTTTAAATGTGATTATGATACGAATAAGATTAGAAGCTTGCGAGATAGAAAGGAATGTGTTTAAACAAAGTGTCACGAACACCATCTACATGGATACTCTTCCACATCTGCTGGATGAGACTGAGTACCTATGGGTTTGCAACGAATCTGGCGTTTAACATGCGTATTCCCTGTGGCAATATACGGCTGTGAGGTTTGGACTCTAAATAAAACATTGGCAAAGAAAATAGCCGCTTTCAAATTGAGATGCTACAGAAAAATGTTGCATATACCATATACAACACAAAAGACAAACAAAGAAGTATTACATTCATTAAACGTCGAAGAAATCTGGCTTCAAAATAACATCATAACAAGAAAGTTAAACTCTGTTCGTCATCTATAGAGATATAACAGCATAGAAAGACTAAAAGCAGAGTAATTGGTCAACCAAGACGAAGACGTACACATGATATATCTGACTGTTTAATCAATCAATCAATAAACCCATAACCCTTCAGGGTCGTAGGGGTACCACATTGGATGCTTCAGCACACAGAGTCCTCCAGCGAATTCTATCGTCAGCGATGCGGATGAGTGTGGAAATATCTAGCCCTGTCCATTCCTTGATGTTGTCTGTCCATGTCTTTATTTGTCCTCCTCTGCTTCTTCCACCCTCGACAGTTCCCTGCAGTATTGTTTTTGACAAGGAATCGTGCCTGCATACATGTCCGAACCATGCTAGTTTTCGTCGTTTCACTATTGAAAGCAATGGCTCCTGGACACCTGCACACATCTCTACTTTATTTCTTACGTACACATTGGTCTTATGTTCCCTATAGGAAATTCGTAGAATTCTTCTGTAGCATTTATACTCGAAAGCCTGTAATCTTCTCTCCATGTCCGCAGTGAGTGTCCAACTCTCACAACCATACAACACAACAGAAAGCACCAGCGACCTATACAGTTTGATTTTCACTCCAACACTGATGTTGCTTTTCCAAATCACAGTTAGCGTTGACAATGACGCTAAAGCCATCTCCAGCCTTATTTTTAGTTCTGCTTTGCATTTACCATCGCTGCATATACTGGATCCGAGGTATTTGAAGGTATTCACCTCTTCAAGCTTGTGTCCATTCATCATGATATTAGTCTGGTTTTCTGTGTCTCTGCTGTTTACCAAAATTTTGCTCTTATCTGAATTGATTTCCATTCCGTACTTGCTGGTAACTTTTTCTAACTTTGATGTTAATTCTTGCAATGATTGTTCTGACCCAGCTATAAGATCAATATCATCAGCGAAACGCAAGTTGCAAATAGGGCGACCTCCGATCGATATAGACGTGTTGTAGTCATGCAATGTTTCTTGTATGATGTGCTCTAAGTATATGTTAAAAAGTACTGGGGACATTACGCATCCCTGTCGAACTCCCACAGTTGTTTTGAAGAACTCTCCAATTGTATTGTGTGACAAGACAGCACTATTTGCATTTTCGTACAGAGCTTCAATAATGTCTATAATTGTGGTGTCAAAATTAAATTTCGAACTGTTTTAACATTTCTGTTTTAACAATTACTGTTTAAACATGTCCCCAGAGGAGGCAGGTCAACTCGCCCAAGATCGTGAGGTGTTCAGAAGGTCCATAAAGAAGACTACTTTCTGGAAAGAATATGTCACATGATGATGATGATTATCCCTACATCGTATTTCTCAAAATTTGTCGTCGGTGTTTAGTTAATAATGGAGGCTAAGAGGGTAACAAAGAAAAGTACACTGGGATCTGCAATGAATGCCGTAAAAAGCAACTAATAATGGTTAGGCGTAGGATTCACACAACCAATACATTTATTCAGATGACATTCTTTTCATAAAGTATTATTTGTTATGTATGCACTGAATTCACTCTAATTATGTTTATAATCACAGAGATTTGATATTATGATATTCTTCTTCTGCGTTCGGTCTCAAACTCCTGCAGATCAGCAGGATGTAGTCCGGAGAACGGAATGCGTAGCGTCGTAGTTTACAGCATTACTGATATATCTGCGCCTTTCGGCATGACACATCCGACTTCAGCATTTTTATGATATTATATTATATATATATATTATATGATAAAATGAGATTTCTTCTTCTTCAGCGTTCATTCTCAAACTCCTGCTGGATCTCTATTGCAGTAGGACAATGGCCCTATTAGATTTCCAGCAGGATATAGTCCAGAGAATGGAAATGCGTTGTGTCGCCGTTTTATTTACGCCAATGGCCCGACACATCCGTCTTCGGCGGGAAATGAGATTTGATATGACAAATTAATTTAGAATCACAAAGTCAGTATTTATTCACTCTACGGAGAACAATTAATAGAGAACGCATGTCAATGAACCTAAACAACACGCAAGAATTGAAAGACCTGGCAACACAAAGACAGAAATGGAAAGCTATGATTTCTGCCCTATGCGCCGCAAATGGCCCTGGAGGAACATAACAACATAACATAACATGCACTGAATTCATCACGATTCTACAGCCAAGGACATTTTCAAACACTATGCGATGTCTCCTATCTATCGTAGTCTTCGGCCGGTCCATTCTTTTTTAACATGCTTCCAATGCTTATTTTTCTCTCTGAAGTCATCAATATATGGTCACAAAACCTGTTTTCCTATTATGATGCTGTCTAATAAACAAACATCATCAATATTCATACCACTACCTAAGAAGCCCAGGGTTGTGGACTGTACAGAATATAGAACAATAAGTCTAATGAGCCATCTAACTAAAATACTTCTCAAGATAATACATGAAAGAATTAAGAACAAGATAGACATGGAGGTCGGTGAAGAACAATTCGGTTTTAGGAAAAACAAAGGAACCAGAGAAGCTATACTGAGTATCCGGCTAGTGATAGATAAATATATAGAAGTCCAAAAAAGTATCTATATTTGCTTCATAGACTACAGCAAGGCCTTTGACAGAGTCCAACATGAAAAATTAATCAAATGTCTTCAAGAAATAGGCATAGATGGAAAAGACATCAGGCTGATTAGAAATATATATTGGGAACAAACTGCATCAATAAGGTGTGAAAACAGCTACTCACCGTACATAGAAATAAGAAGAGGGGTAAGACAAGGATGCATTTTATCACCAAGCCTATTTAATATCTACACAGAGAATATCTTTAAAAATATAGAAGAAATACCAGGACTCAAGATCAATGGGAAAATAATAAACAACATTAGATATGCAGATGACACTGTTCTTTTAGCAGAAAGTGAACATGAACTACAAAGACTAATAGATCAAGTCAATAAATCAAGTAATGAATATGGACTGGATATAAACATTCAAAAAACAAAAACCATGATAATCAGCAAAGACACAGAAGAACAGGAGGTAAACATAAACATACAGGGAGAGAAACTACAACAAGTAAAGCAGTATCAATATCTTGGACACATAGTCACAAATGATGGCAGATGTGAAACAGAAGTTAAAAGGAGAATAGGAATGGCTAAAAGTACCTTCAATGACATGAGGAAATTATTAATATCTAAACAAATTACAAACAAGTTAAAAATGAGAATTATAAAATGCTACATCTATTCCATATTAATGTATGGCTCAGAAACATGGACACTAAATAAACAATTAGAAGACAAAATTGATGCCTTTGAGATGTGGGTATATAGAAGAATAGGGAGAACATCATGGAAAGAGAAGAAAACAAATAAAGAGGTGCTAAAAACACTTAATATGAAGAAAGAACTACTAAGAGAAATAAAGATCAGGCAAATAAAATACTTTGGACACATTAAAAGACATGACACCCTATTGAAGACCTTACTTGAGGGTAAAGTCAAAGGGAAGCGAGCAAGAGGTAGGCAGAGATACAAGTGGTAGAGTAACATTACACGATGGACAGGTTACAGTCTAGCAGAGTGCACCACCAAGACAAGAGACAGGAGATGTTGGAGATACGTTGCAGCCAACCTTCGTTGCGGAGACGGCACTTGATGATGATGAATAAACATAATTCCTACACTTTCAATGTTTCGTTGTCTTTTGGTATTCTCAATATCCTTCCAAATACAAAGCAAAACGTGCACACAATTTGAACCCGTTTGACATGGGGCACCGACCGCGAGTAGTGTGACACAAACCGTCTTTACTGGATCCACTACTACCTAAATTTACAGGTACAGGTCACCATACTTCGCCTTAGGACAGAACAAAACAGACTGAACAAACACATGCACAGGGTGCGACTGTCTGCAACACCACTGTGCACTTTGGAAAAAGATTAACAACTTCTGAACATATTCTTCAGAACTTCCCCCAGTATACACAATTGAGAGAGATGTATTGGTCCAACTATGCAAACCTGCAAGCAACGATATATGGAACCAACGAAGAGCTTCAGGTAACGGTGGAATTCATTTATAAGACTTGTCTCACGGTGCAGAGAATAAGTAGCGAACACAAGAAATAAATAAAAGACTCGATCAACCAAGGACAACTCTATAATAAATATGTCACTTCCAAACGCATCTGTCAACAATTTTAACACTGATGAGTAGGTACATATACAGAAGATTATACTGACGCAAACAACGTGAAAACTCGAGCAACATTGAGACATAAAGTCATATAACAGTGCCCAGAACTGCGAATGCATTTCAAACTCTGAGACACAATAGAACTGGAGTTTACATCTGTTACAGAACAAAATATTCACCAAGAGAACGTCTTCCAAGCATGTGGCGAGGGTGTGCTAGATGTTGATGTCAGCGTGTGGATAGATACAGTAAATAAACTTTGTAGTGCCTGCACTGTGTATGGTCGCGTGCTGAACAGATTTACTAGAATTGAACGAGAAAGAAGCACGTAACAAAATAGACTTTAATTTTGTTTACAGAAATGTTGCAGGGACAAGTTAGAAAAATGAGTATCAAAGTATGCATTTATCTCGACACCATCAATGGCACCGTGAGTTTTCTTTTTTAAAGGCATAAGTAAAATGGCGAAGCAGGTTTTTCCCTTAAAAATTTAAGTGAAACTGAACAACCTGTCGTGAGACAAAAATGATAAGCCCGTACTACCTAGATCTTCCATAATGGCCGTCATCCTCAGTCACAACCATCATCGTCATCATCATACATTGATGTTTATCTATACAGCTAGTGATTGACTAGAAAGCGTCTAATGTCGTCTTCAGCACTGAGTAACTCTTCTTGATTCTTGATTAGAAACTGGCATCACAGCACGTGGGGCATTCCCATAAGTGCTCCGCCCTCTGTTCCAGCAGCCGTCCGACTCGATGGTGTTTCGTAGTAACTCTTAAATCGCCTCTTAAGTCACCTCATAAATCGCCTCTTGTCACCTTATAAATCGTCTCTTGTCACCTCATAAATCGCCTCTTGTCACCACATAAATAACCTCTTGTCACCTCTTAAATCATCTCATAAATCGCTTGTCACTTCATAAATCGCCTCTTATATCATCTCATAAATCGCCTTTCACCCTATAAATCACTTGTCACCTCATAAATCGCCTCTTAAATCACCTCATAAATCGCATCTTAAATCACCTCATAAATCGCCTCTTAAATCACCTCATAAATCGCCTCTTAAATCACCTCATAAATCGCCCCTTGTCACCTAAGAAATGCATGTGAATAATAAATGCGACTACGCTGCAGCTGTATAACAATAGTATTAAAGTACAACACAAAGGCGTTCAGTTCTACCGAGCACAAGTAGACTAGCTAATGTGGTATGCAAAAATATAGATAACAGTATACAACCTTAAATATTGGTTGAGAAGAATTCAAGTCAAACATGTAAGTAAGAGAAGACAACAAACAGCAATATGGTTCTACAAAAATAAGAAGAAAACGATGGACTATATCGGACATGTACTCAGAATTAATTAAAACAGACTGCTATTACAAGCATTAAAATGGGTACCAGATGACAAAAGAAAAAGAGGAAGGCCAAGAGAGACTCTTCGCATAACAACCATCAAAGAGGATATGACTATGGGTCTCGACAACTTACAAGAATTACACACAGTAGCTCTAACTGGAGAGCTATGGTTTCTCTCCTATGCAGTGTTCGGCGCTGAAAGAACATAGATAGATTTAGATAGATTTTAATTAAGAAACATTCAGGACAAACCGTGAACAAACAATAATAAAAATGGTATGGAATAAATATAAAAACTCGCAAAAGGAACTCTTGACAATCTTTGTTTAAAGCCAGCTGTTTGTGTGACATGGACATTTTTTATAGTATATCCCTGTGTCTATAGAACCTTGTAAGCACTCACGAAGTGAGATAGATTGCAGAACTTGATTATATTTAGCTACAATATGACTACACCCAGGGCCTTCTTCAGAAAAGCCATTCTCGAAGATCCCACCAGTATCATTTATCTTACCCGGTGCAACTGATCATCGTTCACTTTCTGTATACTCTGTATCGTCAGCCAATGAAAGACACGTAAAAAAGTCGGATCAGCCAAGTGACACCGTTTGGGATCTGTTCGCAAGACTATCCCGGAGAAGGACTTGTTCACATAATACAGGGATTGCAATTCCATTTGTAAATTAAAGAAACACACATATGTCGTAAAACAATATCAGACGTATGGAGCCTATTTGCAGTATCTCTGCATACGCACGTCAAACAAAAGTTTTGAGTATTTCACACACCTAGCAAATCTCCCATGAATGTTTCAATGGTGACGAATCAGTTCCGCCCATCATATTCTCTCTTCCTCCAACCCATTCCCCACATAACATGTGCCTTAATACATCTCATACCTACAGAACTGACAGAGAAAGAGTGAGAGACGAGCGAGATACAGAGTACAGGATACTGTAAACAATTCAAGAAATTCTTCTTCTTCTTCTTCTATTCTGGCTCATACACTAGAATAGTTCAGTATTATTAGCAATCTTGGAGTCAATGAGCTTACCTTGTTCAGCGTTGAATACGTCAGAGAAGGCGAAAATACCTTTCCCGTGTGAGAGTTACATAAGCGATGCTAGAATCAAACAAGGTGCTGTTTTCATTCTGTACTTTCACATTCTCATTGTTCGTTTTACACGCATACACTATACATTAACTGATACTTCTCTGTGATTGTTAGTTTTACACGGATACAATATACACTAACTGATACTTCTCTGTGATTGTTAGTTTTACACGGATACAATATACACTAACTGATACTTCTCTGTGATTGTTAGTTTTACACGGATACAATATACACTAACTGATACTTCTCTGTGATTGTTAGTTTTACACGGATACAATATACACTAACTGATACTTCTCTGTGATTGTTAGTTTTACACGGATACATATACACTAACTGATACTTCTCTGTGATTGTTAGTTTTACACGGATACATATACACTAACTGATACTTCTCTGTGATTGTTAGTTTTACACGGATACATATACACTAACTGATACTTCTCTGTGATTGTTAGTTTTACACGGATAATACAATATACACTAACTGATACTTCTCTGTGATTGTTAGTTTTACACGGATACTTTTCTTCTTCTTCAGCGTACATTCTCAAACTCCTGCTGAATTTCTCTTGTAGCGGGAAAATGGTCCTATTAGATTTACAGCAGGATGTAGTCCAGAGAATGGGAATGCGTTGTGTCGCAGTTTTATTTGCGCCAATGGCCCGACACATCCGTCTTCGGCAGTTACACGTATACAATATACACTAACTGATACTTCTCTGTATTGTTAATTTTACACGCATACAATATACACGTCCCGCTCTGTGACAGCGTGGTGCAGAGAACACCCGTGACTGCAACGGTACGGGGTTCGAATCCCGCCACAGGCAATTATGCATCCAGATCGTTCAGAAAGCAGTAACAAACTAGTCAACATATTTATATTGCCTAGAAAATATTGGATTGATGGCTACATCCTGAATATGATCTACTACCAATTATTTTTACACTATACACTGATTCTTCTCTAATGTGTTTAGAGTCATGCAAATAATATTGTTCTGCATAGATTTACACGCATACCAACATGGTGTTACCAATGTCAAAAATGGACACTGACTAAAGAACAAGAGAGATACAATGAGAAATGAGATGTCTAAAAAAAAGCAGCAAATAAACCATGAAGAGATCATGTGGGGAATAAAGAGATTACAAGAACTGTTGAAACATCTGTTGTCAAATATATTAAAAAAACAGAGACTGAAATGGTTCGGCCATTTAATGAGAATGAACCCATATTGGCCAGCAGCAAGAGCATACACCATGAGAATGGAAACAGCAAGAGGAAGACCAAGAAGAAGGTAGATTGAATGAGTTACCTACGCTCTGAGACGTCACCATATTACTGCATATCAAGTGATCAAAAAATCATATCAATCTTTGCTTCCTTAACCAGACTAGTCTGTGACTGGAATGTTGTACTGAATAGGGAAAGTTACTGAGTCTCTGCACTCCCATCAACTTATCGTCTCGTTACATGATCAAGCGTCTGTGGTCCCAAGGAGATGCAGTACTTCCTTGACGTTATCTATCTGTCTCTTTGCTTTTCTGTTACTCTTAGATTAGATCTATTATTATTGTACTTTATGTCATAAGGACATTCAAACATGTATTTCTATATGCACGTTACTTCAGAAAACATACTGAAAACATGTATTTCTATATGCACGTTACTTCAGAAAACATACTGAAAACATGTATTTCTATATGCACGTTACTTCAGAAAACATACTGAAAACATGTATTTCTATATGCACGTACTTCAGAAAACATACTGAAAACATGTATTTCTATATGCACGTACTTCAGAAAACATACTGAAAACGTATTTATATAACCAACCTAATAGTTGCAGCGGCTTGGTACATGAAGAGTTATCTTCATCCCCGACGGCATGTTGCTGCCATGGGACATACCTTTACCTTTTACTTGTACTTTATACCATAATAATATTGAAAACATGTATTTATATCTGCACTTTATACCGTAATAACTATGAAAATATGTTTGTATATTTGCATTGCATGTCATAAGAAGAGTTTATTTATAACAGCACTTTATGCAATAATAATGTATTATAACGATACTTTATACCACATCGAGACAGCAGAAATGTAGTTTTAGCTGCACTTTCTGGCATAACGATATTTTTTACAAAGTTATCTATAAATGTACCTTATGACATAACCAGCCTGAAAACAAAATATATTTAAAACTGAACTTTATAACCTAACCATACTGAAAACATGCATTTACATATGAAATTAATTATACCTTAAGGAAATAGAGGAGGAAAATGTATGTGTATATATGAGTTTTATACCGTAACAAGATTTTTGATAAGGTGCGACTGATTTCTAATTGATTATTAAACATCTCTCACACCACTCAATATATTTCCTTATGTATTAAATCTCCTTCAGAAAATATTGAAAGGTGTTTCGCTGGTTACAAGCCCTCCTTATTTGGCTACTCAGTACGTCATTGGTTTCGGAATGCCGTCAATCGAGGCACAGATGCGTCATAAATCATTGTGTTTTCATCAAACAGGTGGTTGCCAAGCAACAATTGCCATTATTACATCTTCAACATCTCAGATATGTTTATTTTTTTTTTAAAATTAACATACTACAGCGGTTCCCTAAGTGTGCGCCGCGGCGCTCGGGGCAGCCTCACCAAAACGGAATTTAAAAAAAAAATTAAAAATAGAATGTTATAAAATTGATTTTATTAAACAGTTTTTTACACTTGATTGTAAGTACGTTGATTTACTCCAAAAAATATTATCATTTTGTAAATTTAATGTTAGATTTAATGTTAAATTAGCTTGTAGAAGTTTCAGCAGAGTCAATATCACTTAGTCTAATAATAAAAGGACCATCGTCTGTAAGTGAGTGTGTGTGCTCGGAAGAGCCAATCGGTTGTCAGTGTGTGTGTACGCGCACGTCTAAGCAACAGTGTTGATAAACAACAGTGCCCACCCACTTTTAGCAAACCATCATTGTCCTGCTTTTGTGCTTCATATTAAGGGTGCCGTTGGAAATAATCTGAACGTTAAGGGCGCTAAAAAGTTTGGGAACCCCTGACATACTAGATAACAGTTTTAAGTCATCGTATCAAGCAATTTGTGTATAGTCATTAGTGGAGTACTTGATCATGTTGATTTCTGTTCATTGATAGTTCGCGGAGGCTTCCGCTACGCTATTTTACCGGACATAACTGTGTAACGTTCTTGAGAAGCAGACTAAATATTTGTACCCTGATCTGAAGACTGATGGAAGAATAGATTACGGAAATGATTATGGTTAAGATTTTAATCAAAAGATACAAGTTCTGGTGTCGGGTAACAACCCGAAACTGGAAATGGGTGACTGGAGTAACACAGGTCACATATCAAAAGGAACATAAATAGGTATAAGTGCTAATATTATAGTTGGATAGTAATTATAGTTGTATGTGAAATACAGGCACTTAACTAAGCATACCACACCGAAAGCAGTGGCAACCTAAAAAGCGTAAACATTGCTTACAAAACATTTTTTTTAGGAAATCACGACACTAAAATACGCGGTTTGATCGCTATTTCCAGATACTTTCATTGTCTCTATTGTTATCTCTCATTCTCTCTACTGCTGTCCTTCATTTTCTCTATTACTATCTCGTATTCTCTCTATTTCTGCAGTGCTATATAACCCTTATACTAACATATTAGTGATATATAACCCTTATACTAACATATTGGTGCGAGTTTTGGACAATAAACAAAGTGGAAAGTGGGAAATTAGATGCAACAGAGATGTGGTTCTACAGAAGAATGCTGAGAATACCATGGACTGCCAGAAAAATTAATGTAGAAGTGTTGAAAGAGTCAAATGCGAAGCGGACCTTAATCAATAATTTAAGAAAAAGGCAATCTTCTTTTTTTTTGACCACTTCATGAGATAGGCAGGTTTGGAGAACATAGTCACAACAGGCAAAATTGAAGGCAACAGCGACAGAGGGCGAAAACGTGAGAAAATATTAGTTTGACAACATGGCACGGCAGGGAAACAACAACGACCTTGATACATGTTGGTTGGTTGCTGATCCAGCGGTCCATGGGCTCATGCCCTTTGACCTAATGCCATTAGATGGCATTATATTGCTGGGAAGTCTGTGGATTTTCGGCCCACCCCGGGACAGAGCCAGAGAACAACTATCACATCACCAGGAAGGCATGTTTCAATCCATGCACTGCTCCCAGCTACTGTAGTCAAGATTAGTTCACTGTGCTCATTCCCCGCCACCAATTGACTACTAGTTATGCCGAACTTCTCTATTGCTCGAGGCATGCAACCAAATGTTCAAGTCAAAAGGATTGTCACGTCCTGAGTCACTGTGGGTATAATGGGCCTCAGTCATAGGAAAAACAGCGATGTCAGTCTCCCCCTCCCCAGTGCTGCACAGTACATCTCTGGCTCCCTCCCAACCACAGAGGGTGCACACATATATATTCAGGCAAACATGAAAAACATTTCAACAACAAAACAAAATCATAAATGTATAGATGACATGCCATGAAGCTTCTATAAGAAGATAACCTCAATATAACGGCATGTCATCAACTAAGGTTTTCTGTTGCATGGATGGTATGTCTAGTGGGCCATTGTTGAGACCCACAGACGCAACCACATGCGTCTTGATACATGTGGACAGAAAACGTGGAGAGCCATGACCGCCTACGCCAGCCGGCATGGCACCTGATGATTATGATTCTGTCTATTTTTATCTCTCACTGTCTCGGTTGTTATCTCTCACTGTCTCTGTTGTTATCTCTCACTGTCTCTGTTGTTATCTCTCACTGTTTCTGTTGTTATCTCTCACTGTCTCTGTTGTTATCTCTCACTGTCTCTGTTGTTATCTCTCACTGTCTCTGTTGTTATCTCTCACTGTCTCTGTTGTTATCTCTCACTGTCTCTGTTGTTATCTCTCACTGTCTCTGTTGTTATCTCTCACTGTCTCTGTTGTTATCTCTCAATGTCTCAGTTGTTATCTCTCACTGTCTCTGTTGTTATCTCTCACTGTCTCTGTTGTTATCTCTCACTGTCTCTGTTGTTATCTCTCACTGTCTCTGTTGTTATCTCTCACTGTCTCTGTTGTTATCTCTCAATGTCTCTGTTGTTATCTCTCACTGTCTCTGTTGTTATCTCTCAATGTCTCAGTTGTTATCTCTCACTGTCTCTGTTGTTATCTCTCACTGTCTCTGTTGTTATCTCTCACTGTTTCTGTTGTTATCTCTCACTGTCTCTGTTGTTATCTCTCAATGTCTCTGTTGTTATCTCTCAATGTCTCTGTTGTTATCTCTCAATGTTTCTGTTGCTATCTCGCAATGTCTCTGTTGCTATCTCTCACTGTCTCTGTTGTTATCTCTCAATGTCTCTGTTGTTATCCCTCACTGTCTCTGTTGTTATCTCTCACTGTCTCTGTTGTTATCTCTCACTGTCTCTGTTGTTATCTCTCACTGTCTCTGTTGTTATCTCTCACTGTCTCTGTTGTTATCTCTCACTGTTTCTGTTGCTATCTCTCAATTTCTCTGTTGTTATCTCTCAATGCCTCTGTTGTTATCTCTCAATGTCTCTGTTGTTATCTCTCACTGTCTCTTGTTATCTCTCAATGTCTCTGTTGTTATCTCTCAATGTCTCTGTTGTTATCTCTCAATGTCTCTGTTGTTATCTCTCAATGTCTCTGTTGTTATCTCTCACTGTCTCTTGTTATCTCTCAATGTCTCTGTTGTTATCTCTCATTGTCTCTGTTGTTATCTCTCACTGTCTCTTGTTATCTCTCAATGTCTCTGTTGTTATCTCTCAATGTCTCTGTTGTTATCTCTCACTGTTTCTGTTGTTATCTCTCAATGTTTCTGTTGCTATCTCTCAATGTCTCTGTTGTTATCTCTCAATGTCTCTGTTGTTATCTCTCAATGCCTCTGTTGCTATCTCTCAATGTTTCTGTTGTTATCTCTCAATGTCTCTGTTGTTATCTCTCAATGTCTCTGTTGTTATCTCTCAATGTCTCTGTTGTTATCTCTCAATGTCTCTGTTGTTATCTCTCAATGTCTCTGTTGTTATCTCTCAATGTCTCTGTTGTTATCTCTCAATGTTTCTGTTGTTATCTCTCAATGTCTCTGTTGTTATCTCTCAATGTCTCTGTTGTTATCTCTCAATGTCTCTGTTGTTATCTCTCAATGTTTCTGTTGTTATCTCTCAATGTCTCTGTTGTTATCTCTCAATGTCTCTGTTGTTATCTCTCAATGTCTCTGTTGTTATCTCTCAATGTCTCTGTTGTTATCTCTCAATGTTTCTGTTGTTATCTCTCACTGTCTCTTGTTATCTCTCAATGTCTCTGTTGTTATCTCTCAATGTCTCTGTTGTTATCTCTCAATGTCTCTGTTGTTATCTCTCAATGTCTCTGTTGTTATCTCTCACTGTCTCTTGTTATCTCTCAATGTCTCTGTTGTTATCTCTCATTGTCTCTGTTGTTATCTCTCACTGTCTCTTGTTATCTCTCAATGTCTCTGTTGTTATCTCTCAATGTCTCTGTTGTTATCTCTCACTGTTTCTGTTGTTATCTCTCAATGTTTCTGTTGCTATCTCTCAATGTCTCTGTTGTTATCTCTCAATGTCTCTGTTGTTATCTCTCAATGCCTCTGTTGCTATCTCTCAATGTTTCTGTTGTTATCTCTCAATGTCTCTGTTGTTATCTCTCAATGTCTCTGTTGTTATCTCTCACTGTTTCTGTTGTTATCTCTCAATGTTTCTGTTGCTATCTCTCAATGTCTCTGTTGTTATCTCTCAATGTCTCTGTTGTTATCTCTCACTGTCTCTGTTGTTATCTCTCACTGTTTCTGTTGTTATCTCTCACTGTTTCTGTTGCTATCTCTCACTGTTTCTGTTGTTATCTCTCAATGTTTCTGTTGTTATCTCTCAATGTCTCTGTTGTTATCTCTCAATGTCTCTGTTGTTATCTCTCACTGTCTCTTGTTATCTCTCAATGTCTCTGTTGTTATCTCTCAATGTCTCTGTTGTTATCTCTCACTGTTTCTGTTGTTATCTCTCAATGTTTCTGTTGCTATCTCTCAATGTCTCTGTTGTTATCTCTCAATGTCTCTGTTGTTATCTCTCAATGCCTCTGTTGCTATCTCTCAATGTTTCTGTTGTTATCTCTCAATGTCTCTGTTGTTATCTCTCAATGTCTCTGTTGTTATCTCTCACTGTTTCTGTTGTTATCTCTCAATGTTTCTGTTGCTATCTCTCAATGTCTCTGTTGTTATCTCTCAATGTCTCTGTTGTTATCTCTCAATGCCTCTGTTGCTATCTCTCAATGTTTCTGTTGTTATCTCTCAATGTCTCTGTTGTTATCTCTCAATGTCTCTGTTGTTATCTCTCACTGTTTCTGTTGTTATCTCTCAATGTTTCTGTTGCTATCTCTCAATGTCTCTGTTGTTATCTCTCAATGTCTCTGTTGTTATCTCTCACTGTTTCTGTTGTTATCTCTCAATGTCTCTGTTGTTATCTCTCAATGTCTCTGTTGTTATCTCTCACTGTTTCTGTTGTTATCTCTCAATGTCTCTGTTGTTATCTCTCAATGTCTCTGTTGTTATCTCTCACTGTTTCTGTTGTTATCTCTCAATGCCTCTGTTGCTATCTCTCAATGTTTCTGTTGTTATCTCTCAATGTCTCTGTTGTTATCTCTCAATGTCTCTGTTGTTATCTCTCACTGTTTCTGTTGTTATCTCTCAATGTCTCTGTTGTTATCTCTCAATGTCTCTGTTGTTATCTCTCAATGTCTCTGTTGTTATCTCTCACTGTCTCTGTTGTTATCTCTCACTGTTTTTGTTGTTTGTTATCTCTCACTGTTTCTGTTGCTATCTCTCACTGTTTCTGTTGTTATCTCTCATTGTCTATATTGCTATCTCTTATTCCCTCTGATGATATTTCTAATTATATCTATTGCTATCTCTTAATTCTCTCTATTGCTATATCTCATTCTTCTACTGTTTATCTCTCATTCTCCATATTGCTATCTCTCATTCACTCTATTCGCATCTCTCCATTATATCTATTGCTATCTCTCATTCTCTCTACTGCTATCTCTTCTTATTCTACTGTTGCGTCTTATTATTTCCCCTGCTATCTCTTATTAGTTCTGTGCCGTTAATTAACCTCGGATCTTTTCTACAATGGCTCATGATAGAAGCAAATATCGTATGACTATAAACAGTTATACAACTAGGACCGTAGATACATCTTCAGTAAGAGGAAAGGGGATGGTTAATGGAGTTGACTAAAAAAAAACAACGTGAGTTTAAAAATTTAAAAAAAAAAAGAAAAACATGAAAATGCTAGCTTGCATCTACTGTTGCGTCAGTGCTATATAAACCATGGCATTGCCTAGCGACAGATAGGAAGACTGTCACAGGCTAGGGAATGCCCATTCGCATCAAAGGCATGGCCTAATCGGATGTGATGAGACAGGAGGCGCTAATTACTCAGCTCTGCTGCATACCAGCAGCACAGCGTACTTGACGCTCCTCGGTTGAAATCTCTTTTGGATATCCATTGGATATCTCTTGTAGCAGGACAATGGCCCTACTAGATTTCAGCAGGATATAGTGCAGAGAACGGGAATGCGTTGTGTCGCCGTTTTATTTGCGCCAATGGTCCGACACATGCGTTATCGGCGGATGGAAAGATCCAAATATCACATCACATAAGCAACATCTGACTAGCTTTGAGTTTGCACACAAAATGATGACTGCTTGAGCGGAAAGCGGAGCACTTATGGTAATGTCTGAGTGTCAAAATGCTGGTTTCTAATCAATAGTCATGCAGTGAAGCTTTCAGCCAGAGAAGATGAATACAACTCATAAGATCTACATACATACAACCTCACAAGTGAAGCTATCAGACAAGATGATACATACAGCCTCCCTCTGAGGTGAATCTACCAGAAAAGATTAATTTCACACATAAGATCTACCTACACACAAGTCTTTGATATTTTCTTCCTACCTGAGCCAGAATAAAATAGCAGAGGATGGCACTTGTTGCGTCATTCACATGCGCGTGCCACGCACGTGGAAATATGATACAAAAGTTGTATTTATCAGTGGAATTTTTGTATGAACTGACAAGAAGATAAACATATGAGGTAATACGGAGATTCAATCAACATCAGCTATACAACTAATTTGGTGCTTTGATGCATGTATGTTGAGGGGAAATAAAGGGAGCAAAGAATAGCAGACCTGTTTATCATACATGCATGTTCTAAGTAGCGAACAAGGAGGTTATAGAGTGTAGTTGGCTGTCTCATCCCATATAGGGTCAAACTGACCCAGAAGTCGGATGTGTCGGGCAGAGCGCTGTAGATATCGCAGCAGAGATGTAAGCCATGACACAACACATTACGCTCTTCGGATTACATCTTGCTAATCTGAAGTATAAATATCAGATATGCAGTATAAATATTGTGACATCGTAGGGCGTTGGTTCTTCTACTTCTGCGTTCGTTCTCAAACTCCTGCAGATTAGCAGGATGTAGTCTGGAGAACGGAATGCGTTGTGTCATGGTTTACAGCATTGCTGCGATATCTGCGCCTTTCGGCCTGACAAATCCGACTTCAGTATGGCTTTGGGTCACTGACCCTATATGAGATGGGACAGACAACTCCATCCCATAACCTCCTTAGTCGCCTCGTACGACATGCATGGAAGGTAAACAGTGTTGCTATTCTTTGCTCTCCTTTCGGGCCCCAACAACACACGGGCGGGACGTTAGTAACTCCTTCAATTCACCTTCATTTTGGTCTTCCTCTGCCTCTTGCTGTTTCCATTTTCATGTTGCATGCTCTTGCTGCTGGACCAATAGGAGTATTTTATCCTTTAGGGAGTTTTCCCCAGTATACAAGATCATTCTAATTACAAGACAGTGTAAAATTGAAAAAGGAAATTTATAAGACAATTTACATTAGAATAGAAGTAAAAGATAGTCTAGAATAGAATATAAGTAAATATACAAGGCAGTTTAAAGTAGAATAGGGGCGCGCAGTGGTTGGCGCGCAGTGGTTAGCGTTAGTGGTTAGCGTTAGTGGTTAGTGATACTGGCTTCATTTCCTAGTTGATGATGTTTTTCAAACCGAAACGGCGACGGATCGACTCAGCCTATTGAGTACCGGATTAATTCGGGAAGCAAAGATTTAGAGTGAAATGATGATGGCTACCGCCCTCATATAGCAGTGCCACTGAAATGTGAGATCGCTAACATCTACGGCATAAACAAATGATATGGATACACTTTCTAGAAGAAGTAAATATACAAAATAGTCTAAAGTAGACTTCAAAATACAAGACAATTAGGTTACAGTAAACAAGACAATTAGGTTACAATATACAAGACAATTAGGTTACAATATACAAGACAATTAGGTTACAATATACAAGACAATTAGGTTACTATATACAAGACAATTAGGTTACTATATACAAGACAATTAGGTTACAATATACAAGACAATCTAAATTTGCAGTTCCCAACCTTTTTGACCACCCCATAATGGGACATATTTTCTTTCATGCCCCACCAGAAGTCTAACAAGACAAGACATACGTTGCTTTTTAAGAACTTGTTATTACATATTTCATTAGATATTATTGTTCAAATAGTCACCTTTCTATGGATCGACAATTTTGTGCCGCGCCCCAATTTCAACATTTTTCTTTGCTGCCCTCACCCCCTTCCCCACTTGAATTTTCTGTAGCTCCTTAGAGGACCATTGCATTGTGAAAAACTATGTAAATTAAATATTGTGAAAAATTGTAGTGAAACATTAAAAAAACAACTACTGCAATTAAAACATTGTAAAAGACCCATAAAGTGAAAAAAATCTTCAATTATAAGATTGTGAGAAACTGTAAGTCAAACAGTGAAAGACTCTGTAAGTGAAACATTGTGAAAAACTCTGTAATTGAAACATTGTGAAAAAACTCTTCAATTATAAGATTGTGAGAAACTGTAAGTCAAACAGTGAAAAACTCTGTAAGTGAAACACTGTGATAAATTAATATTGCTAGGATGGGAATAAAATCAATTATAAACAGGTCACAAATTATTTGAGAGACAGAAATGAAGGGAGTAAACGCTTATTAAGTCATGTGTGGAATATGGACTGGAAACGGAACGCCCAACTGCAGATCAGCAGGTGTCAATGAATGTTTGAATCGATTAGAAGCTATAGTCATCAGAATATGATAGAGGGTCATGTGTGAATACAAGTCATAAATTGATGTCCTTATGTATAGCATAATAATGTGAGAGACCGTTCTTTCTTTCTCTCTCTCTCTCTCTCTTGTGTGTGTGTGTGTGTGTGTGTGAGTGTGTCCGCGCCATACCAACAGCAGTGACCCAGTAAGAAATAAAAGGATAGAATTATGAAAGGCAGAGTGAGGAAGATGTCAGTATGAAAGAGTGATCGAAGACAGAGTGAGGAAGATGTCAGTATGAAAGAGTGATCGAAGACAGAGTGAGGAAGATGTCAGTATGAAAGAGTGATCGAAGACAGAGTGAGGAAGATGTCAGTGTGAAAGAATGATCGAAGACAGAGTGAGGAAGATGTCAGTGTGAAAGAATGATCGAAGACAGAGTGAGGAAGATGTCAGTATGAAAGAGTGATCGAAGACAGAGTGAGGAAGATGTCAGTGTGAAAGAATGATCGAAGACAGAGTGAGGAAGATGTCAGTGTGAAAGAATGATCGAAGACAGAGTGAGGAAGATGTCAGTGTGAAAGAATGATCGAAGACAGAGTGAGGAAGATGTCAGTGTGAAATAGTGATCGAAGACAGAGTGAGGAAGATGTCAGTGTGAAAGAATGATCGAAGACAGAGTGAGGAAGATGTCAGTGTGAAAGAATGATCGAAGACAGAGTGAGGAAGATGTCAGTATGAAAGAGTGATCGAAGACAGAGTGAGGAAGATGTCAGTATGAAGGAGTGATCGAAGACAGAGTGAGGAAGATGTCAGTGTGAAAGAATGATCGAAGACAGAGTGAGGAAGATGTCAGTGTGAAAGAATGATCGAAGACAGAGTGAGGAAGATGTCAGTATGAAAGAATGATCGAAGACAGAGTGAGGAAGATGTCAGTGTGAAAGAATGATCGAAGACAGAGTGAGGAAGAAGTCAGTGTGAAAGAGTGATCGAAGACAGAGTGAGGAAGATGTCAGTGTGAAAGAGTGATCGAAGACAGAGTGAGGAAAATGTCAGTGTGAAAGAGTGGTCGAAGACAGAGTGAGGAAGATGTCAGTGTGAAAGAGTGATCGAAGACAGAGTGAGGAAGATGTCAGTGTGAAAGAGTGGTCGAAGACAGAGTGAGGAAGATGTCAGTGTGAAAGAGTGATCGAAGACAGAGTGAGGAAGAAGTCAGTGTGAAAGATGTCAGTATGAAAGAGTGATCGAAGACAGAGAACAGTGCGAGTGCGAAAAGAGTGAATGAGATAGAATTCTGTGAGAAATTAGTGAGTAAGGAAAGAGTGATTGAGGAAGAAGTGAGTGGGGAAAGAATGAGTGAGGAAGAAGTGAGTGGGGAAAGAATGAGTGAGGAAGAAGTGAGAAATAGTGAGGAAAACGTCAGTGAAGAAACTGTACCTCTTATGGTGAGGTGCGCTTCTTTCAACCGCGGATGCTAATCCAAATATGTTATATCAGAGCTTTACAACCATAAAATAGTGACGGTTACGGTTCTGATAATCCACTCATCACGACCTCCTAGGACACCGAGTTAAATATGAAGTGTGTGATTTAAGTAGGGAAACAAATGAGGATTCAATGAATACCTCAAATACCACCTGGGGATCTCCCTGGCGTAGTGGTTAAGCTGTTCGCCTTGTGTTCAAAAGGTCACGGGTTCGAATCCGGCTCGTGTCGTCTTTTTTATAAGGTGGGGTTTTTTTCGGAGATCCCTTTGGATTATCACTTGAAGCTACGGAGTTACGTGCTATGAGTGGTACTCTCAGCAGGCGGCGTGCCGCTTCGTTGAGAGGGACGGAGTACATATGGGAAACCGAGTACAGTGAAGTCAATCTTCTACGGCTTTTAAACCCTTTTAAAAAAAATGAATACCTGGGAGTAAATGCGTGGCGGCTGTCTGTATTGATAAGAGAGGGAAAGAGAGATAGATAGGGAGGGGGAGATAATCCTCTAATCAAGAACGAAAAAGAACATAAAACAACTCACTCATCTTTTTCCAGATCATGCCTCACATTTGTCCCATTAACTAGTCATTAGTTACGCTTTACACAATATAAAGCTAGGGGAGGCAAACTCAACTGCATCACAGTTATCTCCCTTCCTATCATCTGGTGATCTATGAACTATATCAACAATGCTATCAATACCTATCGGCTACAACTAAAGTGTAAAAAAATTAATAAATTCAGAAGTTGACCGACTGATTTATATTTCAATGATCTTTTCTCTGCTGTTGCTTAGGTGTTCCTGGATTGAATGACAATTGGTTTGCGGCACTACAGTCACTTGATATGCAGTATAAATATTGTGACATCTTAGTACGTTGGTAACTCCTTCAATCCACCTTCATTTGGTCTTCCTCTGCCTCTTGCTGTTTCCATTTTCATGTTGCATGCTCTTGCTGCTGGACCAATAAGAATTCATTCTCATTAAGTGGCCAAACCATATCATTATTTAAAACTACTCCAGAGCTCCAGCCACTTTGCTATTCACAGTTTTAACCATCTGACAATTACTTGGATCTAACGACTTTAGTATCCCAACGCTATAATAGCTAGGTTATTTTGTGCTCTAACTGCTTAATTATTCTCGTGATATAAATAAACGCCATGGTAACTCAGAATTCGCGATATAAACCAGTGATCTATTCCAGAGCAATTACCAGAAGACTATATCATAGCTATAACGTCTTGATTAGTCCAGCGTTACACCAACTTGACCATCCCATATCTATAACCACAAAACTACCTAAAGAAATAACTACATTATTCTGGCGCTGAAATACTGTACTATCATATAGTCTTTCTATAGAATGTCTAAAACAACACAATTCAAACGCTACACCCACTTGGCCATTCCATATATATATAAATAACCGCAAGACTAGAGCAATAAGCACTAAGCACTGTATCCTGGTGCTGTAAGACTATCTCAAGTCTATACACATTTTTTTTATAGTAAAACGAAGTGGTTCGAATCGGTTAAGGGGTCCAGTCTGACAAGAATTAACTTCACATTTGGACCTGGACATGACGGTGTCCTAGGAAACAAAGAAGCAGATATGCTTGCTTGAGTTATCATGGCGACCGGAAAAGCTGAAGTTCTAAATGCTCTTTGGGAGATTAGACGAGTGACCGATATAAGAAATGCGTGTGAATATTAAACCTTGATCACACTACAGGAATATTATGTAAAGAGAGGTGTGGCTGAACATGACCATTATGCATGTAACCAGATGGGATTGATAAACCAAACACAAGAGTAGGTGCGATCAATCGCTACACACTGAGAGATATCGTGAGGTGATCCCAGCACTTATCGACGGATAGTTCAATATCCAATGAGAATGATCTTTCGAGTAACTAATAATGAAACGGCGAAAACTTGCATAGTTTGAACATGCAAACTGACATTCTTTCTTGTCAGAAAGGATATTGCAAGGAACAGTTGAAGGTGGAGGTAGAGGGGGTCAACTCAAAGACTGGACAGTTCAGTATTTTTTCACGCTCATCAGCTTAGCCGAAGGTAAAAATCGCTGGAAAAACTTTGTTCATGAGTCTAATGTAGTTACCCCACGACCTAACGGGTATGGATTCAAGTGTCATGTCACTCGAGCATCCCGGAGCTAGAAACTCTCAACTACTCCAGTATTATAAATCATCTCACTTACTCATCCCTCGTTGATATACTATTAAAACACAACATAATCAAAACACCATCATTTCAACGATGATGATGATGAAAATCGCAATATTCTCTACAATATAATTATAAACTAGAATAGCCATTCAATACTTGAAATAGGAACATAAAAAAAGTTATGTGTACAGTTATTGTTATTTAACGAGGGACTTGAATGAGATGTTGCCACGAGCTGCATTTCCAACCTTGGGGAAATAGATGAGAATTCATGCACTCGATGTGAGCATTTATGTTTTTTTTCCTGCAGTTCAGTTGCTACAATGACGTCAGCCGATAATATCACATAATTATACACCTTAAAAATGTGATTTTTTTTCCTTTTGGGTCCACAGACGTGAAATAGATTAACAGAGTTTCGCAACCAATAAATATATCGCTATCAATTCCAGGAATTTCTGTTGACAAATTAAATGATTAAAACAGAACAGAATATTTTTGACATGATGTATTGAAAAAAATGTTTATAGAATATGTGCGTTTAGCAAGGTTATTTCGAAGGTAAAAATGAACGGAAATATGTAAATTTACCAATATTTATAAACAAAATATAGCAACAAAGAGGCACTGAGACAGACAACGTTTCGACTACAAAGCCCTCATCAGGACGGATACAAGTACTAATCTAAACAAATGAAATATATGGTGTGTCGATAGTAGGAGGAAGAGATTAAATCATGGTATGAAACTTGTCGCACGGAAGAGAATGACCAAAGCTGGACGGGTCCAGCAGGATAAACAGAAACAGACATAGCATGACGAGTGGATAGGGTGGACAAGAGAGTAATAATGAAGTGAATTATTTAGTAATGATGAGATAGATTGAGACGATAATGTGGTACAACGTTTATTTTTTATTTTAAATGAAAGGATTTATTTATCTGATATAAATATTTATATATCTCGGTCTAAATTCATATAATTGACTATTTATGGTTTGTATTCTCCAATGTTCTTCAGTGGTTCAAGCTTGGTGTGGAGTTGGTCCTTAACTAGTGAACTATTTTTGAGCCAACAGTACTTTTCACAGGCGCAGCGATGCCTTCTTGAGAGCAACAGAGTACGAGTACAATTAAGTAAATCCTCTATAACGTTTGGGCCACTTCTTCATCGTCGTTCGCTCTCAAATTCCTGCAGAATAGCAGGGTGTAGTCCGGAGAACGGAATGCGTTGTGCCATGGTTTACACTGTAGCTGCGATATCTGCGCCTTTCGACCTGAGATATATATATATATATATATATCCGATGTCAGCATGTCTTCTTGGTATTTTGAACGTATATGGAATGGAACAACTAACTCCACCCCAAACTTGAGTCACTGAAGAACATCGAAGACACACAATAAGCAACCAATAAATTAATTCATCCACGCGCACAGAAATTATGACTCAAAACATGAAATACAATACCATATTCAGAATGGTGAGACGGAACGTGGTGGCCTAGTTGATAGTGATCGTGCCTACTTTCGCGGGGTTACATTGTGCCAGGTTCGAAACCACGTCTGATAAGGGGAAAAATTGCGGGTCGTAATTTCTCGCATGCGTTTACATTTTAGCTGCGATATCGGCGCCTTTCGGCCTGAAACATCCGGTATCAGCATGTCTTCTGGACCATATGGAATGGAAAGCTAACTTCACCTCAAGTCACAGAAGAACATTGAAGACACACAATATACAACCAATGAAACGCATCTAAATCACTGCTCCAGTCGACGCAACTGTAAATGAATACCTGATGCATGAGTTAGGGAGGGTAAACAAAGCACGGAATGAAACTAGCCATCACACCTAATAGTTTCTGCGGCTTAGTACATGAAGAGTTATCTATTGAAGCTACGGGATTACGTGTTGTGCGTTATACTATCTGGAGACATTGTGGCACTTCGTTGAGAGGGACGGAGTATATATGGGTAGCCCGAGTACATTGAAACTAATATTTGACGCTTTTTTAAGCCTTTTTTTTAGCCTCTTACTTTAATCCTTTCTAGCATGGTCCACGGTAACTCACAGCTATGTTTTATTATCATTATCGTAGTTATCAGCCTTTTATGTGTATCAGCATAGATGTTTATCAGCCTAAGATGTTTATCAGCCTAGAAGCGTATCCGCCTAGATGTATATAAACCTAGATGTGTATCAGCCTAGATGTATATCAGCCTAGATGTATATCAGACTAGATGTGTATCAGCCTAGATTTATATCAGCCTAGATGTGTATCCGCCTAGAAGCGTATCAGCCTAGATGTATATCAGCATATATTTATATCAGCCTAGATGTGTATACGCCTATATTTGTATAAGCATACATGTGTGTCAGCGTAGATGTATATCAGTCTAGATGTATATCAGCCTAGATATGTATCAGCCTAGATGTGTATCAGTTTAGATGTATATCAACCTAGATGTGTATCCGCCTAGATGTTTATGAGCTTAGATATATTAGCCTAAGATGTTTATCAGCTTAGATATGTATATCAGCCTATATATTTATCAGCCTAAGATGTTTATCAGCTTATATATGTATATCAGCCTAGATGTTTATCAGCCTAAGATGTTTATCAGCTTAGATATGTATATCAGCCTAGATGTGTATCAGCCTAGATGTTTATCAGCTTAGATATGTATATCATCCTAGATGTGTATCAGCCTAGATGCTTATCAGCTTAGATATGTATATCAGCCTAGATGTGTATCAGCCTAAGATGTTTATCAGCTTAGATATGTATATCATCCTAGATGTGTATCAGCCTAGATGTTTATCAGCCTAAGATGTTTATCAGCTTAGATATGTATATCAGCCTAGATGTTTATCAGCCTAAGATGTTTATCAGCTTAGATATGTATATCAGCCTAGATGTGTATCAGCCTATATGTTTATCAGCTTAGATATGTATATCATCCTAGATGTGTATCAGCCTAGATGTTTATCAGCTTAGATATGTATATCAGCCTAGATAATACTAGCTGTGGCTGCTGATGGAAATAGTTCATAGAGCAGTTTTAGAACATCACCTTCTTCACTGCCACCTCTCCGTTACTGGGGCATTCGATTCAAGACTGCATGCTTTCTCGTTACCTCCAACGTTGCGTGTTTCAGGCTGTAGATGCAGAGTTTGCAAATTGTTATATTATGCAATACACCCGTAATGACACGTATAATTCTTTCGAAACATGGACTGGCAGTCAAGACACAATAGCTGTCTAAGTAGACGAAACTAATATTCATCATGTTTCCGTTTTGTTTGTTTGGTTGGTTGGTTGGTTGCTGATCCAGCGGTCCATAGGCTCATGCCCTTTGACCCAATGCCATTAAATGGCATTATATTGCTGTTTGTTTCTATCAGTAACTACCTTCTTGTATTTTCAGTGGGGCTGCTTTATTTTGTTCATGAAATTCGACCATTATTATGTATATCCAGAACTTCAAGATCTTTAAAAGCTCGTGCAGTGTGCATGTTTTCTGCACCATACGTGTTACATACATTTCATAAATTTGGAGTGCGTAACAAGATAACAAAACCAGATAAATCAGAATTCCAAAGACACTACAATTAAATAAATGAGGGAACACGACGACGGGAATGTTGAGATAGGTGGACCACATAAACACCCAAAACTTGCATACAACTAGGACATATTGCATGTGGCCGTCAGATAAGGATTTCCAGATACCAAAGACTTGAGAAAGAAGGTGATTCTGTCAGCCATTATCTGATAGAATTTATTCTCACTGGGTGAAGAGTTTGTAAATAATTCTACTTGTCCTCACCGGGAGAGTTTGTAAATAATGCCAAACACATTAAAAGGTCAGAATTTAAAAAAATATTCTTAAAATAACCATCCATGTAATCCATGTAAACCAGACTTGGATAATTTTTATGTCCAAAAACGATTTCTCGTAACTGAAAGATCAGCATCGTTGCACCTGAGTTTCCAATTTCGTATGTAAAAAAAATATGGAATGTTTTTATAATGTGTTCTGAACTAGGAAAAGATGACGTTGTATGACGTATGTCGATAACGTATTATTATTATTATACATGTGTAGATACCATGTCACTGGTTGTTGTGTAGTTGCGTGATTTAACAAGTCATGTCACTGGTTGTTGTGCAGTTGCATGACTTAGCAAGTAATGTCACTGGTTGTTGTGTAGTTTGTATGATACTAATATTTTTGCATTTTTATCCCGTATACTGTGTTCAAAATGTATTTCTCCTGGGGTTCAAAATGTGTTCAAAATGGGTGTTCGAAGTGGGTTCAAAGTGTATTTCTCCTTGTCATATGCAAATACCGTGCATATTTCTGTTCATGGACGAATCGCATAATACTGTTTATATCTGCGTTTCTATTGTATTCTTAAATTAAAAAGAATCGAACATTGAATTCTTCGGTAAACGCTGTTGTCACAACATTCTGGAATGAATATGTCACATGTGAGCATGAGAGTACACACACTTTTATAAAGCTACAATTTTACACTGTCTTTCGTATGCTCGAAATAACTCGACTGGTACGAGCTCGGTGTATTATGGGAGGGACTGTGCCCGTGGGTATTCTATCCAAGTGATAGTGCCATTTGAAAAAAAAAAAATTCAGTAATATGTAGAAACTGAAACATATTAAAGTCATCGCTACAATTTAAGAAAATATATTCACATCTATTCTATGTTTTTATTTAGTTTTATTCACGCTCGGGCAACGTCGGGCTTTGCTTCTAGTACTCCATAGACCCGCACATGTAAGGGTCGTAGGGGTACCACATTGGATGCTTCAGAACACAGAGTCCTAAAGCGATTTCTATCTTAAACGATACGGATGAGTGAGGTATATCTTGTCGTGTCTGGTACTTCATGTTGTCTGTCCATGCTTTTATTCGTTCATCTCTGCTTCTTCCACTATCAACGGTTCCCTGCAGTATTCTTCTTCTTCTGCGTTCGTTCTCAAACTCCTGCAGATTAGCAGGATGTAGTCCCGGAGAACGGAATGCGTTGTTTCATGGTTTATAGCATTGCTGCGATATCTGCGCCTTTCGACATGACGCATCCTACTTCAGCAAGGCTTTGGGTCACTGACCTTATATGGGATGGGACAGCCAACTCTATCCCATAACCTCCTTAGTCGTCTTTTACGACATGCGTGGAAGGTAAACAGTATTGCTATTCTTTGCTCCCCTTTCGGGCGCCTGCGGTATTGTTTTATAAGGGTGATTCTCGATGATCCAGCACGACTGTATAATTGACAAGAGACACGGTTATAAAAGTCATGAATTATGAGCAAGTGTGGTAGGCAACTCTTGTCAAGCGTTAATTCTCAACCACTAACCAGTCAGCTGGACTGCGTCCGTCAGGAGTATAGGAAACGTGTTCGTTAAAACGTAAACATGAATTAGTCTCCAATTTGCGTGAAATATATCGGTTGGTCGTGGCTATTTCTATCATTGCGACTCCAAGTATGAAGATAGCGACCAATTAAAAGTCCAACAAAAATCAAAAACGTAACTAACGAGGTCCAAATTAATTCAGCTAGGAAGCCTGTGTCATTGAGAGCCACATCTAGACACGTATGGGCAAACCGTGTGCTATGACGCTGTGTCATAACTCTGTGTACCTCTACTTTTACAAGTCAATTCTGTTATCTCTTATGTTATTATCATAGTCTCTTATGTTCTAACAGTTACCCAAAACACGTCTATACAATTTGTCTTCAGACGTCTGGATTCTTCTCTCTAAATCTGCAGTTACAGTCCAGGTCTCACAACTATCTAGAAATATTGACAACACCAAATATTTATATAAGTTAATCTTAACACGGGTGGTAATCCTGCTTTTCCAAATGGTGGTTAATCTTGTCATGGTGACCATGGCGATTGTCAGTATTTTCTTAACCTCAGCTGAAGATTTACCATCACCTTTCATGTGGGCGTCCAGATAAGTAAACGTCGAAACCTCATCAAGCCTTCGATTGTTACGCTTAATATAGAATTCGTGTATGTGTTCGTCCATCACATGATGATGATGACCACTTTTTACATGCATTTTTGAAAATTCAGTAAGAATTATGACCATGCACAATAATTCACAGATGGCTAATGATCCCTAATCGAGCTGTAAAT